>LLCE01000005.1:0-601236 GCA_001414415.1 Hymenoscyphus repandus
GGACAAAAATGTCTGAGCGCCGAGCGGCAACAAAAATGAGCTTTGCCCTCTTTGAGAAAAGTGCTCCCGCTCCAAAGCGTCAAACGAAACCGCCGTTGAAATCTTGACCTTGACATCCATTCCTTTCCCCCTCCTCCTCGCTCGACTCGAATATCAATCCGAATGTGAAATCTTACCAAAGATAGCTTTTCGATAAATGGCCGAGTCGGGACATCCATCTCCGCACATCGAGAGAATGTTCTATTTACGAAAAAAGAAGTGTGATCAGATATTGTCGCATCGCATGTCTCCAAGAATAATAAAGGGCGATAGTGCATTTTCAGGA
This sequence comes from Hymenoscyphus repandus, assembly GCA_001414415.1. Taxonomy (NCBI): domain Eukaryota; kingdom Fungi; phylum Ascomycota; class Leotiomycetes; order Helotiales; family Helotiaceae; genus Hymenoscyphus; species Hymenoscyphus repandus. Next base: position 326 of record LLCE01000005.1, read on the forward strand.
CATGACTGCAGTGACAGATTTTAGTAATGTCCATACAGAGTACCAAGACCCAGAAAATTGCCTCTTGCAGCGCTAGTGCTGATGCTTTGAGAAGAAGGTGTTGCTGCTCTGTGGTGTGCTGGCCCAGGTTTACGGGTATTTGCGTCCACAGCACAGCTCTAAGCGACACCTATTGTGCCACTCTATTTATGGGTATCGCGCTGATCGCTGTCAGTGGTCAGTTGGTCTGTGTTTGTGTCTGTGAGAGGTGATCTACCGATGGAATCATGGATGTGGTCCGGGGAAGATTGGCTCCGTGCATTTGTGTACTGTACGCGAAAGACTCGTTATCAAAAAGATCTTGACGGAAGAATTGTCGATTTACGACGCTTGCAAGGGGATGGAGCGAACAAGAGGCTCACGTTGGTGGGGTGAAGGAGTTCCGCCGCTGCAGGTAGTGCTGACGCGGGAATTGGTAGCCATATCTCGTACCACAGATGACTGTAGGTAGATATGTGTTGAGCTGTTGACGTTGGACTCCATGCATGTCACAAGTAATAAGGATAGACGGGTAGATACCCAGGTACTTCCCGAAGACAGATTGCCATCGTTGATAGATGTGGTTTAAATATTTGACGGAATTGTAGAAGGAGCCCAACATGTTCATTGTGCATGTAGTTCGAGCACATAATTAGTGTCGAGAGCCTTGGAACTACACCCAGGTCTTCCCAGTCAGATTCTTTCAAGTCTTCGTGAAGCGAAGATATGATTCTTATCTAACATTTCTCACTTTGAACTATGAATATGAGACGAGTGCGATGTGTAACACAGCCCTTCACACTTATAAGAACATATTTTGATTACGTGTCATATTTTCTCGTTCGTAGAGCATTTTTGCCTCGCAAGTGCAGACATGACCAGAGCCTATAGAATAGCATTACGAAATGTCACAAGCCAACCTACTCCCATCTAAGCCTCATTCAACAAAACATAATATCTACCTACCCATATGACACCTTCATATTTCGAGTAGAAACACGACAAGAGACCACGAACCAGTGTGCAATGTCTGCAATTGGCTTGTCAAACTGTGTATAACCCTTCGGTGTTTCCTTCTCTAATATAAGTTGTAGATAAGCAAGGTACGTGTAGAGCCACAGTAAACAGGAGCTTAATCAATCAATATACTTTACCCCACAAAACCACTGCCACATCTGTCATCCGTAATTCACGCCTTAACTCCAATAATTTTCGCTACTTATTCTATCACTCTAATCCCTTCAACACCTTCCCAAAAGCCTCCTTCGCCTGTGGACTCCTCTCAACACCCAATCCCTCCCCCACTATCTTCTTCATCTCCTTAACAACATCTTCCCTTCCATCCTCCGCGGTTCCAAAAACCCCATTGCTCAGCCCCTGTACGATCTTCTCCGCCGCTTCACCTTTCTTGATCCTCATGGCCTCAGTCCCCGATCCACTGGCAATATCCAACAGTGTGAATAACCCAAGCGCAACCCCATAGTCCGTGGTAGACGCTTTGACATTCTCTTTACAAAATCCGTCAAAGAGGGTCTTGGTGCGTTCGTAGAATGCCATTCTGGTCGTTGCTGTGCTTTTCGTGGAATTGCAGACGCCCTTTGAGGTTGCGAGGAGTTTGGAGAGATAGGAGGTTGGAGAAGGTGTTTTGCTCTTGACGTTGAGGGAGAGAAAAAGTGCAGAGAGTCCATTAGTGACAAGTGATTCTTCAAGTTTGCCGGTCTTCGCATCATCGTCTGTGTCCATTTTATCTTCGTTTGTGGTCTCTTCAAGGACAGGCGATACAATGTTGAAGACTTCGTCGAACATGTCGATGTCGACTCTAAGCTTTGCGAATTTTCCTAGACATTCAAATGAATACGGTCGGTAGGCTTCGTTGTTTCGTTTTGCCTCTCGAATGGAGATCTTTTTCATCTGAGCTGCGATGGTCTTGTCATTCTCCCAGAAGGGTTTGGCAGCTTTGACGAAGTCAACGAAGCCTTCGAGCACTAATTCTTTGCCGTCGAATGTCTTGAGTGCTAACGCTTTTTCTAGCGACGGCCAGATGGCCGTGGCATTCGCAAGACTGATCTCCGACCCCGATGACTTCACTACATCTGCAATAGATAATGCTGCTGTATGCTTGATGGTCCATTTCGGGGACTCAAGCTTTGCGATGGCCAGGATGTTGATCTCCGTGGAATACAGGAGAACTGCTCTTGAACCACCCACGTTTTCGCTCCAAGTCTTCTCGAATTGCTCCTTGACATGCTCGTCAAAATCATGCTTGGCGAAGAACGTAAATGGAAGGAAGGCAGAAGCAAAGGCATTGAACCGATCGGTAGCGAATTTCGAAACAGCGTAGAGAATATCAGCAGATATTTGTCGACGAATTTCATCTTCGGCCTCAAAATATAGCTTCTTTGAATATGTCGCCAAGTCTTGGATACTGCTGTCGCTGGCAAGCCGTGCCAAGTAGCCACAGGCTCTTGCATACCCTGCACTGACGGCATTGTTGCGATCTAACACGGCCTTTTGAAGGACCTTGAGGAAAGTGTCTGCATAAGGCCGGAAAACGAAATTCTGTCGAGTTGCGAGACTGACGAGGACTCCGCTACACCCAATTTTGGATGGCATCCCAATGCTGGTTTTGATAACGCTTTCAAGTCGTGGAGCTAGTTCCTTCATAGTCGGCTCGTCAAGAGTATCCAGACAACGGTCAATGGCCTCCATGATGGGTGATCGAGAGACTGCGGTCGTTCTTGCGTTATCAATTTTCGCTTCCGTTAGATTGTAGTGAGCAGCACGTAAGCGTACATATTCAATACCTTCCCCTTCCAGCGTGCTGAGAAGCCCTATCAGTTTCTCAACAAGATCAGGTATGAAGGGCAGTAAGATTTTGCCGCCCTTCTTGATAAGCTTAAGTACTGTTATCGTGGCGAATGCTCGTACTTCTTCTGCAGAACTCTCCATTCCTTGTTCAGAAAGAAGAAATGGGAGTACTTCCTTCAGCATGGATGATGCCTTGACAGATGCCCCAGATTCGACTTGGCGAACGAGAATGCCAGTCAATGACATGCTAAGGGAGAGTGCAGCTTCTCTGACTGAGGCTTTGATATCATCTAGAACCTTGAAATTCTTTGACCAGATCTCGCCAAGGTACTTCTCATACTTCTCGAATTCTCTACCAGACACAAGGTCTGCTATAGCCGCGCAGCTAGCCTGCCGTGTTCTCCATTCTTTAGCCAGAATACTTTCTAGAAGCTCCTCCATTATGTCGTCAAAGTAAATATCGATAGTAGCGCTTGTATCTTTCACCAGAGCACTCCAAATATCGTTCATTGACCGCTGAACATTAGAATTTGGGTCGAATTTGTATCGGTAGAGCTTCTTGATCAGAGCAGCATCTACAATAGACTCGTCAGTGAGCATTTGAGATAATCCAAACCTGCCAAACGCTGCACGCGTGGTCCATGTAGCAGCGTTTTGTGCGAGGGCCATGAATTTGTAAACTAAGCTTGGGTTTCCTAGCTCATCGGCTAAGGAAACAATGTCCTTGTAGGAGGTGATAGATTTGTTGTCGCCGGTAGGTAATACACCAGGCTCGAAGAGCTCGGTCTCTTCGTCGACCTTCAGCTGAGTACTCGTGCCAGTAAAGGATGACATCAGATCCTGCACTAGTTGCTTTCGAAGAGCGGTATCACCATGTTCATATACTAGACTGAGACCTCTGGAAGCAGTTTCCTGCACCAGATCATCTCTTGCTGACAACAATCCCATGAAGGCAGACTGACATTCTCTCAACCGGGATTGGATCTTGGGATGTTGGCTGTTATTGGAGATTACAGAGAATAACCATATTCCTGAAGCTTTTTTCAGCGACGGCTTGGTTGTTTTGCAATCTTTCAACAACTTAGAAATGAGTGATTCTATCGTGTCTGGTCGTGCAGTAGGTCCTTTGAAATCGGCGTCTACATCGAGACTGAGTAAAAGCACATCAGATTGCCAGCATGAACTAGCAGAACTTAGCGCTTCTCCAATCGAGAAATGTACTTCAGCCTCCTTAAGCTCATGGAGTTCGTATAGCGTTGTGAATATGGATGAAAGGTTGGGTGACTCCTCTTCGAAAGCCAGTGATAGCCTTCCAATAGCAGATATTGCTTTCTCATTTCCCTTTTTGGCTTCTGTAGTGAGCACCTTGATGAGTTCATCTACTTTCATGCTAGACCTTTCGATTCGTTCCACAGTCAGGACGCCGGCCGCACTGGTTTGTATAAGGCAATTGAGCAAAGCTTCCTTTAAGGTACTGTCTCTAACGGAGGTAAGAATTTTAAGGACCAAGTCTACAGATTCCTGGATCAAGGCTTCTTCGATCGTGTGAAGGCGACCATAGAACGCGAAGCGACTAAGGAGATAACCAAGCGCTAAAACAGCACCTGAGACCTGATTTAGTTCGGAGCCTATCGCAGATGACCATGGCATAATTTCGGACAACAAAGACTTTGCTAACCTCTCAACAAAACTGGTGGGATTTATTGGGTGTGCTGCAAGAATGCCAAATGCACGTGCTGCAGTTTCTCGGGTTGCGATATTGTTTGACTTCACGGGAGGTAGTAATTCTTCCGCTCTGGCAGCAAGGTCACTAGCAGCATTGAGCGGTGCTAGGGACAAGACATCCACCAGAGATTTACCACATTCACCCAAACCGTTGCCGTTATTGTAGAGCATGCCTTCGAATGATGCAGCAAGAAACACACTGACGGCTTTTTCGTCAACAGACTTAATATGAGTCTTCATGAACTGTCGAGCTGGCTTGTCCGAGCGGAAAAGGACATCTAGTTGACGCTCCCAATCTGCGTCGATTTCAAACGTCATATCCGACCTCTCTAAAGCATCAAGTAGAAGCATACGTCGGCAATATGTGACAGCGGCAGCGAAGGCGTTGATCTTCGACCCCGCAAAATTTCCGAAGACGGACACAGAATCAACATCCATTCCACTCTTCATACTGTTCGATAGCGAGGAGTTCTCGAGTATGCTTTGACTAGTAAAGAATGCGCCAACCATCTCACTCCATGAAGGCAGAAATGAATGATCTTTTGGGGCCGTTCTGTTTCCACTAAGCAGACGATACCAGTAAGGATCCTACACCGATTAGTGGGTTGTAAGAATAGATTCGTAGGAGGCAATTACTAATCCCTTTTTCCCTTCTTCAATCACATCACCCCGTTCATCTGTACGACCACCAAGTGCCAATATATCAACCCAACGTCCAACAACGTCGTTATACTCAAGGCAGCGGTTAGCCCATCGAGCGGCTGAGAATCGACCACTTCTGACGGCCTCGTCGTCTTGTAGAGTCATGTACCTCAACAGAAGAGAACGTAACTCGAAAAGTATCTCCTTCTCAAGTGGTGGCTCAAAAATGTTAAGCAAACTTGAAAGTGAACCCTCAATACTAACAGATATTGTGCCCGAACTTTGGTCTTCCGTTAACGACCTGAAAAGCCATCGAACCAGAGAGAGGTCTTTGCCAAGAGCAATAGACGGGGTAGTTTTGGCTAAAGATCCCAATGTCTCATAAGCCAAAGCACGCAACGAAGCTGATTCATTGTCTTGCTTTTCGTAAGGTATTGGCCAACCTTGATCCTCGATGTAGTCTCTCAAAAAGCCTACTAGTTGAGGAGCCACTTTTGCAATATCTTCAACAGATGCAATCCGTGAGACCCAGTTCATGTAATTGAACAGAGCATTCCGAAATTTCATGGTCTCAAGACCTTTTGTTGGCAGATTTGTGTTATCATCTGGCCGGATAGCCTGCTGAACAATCTTGACAATCTGCGCTGGGAACGTTGTGGAAGTGGCAGACTTGGTCAACAACACAAGCAATCTAGTTTGTAAAGCAGGCCTCAAGGTGAAATAACTTTTTAGTAAACCGCCGATCATTTCTGGCTCCTCGAGAGATATTGTTGACCTTTTCAACATGTCTTCACCGGCACTTGAGATCCGGGAGTTAGTATCCCCTGATGCAAATAATGCTGGCAAAAAGCGTTCATCGTCGGTAAATGCACCGCTAGCTAGGAATGCAAGGATTCCAATCTTTGTTTGGGTCAAGTTGAGACCTTCTTCAGCTGCTGAGTCCCAGGTTTCTTGCTTGCCGCTCAGTGTGAGGAATTCGTACTCATGGACAGATAATCCAGAACAAGTGATTCCCGAGGCGGCAGAACGGATCACAGTGAGTAGAATAAGTTTACTAAACCAAAAGGACACGAACTTTGCATCTTTTTCATGCTGATCAAGACCAAGTTCCTGCCTCAATTCACCATCTTCTTTGCTTCCCCGGACTGGAATCCGAAGCTGTGGAAGCAGCCTGAGGAATAAATTGAAGATGGTGGCACAGGTAGATTTCTCGGCATCATCTGAAAGACCATGTAGTAATACGGGTAGCAATTTCATTTGGTCCTGTCATTAGATTAGTGCCAATGCAAAGCAAGACTAAGAGAGATAGCCTTACGCTCGAGGAGAGCTTGTCAACACTTTGTTGTATAAACATGAGATCGAAGTGACGTATCATAGCAACATTAGGATTTTCCTTGTATTGTGTCAACAGCTTTGCTACTGGCAAAACAATATCCCTGGCATGACTGTTAACAAACAAATGATTTCACAAATGATTCTAAACTTACTGATTCCCGGCTAGGCGAATCTTTATATGTTGACATGTTGAAACAACCTATGTCAAAATGTCTAATTAGCTGGGTCCACAGTTACGAAGGCATCAAGATTAGATTAGGAGGATCATGGGAGCTCTAGATGCCAACCTTGTTGCGAACCGATGCATGTTCACTGCCCAGCTTCAAGAGCAAAGGCGGTAGGTACGTCGTCAGAAGCGTTTGCAGCTTGTCATCTTCAGCAAGTGCTATTCTCAATTCCACTTTGCCGCAGAGCTCCAGCTCTCTCGCCTCTGTGGCGTTGGACATATTGAGAATGGGTGAAAAGGTCGTGAAGTCTCGGCATCATAAGGTGCCGTTGATTCTAAATATCGACGTTTGTGAGTTTAGAGCAATGACAGGCACACAAAGAATTACGTCGACCTCATGACGCGTGCTTGGTTGCCTTTCTCTAACGTTCGCGAACGCAGTGTCAGCGATGCGGTTTCCATATCCCGCTCGGCTTGGATCAACTATAGATCCGTATTGTGTCACGTGATGATGGAATTTTTCTGATTTGTGAGATAATCCACTCCGGCCTGGAACTTGACTGCAATCTATTTACTTTGAAGTCTCCAACCTTTTACATGTTACAAGAAAGGAAGAGCCACATCGTTATTGCCGATATCCTTCTTCACCAAAAGTTTTCAACAATGAAAGGAATTTCTCGCAACCCGCACTCTTTTTAGACCTTGAAATCCGTAGAGTCCGAGTCGAAGTCTTCCCAGACCTTCAAGACCTGTCCTCCCGCTACTAATCTCTCCGTAGTTCCAAAGATGGCCAAAGATAGCTAAATGGCTCAAAAAGCGTGCATCGGTCTCTGCCGCATCGAGCTTCAGTCCATTGTCCAAGATTCCAAGCAGGGTGTCATTCCATCGGCCCGTTTATTTGTTGACGGTCTTGAGACGGGATCTTAGGGATAAGAGAGTTCAAGCGGCCGGGTCCGTACAGCTAGGGAAACATTTGCATTTATTCTGCGAGTATTCGGGTAGTGCCTCCGTTTTCCATACACCAGAAGGTGAAACTTCTGAAATCAGTCCACTTCAAGATGGCCTTTTCCAGATTGAGGAAGCACAGCCGACCTTGTAGGTCTCGAACCTCATTATGAATTCCCATATCAAAATACGAAGGTGCCTTAGCAAAACCCGATCTGGGTCCCGATCGTCAATATGGGATTTGTCCGTCCAGATCTGTGAACCCTACCCACATCACTCAAAATCGACAAGCGAAACCAGGAACGTCGCGCTTAATTGCTCGCTCTATGCATTCTTCCAATCAGAGTAGTACTCATGAAAGACCCTTTCGGTAGCCACGTGTTTATTGCCTCTTCCTTTCCCCATGCCTTAACACACGGAAGCCTAGACCTCTCCTATACAATAGAGACAGGTCCGTTGACAGCTCCATCCCTTGAACCAATTTCCAAGAAGAATCTGCGTTTGTCGGACCCCTATTGCTTGGTGCTACTATTTGGGTTAATCCCGAAGTTCCAAGGAAGGCTATTCGTCAACGTGCAGACAGCAAAGCAAGGCAGATGCAGAGTATGAAAATATTGTTTTGCACTCATTGTTTTTTTGTCTCTTTCAAAGTGCTAGAGCTGCCATGTACCAAACTTCCACTTTGTCGAAGGCAATCTCTACAGTACTTTCTTATCCTCACCTCAAACATTGCTTTCCGCATAGATCTATCCTGCATTTCAAGCTCCGTAAGCATTTTCGGGTGAAATATTATGTCTCTATTGTTGACGTCGCAGGCTGTGAGCCTGCCAGTCATATTAACCTCTCCTTCGATGACGACTAACTAGTGTTGCGCTATTGCCCAGTTCCGGGAATCGGGCTGCTGCAACCTATGGCCATCTCCTATGGCGTTCGGCCCCGCCGAAGTCGTCAGCCTTCTTTCAGAAATGGCCTCGATGCTTCTACTCTTCAAACAGTTTTGTGATCATCGCCTTTTCGTTTCCTGTCTTTTGGAATAAATCTTTGCGGCCATGACAATCTGGGACAGTCGCTTAAGTGTGAAAACACTAGGTGCATGGATTCTGCTAGTACCTCCCAACCCATACTTTGTGACGAAGTGTGGCTGCAGTTCCGTCGAAACCTAGCATGGGCATGGGGTATTGAAGGTACCTACATATCTCTTTTCTTCCCATATCCAAGTGTTGATTCGTCTCGAAGGTACAAGCAATCTACAGGTGATTCCTACTTGAATTTCGAATTTGACGTGCAACAAAGTCAATGATTGTATACCACTTTGCAGATGCAAGGTCGGCGTCCCGATTCGTCGAAAGGACATCAACCACGTCTAGAGCCAGGGCCAAGCCTAACAATACCCTCATCTATTCATCCTCTCCTTGCAAGCCAGGCCCCTGAGCCTCGAAGGGGTAGGCTGCCACCTAGATCACGAAGTGGATGCTGGTAAGTTCAGCATGAACTTGCCAAATATTCGCTGCTTACATAGTGAACAGGACATGTAGATCTCGAAGTATGGCTGTCATTTATGCCCGTTAAAGCTTGATTAACAGATTTCGTAGAGGTGAAATGCGACGAGAGAAAGCCTGAGTGTGGGGTCGGTTTCTCTTCAATATCATTGTTCTTATGTCGCTAATCAAAGTTTAGGAATGTCTTCGTTTAGGTCATGTTTGGTGAGTGCATGGCAAATTTGCTCGCAAAAATATAACCTCAAGGTTGGCCTCTAATGATTGACTAGCGATTACAATCCAAGATTATCCTTCAGAGATGATACACCGAGAACAGTTGAGCGCATGCGCGAGACTTTTGTAGTTGGAGTCTCTGTATTTGACGAAGGTAAGCACGTGGTCCAAAACTTGAAAGCTGATCGCTGACCATTGAAGGTTTCTCCCCACCTGCTGATCATTCGCTGGAAGGCACTACTGAAGACTTGTTACCACCATTCTCAACCTTAATGACAGACGAAGAAAGAGAGAGGAAAGCAGAGCTACAACCTCCCGGCACATATCATGTTATAACAAATCCGGAAACTTTTGCTAACGACGAAGAGCAACGGTCAGAAGGCAATAGTTCATTGACTTCAAATCTAGTTCAGCGGTCTAATTCTGACCATGACAGCGATTCAGTTGCAGGTGGACCATGGGATAGCGCCGGCAACGAGGATTTATATGATCCGAACACCATCATCCTAAAGAATTTCGATGATGTATTGAGAGTCTCTTCCCAAGCTCAGCACCGGGCCGACCACATACAGATGTCGCCGACGAATTTCAGACACCGTGACTCACTAAGGGAAGCAAGAAACTCCTTCTCACAATCAAGCAGGGCAGATGGCAGTCAAATTTCATGGGATAATATCGAGCTACAGGGTCGAAGAGATGCAGATTTGATACGCCATTATCGAGCCACAATCTCTCCACAGATATTCAAGAATGTTAGAGAACAGGACCTGCTTAAATGCCAAGCAGAACAGTATCCTCCAGTAAATCCCAGTTTCTAGTTCTCAGCCTGTTAAAATAGCTGATCAATGGCAGCTCTACCACGCAATAATGGCTCTTGCAGCTCTCAGCATGGCACGACGAAACGGTGTCCAATATGCTGCTGCACTCGAGCATTACCAGCAAGTCATACCTGCTCTGAAAAACGCGGTCCAGTCTCAGCATGATTCCTTCTCTGATGGTGCATTCTTAACCCACTTCATTCTTCTACTGTATGAAGTAAGCAAATTTTCTTCTCGTCGAGCATCCGGCGCATTTTACAATGGGTCGTACAGACCTTACCCCCTCCTGCGTCAATAGATATATTGTTCTTGCTGCGGCCCTTATCTTACCTCGCTAGCGAGATCTCCATTTGTACGAATTTAGTCTGACTTGTAGAAGATTGCGGCAGTAAGCAACCTAGATTCGAATATGTGGCAACACCACAGCAATCAGCTTCTTAGGATCACTTCTCTGCGACGACAGGTACATTCAACGGATTCACATGAGTTCTTGGTATGGAACTTACTTAGTATTGACATCTTCGCTCTCCTAAGCATGAGCGGAACTGGTTCGTTCGCTGAGGCGTTGCAAGGCCACATGCTTCCACCATCAGAATATCTACTCTCGTGCACGTTGTCTAAGCATTCCCAAGCTTCTCAAGGAAGTGAAGGCGCATACATTCCAGATATTACCAAGCTGTTTCACGACGTCCACTTGGTGGCATTGCAGACTGGACAATTAGCTAAGAAACTAAGGGAAGGGCCAAGACAGAGAGGAGAAGAGGTACCCCCTCAAAATCTCCTAAGTCAGACATCCACTAGCGATCGACGAGCTCGCGTACAAAACCTTCATAGTCAGATCGAGCAATGTGGGGACAAATGGGGGAGGCGGTTGGCAGAGTATCTGGCCCTAGTAAGCTGGCCAAATACTACATCGACGGCTATGTTTGATTTGACCATGCATGTAAGAAACTCTCAAGTCCTCTATCCTGGAAATATATCGATAATCAATAGTCCCATGTCCTTTTCTGCTCTTGCGTAATCTACGCCCACACAAGCATGTTCCCACTCCAACCCCGCGAACCATGGCCCCAACACGAGCAAGAAATCGAGACCAATGCTAAAGCAATCATTGAAGCCGCGCAGAAAATCTTGTCTCGGGAACGAGTCGATGTTAGATATATCATTTTCCCCTTATTCATGGCCGGCTTTGCCTCTCGCGATCAGATCACGAAAAATATGGCTTTAAACCTCATGCATCGCATGGAGCGACATAGTTTTGGAGGAAGCACCAAAAGATCACGGCAATTGTTGGAAAGGGTATGTGAGAAACAACGGCAGGCTGTGATAAGGTCTGAGGACCCTGGAGATGTGGACTGGGTGGAGGAGATGGAAGTTATGGGTCAGCAGTTGATAATGTATGGACTGTGATCGAGGCATCGCAACGTGTCCACGGCAAACGTGGTCGCTCTATTACCGTTATTTTTGAGTTACGACCCTGACGTTGTCTGTAGTGTATCTATACCCCTTGGCAACTGAAAGGATCTGCCATATTCAATATACTCACTTAATGTTTGTAATTAGAGGCGTGACCAGTTTTGCGACTGGAGACTGCATTAGGCGACAGAGATGGGAACTGGTAAGACACTGAGGATTTGCTTGTTGCACATCATCTAGTGACCCGCCCCTTGATTCTCCTAGACTTTGAGGGACAATCTCCTAAATTGTTCAAAGGTTTACGACGAGCTTTGCCTCACGCTTTTATCTTGATATTGAACATGAAGGATAACAGGAATCTGACTTCAATTTAGGAACATGAGCTGCATTATAGGACATTATGGAGGTCGCACTCTTGTCCTTGGGTAAGAACGGAATAAGAGTGGGGCAAAAAACCTCAAGAACACACGAAAACACCCAGCGGTAATGAAAGACAATATATTTTCGAGAACTTAACGGGCGGTGAGGAATATCACGGATGCACTGATAGTCAGCTGGCCCGAGAGGCGAAGATACGATGAAAGCAGTGAGTAAACAAAACAACGTTTCCTGATGAGTCATCGGAAGATCTCGCGAGAAAAGGGGATGCGAGACGAAATGTATCAGGAAGCGACAACAACCACGTATCTACAGCATATGACGAGGTCCAGCCGCACTCGTCATTCGCATGCAGAACATAACATTTCAGCCACGAGCATTTCTAGGCAACTTTTCTTTCACAGCCAATCCTCAGTTCATGAATTGAGCTCATGATGGCGCGACACAGTCCTCGTTCCGCCGCATCGGCGTTCTTCGTATGAAAAGGGGGAGAATCGCGCAAGGGGATTGTGCACTTTTTGTGGCCGATGCCCGAGAAGCCACCAATCAGAAGCCCGCAGCCGGACAGTCTTTCAGCCGCTCTGGCATCAACAGGGCTGGCTCAAAGACGCCAATTTCGTCTTTTTACATTTATGTAATCTACGAGGATTGGATTGCGGCTGGGTAAACGAAATATTTTCGTGAGATGCAGCCTGGCGAGTTTGAATTCCATGTTTGACTCATGATTGCTGGCTGCGCGTGCATCAAAACTTTTGTTGAAACTTTTTCGTTTCTGGTTACATTCACAAGCGAGGAGTTGATATTACTATTTAGGTGGACGGGATGGAAGCGATTGAGGCTTTCTTTGATCACTGTTCGTTATAGCACACTCAACTATAATTAGATCAATTTTAATCGGCTTTCAATTTAACCACTCTACCCCTAGATCAGATCGTTCAGGTAGAATATTCGGCATTCGCTTACCGCCTGAGAGCTTCTTCGGCTCTGGTATCTCTCCTTGGCTCCGGACTTTCGTGGCGTGCCATCCCGGTGGAGCAAGGCGATCCGTCCACCAGCAATAATAAAAAGATACCAGCTCCCATCTGGTTTGCGCCGCGAGCGAGGATCAACAACACTCCTTTTTAATTTTCCTACTCTTCTTCTATTTTCTTCGACGAAACCATCTCAAGTCTTCTTTCGTCAGGACTTTTTCAAGATGGGTGCTGTTGAGGAGAGACCGAAGACTATGGATAGCAACACGCTGCATAGCACGACGAGTCTGGATGAAAAGTCGGAGAAGCCTGGGTTGACAGAGGGATCTTTGAGGACGACTACGCCATCAACGAGGGAGGAGGAAAATGTTCAGGTTGGAGAGGAGCTGAAGAAGTCCACCACGACGAAATCGGCAAAGGAGGTCCAGGAGGAATTGACCAAGATTATGACAAGTGGTGAAGGAGTCGAATACCCTACCGGTGTCAAGTTGGGACTTATTTCACTCGCGCTTTGCTTATCTGTAAGTTGATTCTCACTTTAAATGGGAGCTGGTCGAAGAATGGGGGCAAGTGGGAGGTGCTATAGGCCGACTTGTGTAAATGAGTACTGAGTTTGATATATCCATGTTTATTGCCGAGTCCTGATTTCTTTAATTATTTAAGAACAATTTAGTCGATTGTCTGGAGTATTTACAGAAACTCAGGCAGTTTGCGTCGAGGAAAATTACAGGCCGACGAACAATACTCAGAACTACCTAACGACAATAATGAGTTATACTAATAATCTTGTGTAGGTATTCCTGATGGCTTTGGACAACACAATTATAGCTACAGCTATTCCCGCTATCACAGATCAATTTCACAGTTTACCTGACGTTGGGGTAAGTCCGACCGTCCTTCCCACATCTATATTTCGGACCCCTTCAACATTCCGAAAAAACCTTTGACTAACAAACTTTCAGTGGTATGGAAGCGCCTATTTGCTCACCACCGCGTCCTTCCAATTGCTCTTCGGCAAATTCTACACCTACTTCTCGATCAAATACGTATACCTAATCGCTATCGGAATTTTCGAGCTTGGAAGTCTGATTTGTGGTGTTGCACCAAACTCGACTGCTCTTATCGTCGGCAGAGCCATTTCTGGTGTTGGGTCCGCTGGTATCTTTTCAGGAGCTCTGATAATTGTCGCTTTCTCAGTCCCCCTCGCCAAGCGACCTATGTATACAGGATTCATTGGAGCTATGTATGGAATTGCCTCAGTCGCAGGACCACTACTCGGCGGGGTCTTTACGGACAAGGTGTCGTGGAGAGTAAGTGAACTTTTCTGAGTTTTTCAGAGCTCTTTTGGTGTTGGTTCTTCCTCTGGAGATTTTGTTGTGCCCTGGCGGCTGTTGCTACCCCTTTTAAGCGAGCAACCAAAACACCATCTCTATCATCCGAGACGTATTTGAATGGCCAGTAGCTAATTGATTATGTTCTAGTGGTGCTTCTACATTAATCTGCCAATTGGAGCTATCACCGTCCTCGTTATTGCGATCTTCTTCCAAAACCCGCCACGAGCAGCCATCACGGACAATGGTTGGAAGGCACGCATAAAGGAGTTCGACCTGGAAGGAACCGCTGTCTTCATGCCAGCAATCATCTGCCTTTTGTTAGCTCTTCAATGGGGTGGAACCAAATACCCATGGAAAGACGGCAAGATCATCGCGTTGTTGGTGCTCTTTGCTCTCTTGATCTCCGCTTTCATTGCCATCCAATTCTGGAAGCAGGATTCAGCAACAGTACCTCCTAGGATCATGGCGAAGCGATCGATGTGGAGTGCAGCATGGTTCTCTTTCGCACTCGGTTCTGCTTTTCTTCTGCTCATCTACTACCTACCAATTTGGTTCCAGGCAGTTAAGGGAGCCAGTGCCGTTAAGTCTGGAATCATGAACATCCCTATGGTCATGACTCTCGTCGTTACCAGTATCATCGGTGGTATTGGAGTCACTGTCGTCGGCTACTGTAAGATTCCCCTGTAATGTCCACGCTCGAGGTTACTTGCTAAATCTCCTCAGATGCCCCTTTGATGATCGTATCCTCGGTCCTCACCTCAATCGGTGTCGGGCTTCTTTACACTTTCACACCTGAATCAGACCACAACTACTGGATCGGCTATCAGTGTCTTACCGGTATTGGAATTGGATTAGGCATGCAACAACCTCTCATCGCAGTCCAGACTGTCCTTGACATCTCCCAAGTGCCTATCGGTACTTCCGTCATCATATTTGTCCAAACCCTCGGAGGTGCTCTCTTCGTTTCCGTCGGCCAATCAGTGTTCACCAACAAGCTTTCTGAGGGTCTTGCTGCTTATGCTCCATCCATCGATCCCGCCATTGTCCTTACCACTGGCGCGACAGCCATCCAGAAGACTATCGACGCCGCTGTCCTCCCAGGTGTCACCAAGGCATACAACGAAGCCCTCACACAGGCTTTCCTCGTCGCGGCAGTCATGGCAGCAACGACCATCGTCGGCAGCGTCGCAATCGAGTGGAAAAGTGTTAAGGGCAAGAAGATCGAGATGGGCGCTGCATAATTCCTACCTTTACATTGGAAACTTCTCCACTTACTTGTAAACTCTACCTTGATATAGAAAACTTTTAATAGTCAGCATGGCGAGCATAACCTTACAGAGCATATACCTGGGTCCGTTGTTGGACTATGCAGCATACTTCGTTCCAATATTCCCTTTTGTTGTGATCTTGTATGATATAGCGTTGGCGCTGGTGGGGTCAGTTTGATTTAATGCAGATGTCTTGGACTTATGTTGATTGGTGGATGGGTTAGTCGGATAAATCGGGAATATTGGGTCAAAGATCACTTTCTGTGGATTAGAAAGCAGACTGCCTAGCAATCTCACAATGCCATAAGCACAAGAATATCAGTTATAGATACAATTAAAGAGCTCGCCGATAATTTCCACTTCTAGGTAAACGCGATCATTTGCTTCGAGTACTGATCGTGAATCAACACGTACGCAGAGCTTGTCTAATACTCTTATGACATTAGTGCTTTGAAATTACATTCCTACTCTAAGCATTTTCCTGCTTGGTCTCTCCTAAAGTAGGCGATTGCAAGATATGAGCTCTACTACGGACTTCCAAGAAAAGGGCCAAAGGCCTATAGAATAGAGGTATAAAATTCTCCGTACAGCCTGAATAGTCAGCTCATTCTTTACTTGCTTCAATGGATGCCAGACAGCTTCCCCTCTTTAGGTAAAGATAATTAGCCTTGTTGTTTCGAAGATAGGAGACTTGAATGGCCGTGAGTGCCAACGACAGGTAAACAACGTAATCGCCAAATTGTATGAAAGCTATATCGGTATGTGACGAACAGTCTGAAAACATATATAAGAATCTCCTTGGCCTTTTGAATCACGACATAAACTGATATAAAGCAAGAGGTTTGAAATATAGTCATATCATGTTCTAAATTAGCAAGATTTTGATTTCATAGAGCAAATGATTTGCCGGCAGGTGATTGCCTGGCCATATTTTGGGTATCATACAAAAACGCCGAAGATTACAAAGACTTCTTTTTAATCATGCTCATCCTCCGTTAGCCCTGGACAGCCTTCCATAGTTTCATCAGGATAAGCAAATTTGCACCAGAAGCAGTAATTGTACTCCAGCCGCAGGTGTCGAACCAGCTTACTTAAACGATCGGCCGGGTCCAATTCATTGAAGGCGTCCAGCTCTGGATCCTCTTCTTCAAGATCTTCGACCAGTGTATGCTGAATAACATTCTTTCCAAGCGCTTTCTTGTCCTCCTTGTCCTCATCCGGATCCTCATAAGTTGGCAAACGTGACAGGCTTTGATGTAGATCATAACGCATCCTTCTGTCCCTTTCTTTCTCTTCTCTTTTCCGAATGAGGCCTCTCCACAGAATGTTGATCTGCTTCAGCGGCTTGGTGGAAACCTTGCGCTTCTTGTCTTCGTATTCCTGGTTTAATGATCCCCCAGCGTTGAACGCTTCTTGTTCTTCCTTTTCGCCATCCATCCGTTCAGCAACTCTCATAGCTGCCGCGACCTGACTCTCAAGTCGAGCTTCCTCCCTTTCCATACGCATTCGTTCTCTGTAGTCCACCTGTTCAGCCTTGACCCTTTTCCCCTCCTTCTCATACTCTTCCCTGAATTTGCGCTTTTTCTCTGAATCAAGGCCGATTCCACCTCGATCCTCCTTCATACTAATCCCCACAGGCTCTAATCTTGCATCTTTGTTCTCCTTACTACCTAATGCGACGCCAGGCTTGAAGCCCATTTTTGCCATCATGGCTAGGCCTTTATTCGTCGCTGCTTCAGGATCTTCTAGTAATGACTTGGAAAGGGCATCTTCTCGCTGCGCGGCTTCTTCTAGTGCGAGCTCGGCTTTCGATTTGACGCGCCCTCTGGCTTCTGATTCGCGTTGCTTTCGAAGACGTCGCTGTGTGTACGTTTCTTTCTGCTTGGGTTGAGTTGGCTCTTCTATGATCATGTTCATGTAATCATCCTCCTGTTCTTCACCAGCATTGGAATCTGAGTCCTGCGCGGCCATAGTTGCAAGATATTATCAAGTATTGTTATCGTGAAGTGAAAGCATATCGTAAAACTTAATGAATCTGAGCTACTCTGCCCCTCCAAAAAGGTGATTGGTTCTTCTGCAAAACGTCGGCAGAATCTCAAAAGAAAGTGGGGCCCTGGGCTACTTTAATTATAATTTAGAATAGGAGCTTTCTCGTTTCAAAAATGCCAAACTCCAGTGACGCGTAAGTAACTTCGTCACTGCCTCGGATATCAATTCAAGGCTAATAGGTATAATAGAGTGGTTAGCGTGTCGTTCTTATATTCTTCGGGCAACCGATTAATATGATCCTCATCTCAGAGATGCGAAAGTCGTGGGTTCGACACCCACCTGGAGTAAACCTTCAGATTTTTTTGGCAATTTTTCGCCAGTGTTTTGAATTTCTCTGATTGTGTTGTGGTTTGTTGTATTTACTGGCATTCTACGAGTTTCATTTATGACTCATACATCGAGGATGTTGGACACAGCTCTCTAAAGTCTGACCATGTAAGTAAGCATGTTACCTCCGAATTTGATTCATAGATACTATTCTGTAGCTAGTTCACGAGGCTGGATCTAAAGCAGTTTATTTTCAGTCCATATTTCAAAGTATCAATATTATAAAACTTCTAGAGCAGAAATTTCAATTTATTTCTTGAGATTATTCCCACTTGGTGGATGCTCGTAGGTTCGTCTCGCCTGTTGCGGTCGCTTATCACTATTCTAAGAGCACCTCATTATGTTTAGTAAACAACCAATCCGATATGATACATCTAAGTGTACAAATGGTCTACTCTAACTAACCCTATTCCATGTCTGCTGCTGCCCAGGGTGAACGATCAGGGACACCCATAGCTTCAGAAGCCCGTTTCGAGACCTCGGGTGCAGTAGCTAGTTTTCTTTCCTCTGACTCGATCATGGTCTCAAAGGCATATCGAAGTAGATTCGAAAGTACGAGAACAGCTTCCCCTAGTTTGTCTTGCTCGGACAAACCTTGGAAGTTGACACCTTGCTCAATAAAAGCTTCATCTCGACTACGCTTCAGTTCCTGAAATACTGCAGTTACTCGAGCTATCCTCGCCTGTGTTGACTTTTCTTTTAATCCCAAACGTCGAGCTTTACGACCAATAGCATCAGTCTGGCCAAGTCGTGCGAGTTGGAGTATAATGGTACGGGCGGTCTCCTCGGTTGGCGCCATATGAAAGTGCTCTCGCAAAGCGTTCAACGCCACGGCAGTGCCAACTGTGTCTTCCGAGAGACTGAAGGCATGTAGGATGGAATCATAGAGATCCCTAGGGAAAGTCCTTACTTTTTGGAGTTGATCTTTGTGTTTCATGATTTGTGCGAATAATGGTCGTGCAAGACGACGCGCGCTCATGTAATCTGATCTCTTAAGATAGCCCTTAGGAGATATTGTCATTTGGCATAAATGGCGGAAAAGAATCCCAAATGTTTCGAAGTCAGGCCGTACACCCCCATGGGTGGTTTGTCGGGTATAAAAGTCCCAAGCCCAATCAAAGTCATGGCTTTGTTTGTCTAAGGAGAGGACTTCGTTCATAAGAAAGGTATTCGGCTTGACCTCTGCTGGTTGCATTGTTGCAAGAAGATCGAGCATTGCATGATGTTTCTGTCGCCGCCGGTATTGCTGTATGAGAATGCAGAAAGTCTCGACTGTTGCCATTGGCGAGAGAGCCACAGTCTTATGTGATAGCTTGTCTTCGCTTTCAACTACTCGCAATAAGCCTGTTAGTTTCCGATTGTACCTCGCATTTCGCGTTCTAACAAACTCAAGCCTGCGGTTGATCATTCTCCAAGCTAGTTCCTCGGCCAATGTAACGCTCTTACTAGTGCCATCTCGATATAATGCCCCAATAAGACCATTTACATGTTTAGCATCTGGGCAAATCCCACGTTCGATCATAAAGTTATTGACCCTCAGCGCTGCGGATAATTCTCCATCGCCAATAAGCTTTTTGAGCCAACTTCCAAAGAAGAATTTATTGTTAAACTCTGGAGGAAGGGAGACGTGATTATTGAATTTTACCAAATTCTCCTCGTTGTTACTTCCAAAGACGGTTGCAATCCCATATGTGGATGTTGAATCTAGAGATTTTGACATTCCCGGTTTGAGCATCATATCTTTGAAGGCTGCTAGCGCCATATCTGGTTGTTCCGCTTCGAGAAAGCTCAATATCATAGTGTCGTAGTCGAACATTTGAATCTCTGAGCCTAGATTGACTCTTAGCCGAATGTATATGGCCCATGCCATTTGCATCGTGTCGGGAGTACTCAGTGCAAGGCAGCACTGCATGATTGGGATCAACAGTCTATTGGCAGAAGGTTCGGCATTATCCCTTAGCACGCTTTCTGCAATTTCAAATGCTCGATCAATTTGTTGCCGTTGGCAAAACAGCTTAACACCAAGCTCGATGTGCTCATACCTCCTCCTGTCGTCCATCTCCACTTGCGGCTGAATTGATGTCCATAGTCCGACAGCATGATCTAGCTCTCCTTGAAACATAAGAGATTCGAGGTATAGTAGCGCTTGACTAGCATCCATGCTTACGCCTACTTTACAGAGGTCATCGCCTAGGTATTTAATGTGTGCCATACGATCCAGTGGGTCTGTGGCGTCGTGTTTGGAGAAGACAATCCACAAACCAGACCATAATCCAAGGGGAACTTGCTTTGGCTGAGAAAGAAGAGCGCTTCGACACAATAAATACGATCTCCATATAGCATTTCGATAGCTGGTTTTCTGATCATTTGCAGCTGTCCCGATTTGATTCTGAAGGTTGGCGATTTTATGACGATATGATTTGGGAAATTGCTTCACCGGAATATCAAGGTCCAGGATTCCTGTTTCCTGGCCTTTGATCGGGAATTTAGAGGCAATGAATGACCGGATTCTAGGTATGACATGAGGGAAAATAAAATTTGAGGGGTGAGGCGGAACTATGATATCTTAGCATTCATGTAGCGATTTTGGGGGAGAGGTCCAATATTACCGTCCTCCAGCTCCTCCTTGGATCTCTGCATAGAGTCCTCCAATTCCTTATCAGCTTTCTGAATTGCCTCCACCTCTGGATTCGCTTCAAAATTGAAAATTATGTCTCTTATCTTTTGACGGTCGTCTTCTGTGATAACTTCTTTATGTGACAGTGCAGAAACCTGCGCAATAAGGTTTTTGAGATCGTTCGTGGCCAGTGTAATGCCCCGCGTGTCTTCCTTCTCATTGATCTTTCTTTCAATCGCATCTGGTATGTCCTCGTCTGCGATACCTCCAGGGTCATCTTCACCCAAAAGCTCCATGACGTTTGCATCTATGTCACGGAATTCTTTGCTCATCGACTTCAAGAGCATAGCCTCATCAGCATCGCTTGTGACTTCCCTTCTATCACCGTCCTCGGTCTCGTCGAAGTATCGTACGTGTGTTTCTGGTTCGGGGGGGCTCGGATTTTCTACTCTGCTTCGGGGAGGATGAGAGGGGCCATTCTTGTTCGTCGCATTTCGAACCAGCCATGATGGGCGAGATCTTTGAGTTGGATCTAATCGCAAGAGGCATGATCTGCATATGTAGCCCGTAGTTCGAGGAGACAAAAATGGTCGAAGAGGCGGCATAGGTGTATATGTTGGAGAGTGTTGAATGTTCAAAACTTTTTTCCCGAGGTCTCAGCCTTGCCGATCAAGCGCAGTGTCATCAGTCGCGTCTCGCGTCACCCCGATTGCACAACAGCACAAGCAACCTGCAAATAATGTCAGAACATGGAGAAAGTCAAATTGGCTTCGATTCATCAGTTCATCAGGTAATTGAAAGAACTCGAGGTACACACAGTGTGTAGTATACAATTATCCAGGCTAACATCTGCGTAGACTGCTTACATATACGGAGCTTCTAGTGGTAGTCGAGACGAAACAATAACTGAACGACCATCAAAGCGACGAAAACTGCGCAAAACCCCAAAGTCAAAGCCAGTATTAAACTTAGGACCTATAAAATTCCAGTCCCTCCTCAATGGATCTGAGAGCGATGATTCAGTACGCTTACGGCAGGACTTATTCCACAAATGCTGGTCCCAAACAGATGCACAAATTCAGGTAAATCCAACAAAGATGTATTCATGAAGTGTCTAGGCTGAGCAGTGCTAGTCTATATTGAACGAAGCCAATGAAGACGCATTGGCAGAAGTAACAGCATTCGTCAACGACGCCAATTCTGTTAAGTACAGTTGTCCGCTCTCAAGCTTAAGATAGTCGCTAAATGATTTCATAGGGACAGTGATAGACTACCTACAAGTTTTATTGTCTCTGGTCCAAATATAGCCTCTCAAGATCTTCTCTTCAAACAGCTCTCAGACCGACTAGAGAGAGAGGTTAATGGTTCAGTTGTCGTCCTAAGGTCTGGAGATACAACAAATCTAAAAGCGGTTTTGAAACACATTATCCGCTCTGCCACGCAAGTAGGATCTGAGGAAGAGGATTTTTCAACTCAACAAGATGTTAGTATGACCTACTTACTGACAAACACCACTCTGACACCTTATCAGGGACGAAAACTCCTAAACTATGATCTAGAGATCCTTCGAGCACACGTCAAAAGCCACGCGTGCGAAAGAGTTGTCATTGCATTTCAGGACAGCGAAGCATTTGATACCCGACTGCTGGTCGACTTAATTGCTTTATTCTAGTAAAATCTATGATACAAGATTAAATAGATTTGCAATGCTGACCACTTTGAGTAGTTCATGGAGAGACCGTATTCCATTTGTCTTGTTGTTCGGTGTCGCTACCTCAGTCGAACTGTTTCAGGAGCGACTCACTAAAGCGGCTAGTCGATGTCTTTACGGGATTCAAGTTGATGTAGAGCAAAGCAGTGCCATTATTGAGAAAATTTTCAAGGCGATTATCACAAGCTCTCGACAGCACCTCATGCTCGGACCTGCACTTTTATCCACACTTCTAAGACGTCAACAAGATCATGTTCAAAGTGTTCAGTCATTTATTGTTGCTATCAAGGTAAGAAGTCTTGCATTCTAGTAGATTCACGGCATTAACAGTGGCAGTACACCTACATGTGCCATTTTTATGGAAATTCTCTCAGTGTATTGTGTGACAGCATTGTCACCATTTCTAAAAATCAATTTGAGCTTCAGCCTTGTCACTTCGAAGCCATAAGAACACTCTCCTCGTTCCGAACATTGGTAGAAAACAATCTGAGCAGTCAGCAACCAGAACGTGCACGCAGTCTTTTGCAAGACGATAATGTTCTGGCTGAGGAAGTCACTGCTGCGTTACGTGCTAGAGATAGCTACATACTCCGACTCCTAAGAGCTGGCCATGTTTTTGAAACCATAAAACAGGAAAAAGACATAGGCATGATAGAAGCATATATTACAATGGCCGGAGGCAGAATGAACAGTTCAGACTATCTGAAACGATTGCTGGGCTCGCTAGGGGGTATGAATTCAAGCGACATATCAGTCATCATCGATAAAGCTATCTGTTGCATGAAGCATGGAGGTCATGAGGGAATATTCGCAAATTGGACCGAGGACGACGGCAAATTTTGGAAAGGGTTGCAAGACTTCAAATCGAAGGTTGACGCTTTGTCCGCAAATGCAAAAAAGGCAAACGATCCAATCCGAAGTAGTGATGCTATTCACAGCAGGGGGTTAAGAACGACAGTAATTGCGCAGAGAGTTCAGCTAAGCTACGAGCAATCTACACTCACGGAAGCGGAAAAAGAATTCATGGCGCTTACCGAACACTTAGCAGATCTTCTCCGCGAATATTTCACCTTCGGCAGTCCGCAAGAATTATTCTTACATGAAGTATGGTTGTGTGATTCGGTTGAGCCTCTCAGAGTGTTCACTCCTCGGCCCAGAGCTGCAATCGAAAATGCTCTCACAGAGCCACAGGAGTATCTCGTTTTGGATTCTAGAGAAAATTCCAGGTCTTCAGTGTTACCGGCGACTTCGATGCTGTACCAACGCTACTTAGAAGCAGGATCTCTAGTTAATTTAGCTGACCTCTGGTCTTCGTTCTTGGAAAAGTCAATCGGAGATGAAGCGGACAAGAGGGCCGAGCGAGAGGCATTAATGCAGTTTTACGGAGCACTGGCAGACTTGAAGCTCCTGGGGATGATCAAGCAGAGCAAGAAAAAAGCAGATCATGTTACCAAAATTCTGTGGAGGGGACTCTAAGAGACTAAGAGGCATACGGCTCGTCCTCAAGTAGGAGTGATGTAACGAGCCTAAGAACTTTTTTGGAACACATATTAGTAAGAGCTTGAGAATTTAAGCCAATGAATTGATTGTCTTATGCTGACGGTGAGTGGCTACCCGTGCTAAGTCATACCATCCAAACAATAGACCCTGAGTGGTGTATATTTGACAACTAAAAGAGTTCAACCTGTTCAGCCTCTTCTCCGTTCAAACTGTAAGCAGCAAAGGAGTCCGAACACACCTAGGTTTATTTCGTGGTATAGAAAAAAATATCTGACAATGTCATTAAATAAGAGAGGGAAGCAAAAGCTTTTATCACTAACAAATTCGCAGTCAGACTCTAATGTTGTTATCACGAAGGTTTTACTCGGCTCTACAACTAAAAAATGCTCTGCTTCTAATTTCTGTAGGTTGCGTACGTGGTCACCGATTTTGAATTTAGTAAGATGGACTCTGAAGTCCCAACTAACAATGGCACTGTGTTAAACTTGACCCATCATATCTCTGCTGTAAAAACAAAAACATTCTCGCCCAAGCTCTACCACGTCACTTTATGCTACAAAGCACAGAGTTTTAAAATAGGACTCACAACAATAGCGTCAACCACCCCGCGACAAAGAGTCATACTTCATCGATGTATTTTAAGCATCAAAGAAATTATCTTTACAAAGACTTTCCACCCGGTACAAACAGTCTTTACTCAACCTTCGTTACTCAACTCAGGAAGTTTCTCAGCACTTCTCTATTTTTTCTATTCACTTCATTACTTCAGGAAATTTGCTGCTGGCAGCTTGATAAACATACATATCTTGCCATTTTTTCGGTTTTCTACATCCCTGGTAAAGCACCGACACAGCACTTTCTAAATATAAGCGGCGCAAACACCCACTTACAATAACTAACGACTTTGCATCTAATCTAAACATAATGCCGTCACCCACACCCCCATGGCACCCATCTTTCCGGATAAGCAAATCCCCAACCCTCTCCCATCGCCGGCAAACCAGAAACCCAGCTCTCGCCTCAAAAATCGCGCAGATGGCCATTCTCCTCCGCCCCCTCGTCTCCCTCGCAGACGGATCACCACATTCCGCCTTCCCATGTACAATTCTCAACTATTGGCTCCTGACATCGGCCCAACTCGACGACCTGGCACACTTTTACCATCAACGCACGCCCTCCGAGCACACATATCGATACCCGTGCCCTGTGATATGGCGGATGGATGCGAGTCTAGAGGAGAAGAGGCGAAGGATAGGTAGGTTCATTGGGCTAAGGGGGTGTGCGAGTCCGGTCGTGACAGAGGAAACGGTTAGCGAGGAGATCAAGAGGGCGAGGTGGAAGGCGGAGGAGGAGGATATGTTCAATAGGAAGAGAAGAGGGTACTAGGATGTGTGGTTTGGACGTCATTCATTTTGAAGTCGTACGATATTTAGTTGTGGCAACTCGATCAAATACAGCAGTGTATTACTAAATACCTAGGAAATCTTAGAACAAAGGTGAGGCGAATTGTGACCGTCACAAAAACTTGCAAGGAGATTACAATATTCATGCTTGACCTATCATAAGTTGAGTCTCTTGTGAGTTTGAAAGGTCTTTAGTAAGTCGACTCTCAAAGCTATAGACGACGCAACAAACACCGTGAAAGACAGGAAAAGTTCGCCGTTCGTGTCAAGTAGAACGCTGGAAGATTTTAGCGTAACGAGTTAACAAATCACAGGTGCAAATACAGCAAAACCTGGAGACTTGACACAGCAGCGTGGATATGTGAAGTATTTTTCCAGTATGTTCAACATATGAAAAATTCTTCCCTGATCATCACTATCCTCGGGTATATCTATTCTGGTCACACCATTTTGCCTCGCGTGTTGTCCAACCATATAAACCGCCTCCAAACCTCTTCTAGTGGTGGAAGAGGCGTGTGCTCTGCTCGACGAAGGTAATCCCTAGAGTCTCAGCAGTAGCAAAGACAGCAGAGTCATTTTGACTGCCAGTTGGTGCAGCGATGTATTTAGCTCCTGAGCGAGCAGCTCTATACACATTATCGGTGAATGGGAACTGAACTAGTTAGCGAAAAGTGTGAGGTCGTATCAAAATCAAAACTTACGAAAGCGTCGCTGGAGACTGCAACTTCCTGCAACTTCGAAAGCCACTCTGATCTCTCATCTTCGGAGAATGGTGCAGGAACCTCCTCGAAGAAGGACTCATAACCTTCTCTCTCTGGGCCATCCTTAGGAAGCTCGCCACTGACCAATAGATCGATTGCATTGCTCTTGTCTGCTCGCTTTGCACCCTTTTTCCACTTAATCTCAAGAACACGTGGGTTGAATCGAAGCCACCAGTTATCTGCTTTATCGCCAGCAAGACGGGTGCAGTGGATACGGGATTGCTGGCCGGCGCCCAAGCCAATGATTTGGCCGTTGAGGGCATAGGCAACTGAATTACTTTGAGTATACTTGAGAGAAATCGTAGCAACGGTCAAGTCTCGGAGGGCTGAATCGGACAACGGTACGGACTCCTTTGGTGTGATAATTGACGTGAAAGACTTGGGCGAGATCTGAACATCATTTCTGCCCTGAGTCAAAGTGATACCACCTACAGTCCTTGACTCTTGAGAAGATGGCTCGAACTCAGGATCCATTTGAAGGACAAGGTACTTTCCTCCTTTCTTCTTCTTCAGAATTTCTAACGCGGCGTCTTCATATCCCGCAGCAATGACACCATCAGATACTTCTCTTGAAATGATCTTCGCGGTTGGTACATCAACAACGTCACTTAACGCAATCATGTCCCCGAAACTGCTCATACGATCAGCACCTCTAGCCCGTGCGTAGGCCTGTGCCAAAGGGGAATTATCCAAGCCTTCGATATCATCGACCATGCAGACCTTGCGCTCATCGGCGGTCAATGGCACACCAATAGCCGCACCTGCTGGGGAGACGTGTTTAAAGCTTGCTGCGGCGGGATGTCCAAGAGCAGTCTTCAACTCACGAACCAAAAACCAAGCATTGAGAGCATCCAAAAGATTGATATATCCAGGGCTTCCACATAGAACGGTAAATGGTAACTTGCCAGATTTGACGAAAGCTGCAGCTGGCTTCTGGTGTGGATTTGCACCGTAACGAAGAGGCAATTGTTGAACTCCCTCACTAGCATATTGCTTACGGAAAAACTCCGAAATTGAAGCGTCGTAGTCTGCAGTGTGTTCGAAGGCTTTTAACGCATAAAGGTTTCTACTACGCTCGGAAACTTCACCCTTCTCCAGTTCACCTAAAAATTCAGGGTAATCGTTTGGATCGCTTAAGATAGTGACTCGAGTGTGGTTCTTCGCGGCGGCTCGAATCAATGTAACTCCTCCAACGTCAATCTCCTCGACAGCCTCTGGGATTGTGACATTGATCTTCGCGATTGTATCTTTGAAAGGATAAAGGTTGCAGATGACGTAGTCCACCTTGTTGATATTTTGTTCAGCCAAATCCTTCTCGTCTGAAGCAAGGTCGCGGGCAAGAATTCCAGCATGGACGGCTGGGTGTAAAGTCTTGACTCTGCCAGCCAGCATCTCAGGTGCGTGAGTAATGGCAGATACATCTCTATGTGGATATGTTAGAACTTGACGATTGTCGCATTAAGTGTAACGAGAGGAAAGCTCGCCGCAAATGCGATACAAGGAAGGAGCAATGGGAAGGACATACTCAACTGCGAAGCCAGACTCTCTAATCATCTTTGCAGTCCCTCCCGAAGCAAGAAGACGGACATCGTGCTTGATCAAGCCCTTCGCAAGATCAAGCAAACCTGTCTTGTCATAGACGGAAACAATTGCTGAATCGAATCAGTACAAGAACTGCAAAGCTTTTGCATCAATTTCGGAGGCATACCTGTCTTACGACCTGAAGACATCTTGATAATATCTGAATAAAACAGTGAAATTGAGTTGATGGATTGGAAATGTCAATGGCTCAGGTGGTTTAAAGATTGAAATAATTTTGGCGGGGTCGCTGGTTTGGCGGGGCAGGCGATATCGGCTACCTGGCAAAAGCAGCGTCATGGCTGATGAAACTGTGCAATGTAGGTCGAAGTAGTACTAAGTAACACCTAAGGAGCCAGCAAAGAGAATCAATCAGGATCTAAACTGGTGTAATATGAACGTATTGAAGGTATATTTCGGCAAAATTAATCTCTGAGTCAATAGAAGAGTGTTCGATATGGAATGGCATTCTTGTGCATTTTTCTTGACAAAGACGAGCACTTATTCATATTAGTTGACTAGCGTGCCTACCTATCACAGCTAAAGCTTTCGAGTGAAAGGATATCTATGTTCGTATAACAAATTGTTAATTGGTGATAGGTGATAGATTTGAACTCATGCTGATGATATAAAGACGTGCAATCGCTAATTGTCTTCTAGTAAACTCAACAATTCAAGAAAAAAGGACATGAAATAGCGCAACAGCCTTTCCATTAGTGTGTTGCTTGTGGTAAGCAGGCGTACATGGGAAAGTGCCAAATGTTGCCCAGGCCTCGAATATTTGGGATTAAGTTGACCAGTAGTACTTGAAAATAAGTTGCGAGTCTAGGAGGCATTGGGTGCTTTTATTGAGCAATAGTTTCCCCCAAGCCCTTGGAGACAGAAGATCGATAGAGGTCTGAGGCAGAAACCAGGCACCCACGCTAGCTGGCGGAAAATTTCATACATATTCAAACTTCGACGACCGAAGTTCTTCTTTTCTCTCCAACAAGAAATTTATTTCTTACAACGCAAAAAACCACGTTCGCTCAAAGCAATCGGTTCGAGAAGCCCGTCGTCTTCGTGATGATGTGAGGCTCCATGACAACCGGTTCGTCAGCAGAAACGGAGAAGGAATTAGTCGATTATGGGTGAAGCGTTCTCCTCTTCTCTATGGAGAGGGTTTCAATGATTGACCAGACATCTTACGAACTACGAAGTATCTCTTACGCTCTATTTGGCTACATCGCTGGGTGAGGTGGCGGGTGTTGTGTGCATGCTGAAGATTTTGGCGGTTGGCTAAAGTCGGTGGCACCGAAAATACGAGCATTGAGTCAACGAGCATTGCCATTTCCTTTTATCTCGACAGCATTCCGGTCGGCAATCCCATCACTTACCGACCTCACCCATGATATTCGACATTTGTTCACTGAAGGGCTGACTCAACGTTGTCGTGGCGGCTCCATCCCCACGCGTAACGAATTGATTGTGGCTGAATATCACAGCCACATCGTTTCGGTGTATCCAGTGGCTGGGAAACGACTCAGTAACGATTTCGGTGATTCACTCGCAAGCACATGCCATGGTTTTCATGAACTTGAATCTGAAAATCGGTTTAATCTGCGGGTAAATCACATAAAAATAGAAATGACTCCGTTAAAGAACGCGTGTAAATTAATCGTCCTATGGGTCTGTTTCCCCATATATGACGATCTACAACCCGTCATTAATGCGATGCCAGGGCGGTGATGAATTCATGAATTCAAGGCACAATATGATCCATGAGAAGGACTCTCAAGAGGAGTCCAAGGAGGAGTGATTTCATCAAAGGCTTCAGACCCTGTTGGTCCAATGAAACGATCTCCGATTCCCAATGATCCTCGATTCCTCGGAGGCATGTGCGGTCGCCGGCCGGTCGAGCCCGCTCTTCCTGCTTGTGCTCGCGTGCATCCCTTTTCTGATAAGGGAGCACGTAAAATCTTGAACAAATGAGCAAGACAAACAGCCTGGCGACAGAGCAACCGATTTTCAAGAGATCTGTAAGCCCAGGATTGAAGAACGTCCCTGCAGCAACCCAATAAATGCTTCCACTTCTGGAAGGACCTGCATATCAAACGTCTCTGTTGACCCCGAAGTCTCTCGCACCGGTGAACTTAAATCTGGTTGAGGAAACGTAAACTTGTCAGTCAAGACGGGACAATTGTCTCTGGGAGCAACAATTTGTTCTTCGGTACGAGTATGGACGATAGGGATTTTTTCCTTTCCTCATGGAGTGATTGGCCACCGACGCATTTGGGTAACATGTGGCACTTGGTGGTGGTGTGGAAGATTAGAATTCATAGGCAGGACAGGGTTATTGAAGTTCATGTGGCGTTGGCCGCTGCGCGTCGTTCCCTGATGCAGACTCAGAGCTCTCTTCAGTCTCATCTCCGTAGGTGGATACCACAGATTGAAGGGAGGGTGGGCCTTTGCAGAGCAAGGTTGCCACCAAGAATCCAGCTAACCAAGAGACATCCAAGGCTTGGAGGTGGCAGGATTCCAGGATGGCCTTGAAGTGAACGTTATCTGAGGGGGCTTGGGTAAAATAGACGCGCAGTACTTATAAGTGACTTCCTGCTTCTCTCTTGTTTCTTTCTTTTTCATCTAACACAAAGTACACTCGTTTGATACTTCACTGTCGCTCTACACAAATCATCCCACTTTCTCAATCAACCGAACACCCGTTCTAAACAACCAACCGTCAACATGCAATTCAACGTCGTCGCCCTTGTTCTCGCCGCCATGGCCACCGCAGTTTCTGCCTCCACTGGGTATGTAGACTTTGAACACCTCGAGGAAAGTCACAGTACTAACATGTATTAAAGTACCGTTGCTCCATCAGGAACTGGTGCTGGAACTGCCCCAACCGCAACTGGCTCTCCTATTGCCAACGCTGGTGCCTCCATGGGAGGTATCTCCGCCGTCGGCATGATCGTTGCTGGTGGTGTTGCTCTCGTAAGTTCACCTATATGACGGTCAAAGGTTCGCTCGACGCTAACATCGTCTCTAGATCCTATAAATGTTACCAACCTCAACCTTCGAGCTTCAACGGCGTCATAAATGGCGTTTCCTGTTTAATAGCGATGCTCTTCGGTCATTGGGACGGCGAATACCCTGTGAACGTGTTATAGACTGCACTAGCATCGACGTTTCTGGATTGAGGAAGAACATCTGGTGTTAGGGAGATGTAATGGGCTTTGGCATTGACAGTCTCCTGTACATATGATGTCCACATTGCACAATCAAATAAGAAATGAAACAGTAATTAATATCTACTTGATATGTACTCCACAGATCACGACATTCTCGATAGGATAGTGCCAAAATTTTGACTGACATTTAGCTTCATGCAAATGCCTGCTTGACTTGTTAACACAAAGTAAACCCAACTATCGGACTCCGTCATGATGTTGTAAGCTTGGAGAGTGGCCCAGGACGGGTCTAGACTTCAGAATAGAAGCTTGAAACATATGTATACTTCCATGTCAAATCGTGCGGGTCGGACAGACTCCTGCGAACACTCAGACAAGAGGTAGTCATTCATGATTCGATGCTTTCATGTTTTATTAAGGAGAACAAATTAAAATATACTAGGCCTGACTCTCCTAACTATTGAAGGACAATCGACTAAATTGTCCTTGAATGTCCAGGAGAATCTAAACGCATATCACCTCGAGCAAATTCTATGCCTAAGAGGACGACGGTTCTCAGGGACACCGCCTCCAATTCACATGACAAGAAAGCAAAACAGTAGAGCACATTCTCGCGTCAAGGATTAAAGCTGTAAGCTTATATCAAGAACAAGAAGAAGAATGAAGAGCATTGGGACAAAGTAGCCTTCCAAGTCGAGTGCATCGACGCTTGTCAAAACGAGTGTTGCAGGAGGGCCATCTAAGGCTCGCAACATCAACTTGAACGTAGTTTTGAGGAGTGGTGAAATCTCTCATAGCTGAATGTGAATAATTTTGGTGATAGATGTAGTGGTGTTGTTGAAAGTAAGCTACAGCTTAGCTTTGGGTCGGTCAGCCATTCCGCGTCACACTGGCGCCTCCCGTCGAGCTCGGCAAAGGATCTGATAAATCGGGAACAACTTAAACATCAACAGCTTCCAAATCACAACTGCAACCAAGATGTCAAAAACCGTGCAGATTTCTTCGCCGGCGCAGTTTTCTGGGCTTCTTAAGTCCTCGAAGATTGTAGTCACAGACTGTAAGTTCTATCACCCCACTTACCCCTCGCGGTTTGTGTCGCAAAGTCCTCCAAACCACCAACTTTCTAGTCTTTCCTTATAAGTATCTTGCTGACACCACAGATGACAGTTTATGCTGACTGGTGCGGCCCCTGCAAACAAATCGCCCCAATATACGAGCAGCTCTCCGCCCAGCTTTCACGTCCAAACCATATTACATTCGTCAAAGTCAATGTCGATACACAGAAGGAAGTCGCGGCGAAATATGCGGTCACTGCGATGCCAACCTTCATGATCTTCAAGCAAGGTCAAGTTGTGGAAAAGGTCCAAGGTGCAGATCCTCGAAAACTTCAATCTGTTGTCAAGAAGCTTGCGGCCGAAGCTGATGGTGGTTCAAGCACTTCTGGGTTTGGAGGCACTTCTGGCTCTGGTGATTGGCGCAAAGTAGATCTGCCAAAAGGATACAGTGATATTACGGATCAAGTCGATGTCAAGGGATTGGAGCTACTAAATTCGGACAGTGAATTTGGTGGAGTGCGTGTTCTGGTTGATGGCAGTAAACCCAGTGGGTTGCAGAAGGATAGCAAAGCGAAGGACTGGGTAGAGAGTGACACAGACGAGCAGCTGATGATGTTCATGCCGTTTCAATCTAGCCTAAAAGTTCACACGTTGCAGGTATGTAGTGTTTACAGGAGATATTACCAAATGCTAATTGTGCTTCTAGCTCACTTCATTACCACCCAAAGCCGATGACGATGACGATGAAGAGGTCCCCATGCGGCCAAAAACTATTCATATATACACAAATCACCCGCATATCCTTGGCTTTGAAGAGGCGGAGGATGTCCCAGCAACCCAGACCGTCATTATTTCCGAAAACGATTGGGATGCCACAGGCACAGCAACGATTCCTCTACGCTTCGTCAAGTTCCAGAACGTTACCACCTTGGTCTTCTTTGTCGTTGACGGTGATGGAGAGGGTGAACGCGTTCGTCTCGACCGTATCAGACTTATTGGAGAGACAGGCGAGAAAAGAGAACTGGGCAAGCTAGAGAAGATTGGTGATGAGCCAGGAGAGTAGAGGAATATGAGGAATGATTCATGACGAATACGATGCCTGGAGTGGATGGAACATGGCTGGCGTTGGAAGAATTACTTCATGCATGGACTGGGTCGAGCAGAAAAATGAAGACAACGTAGATTTTCCATTGACCATAATATTCTGCCTACCAAGTATCCCTCCAACTTCCCAACCCCTTGAGCAATCTCCTCCTTCCACGATCCTTCAAGCCACTTCCCAAACACAATCCAGCACAGTTTCCCTCCAACACCAAGAATAATACTTTCAAAACAAATAAACGAAGTAATGTCCGGCCTCTCCAACCACGTCCCGCGCCCAGCAAAACCACGAGCCCGTTAAGACAAATCGCAGCCGCGAACACAGCACTGGAACTCTCAAGTCGAGAAAGCCGTCTTTGCAATTGAGTTTTCTCTGTGACCTGCCTGACGCTCAGAAGATATTTGACGACACCATGGACAGTCACCCTGGAAGGGTGATTGGGATGTTTGAGCAACACGGGTGTAGGCAGATCGCCGCACGAGGAAGAAAGAGAGGGTTTTGGAGGCAACGGGAAAATTTTATATTGATGCTGGGATTTTTGAGTGGGGCACGCTAGGCTTGTTTAAGGATGGTACAAATGCCCGCATGGTCACGTGTATTGGGAGAGGTCAGAAAGTATAATTTTTTGAGAGGAGATATACGCGGTTAAGGATGATTAATTTGTATTTTCTTGATATGTTTGGAAGTCGCTGATAGGGTTAAGAATGTTACCTCGATTGATACTAGGATGACTTCACTTATTTTGAGCCATAGGTCCATAGTCTACTTGTTCAAATAATTAAGAGAACACGCCCTGATAAATCTTCATCACTTATCATAGATTTCCAGCGGTGAGCTCGGCCGTACATAGATAGTTCCATTAGTACAAAAATGCGTTTGCCGAGACAGTATACTCGTTGAGTTTGCTTGTTTGACATTGGTAAGGTTGTAGTGAACTTTGACAATTGTGACGTTTCTCCGAAGACGAAAGATAATGTAGGAGCCTTTTAAATTTGAGTCCCTAGAATAGAGAGTATCAAAGGATACGCTAATCGAATAAAAATTGCAGCTGAATAAAGGAAAGTAAGACATCTGGTCATGTCTCAAACTTGCTGAGAAGGGATATCTCATCTCTTTAGCATGAAAAAAACACTTCAACACGTCATTAAACTCAGATCGATGGTAGTATCTTTACATGAATCTCAGCATGATAGATATACTGAACTCAGGTATGACTTCTGTTGGGTTCTAACGTAATTAACACGCCTGACTGGAAACGCCCCTGCATATCGACACGATCTATCAAACATAACAAAGTCCAAGCCTTATCGCTTTGCCAACCAGACAATACATTTGCATGTTCTTTGTCACAGTCTCGATATTCTTTTGACCGCTGTCTCAGGTTGACAAGCCACAATGAGAGCCTCGTGAAGTGGGGTCAAAAGGAAAGGTCAGCGACGGGCTCCGTATTTGGCTCGGATCCCCTAAAGTCTCGTTCCTGCATCTAGGCTTCACACCGCCACAAGGATGGAGCTTGTGAAGTCATAGGAAGTAGAGTTAGGCTCACGAACTATTTAGCTTGGGGCCCAAACTTTCTCCAGACCTATGAAAAGGGGGATAAAATGTATCCGTTCGATCAGTGAGGTGGGGGGTAAAATACGTAAATATACGTACTTCTAGCTCTAATGCCATAAAAAAAGCCACTGGCATGAAGCGCAAGTAATTCTCATCGCTATCCCTTTCAGTGTGATTATATGGAGTTTTACGCGTCAAGTTATAAGGAATCATAGAAAAAGGATGTATATAGTTATTAGTTTTGTATATTGAAGTCATTTGCCCAATATGCAAAGTTATTTGGTGAGACTAACTGAACGGATGCAGGAGACCCATCTACAAACGGATTCAGAGATCAGATCGGATAAACCACCAATCTATTTACATTCCTCGACTCGATTGGAGTTTCATCTTGAACAGTTATTTAACGGTAGCAAGTCACCGAGCCGCTTCTCCCCCTCACGAGTCAAGATGTCAACTGTTCTGCTTCCACTAAACGAACCCTTCCTGGCGTCACATTTGGGGTTTCTACGAGAAGAGACTCGCTCAAAGACATAGTCGAAGCATTTCCGGCTAACAGAAATCCCTCAGCTCTCCGCCGGCCCTCACCGACTTTGAGCGTCGCCAACTACTTGACACCTCAGATCGGGAGGAAGAAAGTGAGAACCTTCGCAAAGCGAGCTCAAGATCTCGAGGAGAACTCATATCCTTTGCACTGTCTGATTCTCGGTCACTTTCGAAGGATGAGACCGAACTCCTCAAACGCAGTTTCTGGTCGACATGGACCGGGGGTGAATTTCAACAGATGGCCAATGGCAACTCGAGAAGTACAAGACTTCGCGTATCAAATTTTCAAAGCGCGCGATGCTGCTTTTCTCCCAGATGAGCGTCAATGTGTTTAGGCTGCCCATCGAGAAGACTGGCGACGCTGTAAGCAACGCCGAGACGACAAACAACGCGAACTTGGTGGTGCGAACCCATCGATTGAGCCTCTTTGGATGATCTCTCTCTCTCTCTCTAAGGTTTAAGGAGCAAACAGTATTGAATTCTGGGAGTTATATTGTTCTTTTCGGTGCCGAAGTATAATATATAGTTGCAGAACGTCGAGACCTATTCTAACGAAGGACTTAAGGTATCTCCTCCCAAATGATCATGCATAATGGAGCTCAGATGAACTTAATCAACCATGCATGGAGGCTATTTAACTTTATACCTATCAACGGCGTTTGTGTCTACTGAGCGAGAAGCTGCTAATTCCGAGTTACGGAAAGCATATCAAGATCTGAAGAATAGAGACGAGGAGTACTTCGCCACTCAATGCCTTGATCCGCATAAGCTTATGGAGACCTTGATGAAGAATCGGAATGTATTTCTCACCGACACCTTCGTTATCATCGATAAAACCTGTGTCGACTCTGTTCTCACTCAACCAGGTTATACAGATGGCATGCGGGTTGTGGCCTTCGAAACCGATTTTCCACAACCTAATCGTACCTACTTTAAGGGCTATCAAGGATGGGCATGGTTTTGTTTGGAACAACTGATTGAACACTTCTATAGAGCACGTATAACTGAGGACCATGGAATGGACATGTTTTGGAAGGCGGTACAGGAAAGCAAGAATCAGGCATTTGCAGGCTTGGATCCGAAGGAATCTGAGGTTTGGACAACTGGCACTAGTATGACGGGACTGTTGCCTGGAAATATTTTAGGGAAACACAGGAGGTCTTTATAGCAATAGATTGACGGGGGGGGGAGAAAGCACACCATTAGAGACTCCAAATCATTGGAGTAACCTGCGAATACGAATCCACTCAAGACTTAAAAAGCGTTCTCATCTACTCAGAACTAACAACAACAATGCTCATATCGAGAATGGAAGTGCTTAAGCTTACATCAATGATCCAATAAAAGAATAGTCTTATCGATGCGACAATTGCTTGCTAGAAATCAATCTGCAGAATTGTGTGTCTAGAATACATACATTTTTCTCCGTACATGACTTGATAATTGCTTTAAAGTGAGCAATCTTCGAGATTTTATACATTCTTCGCTCTCATAAACCCGATACTCTCTATGACCTATTTCTAGAGTTACTTTTTCATTTATCAAATGAAGAGTTAGGAAAATTACAGGGCCGGCCGGATGGTTTGCCTTGGCATCATTCTTGAGAGACTCTTCTTGATTCACATGCTCCCACTCACCGATTTTGTCTCCAGGGACGAAATGTTCATGTTGATATACTTCTCTTCTTGCCTCATATGCTTCCACTCACCGTCCTTGTCTTCTTTGGAGGAGCCATATTAAATAAAACTCTCAAATAAAAAGTTACCAGAGTTTTGTGCAAGTGTTCTAAATTGGCCACTTTGCCTGGCCACAATACAAACTCGGAATATGATAAGAAAATACAAGGTGCTCGAGATAATTGCCCATACAATCACTAACGCGATTCCCTCGGAATATTTTGAAGAAGTTAGGGAATTAACCTCCGCGATTGGGCAAGCTCGGCAAGCCACCTTCACGCCAATGAATGCAGGGGGTGAGTAGACGCCCCTGGTGGGGAAGGGAGACTCCTGTGCTGCTGCTGCGCAGTGCGTGTAAAGGTTAAAGGTACTGCGTTCCCGGTGCAACAGTCAGCTTCCTTTTAAAGTTCATGGACAAAACGCTGGCATCTCAATTATTTTTGAATGCCATTGAGATCGCGTCCAAGAGAGACCACAACGATCCTTTCTTGTACGGGAAACGCCTCTATATATTTGGTGGTCAATTCGGTGGTCCTAGCTTGAGATTATTCAGGGTTGAGCCATACAAGGCCAGGTGATGTTAAACAATTTAGGGGCGACCTGAAGCGAAGATGTCAACAACGCTCACTCCTCGACGTGCTCTTGCGCGACCATCGCTGGGTAATAGCATCAACACGACCTCCAGCCCAAATCTTCGCCAAATACCTTCAAACGGTAACAGGGCTAACGCGCTCGCGCAATCTCTCAATCGCAAATCCTCTCTGTCAGCACTTACGCTATCAACAATTCCTGACAACAGCAAAGGATATGCGTTAAACGCCGTTCTGGATGAAAACACGCATCCTGGATCACGAAGAATGGCGCCTTTTACTCCGTCTCGCGAAAGCGACGGCGAAGATCTCGATGT
Organism: Hymenoscyphus repandus; assembly: GCA_001414415.1. Taxonomy (NCBI): domain Eukaryota; kingdom Fungi; phylum Ascomycota; class Leotiomycetes; order Helotiales; family Helotiaceae; genus Hymenoscyphus; species Hymenoscyphus repandus. The sequence continues at coordinate 37,818 of LLCE01000005.1, forward strand.
GGGCGACGTAGTTGATGTGCCTGGGAACATGTTTGGGACGGTGAAGTTCGTAGGCACCGTAGCAGGAAAGAAGGGTCTTTTCGCAGGTGTAGAATTGAGTGAGGATTTCGCGAGCAGGGGCAAGAACAACGGCGATGTGGATGGGTAAGACATGCAAACAGCGATGCCTGCAAACAGTGCTGACTGATTATATAGTATATCCTATTTCCAAACTCAGGTACCTGGTGCTGGTATCTTCCTCCCGATCAATCGTGCGACCCGGCGCGGCACTCCACCATCCCGCACCTTCACGCCTTCGACTCCGTCGGCTGGTGGTAGTAGTTTTAAGACAGGAGGGAGGACATATACTCCACCAACACCATCGTTACCAAAATTCAGTCAGTCAGTTGGCCCGGGGAGAGCTCCGAGTCCTGGATTTAAGAAGTCGCGTCCCTCCCTTCCGAGACCAGAATCTCCTCTGAGAAGACCTCAGCTTAGTGGAAGACCATCCATTTCGACCCCGACTGCAAAAGCACCCCCTCGATATGCGAGCCCGGCTCCTGGAAAGTTCGGGCAGAGTGTAAGAGGGACGAAGGATTCAGGCGATCCAAGCAAGCGAGTTGGATACACTCCTCGCAACGGCATGAATGGAATGAAGGCGAGCGTAGGACCTCGAAGCGCCTCAGCATTAGGAAACACTCCCATGAATATCAGCGAAGACGAGACCACCCCAGTTGGAGTAGCACGTACGACTACAAACGCAAGCCTTGGCTCCGTATCCTCCTTTAGCTCAAAGATACGCCCAGCATCAAGAGCTGCCTCTCGAGCAGCCTCTCGCGCGAACGATGATGAGTCCGATCGATTGCGAGCACAGCTTGAGGAGCGTGACAGACAACTCAAGGAGCAGGCATCAAGCCTAGCAGAGATGGAGAGTGCGTTAGCGGAGGTCCAGTCATTAATGGGTGCGGCGGAAAGTCCAAGTCGACATAACAGAGGTAACCTTGAGGACAAAGACACGTCACAATTGCGAGCAGTAATCCGCGAGAAGAATGAAAAGATTGCTATGTTAACGGCAGAATTTGATGCGCATCGAGCGGACTTCAGAAGTACCATCGACACCCTCGAACTGGCTAGCACTGAGACAGAACGCGTTTATGAGAAGCGAGTTGACGATCTGTTAGCCGAGGTTCGGGAGTACCAAGACCGCACGGATGATGTTGATAGTGTTGCCCGGCAACTGAAGCAACTCGAAGAGCTTGTCCAGGAATTGGAAGAGGGTTTGGAAGATGCCCGTAGAGGAGAGGCTGAAGCCAGGGGAGAGGTTGAATTTCTTCGTGGAGAAGTCGAGCGAACAAGGTCAGAGCTTCGCCGGGAACGCGAGAAAGCTGCGGTTGCGTTCAATGGAGCTTCTGTGAATGGGGACTCTAGCTCAACGTCCAAGGAAGTAGAACAAAGAGACGATGAGATTCGTGGCCTGAAAGCTATCATTCATTCCCTGAGTCGAGATGCCGTTCCTGATACAGCAGATCTGCAGAAGACACCAACTCAACGACAAGGCAGTTTCACAAGACTTCGTCAAGGTAGTAATGGAGATGGCATTGATGACAGACTCGGTCGGGAAAAACTGGAGCGTGAGCTGAAAGAGCTGCGAATTGTCGTTGAATCGAAGACTAACAGAGAGGATGAACTCGAGCGCGAACTCGAGAGAGTCCGTAGGGGGAGTGCTAGCCACACAAATAACCAACGCTCTAGCGCTTTGACTATAGGTAGCACTGGCACAATCACTCAAGACTACTCTTCTCCTAGGGACTCAAAGGGGACTGTTGTCAGCTGGCGAGATCGAGACATGCCCCGCTCTCCAGAAACACACCGACGTGGAAACACTTTAGAGACCATGCCAGAAAGCGATACTTATTCCTCTGCTGCCGAGAGCTTTTGTGAGCTTTGCGAAACATCTGGTCACGACATTCTGACTTGTACCAACATGTTCACTTCCAACGGAAAAGCCAATAATTCTCAAGATACTTCTGCTACTCAGAAGCGAACCGGCAAAGACGTTGTTAAAGAAGGACTCAAGCTTTCTCCACAACCTTCGCATGATGATTATAAGCCTGCTCCCCTCTCGCCACTAAAAAAGTCACCAGATGCGACTCCGGTGGCAATCATACCTAATCCAATGGAGTCCGGGCCCGTAGCTGGAAAAGATAGCGGGGTCATTAATATGGAGAAATGGTGTGGTGTTTGCGAAAGAGAGGGACATGATAGCATTGATTGCCCATTCGAAGACGCATTTTGAAAGTTAGAACATGATTGTTGATCTAATTTTAGCATTGCTTTAATGATGACGGATGGCATGGAGGGGTGTTCTTACTCTTACTTCAGCGATGATACCACTTTACTTTTACCCCTTTGCTTCTACTCCATAGGAAGGATGGGTTGATGACAGAACGGCTCACAGGAAGTCTATGAATGGAAAAATCTCAGGGCATCACGACTTATGCAGTAATAATTATTAATGAAAGACCGAAGAAATATTTACAATTAAGATGATTATGCTTTTCTAATTTCCTAGACGGTAAATTCTGCTCCGAAGAAGAGGAAGAAGAAGAAAATTAAGAATGAACAATAGACAGGGGCGAACAACAAGAGCAAATACCGTCTGGTAGCTCTATGTCTCTCAGCATACTAAATATTGACACAAGAAACTATATCAGTATAGTGAAGTAACCATAGGCGCTTAAGCGCGAACCATACATAAGACTAAGTTAGAAAATATCCGAAAAAATATTTTAATGAATCTCTTAATAACTCGAAATAACCGCAATGTAATTGATGTTCAATTTGATACGCTTAAGATTTTCGTAAAGTTGAAGGCCTCGATTTCATCGCTATGTCTTAATAGCACAGCACTTTAAGGACCATATAAATCAACATGCAAACAGTAATGTACCATGATGTAGACGAGGACGAGTATATAATTGTGATGAAAGTAAGGAGACGAGATTGCAAGCGAGTATGGACCTCAGGCACGGACCAATTCTACTTAGAGTCCATGAATCTCAACTCAATTCTCGCCCTTCTCACTCTGCCCAAACTCCTCGCAATTCACAATGGCGCATCCAACAACTCGAATATTCGCCCGCAGAGTCTGCCAACAGTTTGCCCCTTTCAGCAGACAACCATCTTCCATCCTGCGAAATTTACGAGCTCCTGCAAGTCGACGCAGCTATGCGAGTGGTGAAAAGGGACCAAATCCAGGACGACCGGGCCAAAGTCCTTTCAAAGTCTGGCCGTTCATCGCAATTACATTGGCGGGATCAGGGGCTTATGTGTTGATGGTGAGGAGCAGACAAGGTTCGTGGTCAACTTTCTGCTTGCATAGCTTCTTCACACGGGAAACTTTTCGAGCTTGCTGTTTTGTAAGGCTTGGAGTTCGAGAGCCGCTTTAAGCTTTGAGCATCAGTGACGATTATGCGTTCATTCCAGCTTTCCCCCACTACAAGCTCTACTTATTTGCTATATTTCTAACTCCTAATCTTGCAACTAGATATGGATCCCAAAACGGGGCAAATCGCCGCCCCTAAGAAAGATACTCCTACCTTCTCCCCCTCGAAAGTAACCGTCCTCTTTGTCCTCGGCGGGCCTGGCGCAGGAAAAGGCACACAATGCGCCAACCTCGTCCGCGACTACCAGTTCACGCATCTCTCCGCCGGTGATCTCCTTCGCGCTGAGCAAGATCGTGAAGGTTCAGAATTCGGCAATCTGATCAAAGAATATATCCGCGATGGCAAGATCGTGCCTATGGAAGTTACTGTGCAGCTCCTCGAGAATGCTATGACGGAGCAGGTTCAGAAAGATCCAGCGGGCAAGGGGAAATTCTTGATTGATGGTTTCCCAAGAAAAATGGACCAAGCGATTAAGTTTGAGGAGACTGTATGCCCAAGCAAGTTTGTGCTGTTCTTTGATTGTCCGGAGGAGGAGATGCAGAGACGGTTGTTGGAGCGCGGCAAGACGAGTGGGAGGTCGGATGATAATGCGGAGAGCATCAAAAAGAGATTCAAGACTTTCGTAGAGACGAGCATGCCAGTGGTAGATTACTTTGATGGCCAGGGACGAGTAGTCAAGGTCGTTGCGACGAAGACGCCAGACGAAGTGTACAATGAGACGAGAGGAAAGCTTGAGCAAAGACTTGGAAAGCAGTTTTGAGTCTGTGAACTTTCGGGATATGATAGGGCAGGATTGTAGAGGGAGACTGGGATGGGAATTGTAAAAGATACGGGCATCAGCTGCTTTTCATTTGTACCAAGAGCTGTAGATATATTCCGGCTGCTTCTTGTAATACTCTATTCGTTGAAATGCTTAGACGAATCGACATAATACACATCGCTCATGCATTTTGTTCATCTAAGCTTGAAGATCGTAACCCGCATCATGCCAGATGCTATGCAACCAGTGTACATCCTTAACGCCGGACGACAAGGGCTTTTCATATCGAAAAAGAACTGGTTGAATATTTCTTGTTGAGAAACAGCTCGTCTTTCAATCAGTTCCCATCTCGACCATATTATCTCTTCCACCAATTCTCCGTCCTGCTCCCATTCCTGTGGCACCTGCAACCTTCCGTTCGATCTCGTGCATCTCACGCTCCTTTTGGGCTTCTGCTTGCTGTCTCTCCCTGCTGATAACCTCTTTGACGGCTCTTAAGCTTGTTCTCCATTGGTCAAGTCTAGTAGCAACCTCGCGCCACTGCTTCTCGCCAAAGACACGATATGTAGTTCGGTGAACCAAAAACATTTGCTTTTGCTGAGACATCTTTCCCTCAACCAACTTCGCCCGGATAACATCGATAACCCACATCTCGACATCTTCAACTGGAACCTGTAGAGCCTTGGCAATTCGCTTGTATTCTAGCTCCTTGCTGTTTGTGCTTGCAGCAACACTTGCTAGTGTGAGAAGTCTCATCTTGCGGTGAAGAGTGCTGTTATTTAGACTCTGCTTCTCAAGCCAGTCCTCGTTTTCGTCCCGGAAGTCATTGTAATCTTCGAGCTCCTTCTCCGAAAATATCTCTAGTAGTTCAGAATATTCGGTATGCGAGTCGCTCAGTGCTTGAATGGTGGGTAAGGATGTGAGATCATGAAAGTCGAAATGGGTTGGTGACAAAAGCGCGGCTCGTAGGGCACGTAGAGAGAGATCTTGAGCTTCCTTGGAAGAAACTTCGCTTGATGGGAATGTACGGAGCGATTTGAGGACAAATTGATAGGATGCCCTGTGCCAAAATTAGGATTCGTGTCATATCACCATGTCTCTGGTCCACTCACTCTTGTTCACCCGCATCTTCTGCAATCTCAGCAAGCTGGCTGAATATTCTACGCTGGTCTTCCTCGTCAGATTCCCATTCATCGATCCACTGATCCAGTTTCTTCAGTTGCGGGCGCAACGTCTCGAACGATCCTGTAGCCTTTACAAGGTTTAAGATCGCCAAAAAGATATGAAAGCGGGCTTCACTGTCGGCCGGAATGAGGTTGAAAATTGTTGTAAGTACATTAAGTGCAAGACCAGGACCGTTGTATGGAGCAGAAGTGATTGGCTTAGAAATGTTATCGCACATTTTCTGGAGGAACATGTTCGAGTTGGGCGATTGCATAACCAAATAAACCAACAAATTGTATGCAGCCGTGAACTCCTTCTCTGGATAAGAGTTCAGCCCAGCTGAAGCAACAACGAGTTTCTTGAGGGCTTCATCCTTGGTGTTTGCCTCGAGGAGGGGCTCAACTTCTGGTGTGATGTGGAGGTACTCGGCCAACTCGCGCGCAAGATCAGCAAAGCTGCCTTCGACGAAGCAGTACTGCATGATGCTGGTATGGAGATTCTCGGTGTTGACGAAGGTGTTCGGCGGCAACAGGGAAGTTTGCGTCCTCTGATCTTGAGTCGCGATTTCTGTATTGGAACAACTTAATTTTCGGTGGGCGTCTAAATGCACTAGCTCGTTTGCGGTAAGTGGAGTGCAATAAATGTAATGCAGAGTGAGATTAGAAAAAGGAGGGGTAGCTGACTCGAGATTGGACTGCCAATTAGGTGAAATAATCATGTATCAGACTGCCTTTAGTAACCATTGTCTTTTCTTCCAAGAACGACCAGAAATTTCAAAATTGTTTAGTCTTTGTCTTGTATTCTACCGTAATTCTCCGAATAAACAGTATCTCATACTTTACACTTGTTGATTTAAATGGTGGAAATGCTATTGATGGCCTCACAATGATTGAGTGACTCAAGGTACATCCAGCAGCACTCAGAAAAGCAGCAAGAGAAAGATTGTCGAGCGCATTATGTATAGATCTATTGAACTGAATACACTTCAATCACTTCCCAGATATTTCCAAGAAGCCATTCTGTTTCAAGCAAATATCGGGCAGCTATTTCCTCTTCCATGGTTATACAATTTTACCTCTGTCCATACACCGAATTCTCCAAATGAAAGAGGCCACCGACAAACGACAAGAATTAGCCCTGAATCAATATTTCTTTGTACTACTTCTGACTGTGGATCGATGGCATACCTACTCTGCAAGCAAGTTTTTACATAACTTTCCTAGATACCTACCTTTGGCATCTATGTTTGAATTACCTACCTCGTGATCCATCCCAATTACAGGTGGACCTCGAGGATCCATCACGTGTTTGGTGATTACGCCTTACAGGGGATCTTATCGGGCAGGTTGCCCTCCAAACGTCACTTTTACAAAAAGTCTGTATCGAACCAGCATCTTCACTATTCACCCACATGATGTCCCGAGCAGTCGTGAAGCCGCTAGGCAGCTTTCTTTAAATACACATTTATCTCAGCCTGGAACAGCACAACGTACACCTTCTAGGAGATTCTAGGAGAACACCATTCCCCGATACATTCATTCACATCCCGCGACCCCCAAAGTTCCAGCCGCCTACAAATTCTGCCTCCACAACCCTCTTCTCCTCCATCCCAAAATATTCCTCTTAGAAACACAGACCTCTTCGATTATACAAAAACTACCAAACTTCCACCATGGACGAAGCTGCGGAAACCTTCACAATGGTCACTGGGGCCACTGACCCTGTGGCAAGACGATACTTGGAGATGACTGAGAATGATGCCCAACAAGCCATCGCTCTCTACTTCGACTCTCCTGATCTGGCATCTGGAGTTGGTGCCTCATCGCCTGCACCACCAGTCCCAACGTCGACGCGCCCTCTAAGAACTGGTGCTAATGTCGGACATCCGACTTCTGGTGTTGTAAATTTGGACAGCGACGACGAGGATACAAACATACCTGACTTCGAGGAAAATGACCCAACAGGCTCGGCCGCAGCTATCGGTCGAGCAGCTGATTATGAGGACGATGAAGCCATGGCCCGGAGGATGCAAGAGGAACTTTTTGCTGGTGGGGACATGGCTGGTGGCGTAGATGCAGATGGTGTTCGCGCCCCGATTGCTCGCACAACAGAGACTCTCGTAGGAGGACCTGGTGGAGGATGGGGACCCGATGATATGGAAGCAGCGATTGCACAGCAACTGCGGATGCGACCGCCAAACCATACTTCAGGCATGTACCAGAAACCCAGAGGCTATCATGAGTATTCTAATAATTATGTGGCAGGCCGAGCCGGTGTCTTCAATCAGAGACCTGTAGCTTCATCAATTTGGGACGAATCAGCAAATCCGGAGACTCGCCGTGAGGGACTTTCACGCGCTACGGGAGGAGCGTCAGAGGCTTCCGCAAAGACAGCACGACTTGCAGAGCTATACAGACCACCATTCGACCTGATGAATCAAATACCTTGGGATGCGGCGCGCGACAAAGGCAAGGAGGAACAAAAATGGATACTGGTCAACATTCAAGACCCGTCCATCTTCGACTGTCAACAATTGAACCGCGACATATGGAAGGATCAGGGTATCAAGGAGCTCGTGAAGGAGAACTTCATTTTTATGCAGTATTCCAAGGACGACCCTAGAGGTGATCAATATATCCGATTATATTTCGAGCTAAAAGATAGTGAGGATGCATATCCCCACATTGCAATCGTTGATCCACGAACTGGTGAGCAAGTCAAGGTATGGTCGGGACCTCCTGTACCAAAGCCTGGAGACTTCCTAATGCAGCTGGTTGAATTCCTTGACCGCTACAGTCTCGACCGCACGAAAAAGAACCCTGTCGCCAAACGGAAGCCTGAGAAACCAAAGTCTGTGGATGTTGATCGACTCACCGAGGAGGAGATGCTTGATCTCGCCCTGCAAAACAGCCTCGCAAATGGTGACACTTCTGGACCCAAGGAAGCAGATCCAGATGAGCTCACAAAGAGCTTTGGTGATGTAAGCAAAGGCAAGGAGAAGGAGATTGATGATGGATCTAGTTCTACGAATGGCGGTACTATGGAGATTGAGCCGCCAACCACTTACTCCCGAATCGCACCCGGCAATCTTCATGTGGAACCTGCAGCAGGTCTTGGTGTCACCCGTATACAATTTAGACACTCCAATGGGCGTATCGTACGAAGATTCGTCGAAGAGGATCCAGTGGAACGCATTTACGAATGGCTAAAGGCGGATCCATTAGAAGACAAGAACGGCGTTCCTTTCGACCTCCGAAGCATGGGAAAGGATCTCGGAGATCATCTCAACGACACTATTGCAACGGCCGGTCTCAAGAACGGAACGGTGATGATAGAGTACTTGGAGGAGTAAGTGCTTCGATGGGGAATTGAGCAATTATAAATGGCATGGCGTTTATACTGTTCCCAGGTATATTTCCGGCACATGCTCAAAGGAACAATCCTGCTCTGCAGCTCGGAGCCGCTGGCGATACGTATAACTTGTCACCCGGGTTGGGTTTCTCATATTGCATTTAGATGGCAAGAATGTCACTATACATCGAGCACACTTGAGCGAATAGATGAGCAATGAAGAATGATAAATGACAAACAAAATCAGAAACTGCGTCCGTTTCCAAGTGGTGTATCATGATTCTCTCCTTGATTATAAGAATGGCCTTAAAGCTAAGAAGAAGTCACGTTTAAACTTCCAAACTTAATCAAATAGCCGCTTCAGCTAATCCTCCAAGAACAGCACTCAACACCTAGTGCTATATTTTTCGTGATTAGAGCTGGCGCAGTGGGAACGTACGACAGTCATAGGATACATTATTTCTGTCATGTTTATGGTAGCATAAGTACTCGGCATAAGGTGGTGGTTTTGATAGTAATGACTGATTGGCAACACGTTGTGTACGCCGACAGCGCCGAAATCTCAAGCCAACAAGCCATTAGGTGCTTGATTCGCTTGGGCATCTTGGTGTTTGTTTACCAACCCCTGAAACAACACTCTTCGCCGCCCGGCTAACAATGATGGCCAGTTGATTGGGTGAGGGGCACCACATCCAAAATGACAACAAAACATGCCGTCAGTAATTCTCCGTCATGCAAAAGCTGAAATGCAGACAAATTCAGATCAAATAATTCTGGGCCTCACAAGCAGGAAGTGAATTAAACACCATTCACATTGTTTCTGTTCCTGACAGCCGAGGACCAATCGTGTGCTCCTTCCCCGGAAATTCATGAAACAAGAAATCTACCGGGTCGTTCCTGCATTTTTTGCCCGCGCTGAGAAATGCTCATGCCTAGATGAGCCTACGCATGAAAACAAAATCATTCACCTTTGATTGCACCCAGAAAGCAACCACGGTACTTTAGACACCTTCATTCACGGCAAAAATTAGCTCCATGTTAGTTGATTGCATGTCGGTCGTTTCATAGCTTCAACCCCGCCATCACCACGTTAACCAAGAAGCGCCCGCGCTCGCGCTTCTTGAAGTCAGCTACGAAACTCACCAAACAATATTTCTCACTTCCCAAAGTAATTCGACCCTCATCTTGCTCTCCCTGTATAACCTCGCTTGCCAGTACATTACTGCGATTGCCAACCAATCGAGCATACTTCCCGTGTTTCGCCTAGAAGTTGTTGGTTGGGTCATTCTTCAACGGCTACACCTCTTGATCTCTCTCCAGCCGTAGAGACTTTAGCTTGGGCCCAATTCGATCTATCACAATGGCAAGTGGAGGAGGCATGATGAGTGGGGTAATAGACCCAGAGACGCTATACACCAAGCAGAATTGCATAGGTACGAGAGAAGAGAATCACAACCTTGTTGGGCCATTGCTGATTTAGAATAAGGTGGTGGTAGCTTTGGAAAGGTCTACAAAGGGTATTATCCTCTTTAAATACTTTCGGTCCGGTTCAAGTTGGTCTAACGAATTATTAGAGTCGACAAACGTACCGGACAGGCTGTGGCTATCAAGGTGATCGACGTCGAAAACGCCGAAGACGAGGTGGAAGACATAATACAAGAGATATCTATCCTTTCCGAACTTCACTCTCCATACGTCACACACTATCACGGATCATACCTGAAGGGCTCTGACCTATGGATTGTCATGGAGTTTTGCTCTGGTGGGAGTTGCGGTGACTTGATGAAGCCAGGGTTGATCGGCGAAGAATATATCTCGATCATTATCCGGGAATTACTTATGGGCCTAGACTACTTACACGGGGACAAGAAGCTTCACAGAGATATCAAGGGTGAGTAGGGTCTGTGGACATGAGAAGAGAACGCTTGACTGATATCTTCCGTAGCTGCAAACGTTCTCCTCGGTGCCAATGGACAAGTGAAATTAGCAGATTTCGGTGTTTCTGGACAGCTTTCCGCGACAATGACCAAGAAGAACACTTTCGTTGGAACTCCATTTTGGATGGCTCCAGAGGTTATCAAGCAATCTGGTTATGATCATAAAGCGGATATTTGGTCCTTGGGAATCACAGCACTTGAATTGGCCAATGGAGAACCACCGTACTCGGACATACATCCTATGAAAGTTTTGTTCCTGATCCCGAAGAACCCTCCTCCGGAATTAGAAGGGAATTTCTCCAAGGCTTTTAAAGAGTTTGTAGAGCTCTGTCTGCAGAAGGATCCACGCAAACGACCCTCAGCAAAAGAGCTTCTTAAACATCCCTTCGTACGCAGGGCGAAAAAGACTTCATATCTTACTGAGCTGATTGAGAGGCATGAACGTTGGGCTGTGCACCATAAGGGCGAGGACGATGATTCGGATGATGGAAGAGACGAGCTACCGCGGACTGTGCCGGTCAATGAAGATCTTTGGGATTTTGGAACTGTTCGTCCTGCAGGAGGCGCTAGAGGTGGTGCTAGAGGTGGCCTGAATACCATGGGGGAATCCGCTACCAACGCCAGGTCGTCTAGATCTTCTGAAAGTGAAGACGATTATGCCGAGCGTCCACGAAGCTCATCACCGACCAAGCTAAAAGATTCGGGTTATGTTTCGAACGCTGATACCGTGAAGGGTATGAACCCACCAAATAGCAATCAACCACGTCAATCATCACCGCAAAGGCGTCCTGTTCCTAGTCTTCAGCAATCTCCGTCCAAAGTTCCATTGCCTCCCTCGCCGGAAAAGCACCGCCTTCCACAGCCCGAAACACCACGAGCACCTCAGCATTTCTATACCAAGGAAAATGACTCTCCAGATTATGATCGCTCCTTACAAGAACAGCTGCAGAGAGACATGGGCTTTTTGAATATCCGAGGAACTCCTTCTCCGCAACCACCAACAAAATCGAATCTAACCCAAGCACCTATGCTCCCTCAACATTCTCAGTCATCTACCAGTGTTCAAAGACCAGCGTCGCAGCAACCACTACCAAAACTTGGCCCCATAACACTACCCGAAATTCCTCCTTTCCGAGGGTCTCCTCATGCTCTTCAACAAGTTACGAACCAGACGAGCTCAGTCCCACCCAAACAATCGCAGCCATTGCATTCACAAAATATGAACCCTCGGAATCTCGGTAGTCCACTCCCTGCTCTTCCCTCAAAACTACGAGACAAGACCCCATCAAGGGAGAGTCTCTCTTCAGAGGTATCTCGAACAGGAATGCCTACGCCAGTTCCAACTAGCCCTGGCGAACTAGACGCTTTAAACGATGTGATTTTCCCTGCTCTGGAAGAGGCACTCAAGCGTCGACAGGTTCGCCTCCAGGCAGCGTTTGGGTCTAGTGGGACAACTCCAAAGCAGCAACGTGCGCAAGCTGCCCATGAAAAAGTCCGGAAGTTGGTATACAAACTTGCTCATGTGTGTAAAGAAATCGATCACTGGGATAAGCAAGAACCAGTTGGAATGGAAAAAGGTGTAGAGGTATTTTTAGAGGGGTTGCTGGAGGAAATACTGGTTCGAGTAGAGCCAGCAGATGACGAAGTAGACGATGTGCAGTGATCGGATTGGAGCTGGTGTTATGATCATGATCATGAATTACTCAACGAAAAGCTTTAGCATGAGCTGGTACCATGAACTACTGCAGGATAACTGGGCGTAGGGCGGCATTCTAGGCGGAGTTGAGTAGAGACTACAAATGTAAATACCCTAGAAATTATCACGAGCATTAACTCAATTTTGTGCCAGCCTCGAGTGATTTTCCATACAATCCGCGTTGACCCAAAATATAACTTCGGCTTTGAGACTACTCAAGTATATGAACTATGTGTTCCTAGGTGTAGCCCATTCCTTGAATTGGACATTTCTGTTCGCTAACCGTTGCCCTTATACTGAATTATATACTCTTTTGTAGTAAGACAAAGATAGTGATTCCACTGAGGCTTGGATAACACATAAGTATGTCCTCATGAAAGATTTCCTGTTCTGTCCAACTTGATACTAAACCATACAATCTCCTTATATACCACATAGAGTGAAAGTACCAACAAAGAGTTTAGGTAAGACCCCAGATAGATCCAACACCGTCTATTCTTTGGTTTGCTTATTTTATTCTCAATAACTGTTATCAGAATTCACTGTTAAAGGGCGAGCTATGCTTAATAACTCTCTAGTCTTTAATATCTCGACTTGATATCTTTTTACTTGAGAATGATTATATTGAGTTCATGTTTACTTAGTACAAGAACGTGAGGTAAAGCTCACTGTCCATAACCTGGTGGGCCGCAAATTCCTCGAGTTCTTTTTTATTGTTTTATAAAAATAGGTTCTTAGACAATCTAGTAAATTGCCCTACTTGAGATAAAAGAATAGAAAATGTTCTTTTTATCTTCGATAGTACATTAATTGCAGATGCCTAAAATTCACTTAGGGCCTATACATACAGGAGGCCTTGCCTTCTCCTCTTGTATTTTAACTCTCCTCTCAGATTGTTTTTCAGACTGACTATTGTCTCCCAGGTAGAGACGCCTTCCAGCACAACTTCTCTATTTTCTTCTCTTTTATAATTCAACTTCACACCTCTCCACCTTTCATACCGGTGGGATACGCTTCTTTGGCAAACTTTCTGGCCTTTGACCCACCGGTACTGTCAGCGTTGTCACCCGCAGCTCTGTTTGCTGCACTCTCTCATTTTCACGCAAACGGCAAAGTCACCATTACTTGGCACAATTCCTGCCTCTAAGTCTCACCTTGATATTGTGTGGCTCCTCGCTTAATACATCACCTTCAAATCAAGCAGCTCCTATTTTCACCTTTCAAAGCGGGGATCTCTGTCACAACTTCTTTCCTTGCACAACTATTCTTGCACACCGCGAACACTCAACCGCTTACAATATCAATTCCTCTGTGGATCAAGGTTCACAACGGCAGAAGAGTAAGTCATCAAGCAAGGTCATTGAACAAGATGTCTTCAGCATTCGTCTCGAGCCTTAACAAGGTGGTAACCTCTATGGAACCACTCACCCAATTGACCATCATGTTCCCAGGAGACCCAGACGCTTGTGAAATGGCATTGGACGCTTCTGGTGGTGCTTTCAGCTTGGCACATGAGTTTGTGGTCGAGCACTTTGGTCCTGCCAAAATGGCTGAATGGGAAGTTCAGGAGAGAAACCAAGAAGAGAAGGCTGTGAGCGAACTAAAAGTGAGACCTTATAATGTTGTTCCAGACAAGAAAGATTCTGCGTCCGTGGAAAGCTCATTGCCTCCAAATAGAATCAAACCGAGGACCATGCTCAATATGAAAGGTCAACGCTGCTCCTTGAACTCCTCGATCGATGCTGGGGGCAGCTTCATTGAGCCATGGATCATTGAAGGAGTGAATGGGACCTCCGCGGGTGGACCAAGTGAAGGTGTCGATGGCGAGGAGAATGACGCTATCAGGCTCGAGGATTCAAATTTGACCGAGAGAACGTCTAAAACTGCTGGCAAGGAGGAACTCGCCAATGATGATCCATCTAGTAAAATTGCGGACGATGATGAACACACCACCATCAGTCTCGATAAGGCAGTTATCAACAAGAGAAAGATCATAAGCCACGACGAGGAATTACCAAAGAAAAAGGCTCGCAAGGAACCAGCGAAGAAGCTCGACTATGCATCGGTTTGGATTAGGTACGTCTCTGTCTCATCGTCGAAACCTCTATTAAGTCTGTCTCAGCAAGAAATACGGCAATTGTACCGAAGAATTCCTCGTGAAAATTCAATTCAGCGATGGGAAAGTGCATCCAATCGAATTCCCTCTTACTGCCTTCGCCAACATCGTTAACTACGAGGAGCTTTTTGAAGAAACGGACTCACCAATGCAGGCCGTCTTGCCGGAGGGAGTTACGCAGGAGATCTTCGATATTGCCATGCAAAGGGCAAATTGTGGCGTACTTCAAGTGAATCATCAACACCGCCGGGAGAAACAGATCAAGGTTCTTCTCTCGGTTGTACCGTTTGGTACACGTGCCGGTATTCAAGGCATTGAAGAAGGAATAATCTCCTACTTAAAGGCTATTATCAAGAAGGAACGAGCAGCACTCGTAGGGGCCCATATCAAAACAGCATTTAAACTTCCATCCCCCCATCCCATTCAAGAACTGCTCATCAACGCTGCGGTGATACCTTGTCTCCATTACCATGAAGTGGACGACGAGGGAAAGGTTACTAAGCTCCCATCTCCACTGCTCGAAGAAGAAGACGATTATCCAACACCAGCCCACAGAAATCTTGCTCGGGGAAACGGCTTCAGGTACGCGTGGGCAATGGAGAACATCCCAAAATTTGAATTAGGTGTCCTAAGGAAGTGTATGGCGGCTCAACATAGACGGGGTATCAAGAGATGCAACCAAGATCGGGGTTTTCCGGATCCACTAACTGGCGAAATGATCAATTTAGAGGACTTCATGGATTTCTAAATCTTTTCAAGGTGTAAGCAGGGAAACATGATGGTAATTCATGGACATAGAGGTGAATGCGGTAACTGTGGTTGTTTCAATGCTTTGAGTCTCATACATAAGTCTTTCTGGTAGGAATGCTGGCCATTTAGTGACATAGGAAGGAATACACTCATGAAAATTGAAACTAAAATTATTATCTCCGCAATTGTGGCTGTCCAAGGGAATATGTTTCGAATCATCTAGAAGATGGTTATATTTCCCTGAGTAGGAGCACGGGATATTTTCTCTACGTAAAGCTGTTTAAACAAGAAAGGACAACTAGTGCGTTGAATACCTTAAGATAATGAGTGTGTAATGAGTGTGGGCAAGGGGCTGGGTCTCTGTGCCGGTCTTTATTTTTTTTGATAAATTCTTCCATGATAAATTCTTCCAATGCTATAAGGGTTTGTTAGGTATACAGAGAACTATGAGGACTGTAATAGTTCTAGATGTACGCAGAGAGGATGGTCTAGCTCTTACGTCCAACAGATATAATAAAGGTCCCATAAGGATAAAGAAAATTTGACTCATTCTCCCATAATTTCTAAGTTATTAAGTTCAATTCTTGATGAAATATAAGGGGAATAAAATTAGTTATCCTACAATATTCATTTACTTAATCTGATAGACATACCTTCGGGCCGAGGCGAACAATAAGATAATTTGAAAACTGACCAGAGAATACAGTCATTTAAAGTGTAACTTAAAGCACAATCCTAAGATCACAATAGACACGCTGCATAAATCACTGGTAATTACATTTGTATTCTTATACCTAAACAGCTTATTTATTCAGGCTCCTGATCTTTCCACTTCTCCCTAATAGCATCAACATCGATCCCACAAAGCTCCGCTTTCCTCACCGTGGCTTTCGCTTTCCCAATCACCGGCACATCAATCATCTTCCCCTCCAGCGTCCACGCCCCCCTCCCCGCCTCCGCCGCCTTCTCATCCCCAATCATGAGCCTCACCGCCCACTCCACCTCCGTCTTCCCCGGCGAAAATGCCTTTTGCGTAACTGGAATCTGGTACGGATGTATAACTTGCTTCCCGTTGAAGCCAAGTCCTTTGCCCTGTAGACATTCCTCCTCGAGTGTTCTTTGCCCCTCTTCGCCTTTATATTTCGTGCAGACGAGGTCGATTGTGGAGGGGAGATTGTGAGCGCGGGCCGCGGTTGCGATTGCGGAGCGGGCGTAGAGGAATTCTGTTAGGGAGGGGGTTCTTGTAAGGGAGAGGTCGAGGGCGAAGTCTTCTGCGGCGAATATTAGACCGGAGAGGTAGGGTGATGCTCGACAGATCTCATTCAAGTTCATGATTGCTTCCGCGGACTCGATTAATGCTATAATTTTGAGAGGATTCGAGGTGGGGGAAGATGTGCTGGAGTGTCTATCTGGTAATCGAAGACGTATCACATCGTTTATATAATGTAAATCGCTTGCTTTGTTGACTTTTGGTACCACGATCGCGTCTAAGTTGTTGGAACCAGGGCTTTGTAGTATACTTCTTAGATCTTCGTGCGCGAGGCCTGTAGGGACGGCGTTGATTCGGACGCTTAGTTCGGAGATATTTGGAGGTCGGTCTTGTTCTAGAAAATTTCTAATATTGCTACGAGCGTGAGCCTTTTGAGCTGGAGTCACACTGTCTTCTAAGTCGCAGCATAGCGTGTCGACTTCTGTGTATCGTGCTTTTTGTAGGAATTTACTGGAGGAACCTGGGACTGGAGAGGGGTCAGTCAATCATCAGGAGTAGATGGTGACAGGGAGAGTACCATAAAGAAGGGCACGACGGAGTATTGTGGAGGTTGCCATCTTGTGATCAATGTGTCACTTCTGATAGTATTATAACATAGAGTAGGGACAATTGTCCTAATTCGACGAACTCTTAATAAACGTGGGACCTTGGATTTCAATTTCCAGGTTGTTTGTCGCAACTTGAGAGCTTCCCCACACGAGCCTCGGATGAGTCCCGGCTGGGGCAGGGAGGCCGATAAATAACCGACCCCCTATCACCCTGACATCTTCCCCCTACCACTCACGATCTCATCTGCAATTGAACATGCAAGTACACTCTTTTGTGTACCCATCCTCGAGGCTTCGGCATATGAGTGTAAGATCACAGTGACATCCAAGTCTCACACCACGATACTTTATCAGCTCTCAACAGCCATTACTAGCTTGAAATACGCCGACGCGAATGGGAGAATAGGGGAGGCGAGCGGACAGTAAAGAAGCATGTCACTTCTCCCTTCTGATTGGCTATGTGATTTTCCTTCTCTCGACCTTGAATGTCACTGAGTAAAAGTACCTGCTTAACAGCAAGTATTTATACAACCTCAATACACTCTAATTTTTCTATTCACATTTTTCTTTAATGGTTTCGAGGAAGTCGTTTCAGAATTCAAGAATCCTTCATCTCGCAGAAAACACTTTGTGAATCCATAATATCGTGTACAAGCCTAAAGTCGCTTATCATGGCTGAAAGCAAGAACCCAATACCACCGGACACAAACCCAAAAACCCCTCTGGATGTCGAGAAAGCTGCACCAAGTGACGGTTCTTCAATCAACAACGAACCAGAAAATTCCAATTCAAAAACATCGGCTTTCAAGGCATTAGGATGGCTTGATCGATTTCTAGCATTATGGATCTTCCTCGCTATGGCTATTGGTATCATATTGGGAAATTTTGTTCCTAATACAGGGCCAGCTTTGCAAAAGGGGCAATTTGTTGGGGTTTCCGTTCCTATTGGTGAGTTTTCTGATCTTCTCTATGGCACTATTTTGTGGAGTGGACATTTAGTTATGAAATTTTGACTTTCCACTGAGAAAGTGTGCCTTACTAACTTGAGTATAGCTGTGGGACTTTTGGTGATGATGTACCCGATTCTCTGCAAAGTCAAATACGAGACCCTACACCACGTATTCAGAAAGAGGGAAATTTGGACACAGATCTTTTTCAGTATTGTGGTGAACTGGATCGTAGCTCCCCTATTGATGGTACGTACTTCTCTCGCACTCCACAAATACAACATCGTCTAACACCTCACCAGCTCGGTTTGGCATGGGCATTCCTCCCCGACAAAGGCGGTCTCCGGGAAGGACTCATCCTCGTCGGTCTCGCGCGCTGCATTGCAATGGTACTCCTCTCCACCACTACTCATTCGCAATACAATAGTACTAACACCAACACAGGTCCTCATCTGGACAGGTCTCGCTGGCGGTGATAACGAATACTGCGCCATTCTTGTCGCCATAAATTCCATCCTCCAAATGATCCTCTACGCCCCTCTCGCCCTCCTCTTCATCAAAGTCATCTCCCATGAAAAAGGGACCCTCGATATTGAATACTCCACCGTTGCTAAAAGCGTTGCTGTATTTCTCGGGATTCCACTCGGGGCGGCAATCTTGACTCGATTTGCTCTGAGAAAGATTGCAAGTCCGAGATGGTATGATGAGGTGTTCCTAAAATGGGCGGCGCCTTGGTCGCTTATTGGTCTGCTCTTCACGATTTTGATCTTGTTCGCGTCGCAGGGACGACAGGTTGTTCATCAGATTGTCTCCGTGGTGAGGGTTGCGGCGCCGCTGGTGGTGTATTTTGGGATTATATTCTTCCTTACTCTACTCGTGGCGTTCAAGATGGGATTTGGGTACAAACTTGCGGCTACGCAGAGTTTTACTGCTGCGAGTAATAATTTCGAGCTTGCGATCGCGGTGGCGGTTGCGACCTATGGCGCGGATAGTGATCAGGCGTTGGCGTCGACTGTTGGGCCGTTGATTGAAGTGCCGGTGTTATTAGGGCTTGTGTATGTGGTGAAGGCTATTGGGAAGAGAAGGGGATGGAAGGACTGAGGTGAAGGTAATAGGGGTGTCTGTATGGTCCAGTGAGAGGCTTAATTAGAGGCTCAAAGAGCAGGCTATATCCAGAGCAAAACATGTAGAATACAACATCAATATATTACTCTGGGAATTTTCAACTTGAACATTCTTCTTCTACTAAAACACTAGGTGAACTGTTTACAAAAACATCCCATCTTGTTACAACTTAAATACTAATTTCTCCCCACTAACCTTCCCCTCTCTCATTGCTTGCATACCCGCTAGAATGCCCTCGAAAGAACTTCCGAATTTATCAACACTCACCTACAGCCAAGCAAGTCAGTCAACATCATCCCATCACACATCGTCAAGCATTCTAAACATACCTTATGCACCTTAACCCTCCCCTCCCTAAGCAAACCCGCAGCCTCATTCCAGAAATCCTTCCCAAACTCAAAATTCGCGCCCATAGCTGGGAAATCCATAGTTCCGAATTTGAAAGCCTCGCCAAAGACAGTGTAGCCAAGTGTACCCTTCACCTTCA
Source organism: Hymenoscyphus repandus (assembly GCA_001414415.1). Classification (NCBI taxonomy): domain Eukaryota; kingdom Fungi; phylum Ascomycota; class Leotiomycetes; order Helotiales; family Helotiaceae; genus Hymenoscyphus; species Hymenoscyphus repandus. The sequence continues at coordinate 57,394 of LLCE01000005.1, forward strand.
CCTTCTCGTTAATCTTGCTCACCTCGTCTGCGGAGACAGAGAGAAGGTTGGAATACTGGGAGGGATAAGTAGTGGAGAGAGCAGTGGCGATGATAGAGGGACTGGTGCCCTCGGAGATACAGTCAAATGCGTAGACCAGGCTGTTGTTGGTGTGTTTGTTGATAGAGGTGCCGCAATCAGGAGTGGTGTAGTCGAATACTGCGTCTGTGAAAGTTCATGTTAGTGTTGGTGCCATGTATTGGGGATAGGGAAGGAAATACCAGCACCGAGGTCTTTGACATAGTCGAAGTTGTGTTTGGAGCATGTAGTTATGACCTCGAAGCCCGAGAGTTTAGCGTATTGGATTGCGAGAGCACCGGTTGCGGTACTGCCGCCGTAGATCAAGATCTGTTTCTTCTCTGAAGATGGGCTGCTTGGACGGGGGAGACCGAGGGATTGGTAGAGGCCTTGGCCAACTCTATAGATTTTGTTAGTGCCATATTGAATGAGCGTTGGGCAAATATCTGGATCTATACGTGGTAATGCCAACACCAAGTGTAGAAGCTTCCTCAAAACTGAGATTTTCAGGGATCTTGAGCTGAACGTCTCCCTTGACCGTGATGAAGTTTCCGAAAGCGCCATCTTCGTGATAAACCTCATTGCCTGTTGGATGCTTGTTAGGACTTGGCTTCAAAACATGTGACTCTCAACATACCTCCATGTGCGAATCCAGCTATACGATCACCCACTTTGAAGTCTTTGGTTACCTTGGAACCAACTTCCTCAACTATGCCTGCATAATCACATCCAATCTATGCATTAAAGTCAGCTGACTAAAGTTAAGATGCTGCTGTCCTTGAGGTGAATTCTTACATGGCAACCTTCACTGGTAAGGAAATCAACATGCTTCCAATCAGTAGGGTTCAATGCTACGGCCTTTACTTTGACCAAAATGTAGTCATCTCGAAGCTTTGGCACCGGGACTTCTTCCTTGGCTGCCTCTCCAGGCTTTTGAACAACAATTGCATAGTTCTTAGACATGGCGAGGATTGTATATGTTGGAATATGCTGTAAGTGTGTCAAGAGATAAGAACGGGGAAAACAAGAAATGAAAGGATTTCTAAGGATATAATGTATATGGAATTTCTGATTTCTAATCTACATCTGCCGAGATATTTCCACTCATGATCTCAGGACCCACCGCACCTTCTCGACGTCACTGCCAGTAGCTTCCTATTTCCGAAATCAATAGATTTGAATCAAGCGCCGTCTGAAACGATGTTCGAGGCTATTTCGACTGAGAAGAAACGATGTAGAATTACCTTCCGCATGTGACTTACAATTATCATTGTCCGAACTACGGACAAATCCCCCTCGCATGCCGAATCTTGTCAGCAGCAACCTCGAAACTCAAATTTTCAGAGAGGAGATAACGAAACACACCTGATATTGCTTCGAAATTCACCTGACAGTAAGGAAATACATCATGGCACCTCAGCGAACTTACAATTTTTGTTCAAGAACAGAATGGAGTAGCAATGATGTGATAATTCATCCCCCTTATTATGACTCGGCAGATATTGAAAATAGGCGCGGGGAAAATACTTGCAATTAGTACCCAAGAGAGATACTCCGCAATTAGGTATCATTGCTTTTCTCGTTGCTGTACTCGGCGTGGGGTCCAAACGCATAATTGAAGTCTCTTCTGAAGGCGCTGCATATGACGTCTTGAATGGGACCTACTTTTTATAGAGTGGGCCACAGTATGAGTTGGCCCTTTATGGCGGTCGTGCCTGATGTACTGTCATGTTAGTGAACAGCAGGATGAAGCCATTGCTGCCAACTGGTCGAATGACGATGCATTGAGGCGGCTAAAGAAGTACAGTATGAATTCGTGGCCTTACATCGACGTCGGAATTTCTTCGCCTCCTGTAAGGATACTCGGTACATGCATAGAACACCTTGTGGAAGACAAAGGTAATCTTAAGTCATAGTTGCCGCAACTAAGGCTGTACCCGCGGCCATCAATGCAAGTCCATGCCCAAGCCGATGTCCTCGGCCAGACAGGCCTATCAAGATCTGAAGATGGCTTTTGTAACAGTGTCCGAATGCTCGGGGATGGAGACCAGCCGTACGACACCTGGCATTGTGGCTATTGTACCACACACCTTTTCCTCGCAGCGGCGCCGTGCAGCCAACCAGAAACACGAGAAAAATAGGGGGTTTATGCATCTTGTAATTGCTCGCGGTGGTTTGTTGATTTCCTGGCTTGTTTTTCCGTCATGAAGTTGCGGTGTAGAAGAAAGGAAGCCGAATAGGGGTGGAGATATTGGAGATGCCCGTGGGTCAATGGTTCGCATGAAGGGGACTTGGGGAGTAATTCGGGAAAGGTCGGCGAAGCAACGAAGGATTTTAGAAGGTGGGATAGAGTCATCTTCTGAGATTTCTTCTGCTCCTGATGCGTGGCCGGTGCAAGCAAGTGTAACAGTGCTGCTGCTGCATGGTGCGGGCGTGCATCAACAGCCTTGGAGCTTGAACCCTCGGCCCTGGCGTCTTTGACCGGACTGGATGGAGATCCCTCTGTTGGATCTGCGAGGCTATGAGGCCAAAGCCGCCAAACCGGGCGAGTGTCATTCTGCATTCAGCCAGGTTAGTGGCCTGGGATATATCTCGATAGAGATAAATACCGTAAGGAGTAGAGAGGTAATCTCACTCGTTATCATGTCTCGTCGTAGGGTCACGCAGAATAGATGGATGATGTACTGAAGGAAGGAGATCGACGACAAAGTAGAGCATGATCAGAGAAGAGAGAATAGTTCCTCCACTCGCGTAGCCTAGCCTTGCTGCCCATCTTCTCGCTTGTCCCCGCCAAAACCCCGTCAACCCGTCCATATTTTTTTTCACGCTGACAGCGCCGGGATCATCCAGATTGAAAGGTCGATTGGCAGTGGAGTCACTTAAAACTTCAGTAGGGAAGTCTAGTACCTAGTAAATAGTAAAGGACTCAGAGAGCCGCCATACTCTCTTACATTCCACTGCAGCGTGCTTGTTGCACGCTTGGATGGCAACACATCGACATATTAACTCACAGCCGGCAATTGTGCGATCGTGTGTATCGAGACAGGCACCGTGCGATAGATAAGGTTAAGGGCTGTTGCTCGGCCAAAAACACCACAAGGTCTCGGTAAGGCACATGAACACTTGACTGATTCGGACCAGAAAATAGCAGAGCACGGAGTACGAGTACAAACAACCTATACATGACCTAGCAAAGTGGCGAGCACAACCCAGAGCGAGAAAAAACGAGGAAAAAAGCACATTCCCGAATACTTACTCACTCCTACACACACACAAACTTTCTTACTTCTTGTGGCGCGTCGATGGTTGTTCGAGCTGCTTGTCTCAGACGTCTTCCTTGAAAGAAGCCCGGGGTGGCTGTCCAATCCCACAGCTTTGGCGAGGGAGCAACAATCCAACGAGAATATTACCACGCCCACGCCTCGACTCCGTATCCCTTGCGAAAACATCTCCCGTGTGACCACCTTCTGTTCCACATCTTCCCCCGAAAACTTGATCTAGGGGATACTCCAGCAATCGCAATCAACCCTCTTTCCTTCGTCGTAGGGAATTACGGACCATCGCAACTTATTCCGACATTTCCTCATCCATTGCAACTGAACAGCCAGAGCCGGCTGTTTTTCGTGGCTACAATTCCTATTTCCCGACCAGCATTCCTTTGCAGCAAGAGCCGATAGCTTCGATGAGTCTGACGGGCAATCGCAAATACACCAGCGCGAAACTCCAGAATGGCAGCGGTCGAGGTTTTGAATTATGGCGACCGTCGCCTCGAGAACGAATATGCTCAACAGACAACCCGACCTTGGACGATTGGGTGGGATGAGGAGGATACGCGTATTAGACTGAGCTTTTTAGCACGAGCATGGGTCGAATTACGGAGTGCGAGAAGTTCCACGAAATTGGTACGAGGATCGAATTCCAAGAATGCGGTCGCAAGAAAGTTCGCAACGGATATTTTCTCAACTCAGAAGAGACAATGGAGACTATTTCCCCTGAGAACGGGTATAGATGATTTCCGCGCAAATATGCAAAACACAAAGAACCAGCTCTCCTCGGATGTATTGGTTATAAGTGGGATGTCTATTTATATGTTTCTTCTGATTTGAGAGAATGTCCATTGTGAGATGAAGCAGTCTCAAAATATTCTCCATGAGTCTATGCTTTGAGGCTGCTGGCGCTGTTGTCGTGCAGTGCAGTAGCGGCCGAGCCCGCAGCGGTGTGGATCATAACAACTCAGTATCTGACGAACTTATAGAACGCATATCCGAATCGGGAATATACGTGGCGCTGCAGATGTGACCGCGAACCTCTCAAAATTCCCGTACCAGGTCCAAAATGCCATCCCGAGTGCTCAGAGTCACCCAAACGGAGTGACGAGGTGATCAATTTTCACGATACCGAGGCCCGCGCCGAAAAGCATCCCTCGAGCTTGACCGACTTTCCCCTCCCCACACCGAGAACACCTCGAAGAGAGAGCAACCCCTCCTTCTTTCACGACCCCGCCATGGCTCCGGTGATCGACTTTCAGTCAGACGATGGCTTTAAGCAGATGAAAGGAAAGAAGGCAAAGAAGGGTGGAGCGGCAAAGAGTAATGCTTGGGAGGATAACGAGGAGGAGAAGAAGGAGGAGGGCGAGGGAAACAATGGGGGTGACAAGGGTTCCGGTGATACTGGTGCTGGCGCTGGTGATAATGATGGTGACAAGAAGGATGATGTCAATGGAGATGGAGCGGGCGATGCACCCCCCGAAGATGATTGGGGTAGCTTTGCGCCTGCAAAGTCCAAGAAGAAGGGCAAGAAAGGGAAACAAGCCGATGAACCTGCACCAGCAGCTGTACCAGACCCGCCGGCGGAAAAGTTTGATGCCTTTCACGAGATAAAACTTGACGATGGTCCGGGTCTTGACTTGAGTTTTGATACGGGATTTGCGGGTGCTAAATCGAATACTTCTGGATTTGGCACATGGGGCTCAAGCTGGAATACAGGAGATTCAAAAGCTACAACGACAACGACAAGGTAAGCGAGAAGCACATGTTGTGAATCATTTTGTCGACTTCTCTTCTCATGACTGTGTTTATCCGTCTATACTGTCCCCCACTCAAGTTCATATCCCCTGGTTCATGATATCAAGTCATATAAATGCAGCTTTGCTTGCTTGAAATCTCCGAGTATCATCTTTTACCTCAAAAGCTGATATCAACTAGTACATGGGACTTTTCTGCTACAAATGCCACAGACACAAAGGACAAAGACGCTGGAGGTGATAATCCTTGGAGCTTAGATCGAGCTAAGCCAAAGAAAAAGAACGCTGGATTTTCTTTTGGGGCTTTGGATGAGGAAGAGAAAAAGGACGAGCCGGATCCGGACAAGAAGGATGATTCTTTCGACTTCGGATTCTCTGCTCCTGCCTCTAAGAAGGACAAGAAAAAGAAAAAGGGCGGCTTTACGGATTTTGAGGAGCCAAAGGAGGAACCCGCCCCTGTCGTTGAGGAACCAGCTGCCGAAGATGATTGGGGTGGTGGATGGGGGACTTCGAAAACAAAGAAAAAAGGCAAGAAAGCTGAACCCGAGCCACCGAAAGAGGAGCCTAAAGTCGAGGAAACACCAGCACCCGCAGATGACGACTTTGGATTCTCCTTTGGCTCAGCTAAGAAGGACAAGAAGAAGAAGAAAGGTGCCTTTAGTGCATTTGACGATCCCATAGTCGAAGAAGTCAAGGTTCCGGAGCCGGAGCCGGAGCCAGAGCCTGCAGCTGATGATGGTTGGGGTTCTTTTACAACAGGCAAGAAGGACAAGAAAAAGAAAGGGAAGGGTGTCATTGAAGAGATAGTAGAAGCGCCGCCGCCTCCACCTCCGGAACTTGAACCCGCTGCCGATGATGGGTGGGGATCCGTTGGAACTTCCAAGAAGGACAAAAAGAAGAAAAAGGGGGCCTTCAGTGCATTCGATGATCCGATAGCCGAGGAAATCAAGGCTCCAGAACCGGAGCCTGAACCCGCCGCCGCCGATGATGGTTGGGGTTCCTTCGGCACTTCTAAGAAAGACAAGAAAAAGAAGGGCAAAAACGCAGTGGAAGAAACGCCTAAGATCGAAGAAGTCGTCATCCCTGAGCCTGAGACCACCACTACGCCAGAGGACGATTTTGGGAGCTGGGGTGCTGTCACAACTTCAAAGAAGGACAAAAAGAAGAAGGGCAAGAACGTAATTGAAGAAGAGGTTCCACCGCCTCCACCTCCAGCTCCAGAGCCCGAACCAGAAGCCGATTTGGGATGGGGATCAATTGGTACCTCGAAAAAGGACAAGAAAAAGAAAGGGAAAAATGCCTTTGAGGAAGTTAAAGAAGAGGTTCCTCCGCCCCCACCCCCTGCACCAGAACCAGAAGCCGAACCAGAAGCAGATCTTGGCTGGGGGTCCTTTAGCACCTCGAAAAAGGATAAGAAGGGGAAGAAAGGAAAGAACGTGGTTGAGGAGCCTCCCAAAGTCGAAGAACCTCCTACCCCGGAGCCTAAGATCGAGGAGCCTGTTGATGATGGTTGGGGATCATTTGGTACAACGACCAAAGGCAAAAAGGGTAAGAAAGGAAAGAACGTGGTTGAGGAGCCTCCCAAAGTCGAAGAACCGCCTGCCCCGGAGCCTAAGATCGAGGAGCCTGTTGATGATGGTTGGGGATCATTCGGTACAACGACCAAAGGCAAAAAGGGTAAGAAAGGTAAGACTATTGTCGAGGAATCCCCCAAAGTCGAAGAGCCTCCTCCACCGGAACCTGTGGTCGAAGAGCCTGCTGATGATGGTTGGGGCTCTCTCGGAACATCGAAAAAAGACAAGAAGGGCAAGAAAGGCAAAAGCACTTTAACCGCCTTCGATGAGCCTACCAAGATCGAGGAGCTACCTGCTCCAGACCCGGTCATCGAAGAACCTGCTGATGATGGATGGGGATCTTTCAGTGCTTCAAAGAAAGATAAAAAGGGAAAGAAGGGAAAGAGTGCCTTCGATTCATTTGATGAACCCGCCAAAATCGAGGAAGTTGTTCCTGAGCCTGAGCCAGAACCAGTTGACGATGGCTGGGGCTCATTTAGTACTTCTAAGAAGGACAAAAAGAAGAAGGGCAAAGGCAATGATGATCCGCCTAAGGAAGAGCCCAAGGCACCCGAACCCATTGGAGAGGTCATTGATGATTCTTTGGGCAGTTGGGGCGCAATTGGAAAAACCAAAAAAGGCAAGAAGGGCAAAATTATCGAAGAAACACCACCACTACCACCACCACCGCCCCCAGCCCCAGAACCTGAGAAGGTGGAGGAGGATACGAGCTGGGGGGCGTCATGGGGTCTTGGAAGTTCTAAAAAGAAGAAAGCTGGAAAGGGCAAAGAGGAGACCCCACCAGAACCTGCGCCAATTATCGAATCTATCGAAGAGCCAGCCGGTGAAGATGATTGGATGAATTGGGGACAAAAGACTGACAAGAAAAAGGGTAAAGGTTCTAAATCAATTATTGACGAGGTCGAGCCTGCTCCGACCCCACCACCAGCTGTTCCTGATGTTGAAGACGATTTCTTCAGCTCATTTGGCACGAAGAAAGATAAGAAAAAAGCGGGTAAGACTTCATCATTCCTAGATTCTTTCGACGAAGCTATCAAACCCGATGCAATTGAGGAACCCAAGGCCGACGACACGTGGGGAGCTTCTGTATCCAAAAAGGACAAAAAGAAGGGCAAAGGCAAGAGCCTATTTGAGGTGATAGAGGAAACGCCCCCACCTGCACCAGAAATTATTGAGGATAAAGCCCCTGACGATGATTGGGGATCCTCCTGGGCACCAACAAGCAAGAAGGACAAGAAGAAGTCGAAAAAGGGAGACGACTTTCCGCCACCAGCACCAACTCCACCTTCCATGGACCTCACCGAACCCGAAGTTGATACTTGGGGAGATTTTGGCAGTACAGCTACGAAGACCAAGTCCAAGGAAGAAGAGAAAAAAGAGGACGACAAAAAAGCCAAAGAGGATGAAAAAAAGGCCAAGGAGGAAGCTGCTGCTTACAAGAAGATGACCAAAAAGCAGCAAAAGGATTTTGACAAGAAGAAGGCAAAGGAAGAGGCAGATGCGCAAGCCGCCAAAGAGAAAGAGGAGACGGAAGAAAAAGAGCGAATTGAAGCTGAAGAAGCGGAAGCTAAAGCCAAGGAGGAAGAAGAGGCAAAAGCTGCTGAAGAACAGGCCGCTGCTGATGCTCTGGCTGCTGAAGCAAGCAAGCCCAAGGTCAAATTGACCAAGAAAGAGCAGAAGAAGGCCGACGAGGCTGCGGCCAAAAAGAAAAAAGCCGATGAGGCTGAAGCCGCGGCTGCGCTTAAAGAAGCAGAGGAGAAGGCAGCTCAGGAAAAGGAGGCCGAGGAACAAGCGGCCAGGGACAAGGAAGCAGAAGAACAGGCGGCTCTAGATGCAAAGAAATCGAAAAAGGAGACCAAGGCTGCAAAAGGTAAAAAGGGGTCCAAAGCAGCTAAGGAGCCCGAGCCGGAACCAGAAGCGGGGGAAGACGCGGACCTTCTTATCGACTTGGATTCACCCCGCGACCCGATTATAGTGGAAGACAAGTCCGAGGCTTTCAGTTTCTGGGGTGCAACCAAGAAATCGAGCAAGGGTGCGGCTCGAGATGAGATTGCGAATCTTACAAGCGCGGGCACGGGTGCTGACAAAGCGGATCTTCTGGAAGCAACCATCTCACGCGGTTCGAAGGACACGAACGCCTCTTCTGCCTCTGGTATCAGAGCGGCTGCTGCTGCTGCTGCATTGATGAGGGCATCAACAGTCACCAAAAAACCAGTCGGCGGAAAGATTGCAGATAGGTTGAAGGCATTTGAGCCGGTGAAGGACGTAGAAGAACTAGCGCCGCCGCCGCCTCCCCCGCCACCAGCGCCACTTAAAGAGTCTAAAGAAGATAAAAAGAGGGCGAAGTCCAAAGAGAAGAAAGAGAAGGAAAGAATCGCCGCGCAAGATTTCGACCTACCTCCACCTCCTCCCCCTCCGCCCGCGCCAACACAGAAGTCATCCAAATCGAAGGAAGTGCCTGGCAGTTTTCCTTCGGACCCCGTGGACGACGACTTATTAGATCTTGAGATGCCGGTAGAGCCCAAATCAACTAGCAAAAGCAAATCTTCCAAAAAGGCATCGAAGGAAGCTAAAGAAGTCAAAGAAGAAGCCGCGATTTCACGCCCACCAACCCCGCCACCTGAGCCAAAATCATCCAAGAAAGAACGCCCTCGAGTTGTAAGGGATGGAACTTCATGGGGCGCATGGGGTGCAGCTCCTCGCAAGGAGGAGAAAGAGAAGAAGTCTTCAAAATCCAAAGACACCGACTTGAAACGCTCAAAATCATCTCGAAAGTCACCTGAGAAAGAGGAAAAGACTTCGTCCAAGGACTCTTCATCCGAAAAAGCTGATCGACCTCCAAAATCTCGGGGTCTTTCTAGCATGTTCGGTGCAGCACCACCGCTTTCAAGGTCAAAATCTACTTCTGAAAAGCGCACAAGTAGCGGCCGGACAAGCCGACGACAATCTGTGGTCATCGACGGTTCGGGTATGCCATCACCGCCACCAGATGACTCACATAACCCGCCCGAAATGTCAGCCAAGGCAGCAAAAATGCTTGGAGTCACTCCTGGGAAACTATCAAGAAGCAAATCCGAAAAGCACAGTAAATCACGTGGTATGCATCTCGAAAACACTGTATCAAAATCGAGTAAAACTGATAATTCTTTGACAGGTGTTGTTGAGGAAGAAGATGATGATATCGTGATGGTCGAAGCCGGTGATGATCCTGTGATCCCTGAAAAATCGAGCCGTGACCGAAAAGGAAAATCGAAGGTAATTCTAGACCCAATCTTCAGAGGCGCCCCACCACCAGCCGTGCCAATGCCACCTGGAATGGACGACATGCCCTATCGAAGCAAAGGGATGCCATTTTCAAGGGATGCATACGCTAACGCAAGATCGTATAAACAGGCGAAACAAGAAGACGATATCGTGATGGTTGATGCCGGAGGTCCTGCGTCTCCTCCAACTTTGAAGAGATCTGATTCAAGTGCTAAGAAGGCGGGACTTGGTGGGATGTTCGGAGGACTGTTGTCAAAGTCCCGCCCTGACAACAAAAGACGAAGTACTGCCGTTACTGATGACGAAGGCATAAGAGGCCTTCGTAGGGAGGATCGTAAAATCAAGCGTCCGGCCCGGGAGCGATCCAACACCGCAGACCTCGACCGCGATATGACCATGTCTGGTGGAGCCGCCGAAGAAGATCAAGAAGCTCGTAGAGCCGCTCGACGTGCGAGACGAGCTGAGAAAGAAGCAGCTGAAAGGGCCTCCGAGGATGCTCGAAAGGCCAAGGATGAAGAGAGACGAGAACGTCGGAGGAAGCAAGACGAACAAGCCGAAGCTCGTAGACAGGAAGAGAAGGAAGCCCGCAGAGCTGCGCGTCGTGAACAGAAAGCGCAAGAAGAAGCTGATCGACAAGCAGCTGATGCGAAGGAGGCGGAGCGGACGGAAAGACGTCGTGCTAGAAGGGCCGAGAAGGAGGCAGCTCAAACGGACGGCGAATTACTGACCGAGGATCCCGAACGAAGGAGGAAGTCTGACAGGAGACGGTCTCATGTGGATGCACCAGCAGACGATGACGATCGTAGACGGAAGCGCGAAGAACGACGGTCAACCCGTGTCAGTGGAACTCCCAGAACAAGCCGCCGAAAGTCAGCACCGATTGTAGATGGCTACTTCGAGTCGCGCAATGGGAGTAAGGCTCGAGACGGCGAGTATCTCCCTGCGGATGGCCCTGTCTACAAAGACTCGAAGCGCAAAAACGAGAGACCGGGATGGCCGCATTCAGGAACAGACTCTTGGGTGAAGGATCATTCAGACGCTCCACCGCCGCCAGAAGGCGAGCCAGAGGAGACCGCGGATGACAGCGCGAAGAAACGGAAGTCACGAAGACATTCCAAGTATGGAGACGAGGATCAAGATGAACGTAGACGAAGACGAGAGTCTCGCCGTGGGGACAAGGCCACTGTCCGAAGCGGTGAAGGGAGTCAGAGTGAACGTCGATCCAGCCGTCGTGATTCTGGATTCGTGGAGACGACGCCGTCTCGAAATCCATCTGCTTCAGGTGGTATCTTCAGCCGTTGGAAGAAGATTGCGGGTGGCTAAATTCTTGTTTTTCACGTGAGCGCAAGCATTTTCAGGGAGTTATGATTTCATGTGACATTTCACATTCCGGGAGTTGTTTTTAAGGATATATCCATACCCCCCTTGCTTATTTTGTACGGTTGGTCGGACGGGTTGTTGTAGGACTTTTTAGGAAGCGAAGCGAGCATTGAATTTGGGATTTGGTTGTGGGCGGGCGGATTCTGTAACGTATGCATTTGTATGTTGCATGATAAGATGAGGCGGTGCTAGCCGTAACCTTGAGATCCAGGTGTGTGCGGGTTTGGAGGAATTGGATAGATACCCTTTTCGATGAGTTGTAGTAGTGTTAATTCAATCGAACAAATCAAGTTTTAGTGTTAAAGCAAGATCACATTTCCCATGGAAGTAATTTAAATAATTCAAAATCACAATGGTTTACGGATCGTTCCTTGTCAAATACAACTATAGCATAGATCAACTTATCCCCCGACATGATAAGATGAATTAATTGGGGGAAAATTCTCATTAATGAAACAATGTGAATACGACAATAGATAGGTTATGGAATGACTAATCATCCTCAAGGTGGTATCAAAATGTGTGTACCTGGTACTAGTCTGATCCAATGGTAATATTGGTGGTACAATACATCCACTTTCGGCAATCGGTTTCCAGGCTTGACAAAATGTGTGTGCGGCCGCTGGGCCTTTGGCCGCTCCTGATCTAATGACCATGTCAGAAGTAGGCCGCTGTGCAGAAACATCTAGCTGGGGAATTCCAGTGGTCGCTTAGGAAGTGCTCAGTTGTTAGTTGGTCTCCTGAAATTTGGTTGCGGTTGATATTTCTTCCCGCAGCGGTTCTGGCTCTATGTCGAGGCCTCGCATAGGATATTCAAGGGTGATCGAAAATATGTAGATTCCACGCACGGGCAGAGTTCAAGATTTAATCTTTGAAGGAACTTCTCGCCAAGAGTGAATGGTAATCTTAACGTGTTTACAGGTTTCGAAGTTTTGGTTGTTAGTAGAAGACGTTTTCGATTACGATATTTGGGGGGTAATGGAGAGAGGGAGTAGAACTTGCGATGTGCAATAGACTTCAAATTGAGCATACCATATTCTTAGATTTCGATATGTTGTCTGCGGTATTGAATGTTCAATTTTCGGTTACGAAAGGTTTTGGATAGAGAAGGGAAGGGAGGAAAGGCTTATAACGTGCAATAAAACTCAATTCGAGAAGAGATGTAAAACACTGATTCCGTGTCTAAGCACTCCAGCATCGAGGCACAATGTAAGAGCTGACCGTATGTGATTCAATGCATAAAGTTGTGAACAGCTTCGCCTAAATTATACGGACAAGATGGGGACGGAGTGTGCAATGCTTTATTGCAGCGAATACGGTGGCACCAGGAGGTGTGGAAGCTTGGTAAGTATGTGAATTGCTTCAAAGGAAAGAATTATACTTGGTCGCTCATATTTGGCTATGGCTTATATGACGGCGGAATCGTCAAGGGAGCCATGATTCGTTCTCTTGTTCGTTCTCTTGTTCGTTCTCTTGTGTTATGCTAAACTTTTTGGCTCAACTACAAACTAGAAACTGACATGGGTAGAGTATTAGCTCCTGGTATTGCATGTCGTGCTGAACCAGCTGAGATTATGACTAATTCCTATCTATATGATTATAAAAAAAATAGACAAATGCACTGAATCAAAATGAAGAACCCCGCGGTTTTCTGGCTTGTATTGCGAAAATCTAAATGCCTTTGGAAGTGGTGGAATCTTGCTAAGGTCGGAAGAAAATGCTCTGGAACAACTAAAATATGTGCTCAAGCAATATCGCTCAACCACGGTAAGCCAAGTTTCTTCATCTCGACCGCCAATTGGAAAATATAGTCTAGACTAGTCAAATGGTCAGTACGCACATCCACAATGTTAGAGATCAAGGTCTGAGCTAACCTCTCCGCTTGGGTCTTTGCCTTGTGCACGGTCTCACCCCAAACATATACACCATGGCGTCTAACAAGAACGGCATATGTATCTGGATACTTGTCCATTGCAGCCTCCAAGCTCTCCGTTAGGTCTTCCTCGAATGGTGTGTTTTCGATGACAGGTATGCGCAGTGTATCATGGTATCCTAGCGCTCCTTGCTTTTGATACCCCTTGCCAAAGCCTTTAATTTGCTCAATGTTGTTTATTTCGAAGATCGTATTGTTTGCAGGTTTGTTCTCGAGGAGAAGAGTGATGAGGACTGCCCATTGGCTGTGTGTATGGATGCAACAGCCAGCGCCTCTCTTTGTAAAGGCTGCGACGAAGAGAGGTGTGCACTGCGAAGGTTTGAGAGAAGGTGGTGAGCGTAGGTATACTCTTTTCTTCGGATCTACCTGCTTCGAAAGCTCCAGAACATAAATATCTTCTACCAAAACGTTAGTTGCAAGCTATTGGTGGTTGACTTAATTGGATGTACATACCAGACTTCATAAGCTCCTTCTGCACACCAGATGGAGCAAGGTACACCAAGTCGCTACACAAATATCAGTCACCAATCCTCGAATACACCTACCTTGAAACCTACTCGTCACGAATACTGGTTCCTCCACCCGTACCAGTGACCCATCCCAGCGTCCAGAACTTTCTACAGAGCTCTGGGATGAGATTGGCCGGGTGTTGACTATCCTCAGATCTTATGAGGTGATCATTGTTTTCCTCTGGACTAGCCATAGTACTCTGTAGTTGAGCTTCCACGCGTTGTCAGGCTGTGGCTGAAGTAGAGATCGTTTCGAGACGATGATGGAGGGGTAAGTAGTTTTGAGGTGGGATGGTCTCGCATATATTTTCTCCGATGTGGCGGGGCAATTAATTGCTTGGTGGCGTCGAGCAGGAGGTTTTCTCCAGAGAAGTTCTTATGTCCTCACGACAATCAAGTAGTCCAGCTTCGATGTCATCTCGTTGACCAATGCAGTTTCCAGGAAGATTTATGTACAGTCGTGTCACATGGAATTGCACCATATGTGCAGTACCACATGAGAAGTGACACTTTGGGACGCAATCCTAAGTTAACAGCAATTGGAAAACCTATTCCGACTTTCGAAGCGATTATTCTAAAATATGTGCGTATACTCTACTGTTGGTGTCTCAGACTGAGATATCTTGATCAGTCTGAAGGTGGGTAATTCCTCTTGGATAGAATAGCCATTAGTCATTGTAATGAATACATTTATGCCGCATTTTCAACTGCCACTTTCTGTATGGAAAGTGATCTTATTATCCTTCTCAAACGAGATAAGGACACAGAAGAAGGTGATTGATATCGGTATATAGAAAGAGAGACTCGACAACCGTTTAGCCAAAAACGGCTTCGCGAGGTGAAATCCACAGCCTCGAATTGTAGCCAGATAACCCGTGGACCACCGGCACAGCAATATCCTTGCTCACATCACGAACTTGAAAGCGGCGCTGCATACAACTTATCAAATTTCATGAGAGTGGGAATATGAAGAAATGACACCTAAAGTTAATCTGAAATTTAAAATTATCTCAGGAGCGAGATATTATGATCATTATTTATTTGAAATTTATTGCATCTAGTAAGAAGCAAGTTCCTGAAAGGATGCATGTGCTTGCAATCACTGAAAGCTCCGTTCATTGAACTGAAAAAGCCCTACGAAGAGCTTAATTCAGCACTCTTGAGACATGCATCATTTACCTCCAGGCCTAATCCTAACAATATAATTAATGCATACATAAGTAGAACATAGTATGATATTTTTTTGAAACTGATATGAGCTTTATTGAAACTTATCATCTCTTGGCTGAATAGCAGCACCATATGAGAGAATATGAACTCTGTGGAAAAAGGTTTATGAAATTGAACATCTACTACATGAATATGAAAGATGCCATAGATCTATGGTAGAAACAGCCAAGTGAGTAGAGGACAGTAATTGCTTCTTACAATGAGACGGCCTTGGTCCTCGAGTGAAGTGACACCCAAACGATCTAGCTCCAGCACCGCCGCTCTAGCCCGCCTCGGCAGAAACAGAATGGTCCGTGCCCGACCAGCCTTCGTGCGGAGACAAGAAGTGTCCAAAATTGTTACCAGCCAGCGTGTCCTTTAAGCTCATTGCTCCACAGGATACTTAACCTGAGCTTCACCATCTACAAGACTTTCGATCTTGTCCCTCCCGTCATCTTGCACTATCTCCGCTCTGGAAGCATCATTTCATTGACTTCTGTCTTCTGGCACAATCAATTGACGTGCCTCTTCAGTCTGTCTGCTTTGATCAATTAGACAAGTTCCTTGACGAGCTCCATTTCCAATCATGCGCTTCCACGCCGCCATTTCAGCTGCGGCTCTGCTCGCAGGAGCTGTGAACGCAGATGCTGAATCTGTTGTGAGCGAAGCTAGCTCCGCTGTTTCCAGCGTTGCTAGCGAGGCCACCTCATCGGCAACATCTAGCATTGAGCTTCCCACATTTACCGTAAGCCTTCCAAGCAATTTTGCCCTGGCGGCATAGCTGCAAACGATCATCCCACTAACGATCCTTCTTAGCCAACAACTGTCAAAGGCAATTTCGTCGAGCAATTCACCGATGACTGGGAGACTCGTTGGAAAGCCAGTCATGCCAAGAAGGACACGAAGGGTACCGACAAGGACGCCGAGGAGTGGTCTTACACAGGCACATGGAGCGTCGAAGAGCCAACTGTCTACAAGGGTATGGAGGGTGATAAGGGTCTTGTCATGAAGAGTGTTGCAAACCACCACGCAATTTCCGCCAAGTTCCCTAAGAAAATTGACAACAAGGGAAAGACCCTTGTCGTCCAATATGAGGTCAAGCTACAGGACTCTATGAGTTGCTCTGGTGCCTACATGAAACTGCAAGTCCTTCCCTTGATCCAATTGCCTCAGAGGAATACTCTATGGCAAGCAAACGATTGAAAACCTCGCTTACTAACACTTTGTAGGTTGAGAGACAACAAGGCCCTTCACCAGGACGAGTTCTCCAACGCATCACCCTATGTTATCATGTTTGGTCCTGACAAGTGCGGTTCCACCAACAAGGTTCATTTGATCATTAACCACAAGAACCCCAAGACCAAGGAGTACGAGGAGAAGCACCTTCAATCTCCACCTGCCGCCAGAATTGTTAAGACCACAGAGCTGTACACCTTGATCATTCACCCCAACAACACTGCCATCATTAAGTTGAATGGCGAGCAAGTTAAGGAGGCTGATCTTCTCGAAGTAAGTCCGGCTAATTTCATTGCAAAAAATATTGGCTCACGTTATGCAGGACTTCACTCCGGCTTTCAATCCACCAAAGGAGATTGATGACCCTAAGGACATCAAGCCCGAGACTTGGGTCGAAGAGTCACGAATCCCTGACCCAGCTGCCACCAAGCCTGAGGATTGGGATGAGGAGGCACCTTTCGAGATTGTTGATGAGAAAGCTGAGAAGCCTGAAGACTGGCTCGAGGACGAACCATTGACCATTCCTGACCCAGAGAGCAAGATGCCAGAAGATTGGGATGAGGAAGAGGGTATGCGTTCCCTTCGAACATTATTGTCGCATTCTCGTGCTAACCTCAAACAGATGGAGATTGGGTCGCACCAACTGTCCCAAACTCTAAGTGTGACGATGTCTCTGGTTGTGGAAAATGGGAGAAGCCATTGATCAAGAACCCCGTAAGTCACTAGGCCATCTTTTGCTCTTTGGACAAGACACTAACTCCCGTCTTCAGGAATACAAGGGCAAGTGGACCGCGCCGTTCATTGACAACCCAGAGTACAAGGGCGTTTGGGCTCCTCGCAAGATCAAGAACCCCGACTTCTTCGAGGACAAGACTCCCGCCAACCTTGAGCCCATGGGTGCTGTAAGTCCAGCTCTCTTGATGTACGAGTTTATCACTAATGAAAAATCAGATCGGTTTTGAACTCTGGACCATGGACAAAGATATTCTTTTCGACAACATCTACATTGGCCACTCCATTGCCGATGCCGAGAAATTCGCTCAAGAGACCTTCTTCGAGAAGCACCCCATCGAGCAACTCCTTGAGCTTGCCGAGAAACCAAAGGAGGACGAGAAACCAAAGTCTCCTTCTGATCTTGTCTTCATGGATGACCCAATCCACTACATCAAGGAGAAACTTGACCTTTTCTTCACCATTGCCCAGAGCGACCCTATTCAAGCTATCAAGTTCGTTCCTGAGGCCGCTGGTGGTCTTGCCGCTGTCTTCGTAACCTTCTTAGCTGTCATTGTCGGTGTTGTCAGCATGGGAGGCTCCACCCCACCACCAAAGGTCAAGAAGGCTGCAGGTGATGCCAAGGCAGCAGCTGTTGATGCTAAGGACAAGCTTGCAGAGGCAGCCGCTTCAGGAGTTGAGCAAGTCAAGGCTGAGGCTAACAAGCGCTCGACAAGAAGCACATCGTAAATTAGACAAAAAATCAACCCCAAAAAAATGTGTATCAAGAGATAACGGTCAAGCTGAGGAGAAAATCAAGGGTCGCATCTGGAATCTGTAGTCCTTGCATTTATGTTCACTGTTTATGGACCCATGGTGATTGCGAGCATGGAATGGTCATTAGCCACTTTGGTGGATATGTATTTTAGGCGCACAAAAATAATGAAACACATCATTGACCACAACTTTCTCTTCATAACATCTCTTTGGTTGGTTTATCCTTGCTCTTCTCCTTCCTCTCTTACACTTGACAAAGTGCTACAGTTACTCCTTGACAAATATGGATAAACGTCCAACTTTATAGTTGGTAATCCAATACGCCACTGCGTCTGTCTCAACGTCAGGACCTTGATCAGTATGCGTTCTACAAGAGAATCCTTGCTCCATAACCATCTAAAGATTTGAAATCCTTATGTCGATGAGAGCTTAAGGTGTTGTTTTTGAGTGGTGATGGTACTTTGATGTGAATTATGTTACATCCACCGAAGTTCTTGTGAGAGTAGTGAATAGTTTCTGGTAGGCTTGAGAGGTTATCCTTCCTGAGGTGGTAGTTCTTTTGAAATAGGACTGTGACTTTTAAAAAGTAGATATAGATGTAGATATACCAGGATGTTTTACAGTTGAAGGTTCAATATCAGGGTGTTGTTGAAGGAGTTTTGAAAACCTGCGGCGTTCACAGTTGTGAGAGGGTGGTGGTGATGAAAAGGGTGATTGTGAGGATTAGGATTGGGGGAGGGGATGTGTAGAGGGTGATTTGGTTGATGTTGGTGTTTAGGAAGGGGATTTTGAGGGAGGAAAGGTGAAAGATATCGCCCGTGCCCTTTGAGGCGCTTTCCGGATACCTGTTTGTATATTGTGGGTTCTTAGTGGGTGACATGTACATGTCTGTTACGAAAGAGCTATGTTCGACATTATCGTTACTTAAAGAAGTTTGACATTCTGTCAGAGGAAAGGGTTCTATATATTGATCCCGGGAGGTTTAGTAAGATGTTAATTTTTATGGCAACTATGGTTTTGGTTGGGTGGAAGAATGCGTGTTTCTGGTACTGGCTGGTGCTTGCTATAGTGCCATGTGATGAGGAAGACGGGAATCGCTTAAAATCAAGAGCTTATAGATAGGTTAGTACGACTACAACCCTGCGTAGGCGAGCTACTCCTTTCTAATTGCTGGAGTTTACTGCTTAGGATGTCCATGTCTTCGAATTTTTCTCATGTGCTCTCTCATGTACAAATGGAAGGCAGTCTGATTAGGGACAATGTCTTGGATTGTGATCTGCCGAGGAGAATGTGGAGGATTCGTCACATATCAATTACTGTATGACCTCACCTGCAATGCATTCATCATCAAGTAGGTAGTAAGCCTAGGTGGCCCAGATATTGACCGTCTGAAAGTCCAACTCCCAAACACCATTGACCATCACCAATCTATTCCCCCATCCCTATCCCAAATGCCCACAAAACGGTCAGATCTTATCTGCATATGAAATCTATGACTTTGCATCCACATCACCGTTCTTGTTGTCGCTCGGAGTTTTGGAGTTCACTTCCTCGACCTTGGTATGTTCCGGTTCGTCGAAGCTAGCAAGCAAGTCGTCGATCTTCTTTTCGAGATTCGTCAGATTGGACTCAAGAACCTGGGCAGTCTTCTCCCCCCTGTTGTCTGTCAGCTCAGATGGATCGAAGTCTGGATGTTGTATCGGAAATCTTTGAATCTGGACTCAAAATCCCATCTGCACGAGGGAAAGAGGATGCAGCTCCGGAATTGTTCTCCGGTTGGCGGAAAATGCCTACGAATCAGCATCAAGAGAACACCATACATGAGCTGTACACGAGTCGCTTGTTGGATTTCTTTTGGAGTGAGCACTTGCTCCAGACTTCGAGAGGTTTGACACGCCGCGTTGGAATTCGCAAGGGGAGCGGCTGACCGAAACCAGAAACCCAATTGGTTCATTAGTCGGCTTCGAGTCTACTTACTTCAATAGATCGGCCCAGACCTGCGAGACGTTAGCAGGTGCCAGGATATGAACACCACCAAAAATCCAGAACTGGAATTCGAGGGAAATTCCTGGAAATCCAGATGTAAATCAGAGCCCCTCCATTCATGCAACTTGGAACACAACTAGAACCGGGACTTCATTACATCCAAGAGTCTAGGCTTGCGTGTTTTGACAAATTCTCTCCCGCGTAACACAGACCAAATAGTGCCACGCGGTGACATCTCGACAAGGGGTAATGAAGTGTGCAGTAGAGACAAAAGAATACAGGAAGATGCCCATACCTTGGCCAAATCAGCCTCTTCACCGCTTGCATTGGGATCTTTCGATAAATCGGTCGATGAACTCATTTTGGTCACTTGCCTACTATCTCGCAGGGAAGAGCGCGGTTTGATGAACCTTCTGCGCAACGAACTTCAAAAGTTGACCACTGGATGACAAGGGAGAGAAGTCTAACGAGGATTCGAAATGGGATAAGGTGGTGCCCGATGTATCAAAAGTTTTATTAACGGATCGACAGAGAGCCTGGTATCGAATTTTGGTTTCTTTTTAGAGTTTAACTCGAAACTTGTGAGCAGTGACAGTAGTCTCGAAGTTGTCTGCAGTCACGGTACGGACGAGGACTTGGCGAATCGGCGGGCAATAGCCGAGCCGAATTCCTCGCCCCATGCCGCTAGGGCTAAGCGAAGACTTTGGAACTTCCAGAAGACTTCAATTTCAACTTCAATGTCGACTTCAGCACTTCAGCACTTCAGCTTTGACATTATCCTGCTTTGGGTGACTAGGTGCCAGGTTTCAGAGACGAAAATGCTTTAAATCTGATAGATCTAATGGCTATGGGCCTATGTTGAACATTCCCCCAAGACTATTTGGGTATTCATGATTTTCAAGAGCACGACAGTAACTAGTTGCGAGATGTGAGCTAGCTCTCTGTAGATACCAAGATAACATCTTGAGCAATCTTCCTATGCGGCGAGGTTGTGTTTATTCCCTGGTATTTAAGGAGGAGAAGAAACTCCAGGTAGATCGTAGACGATTTTAATTCTCTTGGAATTTACACAAGTGACGGCATCAGCTGCCAACACCGGGTTTCATTTAGACTTCGCCACGAGGATGGGTCGACACGAACAATTTAGCATATGCCATGGCTAGCTATACTGGGTAACTGGACCGAATTTGGTCTCTTTCATATCTGCCCGCTTGTAATCTCGATCCTGCTCGGATGGGCATTCCAATAACACTCGGAGAATAAAGGATAATGGACGTGCAGATGCCGATCTGATCGAGATTCGAGATTCCCATCAGCAATTTCGCACCGCCAAGTCAGGGTGGTTTCTTTGAAATACGGTCGCCACTAATGGTAGGCTTGCCTAGGGACGGAGAAAGAAATCGTGTTCTATTCGTCAACGAACGAATCCAAAGGGGAGGATAAATTAGCTACTCGAGCTGCACCGACCATTGGAGTGAACTTGCCATGACAGCTGCGTAGTGTGCATGCTTGAGTATTTATTGGATGGCAGTGCATTAGGGAATTGTTATTGAACGGAGTTACCTCCCGTCGAAAGACACAGGTCACGCGAGGATGGTTCTTGCAGCAATGGCAGCTTATTAAGCGGTGGCAATTTGACGCCATTTTAACAATTCCCATCGTTATACTCCAAATGCGTCCAATCTTTCGATCGTTGATCCTGTAGTGGAAGAACGAGAGGCGCAGCGAAGGCCATCATCGATCTGGAGCCCGACGTGCCGTTGCACTACTCTTGGGCTTTTGCATATCAAAGAGATGGCAATTGTTGAGGTCAACGTCGTAATCGAGGAATGTCGCATCTAAAAGTGGTGCAGAAGGCCGGCAAGGGCAAGCCATTTCAACGCCGCGGGGAAGATGGAACCCTTGCCATCGCCGATGCCCTCCGGTCTGTCACTGCAGGAACGGATGCATTTCCGAGTCCGACCAATAAATCAACGTACGACAGTACCAACAGCAGTATAGGCGAGTAGCGTACAATTATTAATGATGTAGTTCTAATGGAACTGTAGTAGGGTAATAGTCTCGAGGTAGTGTACTCTGTACAGTAGGCGTTATTCGAGGACTGTCGGGCGGTAGTCCATACTTTAGATATCGTAGGTGAACTGCAGCTAGCGCCACTGGCAAGTAGTAACAAAGTATGAGTAGAAATCCGTCTTGAGTCGTCCGTCTAGTCGCTCTCTACTCCAGTAGCTTTGAGCATACAGGCTGAGTCGTCTCCTCGTCTGACACAAGCTGCGCGCCCATAGGACCAGCGGTGATGGGCCCACTTGCTGGTCGGATCTGGTCATCGGTGTTTGGGAAGCACATCGACAAGAAATTTTCACGATGTCGGAACTACTGCCTTCGCGCACACCCGCCATCCTTCCCTCTTTGCCCTCACTCGAGTCAACCTCTGTTCCTCCCACACCCCCTGCGAAATCAACCACCACCACCGCCCATCTAAAGCTTCTTCGAGAACTCTCCCTTCTCGCTTCGCGGCATCAGACAAGACGCTATCTCTTCTGTTCTCCGTCCCCGCTAGGTTTACTCCTCCTACCGTATACCATGCCTGCCCGAGCATGCGATGAGTCCATGACTTAACCCAAGCTATTGCTCGTTCCACCTCTTTCCTGCTCTGATTTGTTCTTCCATTCGTCACTCTTGGGCACGTACACGATAGACCCTATTATTTCTACATGACACACTTTTTTTCGATCTCTCTCCTATACTTCAGATCAAACTAGAAAACCCGAGTTTATTTCAGGTCTGCCGCCAGAATCTTCTCCTTCGGCACCACCCTAAGAATCAGTCCTCGGGTCGCAAAAGATCATCTCATTGATTCTCCCCCTCTGCCAGCCCTATCATCGAGATCGAACCCCTCCTGGATATCTCTGCTTCGGTGTCCACTTCGAGTCACGATCTACCTGTTCTGCACCGTTCGACCGCGACTGCTATTTCCGAGAGGACCCAGACACCCGCACTGTTGAGGTAAGGAAGATCTCCTGACGTCTCGAAACCCATCGAGCTATCTATCATTCCTGGTAACCGAATTTCAATTGCCCCTCATAGCCTCGGAGCTACAGCTGACTCGTCCAAATAGACGTTACGCTATTCTCTTACAGCCACTGCGCCCAGGTCTCTTCGAATTTGACTCGAAACCTCGCCGCCGCAAACTCGCACAACTGCAACGCCTTCCATTTTTGGAGCATTCGACTACATAGCGAACAACACAGACGTTCACCAAGATTTCTTCGATCAGTCCCTTCTCACCCTGCCTCAGAGAGCCGCTTCCGCGCGAATCAAGAAACATATATAATAGACGGTACCTCGACAGCTAGATTACAAGCAACATCGATATCGATCTGCTCTCGGGAATTGAACGACTGAGAGCAGCAACTTTTGGCAATATCTCTAGCGTTGCGTGGGCTGTTTACCCACATGAAATTTATTTGCTCGGCACGGGCCATATTTGAATAAGACAGAGGCCATCAGTCCTGGACGATTTCCAGAGGCTACCAACTGTATGACTGAATTGGGAGAAATATTCGCCGAGTTGGGGATCTCATCATATCTAAATGAGTTCATAGAGCAAGGATTTGACACCTGGGAAACGATCCTAGATATTACGGAGTCCGATTTTGATGCTCTAGGTGTAAAACTTGGCCATCGCAGAAAATTGCAGCGCAAGATAGCCAATTCAAGGGGGTTGTCTTCCGACGTAGCACTCGGATCTCCAAGGCATACTCCAAGTGATGATCGACAGCCATCAGAGGAGCAGAAACAATCTGGGACCAAACAAGAAAACAAGGATGGAACTGGTCCTGCTCATGGCGCAAAGCGAAAGTACAGAAGGCATCCCAAACCTGATGATAATGCGCCCGAACGGCCGCCTTCGGCATACGTCATCTTTTCGAATAAAATGCGCGAAGAATTGAAGGGCAGGAATCTGTCCTTCACTGAAATAGCCAAACTTGTTGGAGAGAATTGGCAGAATCTTTCACCCGCAGAGAAGGAGCCTTTTGAGCAACAAGCATTCTCTGCTAAGGAGCGATACAGCAGCGAGCTTACAGAGTACAAGAAAACTCCACAATTCAGAGACTATTCACAATATCTTGCAGAGTTCAAGGCGAGACAGGCAAACAACCAACAAGGTACGTTATTAGTTCGAAAAAGGAAATGCCCTATTAGTCCACACATCATGCTAATGTTTGTAGTACCTGACTTGGAGGTAGTCAAAAGACCCAAATTGGAAGCACAAGTTAGCACTGCGAGCAGTGGGGGAAGCAGTACCAATACAAGCCAACTAAGCATGGAAAGCTCTTCAACCCGAGCACGAGTGGACTCTTCCGCTTCAAATAATCCTTCCTGGCAGCCTACCGAAGGGAGTGCGGTTCGATCTCCGGCCTTGCCAAACTTGAAAGCTGTCTCCCTTGGCCAACATTCCCCGAGTACTACCTCACCCATAGTTCTACCTGGATATCGAGAGGCGATATTCGCGAGCAATCAACAAGTACTCCCGTGGCGTGATGGACAGCATAGTGAAGGGGCGAATTCTCAGAAGCTTCCTAATCTTGCCGCAAATTATGATCGTAGGCCAAGCCATACAAGTGGTCCACCCATGGAAGGATTGGATATTACGGGTTCTATTCAGCATGCGCACCGTACAGGCCACCAAAGCCATCCACCACCTCTCCTGACCTCAGAGTCCACAAACAGATCAACAACATCGTCCGCAAGTACATCTTCTTCTGCATTTTTTTCCCCACGCACGCCTTTGGAGCCGTCCATTGATAGGGCATTGCCACTACCCTCATTGTATTCGCAAAAATCGACCGGATCGATGGAAAACCATCTTCCAGGAATCAGACCCCCTTCGCTATCTCCACAAACTACGATTCACATGTCACAACAATCACCAAATGGTATGCTAACTACTCGATTTTTCTCCATCCAATCATGATTTACAACTTTGCGTTTGATTACTCATAGGCTCATCTATCTTTGTGATTTAGGCATTCAACCTCACATGGATTATCCCGTCTCGATGGCACCTATCCGTGGGTTTACTTCAGCTACGCAAAACATGTCTGGGGCAGAGAGACCAGACCCTAGGGCCCGAGAATACGCTCTTCAGCATCCTGTTGCTGAAAACCTCGATCCCGTGAGTGCCCTCCTAAAGGCAGGGGAAATCGTCGACCGGAATAGCAGAGCTCAACAGTCGGGGTCGAAACAAACTTATGATTGATTTCAACATTTCATGAAATGAATGCATGTAGCTTTCCATCCCAAACCTTTGCATATTTTATAGTTCAGTATTCTTCCCAGGGGGTCAGTTGTGGTATTGTTTAAACCAAGTGGCGTCTGGAGTTTGGTGGGGCATGATCAACGGTGTCACGATATTCCCC
The DNA here is from genome assembly GCA_001414415.1 of Hymenoscyphus repandus. NCBI lineage: Eukaryota > Fungi > Ascomycota > Leotiomycetes > Helotiales > Helotiaceae > Hymenoscyphus > Hymenoscyphus repandus. Next base: position 82,476 of record LLCE01000005.1, read on the forward strand.
CGGAGATTCTTTTGCTATACAATCTTCACCAACTTGTGATTAGGGGTTCTGTGTATAAAGCATGTTTGGGCTGTCTGATGAGGGATGAAATCTTCACGTACTCTTTTGGCGGGTAGAGACCTAGTATATATTCTAGCTTGTGAAAGCACTACTACTAAATTACATATTTCTGAACTTCATCCTTATTATTTGTGGAATCTTAGTGGCATGTCGGCACTCATTTGATCGTCACAATTGTGTTTGAATCTTGAGAAGATCAGCTGTAATGGTGAATAACTGCTCAAGAAGAAACGACTCGTAAATGTCAAAAGGGTATCATGAAAGAACCAAGTTAATCAAAAACCAAGATGGTGAGATTCCAGGTGCACTTTCGATCTGGGAGGCTGGGGAAAAGTGTTATGATTGTCATAAAATCAAGCCCTTAAGATCTATTTCAAACCGCTGCCATAACGTGGTGTACCATGCACTGCGTCACTAGGCTTGTGGACGTCGCCTCCTAGATTTGGGAGATGTTGATTTGAAGTCTGTCTGTGTGGTTTAGCCAGAATGAAAAGAGGTTTATCAAAGTGAACTGGGCTTTGTTTATGTTCTGTTGTTGTTAATTACACATTTCTTTTTGATATGCGGGAGGTTGTGCAGCTGTCAGATTGTCATTAGGAAAGATAATACTTAGTTTAGGCGTTGGGATCATTGATGTGGCTTGTAATGAATTTTATGTCTGTATATCGTCGACATATTCATAGCTCAGCGATGCATTAAGAGATATTTGCCCAGGATCTATTCTTTCTCTTCGTACCTCCTCATACTTGCAAGGTTCAAACTTTCTTTGCCTGATTGAGACAACGCGGGGTCTTTTTGCCGGGCGGTCAGTCGGAATCTTTTTTGGTCCTTCGTTGACTTGCGATTCTTTCACTGGCTTTTCCCCTCTCGTTCTCTGCTTGTGACACGTTGGAGATACATATTTTACTGTGCCTTCTTTGCTATCTTCTCGTTCCATCTATCTTTTAAGCATATCAAGCCACTGAAAATTTTGGCTTTTTAAATCCATTTACAACTTTCATCACAGGATGGCGGGGCTCCAAGCCATCAAGTACGAGAGAGGAAAACTCCAGGTTCTGGATCAATTGCGGCTTCCGCATGAATTTGTTTATGATGATGTGTCAACATGTGAGGAGGCGTTTGATTGCATCAAGGCGATGCGAGTGAGAGGTATATTCAAGTTATGGGATGGGGAGTGCTTCGATGGCTAAGTTCGTGGACCAGGTGCTCCGGCTATTGCCATCGTCGCTGCACTTGCACTTGCTGTGGAGTTGGAGAAGGGGAAAGATGGTGAGTAAATCAATTTCATGGATTTTATGATAGTTGGGAATAATCTGATATACGATAGGTGCAAATGACAAGCAAGACCTTGTCAAATACATCACCTCCCGTCTAGACTACCTCTTCAACAGCCGCCCAACCGCCGTCGATCTCTTAAACGCAATCAAACTCCTCAAGAAGAAGACCCAGATCGCCGCCTCCTTTACCACAAAATCTGGGGAGTCGGCGTGTGCGGACATTCGAGGTGTTTTTATCGAGACTGCGGAGAAGATATTAGAGGATGATTACACGACGAATCTAGCGATTGGCAGATATGGCGCGGAGTATCTGAGGAGACTGCAAATGCCGATTGTTACACCGGTGGACGAGAATGAGGAGTTGAGATATTACACGACGAGTCCACCGGGGACGCAGGGAGCGCCGGATAAAACTTATCGGAAGTTGAGTGTTTTGACGCATTGTAATACTGGGTAAGTTATAATAATTCATCTCAAGAATGTGCTCTTACAATGTGTTCATACTACGAGAGGGTTTTGGTGTGAAAAAAGCTCACTATCTTTTAGATCCCTCGCAACTTCCGGTCATGGAACCGCCTTAGGTATAATCCGCAGTCTACACAAAATGAACTACCTAGACCACGCCTACTGCACCGAAACTCGCCCCTACAACCAAGGATCACGACTCACATCTTTTGAGCTTGTCTACGAGGAAATCCCATCTACGCTCATCACAGATTCCATGGCCGGTGCGCTCTTCTCGCGGAAAAAGGAAGAGAAGAACATCTCGGCTGTTATCGTTGGCGCAGATAGAGTTGTACGGAATGGAGACACCGCAAATAAGATTGGTACTTATACACTTGCTGTTCTAGCTAAAGCACACGGCATTAAATTCGTAGTTGCAGCACCAACTACTAGCATTGATCTTGAGACTGAGACTGGCGCTTCAATCAAGATTGAGGATCGAGCAAAGACGGAACTCACACAAATTACAGGCGCAGTCGTTGGAAAGGATGGAAAGGTTAATGTGAATCACACTGAGCGGGTCGCTATTGCAGATCAACGAATTGACGTCTGGAACCCGTCATTTGATGTCACACCACATGAGTTGATCGACGCTATCATCACTGAGAAGGGAGAGATGGTACGGAGTTCAAAGGGGACGTTCGATTTCAAGACTATTATGCCAGAGAGATGGAGGGTGCAGGTTGAGGGGGAAGATGTGAATGTGAAGGCGGCGAAGGCACCGCCTAGTGAGGATGGGACGCAATTCCAGATGGAAGTCTGAGATGAGATAGATAGATGATATGACGAACGGGATCATGTGTAATGTTTTTGTTACAACAGGGAATAAAATAGAGAAATGAGATAGACAAATATCTCAATGAATGACATGATTTCATGATGCTTCAATTTGAGGCTTCCGTCTATAAATTTGCAAATAAGATAGGTAGTTACTTTATAGACTGTCAAACATCCTACGATCATATGAATGCTGTTTCAATTACATTAATAAGTGTGTTGATTTTGGAGAAATAGCTTCGATAGACAGAAGTCGGAAAGGGGGAACATTTGACAATCGGAACTCCACACCTTGCTTTTACTTCAACAGAGACTCGATCCCTCTCTGTTGCTCATTAATTCCGTCATGATCGCTGTCCCGACTACGCAACTCAGGAGGAAAAATTGTTGAGTTGGATTACGTAGAACTTTAGCGATAATCGCCTAAAACCCCCTAATCAATCATAAACGAAGAATAGTAGGTAGCGCAAGACATGGTATACTTAGCATTACACCAATCCTATGATAGCTAGGAGCTTAGCCCTCCTCCCTTCCTCGTCGAGTCAGCTGCCAGGGTCGGGATCAATATGGTACTTCAGTAATAACTCGTTAGATCGATAGCCCGGGTATGAATCGACGACATTGCAGGAGCGGAGAAATCTCAATCCACAGCCTCATGGTCGAGGTTCTCGGGACAGATACTCTTATCTCCAGATGTCGGATCTTAGATCGAGTACGCGTCGAGGAATCCTCATATACTCCATGAAGACATTTCCATAAAACAATATCTCTTTCAACTCTATTTCTTGTCAAAGGATCTAGAGCTCTTGTGAAAATTTAACATATTCCCTCCCAAGTGTGTTTTTTAGATATCAGTTAGTAGTCTTTAAATGTACATATACTTTCTACTTAAATACAAAGTCTAAGACGAGCGTGATTGGTATCTCTAGACCTTATTACTCAGGGGTCTAGCTCAAATTAGAAGGAAATTAGGGTAGGGTTTCAAGAGTAGCTGGCTTCCGCCTTTTTATTACAGAAGCAAGGAAAAGGAGCCTCACACTTATCAAGTCTAGTTATAGCCTCAGTGATAGATTGTTCTTATTGTACGCACAAAACAATCTTATATATCACAAGGTACGACAAGAAATATGTTTAACACTTCTTGAAACTCAGAATTCAATTACATTACTGGAGTTTAGACAAGAGACTTTCAGGGGCATTCACACTCGGCGAGCCATTAAAATTTTCTTCTGATTCTAGGGGCGCCTAGAAGAGGTCTCTTGACGCCAGTAGGCCGCATCATATGGCCGTTTCGTACAATTCTACAAGTTCCGCAAAAGTTTCTACTTTACATTCCACCCCATATCCTCTGAACGCCATGCTGAGAGGACTCCCCCCCCCCCTAATGCCCAAGACCCTCAAATATGCCAGCTCCGACCCATGCTCAAAAATTTCGAAGATCGTCTAAAAAAGAAACATCATAAGAAAAGACAACAGACGGGTCACTTGAGGCTTATGAGAGCAGATTGCGCAGCGACGGGCTGGCGCTTGCGCCCCCGTTGACTCGACCTTCGCTTGGTTGGCTATTGGGCAGGCTGTTGCTGTTCTCACGTGCCATATGACTGCCTTCACGATTAAGAGGAGGACTGCCTTGTGGTGGGCCATGTGCGGGTGGATGGTAGTGCTCATTGTTGTGTGAGAATGGATGCTCAGGGGCTCGAGGTGGAGGACCTCCGTTAGTGAGATGCGACGGTGGTTGTCGATAGCTTTCAGCTGCGGGGCCATGAGTAGCGGTTGGTACCGGACTGGAAAAAGGTCTATAGGGTGGCTCCCCATTCGCCGGTGGAGGTCGTCGAACATCTCCGTATGAGCTATGAAGATGAGGGCCTATGACGACACTTGGTATTGAAGATGGGGGGATGAGAGTCTGCACACCATTTATATTGGCCAACATACCCATATTGACACTGGGAAGGGGGTTGTAAAAGGCCCTGTGATTCGATTCACCGTCTACCGGTGCTGGCCGCGGCGGGGGATATCGATCTGGAGGATGGGTAATACTAATGCCAGGGAAAGATGGGTGTCCATTCCGGTGTGGAGAGGGAGGGGCCATACTACCAGGCTCTCGCGCATAACTGTGGCTATTGGGAGATCCCGATGAGGCTGGCAGCTGAGGTGAATGATGTCCATTCATCTGATTGACCCGTCCTACCGGCTGCATTGATGGTGAGTGACGAGGCCAACTGTATGGGGCGTTATTTGGATATGCCGGAGCGGGGGGCCATGTTTGGTAAGGAGGGGGGGCATTTGGCATGTCAACGTCTGTTGAGAGGATATCATCTGTGTGAGCTGCGGATACTGCAGGCCGTGACTCCTCCCGTAGAGGAGCGGGAGCAGGAGGGGCTGGTGGAGGAGGAGGTGGTGGTGGAGGCGGCGTGGGTTCTCTCCGAATTTTCCTGAAATGGCATTTATGACATTGAAATTCCTTCGGCCCTTGAGGTTTGGTATTTTGATGTAAAGCTGCTGCTGCTAGTGCAGCGTTATGTTCCACAGAGTTTTGCCCGTTGCAAAGGATGTCGCCATCAGACTCAACGACAGGCTCAGGAACTATCTCGTCAGGGGGGAAATCCCACCATTTGGGACTTACATCAACCTGACATGTGGCGCACACAATCTTTTCCACAGGAGACGATAGAGCAGATTCTTCAGCTTTCGAGTTGGTAGTTGAGTTGCGCCCGGTAGCGTGATGACCATGCGTATTGGTTGTAGAGGTTCGACGATTTGTCGGAGCTGGTGCAGTGACTGGATTGATAACTTTGGTAGATTGGTTGACAAGTGTTGCCTTTCGCACCGTACCAGTCAGAGTCAGATCAGCCTGTTTGAAATTCTGAACATATAGTTGAAGTGCATTGAGGCCCGACTCGTCTACGATGTCATACATCTCGTGAACGATTGTCTTTGTCGGAATGTGTTCTTTGCACCATATTGCAGCCGTCATTGTTCCACTCTCCCCGTTTATGTTGACGATATTAAATTGATCCCTTCGAGTCCCCTTGACCGGTGCGATGTCAAACCCCAGGAGATAGCCTGCGTGGTGCGCACATTCTACATGGACTGAGTTGTAGTTAGCATAACGTGGTGTTCATGAAAGAGATATGTCACATACCAGGCGCCCGACAAGAGTGGCAAGCCACGCATGCCCCTCCCTTTTGTTTGCATGCTTTGCAAGTTTCCTGATACCGAGCAGAAGCGATAGATGGGATCCCCTCTGAGGGCTCCAGAGCCTTTGCATTTCCAAATTTTACCTCGGGAGTAAAGACAGCACAGGTAACATGAACCCAGTTGTTGTTGGCAGTTCGCTTAAGAGGTTCCCTAGGATTGACAGGTTTGTTGAGCTCCTCTTGTTTTTTTCGGAAGAAGTTGGCGACTTTCTGGGCATTCTCCCGTTCGAGGCGATCTTTTTCCCTCTCTTTCTCTGTCTTCTTCTTGTGCGAGATCTTAGGAGGCTCGACAAAATCATGCTCGGTATAATCTATGGGACACAACATACATTTGTATTGCTGAGACGAATTAGCTTCAGATAATTGGTTTTTACGAGCAATGGGAAACATCGTCTTACAATTGACACCTGAGGATTTTTGTCATTCGAGCACATATCACACGTCCATTTCGCTGGGCTCCTATCACCAACGACGCCATAACAATTTCGATGCACAGACATTCGGCACTCCCTACATGCTAGGAGCTGGTCTTTCATCGGGTCTGATTTTCCACAGATTGCGCAAGGCAAGATCTTTGGCTTTGGTGGTTCGGGAGGGGGTGGTGGGGGAGGTGGTTTCTCAGGAACAGCCTTTTTCTTTGGCACTGGAGGTGCCACTGGAGCTGGGTCCATAATTGGTTCAACTACCTCTGGTTCGGGCACAGTTTTGGCTTTCTTCCTCGGTGGTTCGGTGCTAGGAAGAGAACCTGATGGCGCCGAGGCAGCTCCATTCGAGATGGGAGCCAGTGACGGGGGAGGGGCAATAGGAACATTGCTGATTTCATTTGCAGCAACCAGTTCTTTGAGGATCTCTTCGTCGATTTTACGTTTCCAAGCCCTTCCGCCATTTGCCTGGACTTTCTTTTGGGCTTCTTCGGTAGGTTCCCATTGTATGCCATACCTACGCCACAATTCTGCACATCTGCGGCATAACGCGACCATCAATTGAGCCCCTTTGTCTTTTCCTGACGTCTTGGCGCTTGGATTCTCTGCTATCGTTGTGCCAGCTGGTGTGTTCGGAGCTCTTCTCCACTGCCTTGAGCTCCTGATGGTACAGAATTTACATTGAAATCCACGCTTCTTTTCAAAAGCTTTGTCGTTATCAAAAGCCGAATCGTCGTGATCATCGGCAACATCATCTTGCAGCTTCACGGCCCCTGCCGTAGCAGACGCCTCCACTCGTTTTGCCTCTTTCTTCCCTTTCCTGGCATGGTAGTTTCCCCATACATGTTTGCCTCGATCTGACTTTTTCCAGGTGTAATAAAATCTGACAACGTCTGCTGCACTCATGGTCTTGACGTGCCTTTTGATGCTATGCCATTCCGAGCCATATTTGGAAACTCCGTCTTCAAATTTTTTGAGTTCCGCTGGGCTTGGACTAGGCTCTCTGAAGACTTTCTTATCCAAGTGGTGCATGGCTTCCAGTGCCTTGTCTGTATCATATGAATGGGCGCGGAGAGTTCCAATAGCGATATCAAGAGCATTGGTAGACATTTCGGGAAGGTTATAGAGAGGCTTAGCGACGATAACTGCGCGGCATACGTATTCGTGAACAAGACGCATGCGAGTAGGTTCATCTAGTGTGTCAGTATGGGCAGTTGGATCGTTGCTCGGTGGCGAGAGTTCATCAGGGCCAGGAAGTTTGTACAACAATTGAGCTGTGTTTCGTGGATCATCGTTTTCGTAATCATCCCCTCGATGGACATATCCTGGAGGTTCATCCATGACCCATTTTGGCCGTTGTTCGCGAGCAAGCTTGTCGGCTTCTAACGCAGCCACTGTCTCTTTGGAGAACTTTGTTTCCTTCTTCTGGCCACCACCTTTGACGTATTTTCTCTTTATCTCAGGTGCCTTGACGTACTCCACTGGTCGACCAGGCCAGTTAGGGACATTTGCTTGATGTTTCGGCCCAAGACGTGAGCTTGCCCTGGGATGGATTCGATCATCAGCATCAAGTGCGTCCTCGACATTGCAGTGAATGCCCAAATATCTCCATAGAAAACCTCGGTTCTCTTGAGTGGTTTCTACCGATTCGGGTTGAAGTGGAGTATCTACGCCGCTCGCTTCAGTTGGACTGGTGCCACTTGTCCCGTTGGCTTCTTCGACTGCATCAGGGGATTCTTCTTCTTCATCATTGGCATCGTCATCCTCTCCATCCATGGCATGGTCGGTAATTGTTGGTGTGTTTCTTGCCTCCAGCTTTTTGGCTTGCGCTTTACTACACGGACCGCAAGCCCACGCAAAACCTCGAGTTGGCTTTCTTAGCAACGGGGGACTGACGCAACTCATGTGATAAGTGTTTTGGCATATTGCACAGTCAACGGCATCATTACTAGACCAGTTAGACAAAGTGTGGTAAAAGTGTGGCAATCAACTTACTTAGCACAATATCCCTTGCACCTTTTGCATGACTTAGAAGGAGTTGTCAACTCTTTCCCCCGTCCTGGTTCGACAATGATGTATCGCCAGCGTTCATCAAGAACCTTCTTAACATCGGTTGGTACATTAATTACTGACTTTGTGGGAACAACGTCATAATAACGATGAATGTAGCGGTCGTAAAGTTTTTCGAACCAAAAAGAGTCTTTCGTCCTTCTTAGATCGTCTAGCTTGTCCACTTCATTCTTGTGCTTGATATCACACCTTCCACGAATTGCTGTCAGGGGGTTAACATCAGTGTGCATTGATGCAAAAACCTGGCGAGTGTCATTGACTCTACGACCGATATCTTTTGGCCGGTAATACCAATTGAGACGTAGCGCCTCAAGGGGTTGGTTGGGGTCATTGTCCACGTGCAACCAGGCCATGATTCGACCCAGGTAGTAAGGTTCCCCAGGGGGCTCGCATATAGTATATACGTGGTCTACGTGAGAAGTTAGTGGATTCATAAACGGTCGACTAGGAGGAAAATAAAGCACAATCATACCATTAATAGAAAGAACCGTCCCATCATCTGCTACAAGCTTGCCATCTTTTAAGCGCCCACCACAATCGTCAAATGTGAGCATGTTGGTCTCGCGAAATCCACGATTAGGCACGGGAGTCACTTGGGCGGGAGTCACTTGAGTGCCGGTTGTTCCCTGGCCAGCCGCCTTTCGTTTCTTTGACTGGGGAGCGCTAGTCGTGGGATTTGCGGAAAAGGATGAGGTTCCTGGAATAGGTTCTTTTTGGTTGTGCGCAGTTCCATCTTGCTCATAAACAACAGATTGGACGTTGGATTTTCGAGCAGAGGTTGCGGATTTGTTGGCATCTGGAGTAGGAGTGGTGGCTGCTTCGGCTGCAGGAGCTGCCTTGCGATTTCCCTTCTCCTTAACGGTAGGTGAAATTTCATATTCTGCATCAAGTACACTGTCTTCAGCATAATTCGGCCGCGATGTCCCTGTTCTGTTCCGCGACCGTGTGCCATATGTACCGCTGGAATTTGTGCCGCTCCCGCCAACTTCTTTCGTGGATGCATTCGACGAATTCGAGTTCGATGCTGTCATGGGCTGCGAATCTACTGCTAAAGTATCTGCCACTGCGCGATCAGTAGAATTTGTACCGTTGCTGGCCGACGGTACTGCATTGCTGGGCTGGACGGTCGCGGTCGGGTTCTCGCTCGATTGCGCCTCTGCTGTCAAGCCGCTATCGCCATTTGCACGTCCAGCAGGTGCCTCACCATTGGGTGAAGCCGCTGCGCTCGAATGGCGCGAAGACACTTTGGTCATATCGTTCGTACAAGAGCGTCGCTACTGTCACAGCAGAAGCTTCAGAGCGAGAAGCGCTTCCCGCAGGATCGAAGGGGAAATGCGAGAAGCGCTAGGTTCGTGGGACGTTATGGAACGAATGCCGCCAATATTTGACCCATCAGAACGTGCTATCGAAAGGGCGCTGCAATTATGCTTAGGAATGCTCGAGTAGATCGACTTAGGGTGTGGTGGTGCACATCAACGCGCTGAAATATGAGCGAACTTTCGTCGTGATATCGACCCGGACAAGTGCAGACGAGGCTGCGAATTCAACTATATCACCCAAGCTACGGTCGCTGAACAATGCGAAATAGTGAATTTGTATTGAAAGAAATAGTAAAGGTGAGAAGTGCTCTGGAAGGAGTGTTGAAAGCAACGCAGTGCGATCTATGTGAGAAATTTCAGGTATGGTTTGTGGTGTAGAAAGTTGTAAAGACGAAAGAGAACGAAAGTGAGGATCGAAAGGATGAGGTGGACTGGCTTGGATGATGCGGCGCTAGCCGGGCTACCTGCCTGCAGCCAAACACCCCCACGATTTTCAATGGTAAGAACGCTGTAAGAGAGTGACACCCTTTGTATATATTCAGATTTCATTCAAGCTAGCTCATAATCTTGTGATTCCTGATGCTAAATTAATGGTGCTCTACAGGATTGTCTTTACATACTTTATTCAAACAGGGTGAGAGAGGTTGAGAGCATCTATGAGAGTTCTATTTCCTTTTTCTTTCAATGATATGACTTTTCATAACAAATTTCTTTCCAATAGTTCCAACGATTCTTTCTGATCCTCGAGTGAGTTATGTGGTGAAAATTCATAGGTGGTTTTCCTATTGCTTGCAAGCTGGGACAAAATTGGAGGCCGTCACGAGTCCAAGACATTGCAGGCCCCGATGCTGTCCAAGATGATGCTTCCTGCATTGCCAACCATCCGCAGGCTTGAACTTTATTTCTTACTTGCCACCGACCTTGCACTTTCAAACCAGGCTCTTAGACAAAGAATTCCTTCTCGGACTAATTAAAGAACGAGAAAGGGCACGTCGAAATATGTCGCCCCTGGAAAAACCTAATATCTCAGAGGGGATAGCAAGGACTAACGACAGCTCGCCCAGGATGATCCATCACACAAGACATAGAGTCGACCTAGAGATAAATATCGAACGGAAAAGGAATTTTCTTTGCCTTTCAGTTAAATCATGGGATGCTATCATGACAGAGTGTGGCCGTTGTTGAGTGCCATGGTCTCGATAACTCGTTTAGGTTATCAGAAGCACACCGAAAGATGAGCAGGCTGATCATCTCTTGACTCGACTATCCATACGCCATTGGTAATCAGTTCTTATAGAAGCGGAACATCAATATCCTGTCACTAGCCAGGGAGAGGGTCTGTCCAGGCATCAGATTGCAGATGCTGCAACATACATCTAGGGACCAATTCGGTTAGTTTGTAAGCGCTGACTACTGCTCTAAGTATTTGGGAATTGATAATCGTAGATGTGAAAAGAATAGAAGCAGGATGACTGTTATTGCTAATTTGTGCTGATCTGCTGAAAGGAGTAGAAGTCCGGATGTCGTGGATTTTCGCAGGCTTCACACAAGCGAGTGTCGTCGTACCTGGGCGCTGGGCTGCAAGGCGGCGGATTGAAGGCCGGATTGCTTGAATGACAGGGGGGGACAGCAACGCCAGGCAATAAGGCCAGAATCCCAGTGGCAAGGTATGGACTCGATTGTTGATGGTGAACATTGCCAACCTATAAAACATGAACTTCAGGAAGTTATAGTGCGCATGTTGTCTTGATGCAATAAGTTTTTGCCACTGAAAAGATTACTCTGAATTAGAACAACATGTTGCGTAGGAGGGTGTCCGTAGCAAGATAGTCGAGGTTGTCGAGGTCATTTTAGAGTGTTCGACTTAATTTAAGGCTACACCGAAGGATGTTGATTGGACATGCTAACTCTAAAAGTGGATCTCCATCGCGTCAACCTCGCCGCGTGAAAGAAAGTGGCAGACTTTCTCGGTCTTCATTTCCAAAAATGGCTATCTGCATCAACCACTTATCAATTTCGAATCCCAGATCAGATGTTGCACCATAGCATGACTGTCTGGTATGCTTTCATACATCTAGCTGTCACTTGACTTGCGACGGCGCTCACCAGAGCTGGATCCATGGAATTTGCTGAAATGGATGGCCAAAAGGCAGCAGGAATAAACCACAAAACAACCATAGATGCCACAAAAAAGGCTTACACAACAGCAGCGCAAGTGGGCCAAAAACGGACTTTCACTGCGTTGAACAGCAAGCATGAGTCTGCAGGCAACCTGATTGCCGATGTAAGCAATAGACCACAATTCAGGAAGCCTTCCCTCACCAAATGTCTCGATGTTTTGAAGGCTAGTGAAATCCGTGATCTTGTTGATCACGGTCCCACCGAGTATTCCCAGAGGAGAGGTCTTGCTTTGACCCCTGCTCCAAGCTCTGATCCATATTTGGACTTGTCACATCCTGCTTATCGTCTCCCAAAGCAGCTTGTGGACAACTTTGCTGCACTTGGCGTCAAATCTATCTATCCATGGCAATCCGACTGCCTTTTGAAAAGCGGATCTTTAAGCGGCGAACAGAATCTAGTCTATACAGCACCAACCGGAGGGGGCAAGTCCCTTGTTGCTGACATTCTCATGCTCAAGAAGGTAATAGAGAATCCTGGGAAGAAAGCCTTGCTCGTTCTTCCGTATGTCGCACTTGTTCAAGAGAAGTTGCGATGGCTCCGAAAAGTGGTCAGTGGTATCACGAAGAAGCCGATTGATACTCCCAATAGCGATCAACTATCCCCAATTTGGCGGAAGAGGGGAGATGAGAACCTTATCAAAGTGGCCGGGTTCTTTGGTGGAAGCAAATCAAGTGTCTCGTGGGCTGATATTGACATTGCGGTTTGTACTATTGAAAAGGTTGTATTTGCTGATTTGTGATAAGCATCTGCTAACTATCTTAAAGGCCAACTCCCTAGTCAATGCAGCAATTGAAGACTGTTCTATTGGAAAGCTTGGAGTCGTTGTTATGGATGAGTTACATATGCTCGATGACGAATGTCGGGGGTATATATTGGAGTTGATGGCAACCAAACTTCTCTGTCTCGATCAAACCATACAGGCAAGTATCCTTCACACTCAATTTTCACTTCAATCCCGATATCAGCACTCACCAGTTCATCACAATGTTCCCGAGCACCCAGTTCCAAATTTGTTGGCCTGCGAGGCTTCACAAATATCCTACTGACACTTTGTATTTAGTTGATTGGTATGAGTGCTACGCTGAACGTAAGCTGAATATATTCCTCCGCATACAATTGTGATGATAAATCGAGTTACTAAGTTTTGACAGAACGCTGAACTACTAGCAAGATGGCTCGATAACGCCAAGTTCTATATTTCCAGATATCGTCCTGTGCCAATCGAAGAGCATCTTGTATTTGACAATGCCGTATATTGCGCCTCATCTTCTAGTTGCTTTTACAGAACAGCTACTCAGCTTGCTTCGCAGACCCAACGTTCTTCACAAGTAAAGCCGGAACCACTCCGACGCATTCATCCATCACAAGCCAAGGAGTTGAAAAGTCCCCTTCTTAACGCGGTAGTAGCTCTCGCAAATGAGACAGTCAGGAAAGGTTACGGGGTACTTGTATTTTGCAGTAGTAGAATGGGCTGCGAAGCTGATGCCTCATTGATCAGTCAAGTGTTGCCCCAGCCAGAAGAGATTGACTCTGAAATCCTTTTGCAACGGTCAGACTTGCTAAGTGATCTGAGAAGTACAATAACAGGACTAGATCCATCGCTTGAAAGGACTATACCTGCAGGAGTAGCCTTCCACCGTGAGATAACGTAATCACCTCAGGCCTTTGCAGCTTCCTGACTAGAACTTTAGACGCCGGCCTAACTACAGAGGAGCGCAATTTGGTGGCGGATGCTTTTGATAGAGGTATAATTAAGGTGGTGGTTGCGACTTGCAGTCTAGCGGCCGGAATCAATCTGCCAGCAAGAAGAGTCATATTGCATGGAGCTCGCATGGGAGCTGAGCTTGTGGGTCCTTCAATGCTGTACGTATAAGTATCTGACTAGCTTTCGGTGCAAATGTTGACTCAAATCAGTAGGCAGATGAGAGGTCGGGCTGGGCGGAAAGGTAAAGACGAAATCGGTGAAACGTATATGTGCTGTCAGAAGGATGAGCTCGAGGCTGTTGCCGAGTTGATGGAAGCTGAAATTCCGAATGTTGAAAGTTGTCTCGTTCCAGGAAAACGTGGTATCAAAAGGTACTATGCGAATACCCTTCTTTAAAAGCTCATCACAAAACTCCTTCGAACGTCAAACTCAGGATGTATGATAGGGCTTTGCTAGAGGTTATCGCAACTCACCTAGCGACCAGCGACGAATCTATAGATGATTATATTAGAAAAACGCTCCTACATCACACACTTGACCGGGACGAGTTGGCTGTCATGACCAAATCTACCTTGGATAGCCTATTAGATGACAAGATGATAAATAGCCCTGCCCACGGGCACTACGAAGCCACCCTTCTCGGTCAAGCTATCGTTGCATCGTCACTAACACCAGAGGATGGTGTTTTCGTCCATCGGGAACTGCAACGAGCGCTCGAAGCTTTCGTCATGGATGGTGACATGCATGCTTTCTACACATTTACGCCCGTTCAAGCTACTGGTTCAAAAATAAATGTGAGTGGTTTGTTAGTACGGCTTAGTAAGGTTGTTATTGAGGATATGGCGGAACTCTTACACTTCTTCCATTCGTGGCTATAACCGTATCAAAGAGAACGTTTATACTGATACAGTGATAGTGGCGGGTATTCCAGAAAGAAATGGACCATCTCGATCAAAGTAACTTGAGAGTCATGAATTTCGTAGGTCTTAGCCCCATGATGGTCAACAAAATGTGAGTTCACCTGGCAGTTTGTGATATCTTGCGCTAATCGAAAACTTAGGGCACGAGGTGGTGCGATGAAAGAAACAACTCCACAAGAGGTAGAAACTGCCAAAATCTACAAACGCTTCTACTCTGCCTTACAACTCCGCGATTTGTGTAGTGAAATACCAATCTATGCGGTAGCACGCAAGTACGAGATACCACGCGGGATTGTGCAAAATCTAGCCCAAACCTGTCATGGCTTTGCAGCTGGTATGATAAAATTCTGCCAGCGCATGGGCTGGGGTGCTCTCGCTGCAGCTCTGGACCATTACTCGGATCGACTTAGGGCTGGTAAGTTTTAAACAAAAGATCATGTCATGAGAACATTCTAACGGCAGTGTAGGTGCAAAATCAGACTTGCTCGCTCTTTCCGAGATAACCTATGTCAAAAGTCGGACAGCTCGAATATTCTGGGAGAATGGCTTCAAATCCGTTGGCGCGATTGCCGCAGCAGACACGAAAGACCTTCTTCCGGTACTCTTGATGGTACTCCAAACTAATTATCTTCTTCGGCAGCTGTAATATGCTAACAATGGACATAGGCACAACCAAAGAAGCTTCGCCTCGACGAAACCAACGAGAATAAATACATACAGAAATTACAGATGAAGGTCGATGTTATATCCAAGTCTGCTAACAAGATATGGGGTAAGTGAAGGCTATCTCATACACATTCTTAAAACGGTGCTAAGTGATATGGAAGAACGACAAATGCAGCAGGAGCTCGACGATGAGGTGTTTGAATGAGAGAGGCTGGACTCCCATTGTGTGAATCATTCAACCCTCCATACACCTTGAACTTCGGAATGTCCTTCCAGCTATCGTGATAATTAAAATGAAAGCATTCACAATTTTATCAGCTAAAGCGACAAAAGCACAAACTCGGCCCCGTATCATCCCAGCCCTTTCCTTCGGAGACCGAACCCCCTCGTGCTCCCCTTCAGCACCAACCTACTAACCCCAAACACCCTCCCTCTCCTGCTTTGTTGCACATCGCAACTCCAAGGTCTCGGACACCGAGCATCATGATACGAACAATTGGTGCGTCCTTAATGGCTAGTTTCCCCTGGCATTCGACTTTGTTGCACATCGCAGTTTCTGCGTCTCGGGCACCGAACATCCCAGTTTGTCTCTGAGGAGGCAATGTATGTTGTAGGGTTTTATCCGGAAGTTGGTTATTGGTTGGACAGGAGGGAGGGGGGTTTTTGTTGCATGTCGCAGGGTGTTCAGCTCGGAGACCGAGGGGTGTCGTTCTAGGATTTGAATCATGGAGATAAAAGGAAATAATTAGGAATTCTGGTTTTGACATCGGCTCCGAGTATATCCTTCTCCCCTGAAGAAACCAGTAGCTGCTTCGGTACATCGATAAATGGAGTATTCGTGATCCGACGATAAGGAAATTGTTACAGTAAGTTGTGTTGGTGAATTGAGTCCTCGGAGTCCGGTGATGCCGAGGTGTTTGTGAGGACATGCATGGGTTCTTGTTTACTGCCCGAGGACTTGACAAGATGTATATAAGTAATTGTCGTAACGATCGGTTTGCGAGACTAAATACAAGTCAAATATTATTAGGGCGAATAAACGAATTGAAATTTTTGACAAGGAAACACCTCGGTTACACTTGTCTGAACATTACTTATTTCAGATTAATCTCTACGGTATCGAAGGACAATAGATACGCAATGGATTTGCATCGAATGAGTACTCAAAGTTCTTTCGACGGATCTCCAGACTTGAGGGGAGTGCGAAAGGCACGAGGAAGGTATATTCATTGGAAAACGAAAGCAGTACACTCAGGGTTATGGAATTCTATGCCAATGTATGTTAACGCATTCTAACCCCGGTAGTGTCGAAGAACAACAAATATACCATGGATTCACATTGGATGGATATCCAAAGCCGATAAGAACTACCAACAAGCTGCAATGGATGTGTAGCCAACCTGCTTAGGCACTCTATCGAGGCATCACTACAGCCGTCGTTTACGAGATAGACGGTCTTGTGATAGTCTTCAGCCGAGAACTCCTTACACCTCTACGGATTTGAGGGGCGATGAACGTACCTCGCGGGAATGTGCGAAGAACTTCCGAACTGTATCAGAGGGGTTGTCGAGATTCATCTGAGGTACAACAGATCTATATCGATAGTATGTGGGAGTATCATGGTACAGTCTGTCTCTTAACCCATCCTAGAACTTGTGCTTTTAAGCACTATATCTAGTGTATACCCTATCCTTTCGAAGTACCGTACAACTAAATTGCAATGCAGATCCATACGAGGTACACAAGTTCCACGAATTCCCCCATTTACAAGATCACAAACCTCAAGATAGGGACCTAGACCTACTTCCGTGTGACATACATACAAAGGAGATCCAAGTCATAATAGAAGTACACCTGATGTATTCTACTTCTAGTCAGAACGGTTTCTGATGTGTAATCGGAGGCCATGGGGAGCTATGATTGAAGAACGCCTGAGGTACACAGAATCCAAAGCGAATGGACAGCTAAAGGATCTAGGAAGACACAATGGGAATGACAAGAAAATTAACCAGCAACCTCTATCACAAGAGCATCAGGAGCAGTTCACATACCACCATCAAGAACAAAAAACCATTGTGAATGCATTAGATTTAATTCGGTCTCCATCAGTTCCTAAAAAACACCCGTTCTAATGCGCAGCGCCCATGATAAGGCCGGGTGCTATACTAATTACAACACAAGCAAGAAAACAAAATGTTTAGAAAACGCCTTTCTCATCCAAAGTAACAGTTGCAATGCCCTAATTTTTTAATCGTGATCCTATGATGTTTCACTCCACGATGATCAAGGAACCTCCCAATGCAGTCGCAGTTCATCATACAAAACGCAAAAAGTATGTAAAGTGATTTATCGGTCTACTGGCACATCGGAGTAGTCGTCCGAGTAGCTGACGCGAGACTGGGTAGGATAAGCGTGGGTGAGAGTGCTGCCCTCCTTGCTTCCATATCCACTCCACGCAGCTTGTGATCTGATGCGGCGTTCCTTCTCGAACTCACCCCATCGCTTCATAGTAATCTTGGAGCTGTCGAACTCTCCTTCATATTCAATACCAGCTTTCTTTGTTTTTTCGCCAGCAGTCTTGCGAGTGTCACCCCACGAGAAGTCATCGAATTTCCAAAAGGCATATGCTGGGAGGACGAAATTCCAGATGGGAAGGGAGATGAGATAAATCAACATCCAAGCGACATATGACCAGCGGTGAGCAGTAAGGACGATGAGGACTGCGGGAAGACCCAAAATCAGAGCAAGCAGAACGAGTGGAATTATTTGCGGTGGCTGATTGACGATCGAGATAATGACTAGAGAGGATTAGCATTTAATACTGGAGCTTGGGACTTTAATTACTTACCGACGTAGAAAGTAAATGCGAGTGCGGCAGGAAGCACCAGAGTACCGACCAACTCGATACCTACAACAAACTGCATACTGAAGCAGAAAGTACCACAAAGATCCCGGACCAGGACCAATTCCATAAGATTGTGCACGGTACTGTTAATCCATCTACGTCTCTGAGACAGAAGGACGCTGAATTGTTCTGGTACAGTGGTTTTGCAGACGGCTTGAGGGACGAAGATTTGCTTGCGCTTAGGGAAAGTTCGAAGCATAAGAGTCGAAAGGTAACGATCTTCTCCCAAAAGAAGTAAGTTCTTCTTGTGTAGCGTGTCAACAACGTTTTCAGAGTAATGTTCGACAACATCAGGGTTGGCAAGAATTGGTACCCAGTAATTCTGTCCTCCCTTAGGCGCCTTGATACGATACATGCAGAAACATCCAGGAAGACAGGTGACACCACCGAAGACCGATTCGAAGGACTTTGAGAGATGATGAGAAATGAAGTATTCGAAAACTTGAATGGCAGAAACCCAGCTGGCTCTCTTATTGGCAATCTTCGTCTCACCGCAAAGACCCATGACCTCAGGATCTTTGACCATAGCGGAAATCATGTGCGTCAAGCTGTCCGGGAATACTTTAGTATCGGCGTCAACCATAAGAACAGTTTCGTAAAAATCCGGAGATATGCCAGTAACTTTCCATAGACCATTGAACATTTCGAATTCAAGCTCAGTCATACGCTCATCGAACATAACCTTCTGTAAAAAGGACATTAGAATGATTTGACTGTCGCGCTTTCCTCTGTTTCCTGGCTTGCTCTTATGAGCTTCGTCAGGGGTCCCACATTTGACAATACAGATCATTGGAACTCGTTGTTGCCTCTCGGCAGGGATCGAAGAGTTGGCACCATAATCGTAGAAACCAGAGTAGACCTTGGCCATGTTGTGTCTCTTGGAACCACTTGACACCGCTACATAAGAGAAAGCTGGCACCTCATCCGGAAGAATTGAATGATCCTTCATCATGCTGATAATAATCTCTGGGGTAGACATGGTTTCACCCTTTCCTTTGATGATACCATCGCACACAACCAGGATAACCTTGTGGCTGTTTGGATAATCTGTCATGGCGACCGAGTCGAGAGTTGTACGAACACCAAGTTCTCCTTCAGAGTAAGCTGTAACAAGACAAATAGTATGCGCGAGGGGATATCCGAAAGGTTGCCAATCAGCTGGTGGTTGAGGAACGACAGCTTCGTGAATGAAACCAGCAGGGCCAGGTCCCGATTCCATCTCTCCGGGGGCATATACAGCGGATTCTGGGCGAAGGAAGCTAGTTCTACTGTTGTTCTGTTGTTGGAAGATTGCTTTGGGAGGAACAAGAGCGGCGGTTGAAGTCTGGCTTGCCATGGTAGTTGGCTGAGGGCGACCAATTTTTGATAGACGATTGTCTGCAGCATATGGACTTGTGAACCTTGAAGTGGTTGGCAAGAAAGTGCTCCCTCTCTTGCTCATGCGATCAGAACCAGCAACTGTACTGCTTGGGTCTCCTGGAATCCTGGGAGGAGCTCGGTATATGTCATCGGACCAGTCTTCGATTTGGCGGTTTCTCTTCTTAGAGTTGGAGGATTGCGAGGTCTTGGCAGCTGCAAATTTCCTGCTGAAGAACCACTGGAATAGAAGGGCAAGGACAAATTTGGACAATACAATAGCGAGAATGAAAACCAAGGACACGTAAAGCACCACCTTGGAAGCAATACAACCCACAGTCTCAGTATCAACAGACCCAACCTTGATAATTTGTTCAAAGCACTGGGCCATCTTCTTGTCTGCCTTTGATTGAAATGCGTGGGTGACATCTTTTCCATGAACCGCAGCATTAGCGGCCGTTGATCGATCACTGAGCTCAACGAATTTAGATGGTACGGTGACTTGAGTACCATTGAACCATTTCAGTAGGTCCAGATCGAGGACATTTCCAGAGTAGACCATCAAGTTTCGGCTACTGTTTTTGATGTCGTTCCAGGTGAAGTAAACATCTCCGGCACTCCTGAGGTCATAGAAAGTCTCCCGAGCATTCGACATGGTATGGCACGAGTAGCCAAGATATTCGGGAATTGTCTTGTTGACTGGGGTAGATCCATCCTGGTTGAAAGTGGTACAAGGGAAGTACCAGGCCAAGTCGCTATCAGTGTTTGTTGGTACGTCTGAGCCGTCGGTTAAAGTGATGAGACCTTTGCATTTGCCATTGACGTTCTGGAACAGAAAGCTTCCGTCTTGGCCAGCATGCTTCTCTGGAAGGTCGTACAGAACGTTTGCTCCATCTCTGACTCCCTTTGCAGCTGGATGTTTCGACTCAGAAAGATCGTAAGCACTTCCGTGGAAGATCATATATCCACCAGTGACCTCGTTAACTCGTAGACGCATTGCGGGTTTACCACAAACGGCAGCTGTGAATCCGAAGGTGAGGAAACCAACGCAGGCCATGATGAAGAGGATTATACTGATGAGACCCATCTTCTCCCTCCAAGCTCTCTGTTGTGCCTTGGCGGGCTTCCCAAAACATTTTAGAATGAAATCAGGGCACCAGAATGTGACAATGGCACAGTACACGTTCCATAGACTAGGTGGTCTGACGGCATCTAACTGCTTCTGTCTTTCCTTTTCCTCCTTGGTCATCTTGCGCGTTTTCTGTCGCGTAAGCTTCTTTCCGCTTCGAGGTGCGTTTCCAGCCTTCTCCGTAATAATGTCGTCTTCTGGGCCTGCGCCACGACCTCTTCTGCTCTTCTTCTTTATTGGTGGAGTTGCATCGGATTCGGCCTCGTTCGATGTACGTAGGCCAGAGGTCTCCGTAGCAGCGGCATCCGCCTCTAAATCTTCGAAGATAGGGTCATTTCCGGTCGAAGATGGAAGAACGTCCATGTTTGCCGCATGCTGCCTGTAATGGAAATTTGGATGGTCTCGGTCGATCCTGTTACGCTCCGGTCGAATCAGACTCCTCTTTCGATGCATGTCTCCAACAACGTTTGGGATAGGTCCACGAGAAGGGTATGTCAAAGGCTCAGTGGTAGGTGTCGGAGTGAGCGGAGACGGAAGTGAGTCTGCAAAGGAGGATTTAGATGGCCCACGACCGTGCCTTGAAGGCGATATTGGAATGGTACCTTGAGCAAAGTACCCGGCTTCTTCATCTTGGTGTCGCCTGGTGGAAGGGGCATTCCGGTGTGATGATCTTCCTTCCCCCACGGGGTACTCATTCACGCCTGGCCTTTTGGGAGACATATTCCTGTAGAGAGAATTGAATTAGCAGACGATCTTATGAATGATATTCCACTGTGGTCGTTACTTCAGCTCTTGCTCAAGCAGTTCAACACTAGGCTGAACCGCGTCAACAGCTGTTTTCGGGTGCCTGTCTCGACTGCAGCAGCGTTCAAGTCGATGCCCAAGCGAATGTATGCAACGGCAGTCGGATGGAAGAAAGGTAGTACACGTACAGTGATGGCGAATGGTATTATGAGAGTGTCTTCGCAAGGGAGAGTGATTGTTTGTCTGCAGTTGAGCGATCCCTGCAGTGACGGCGCAAGCGGGATCTCGTTCCTTGGTCGACCAACGATTCAGTGCCTGGTATCCGAAGTCAAAATCTTGATTCCACGACAGTCCCAACTGATGTTATTGTTGCAGAAGACGATGAAGGTGCAGGATCGGAAGAAGGTCCGATGTTCAGCAAAGAACTCGGCCCTTAATGAAATTATGGTGTCGCAGATTGGTGGTTGAGATGAGGATTGCGCAACGGGATGAAAAGCGAAAGTGGTTCGTGAAAGAGGCAATTGAGAGCACGAAACAGCGGCGGGAAGAAAGTCGTAAAAGTGGCTATTAACGAGAGATAATGGCAGCGAGAGCCAGGCCAACGATGAAGATGAAAAGCAACAGACGCCCCTCTCTTGATGCTCAGCAGAATAAAGATGCTGCGATGCTTGGAAGATGGAGATGAAGAGCAATGCACTGGCGAGGGGGTTTCTGACCATCAGCTCCGCAGCACTGGACTTGGGCAACACTTGGTTAGCCTGTTTGCTGGCTTCTGCAATGGTCTGACCCCTGGCGACGAATGTGATGTTTTCCTCGCTAAGGATCGATCCTTGACCCGTCATTGGCAGGAGCGGTTGCCGGTGCATAGCCCCTGCCAGTCCGAGCTATTTTTACCCTGTTGGCCTAGAGATCCGTCTTCTTGGCTTCCTCCCTCTCAAGTTCATGCAGAGAGATGCACGCTTTTTTGCAGCAGCTTACTTGCATTTGGATACGGAGCAACATCAAAAATCCCACGATGCTCTTCACTTCAACGCACCTTTCAAGGCCTTTAGAGTCCTCACATTAAAACAACATTCTGTTGAGAGATCTGCGTTGCTTTTGAAATGATCGGCGAGCAAATCTTAGTCATCATTAATACGAGGCGTGTGTCAAATTGAGCTAATTGGCTCAGGGTGGCGTTTGCCGTATTCAGAGCCGGTACGGTAGGTAGCCCTTGTTTCTCTGCCAAGTATCAAGAAAGGATCGACACAGTACTGAAACGCTAGCATCATAATTGCAGAGAGGAGAGTGTCTTGATGTCATTCTTGTTTTTGAGATGATTGATATCAAGACTTGGCCGATCAGGTTATAAAACAGCTACTAGAGTTCTACACGAGGTTTTGGAGCTGCCAAGGCCTCACGTATACGAACTCGTCAGGCCGAAACACCTTTTGATATTACTTTGAAGCGTCTACAACTGAGTGGGAATGTTAGGGTGAGAATCAGAAACTGAGTTCTTTCAGATAACGGATTCTATGTAAGTATGTGTGTCCAAGTGCCTATTCCTCCTTGATCGGTGGCTCAACAGGACCAACAAATCGCGGTATCTTGGCTGTATACCAAGCGTCTTGATTACCTCAACTATCTTGTCTCTTGCTCCGAAGATACCAATCCAATTGAGCCAATGCGCCAAATTTAATGGTAAGCTGGGTAAATCTAAATCAAAGAGGGTTCAGCTCACGATAGCGTCAACGAACCAAACGTCAGAAGAGGGTAGGCAATTAAGACCCCGCCACACTTCTGGAGCGCGAGTTGGGAGACTCTGGAGATGCATCTAATTAGAGCCCTCTGGAATCATTATCAAATTAGAATACAATCTCATAGTTTAATCGAGATAATTACTACCCCCAAAGTCACCAACTTTAATTACTAGGGAGCGGCTAGCATGTTAGAAAGGAAGATATTGTTGAGGTTGATATCTAACCCGCTGTTAGCAGAAGGTTCAGTATAAGCTCCAACAACACACCAGAGTTGACAGCCTTGTGGGTTTGTATTATGACCGTTGCTTCGAGTATAGATATGGCGATTTTTTTGAGAGATCTGACTTCTCTCGAAAAAGTGCGGACGGAGTAGTTCTCAGGTCATGATCCATCCATTCGAATATCAGGCATGGCACTTCGCCATCTGTGGGCAAACTCTGACTCTTGTAGATATCAAGGCTCGGTCCAGTAGTATCGGTAAAGGTCCGAATGAACGAACAAGACCGAACATTGGGAAGGTTGTAATTGATGAATTCGCGTGTCAGTACCATCTTGTCTAGGCCTAATTCTGTCTTCAACACTTCACTAAACACCAATTGGCAAACAAATTCACATTATGCCAAAAACTGTGCTTAAAAATTTGCGGTCTCAGTGACAATAAATTGTGTTTTGAATACAGAAGATGCCTTATCAATACCTCCAGTACATCTTCCTGGAACAAAATCACACCATTCAGATTTGACTGTCGTGTCATTTGCTTCACCAAGACATCTCCTTGCCGTGTATTTGGAGTTTTCCCATAAGAACCATTAGATTACAATATAGCGCTCACTATCGGACAAGTACTCAAGGGACGAAAAGGGGTTTATCAGCTCGTGTTGGTCGACACGTCCATTCAGGTGCAGTGATATTATTCGTCACGTGGATGGCCAAACTGGTCCTCGACTTCCGATCAGTTTAGAGTATAGGTAGCTGTGGAATTTGACATCATAAATCCCCCCCCCCCTCACCCCCCGGAAAAATGAGAAGTAAAGTACATATTCTTCGTGCAATTGACGATGTTGAGCCAACACTCGGGATACCAAACTCATCTGGTCTTGGGTATCTAGGTAGACAACGTTAGACTGTAGAAAAAAGCCATTATTTTGGAGCTAAGAAAACTAGGTTTTTTTTTCAAAAACAACTGTTAGAAATGCAGATTTCAAACAGACTGATGGCAAGGAAGAAACAGGACATAGTGGTGTCTGGTCTAGCTGACAGAGTCAGAATTCGAGGTTGGTCTGACACAAAGCAGTACAGTAATGCATGACTATCTTCGGACTCATCTTCCAATTAAATATTTGGATTCGTGAAATTCGAAAATTATTATTCCCAACCCGTGTCTGAGCTTTTGTTGTCATCAGGTACCGCCTTGTTGGTACTGACTAGCTGTATGGAAGTACAGCCACCCTATCGGTACCTAGTGCGGAAACTCTTCCAAGCGTCGGTTAGTGCGGTTTGGTTGTTGATAATGTTGGAATTGTGGACGTGCTAAAGAACTAGTTAAGGGGTATGTGAATCTGTCGCTACATATGATGTTTGGGTTACATCTTGGGAGTTGCAAAGGCCTATGACAATCTACAGTGTTTGATGTCAATAGGTAATGAGACGCTTTACGGAGGATAAAACTTGTTTATAAAGTGTTGATGTGATACGAAGTCAATGTTACCTCGTGTTCACGTTTACGAAGTGCCCGTACTTACTCCGTAGTTGTACATTTTGCCTCCCTCCGTAGGTGGGCTGGCGCAGAAAGTCCCAGTGCGGGTGCACTTTAGTAGTCGTCCATTTTAAGTTCTGCCTGGGTGCAGGTCCTCCACCTAGGTGAGTTTATTGCCCTGCGCTTGCAACGCCGTCCGTGTATTAGAGCCGCGCAATTGGCTTTCCTAAATAACTTCCATCGACCGACCCCTCCTGTTTCTAGAAGCTATTTTCTTTATCCTGACAGGAGACGGAAATTTATTTGTTTCTCAACAACCTCGACTCCAAACGTGCATCCCCGGTTGGACAACAACGTCGGAACTTTGAAGGGCTCAAGGAGATTTTCTACAAGTCACGACGTCGAGCCTTGTACTTGCTTGTAGACTCTGCCTTCTCAAATAGGAGACAAGGTCCGTTCTTCCCCGGGTTTCACCTCCCTTTACCCTCCCTGCAACTGCAGTCTGCATCAGGCGGTCGCATTACACACTGTCTTTGGCCTCAACGGAGTACTTGTCGCTGGCAGTCTGGCATCATTGGGTCCTCAAGTTGCGCGACCTGAAGCTTCGCTGCAGAGAAGACAGAAGTCCTGGGGATCTGGTACTGGAACATATCATACAGCTGTGCTAGACGGGCAGCGGCATATTACTGTGCTGGAGCTGACAGAGAGGCAAGATCTGACGTCCGGCCTGCAGAAAGCTTGCAAGTTGCAGCTGATTCTTCCATTTCGGGCCAGCTTGCATTCCACGAGACCGAATTCGAGCTTCGACTAAAATCGCGCCTTCGCTCATTCACAAGGTGGCCTACCCCACGTTCACAACTATTACGACGACTGCGTGCATTTCCAGGCATTTCTACCTCGCTCTACCTCACACTTCGTCATTGCTGGCGCCCACCACACTTCCAACAAGCGGATTGACTTTGATTGAGAGGATTCAAGCCTCCAAGGCGGTCACTGAAGCACGGCATCGGATCCAGTGTCACCTTGCGCAGGGTCTTTCTTCGTAAGTCAACTTGACCGCCAGGGTCCCCTCTTTCTTTACTCGGTATAGGCAGGGACTTCGAGGGAGTGCCGATCACTGATTTGCTTGTGGATACAGGACAGGCAAGAAAGGTTAGCTTTACCTCCGAACAGGTTACAAATTCATTCACTTTCGCGACGGAACCGCGGCAGTTCTCCATTCGTTGATCCAAACCACGCAATCGAAATCTCCATCCTGACAACTCTCTTTGCAAGCACTACCACTGTGCCGCAAACATATTGGCTCTGTGCCTCCAAGGAGATTGCCCGTTTGTCCATCCCAGCCTGATGAACCTGCCCCCAATTACTTGCGGGCTTGCGGCTGACTCTGGGTTAGGTTGCTCGTAAGGCATTGCCAAATGCCAGGTTGCCAAGCCGAATTTTTAAGAACCCGACGTCTTTCATTGTGAGGCATTCACTTACGCCTTCTCTCATTTGAATTCCGACAGGCAGCTTTCGATCTGTCCTCATATTCAAAGCCACCACCTTCGCTACGTGGTTGGTCAAGAGCACCAGCTTTTGCTTCAGCTCCGAGAACCCCACTACCCTCTCCTCCTCAGATTCGTACACAGCCACCGTATTGCCCTAAACATTGAGACTCGAAACTATTAGAAAGTGTGTTTGCGCAGAAGAGCGCCTGAATACCGTGAAATATCACAGACAAGAGTAGGGAGTCTTGGGACACATCTTTGCAGAAAGGTTAACATAGCAAGATGGCAACACCCGCTTCCCCGCAGTCGCTGGCCCGAAAACAGCTTCCTCCCGAGTCACCGTCGGCATATGATGGCAATGGAGATTTCAAAGAAAACGAAGGGAGGAAGGTTACCCCAACGAGCACCGCGGGCCGTATGGTGGGAGCACCAATGTCCCCAGTAAGGGTCAACATTCAGCCTGAAGACTGGGCTCCTCCAGCGTCGAGCGCAAAAATCGAAGCCGTTGAAGGGCATGGGCGTCAATTCTCGGTGGAAACGGAAGGATTCATGGCGGAACAATACGACCACACACAGTCACCAGTTCCTGTGATTCAAGATCTTCCATACCGACCTACATACACTAACAATGCGCCAAACTCGGTTCAACAACCACAAAAAGCTTTGGCTTCATCTGGCGACAGTTTGGGATCAAGATCGAGCGGCTCTTCCTCGCGGCGAGATAACCCTAATCGAATAGATGAGAATGGGAGTGAGGTTTTCAACTCGCCTGTTCCGCGCTTTCAGTACCACCACCAAGCTCACGCTTCGGAGGGGGGTAATACGAGAATACGAGCACCTGGGATACCAAATTCCTCTTCAAATGAGCAAATTGATACTGGGGCTTCAATAGGGCGCCATTTAACTCCAACTTTACAAGGAGCGAGGCGAACGCCAATCCCACGTCCAGTATCTGCTTATTCTGATATGGGGCCCAGGGGTCGATCGCCATCGGCGTATATACCACCAGGCTCTCCAGCTTGGAGCGGGCGTGCACCCTCAGCCAATTCCCACCGATCTCATGATGGAAGACCCCTCTCCTATGTTGATCTAGCGAACACTTCCTATCCACAGCCTCCGCCAGCCCCTATATCGCTCGATAATTCTCAGCTGAGGTCGGCTGTAGGATCGAATGCTTCACTACTGAGCATGCAGAAAACCCTTGAATTGTATCGTTTGAATGTTAAGAAGGTGAATGATGCCGAAACACAATATGCCTTTGCAATTTTCCTCATTCAAGCTGCTCAAGAAGCTGGACTCGGACAAGACGGAGCTGCGCCACGAAAAGTGACACCTAAGTCAGGAGGACGAGATCTAGATAGCCCTTATGTTGAGAAGCCACAGTCCTCGCCCACGGAGCTTCTGAGTGAAGCAAAGCACATTTTGCAGAAACTTGCAGATCGAAGTTATCCTTTTGCTCAATATTATTTGGCCGACGGATATGCTTCTGGGCTGTTCAGTAAAGGAAAAGAAGACTACGGGACTGCCTTTCCGTTGTTCCAAGCTGCAAGTAAACACGGCCACGCGGAATCCGGTTATCGTGCTGCATTGTGTTACGAATTCGGGTGGGGATGTAGAAAAGACGTCGCAAAGGCTGTTCAATACTACAGACAAGCAGCATCAAAGAATCACCCAGGCGCAATGACTCGTCTTGGAAGAGCTTGTTTGACCGGTGATCTTGGTTTGAACAGGTATCGAGAAGGATTGAAATGGCTCAAGCGTGCCACGGAATCAGCAGATATGCAATACAACGCAGCACCATTTCATCTCGGGCAGCTTTACGTGACAGGTTACGGCGACGACATCTTCCAAGACGAAACTTATGCGGCTCAACTTTTCACACAGGCTGCTGATCTTGGTCATGCTGAATCTTGCTTTATTCTAGGTGAAGCCTATGAGCATGGAAAACTCTCGTGCCCTCGGGATCCGGCACTCAGTGTACATTTCTACACGGGTGCTGCACAACGAGGACATCCCGAAGGAATGATGGCACTTTGTGCATGGTATATGGTTGGTGCAGAGCCCGTTCTTGAGAAGGATGAGAATGAGGCATACGAATGGGCACGCCAGGCTGCTGAGTGTGGTATGTTTCACTTCCACGCTCCCCTGGGACTCCTCTAACCACCACCTAGGTCTTACCAAAGCAGAATACGCTGTTGGTTATTTCACAGAAATGGGAATAGGCACGCGCCGCGACCCTTTGGAAGCCAATGTTTGGTATGTGAAGGCGGCAGACGCGGGCGATGAACGTGCCAAACACAGATTAGCAGCCATTAGAGCCGCTGCCAGTGGAGGAACACCTATGGAAGTTGTCTCACCCAAAAGCGGGAAGATGAAGAAAAGTGCCAGCGGGAACGAAAAAACGGGTCAAAACGAAAAGGATTGCATCGTAATGTAATGATGAAATGACGAGATATTCGACAAAGTGACGAACACCACCACGGCTGAGAAAGTTGCTGCAAGAAAATCGGACGCGAATCGCGGGACAAGATGTCATTGTATATAGAAGTTGTGTTGGGCATCCATATGTGGGATTTTGCATCGCAGGCAGTACTTTTGACGGTCGCCCTCTATGTCTTTTCTTTGGGTTTCCAGTCTGCTTGTTCTTCCTGCTCCATCTTTCAGTTCGAGCAGTGCTTCTGCATTCACTCGGCGTTTGCATGCAAGTTGCTCGTTGCTTACTGCATAGAAAATGGGAATTATGGGATGGATGCGATGGAAAGGGCTATGGAAGCCATAATTGAGCCTTGGTTGATATGAAAGTTACTTTAAAATAATTTGAGAAAGGAAAATCACCCACCTCTAAATGTTTGGTTCTCTTACTTGATGATTGGTAGGTTACTACTTGTTATGATGTGGTTTGATGTGGCTTGATGTGCTTGCAGAGGCAGGTTGCAAAGGGGAAACCCTTTGAACTTCTCGTCACATTGGTCCCCTGTCTCTGTCTCAACTCAAGCTATCGGAGAAGGAGCAGTACACTGTGGATAGGCATCAGGAGTAAAGTATGAAATAATAACCCATTCAATTTCTCATCCCTGAGGTGGGTCTACGACGACGCGATTCTATACATCGTATAAGATTTACATTCTCAGTCACCTACCATTAGCTTACACCACCATCATTCCTCCTCTCCTCTTTCCCCTCTCCCCCATCTATCACATCGGCGCCTCACAATCAAAACTACTTGCCCCTGATCTCCACGCTGACAATCCTCCTTAGTGTAAAACGCACACTTCGCCCCATCCGTCTCGTAGATAAATAATATAGGTTTAACACTACATCCCGGAGCTAATACAGCTGGAGGACGTCTCGCCACCGCTGATGTAATCAGTGGAGCCGGTCGTAGCTGAAGGTGCAGCAGGTGAGGAACGGTGCGTAAGAGGGTGCTGGTGAGAGGTGTGCAAGAGGAAAAAATGGTGGAATGTTACTGGGGTGGTGACAGTGTGGGGGATGGGAAGTACTTGTGAAAGCTTGAGTTGTGGATACACGGGTGATTAGGGTGGTGGTTGGGAATGAGAGATGCATATTTTTTGAAATGAGAGATGACATGCAGTGTTATGATTCGAACTTGGAAGGATTGAAATGTCGGGCTCTATGGTGGTGAAAGTGAAAGGGAGATAGTTACAGTGAGGAGAAGGAATAGAGAATTTAAATGAGGAAATGGGCAAAGACATAGATATATATATCCCCCCTTGTCTCTCTCTAAAGTTCTAAAGCCAACCCATATCTTTACGGACATCACCCATAAAACAAAAATCTCAAACTCCCACATCCATCACCATTACCACACATTCGGCCTCCTACCTCTCAACCTCAAAATTGAACATCACAAGCATCTGATAACTCACCTGTGTTTCTATTCGCGTAATCATACTTATACATCATATTGCGCGGGCCTTCAACACTACCATGGGATAATACAAAGTATTCATATAAACAACACTCACATCTTATTCCAACAGATTTATCACGGACCTTTGATTCAAGTAGTCTATCTTATTATATAAGCGCACGCGCCAAAATCCTTGGAAAATCCTTCAATTCCGTTAAGCAGCTAGAAGAACAGCGTAAGATAGAAGGCATTATACTTGGGGGTAATATGAAATCTTACTTCAAGCTTTGAGCTGTATGATATCTTCTAGTATTAGAGATGGTCTTTAAAATGTATATACTTCGTGTAAATAAATCCGCGGTACTGCCAGGTTGAACAACAAGCGGCGATGCCTGAAGTGAAAATCCAATCACGATTGGTAACAATCATCATTATTGTCATGAATTCTCTAGAATTGAAGATATACATCATGACCCCTTGCTGCATCTGAGAAGAAGACCTCTGTACTTCCCAACGAGCAAGGCAACCGCAAAACAAATATGTTAAAAGCTAGGTACCAGTCCTTTAATGCAAAAGTCTTGCCATACCTCTGATACTGATGCTATAGCTGTATGAAATTCATATCATCATTGATGCAACCACACCAAGCAGAACGATAAAATAACTGCTCTGTCCTCACGCCAAACGCTTAATGCTATGCAATCGAAAGCAAGAAATATTACAGCCTAAACGCCCAAGAATAGACGCCCCCCAAAAACGTTGGCATTAAACAGGGTCATCAAAGTCGAAAATTATGAAACGAGTCGTAAAAATCAATCAAGCCGAGCAAATTTATGTCGAATTAAAACCAAATCGTTATAACGATGTCGAAGGGACGACGTCGGGAACGATTTCGCTGGGTTTCAGAGGGTCAAACCATGCAACCCTTCTGTCATCTCCTTGTCTCGCACCAACGGTGGTCCATACGTGCTTGTATGGAGTCTTGATATTGACTCGCTCTCGATGGCCCAGCCACCTGAGGCGGCCTTCCGCGTTCATGTCGCTGTTTCCAAGTCCTCCATTGGAGACCCATTCCTTGAAGACTTGCCGAATAAATTCTATCTTTCTTCTGAAGTCATTTGCCTGGGGAATACCTTGGATCATCGGATCAATTTCTGGTCGTTTCTTGGTGGCGGATTTCATTGACTTTGCCGGTTTAGTCATGAAGTTCAAAAGAGTTTGAACAGGATACGAAAGATGCTGTCGATCGTCGAGTGCGGAAGCAGGCATTGTGCCCTTTTCTGAAAGCTCTCGTGCTGCGTCAATGGGAAGATGATAGAAGTCGCACCAGCTGCCATCCTTGGAAATGACAACCTTGGTATGGTCAGGAAAGTTGAATTGGAAGTGGCCATCACAGAAACCCCAGCAGCCAACATCTCCCCAACGTTGATAAAACGTGATCATATTCCCTGCAGGCTTAATATCCATGTTCCTATCATGGGCTGTTCGGTTCAAGACATCATCGTGAGGATAATCTTGGTCACGGCCATAAGCAGTCATATAGTTGCCAAATTTTCTCCAAAGTGCGACTTTCTCTCGCTTTCTATCATCGTATTCATCAGCCCCACGAGCAAGTCTGCCGATTTCACCAGGCTTGCCTGGAATGAGTTTGTAATTTTGCGCATTGACCTTGCCACAGATGAATCCAGATTCTCCCTTGTTTTCATAAAACTCGACATTTGGCCCCGATGTGGGAACAACTTCGTGACGATCGGGATATTTGGAATTCGTCTTATTATGCAAGTGAAATTCCCCATCTCGAACCACGATACAGGATGGCCATATATGACCCTTACTCAGGTCGTTGAAATCCAATGGAGTTGATCTGAAGATACAACCTACGCTTCCGTTGCTGAGAATATAGCCAAGACCGAATTTATTTGTGTAGTCCACCCATTTAACGACGAGTGTGGGGTTGACTCTTGCAGCATTAGTCTCTAGAGCGATGCTTCTACTGTTAAGAGCTCGTTCCAATTCGGAATGAGCCCGACGAAGGCTGGCGAGTATTTCATCCGGCTTCGTGTTTGGTATATTTGATACCGTCTCACGTGCGTTGAACAGAGAGAGGAAGGGTCTGTCGCCTGAAAGTGTGATTGTTTCTACCCCTGACTTTGAGGGCTCTGGTCGTGGAAGTTGTTGTGCAAGGTCTGCTGCGAGTCGGTTCTCAACTTCGGCTACATCCTCCGCATATTTTGGTTCTCCCTTCCGAGATCTAGATATACGAGCAGATATGTTGAGCATTGGCCGTGAAACAGTACTGGATTTTGATGAATTGGCAGAAGGCTGACGTGGTTTTACTACACGACTGGGCTGTTGAGATAGAGTAGGTCGAGCTCGCTGTTGCGCCGCAAAGCTTTGTGGGGCGGGTTTTGTCATCTGAATCTGTTCCAATTTCTTGGGTATCACACTGGGTAGAGCTATCTCATCCAAGGCGTCATCTGCTTCCTCACTTGTCTTGATAATCTGCTTGACCGGTTCTGCCTGATCTCGAAGCCACTCGCTGAATGGTCTGTAGACAATCCCTTCTCTCAATGGGATCACGGGGGTGAGGCCGGATTTTTCTTCTGCTGCCACTTCACGGTAGGTACTTTGCTGAGGCTTCTGAGGAGCTTCCCAGGGCCCTACACCACAAACTGCACACAATTTCCTCAAATTTCGTGTGTAGAGGTTGGTTCTTCCGCCCCGCATGCCAATGGATAAGAATTGATCAGAGGTTGGAGCTCTGTCACGGAACTCAGGTAGAATCTCCTCAGCCTGGGGCATCCACCCACACGTAAAGAAAGGATGTTGAACGATAGTGTCGGGATCTGGTCTCTCTTCAGCTGGTTGTAACATCAAGGAAACCAAGTCTTTTGTCTCATTAGATATGTAGTTCTCCGATTTGTTTAGCTCTGGCCAATCGTACTCTCGCTCACGAGCTCGTCGATAGATCTCATCTGCTGTAGTGGATTGGAACGGTGGTTTTCCTGTAAGCAACGCAAAACTGATTTAATTAGTAGATGTGTGTTGGGTTGGAAAGAGCCAAACTAACATGATGATTCCGAGACTCCAAATATCAACAGCATGGTCATGTCCCTGTTTATCCTTGGCAAGGATTTCCGGTGCAATGTAGTTTGGTGTTCCACACAGCGTCGTCCGCCGTACATTAGTCCAGTCCTTGCCCGACATGAGAAGTGCTGCTAGTCCAAAATCTCCTATCTTGACGTTCATGTTCTTGTCAAGGAAGATGTTGCCCATCTTCAGATCTCGATGGATTATCCCCTTAGCATGCATATACTTGATTGCACCAGCCATTTGAACTGTCCAGTATCTAACCTCGGGCTCAGTAACATACTTCCTCTTTTTGACCATGTCCATCAATGATCCATTGGGGCAGAGTTCCAACACAAGGTACGTTGCCTTTTCGTAAGTAAAAGCACGTTGGAAGCGGACTATGTTTGGATGGTTCATCTTTGAGTGAATTTGGAGCTCTGTTTGGAACTTGTCATGGATTAGCCAAAGCCATAAATACTGAACCATGATCTTTTACCTTTTGCTCCATCTTCTTCTGGGGCATCTGGCTTTTCACGATCTTCAGAGCACACAGCTGTTTAGTGCCTGCTAGGCGCGCCTCATAGCAGATAGCGAAACCTCCTCTGCCGAGCAGCTTGCCAGTCCTATAGATAGCACCATTTTTACGATCGGAGCTTGGAGGCTCGAGAACTTCCGGAGGGGGAGGTGGGGGATGATCTTTCTCCTTGGCCGTAGACTTGGTTGCCGGTGCCTTCGAATTAAAATTTGGGTTCTTCCGAAGCTGCGCGTTCACATCTCGAGGGGACAACGCCTCCATGTCGATTCCTTCTGGAAAAATCGACTCCCAGGCTAGGTATGGTCGTGATGTAAAGAAGAATTTCTCGGTCCACCTATCGTATGTAATGTTCTCGAAGTCTTTGTCGCCCCTGAGGACTCGGTATTGAATGTCAGCGTGTACAAGCGCTTGAACCGCGGTGAACTCGAATTGGTTGTGGCAACAATAGAACTGAAGAGCACGGTGGTTAGTGAAGAATATCAAATTGTGCTTCTGTGAAACGTTGTGAAGCTGCCGCTTGCAGTCACGGGGAATCGCGAGAGCCTGGCAGAATATTTCGCCTAACATATCGAAGGCTTCATGGTCGAGTGTTGAGCTGAGTTGCAAGATTCTAGCATAGAGGAATTCGCATGCCCAACTCTCATCGATATCTCTTGCCCCGTAGACTGAGAGGTTACCATGGCGCGCAAGAGTTTCGCCCCCGTCACCTTCTTTACTCCTTCTTTTCAATTCCTGATGCAGACGCTGAGTGATGCAGCTTCCTTTCGAAACCCAATTGATTGGCGTGACGAAAGAAGTGTCTGCCATTGCTTGCGGTGTACGAGGGTTAAGTATGAAATGGTAAAGCTTACTTCGTGTACCAAATAATTCTGAAAATTGTCGTTAGTCGAGGAGCATTACTGGAAGCACTTTAAATTTGAAGTCGATCTCAACATTGAAAGTGAGAGCGCGGAAGTCGGAAGTTTGTCGAGTTTGTCGAGTCGTCTTTACTTGTTGGTCGTGTGGAAAGAGCGATGCATGTTGTCGAAAATAAAGTGGGGCGTTGGCCTAGCAACTGCAAGAACCTCTGCTTACCTAACTGCGAAACTGCCTCTCGCAAGAGTCATCTTGTATCGTAAATGAACGATTGACCTTACATGCGACATTAATACACTTTGTGCTTAGTGGCTCAATAGCGGGTATGGCAAAGGAACTTCCATTAGCTTTATCAATGTCTCTTCGATAGAGCCCGCAATAGGAGAGACGAATCTCAATCGCAGGGCCTGCCAAGATGGTCCCGCTTCCATTATTCAAATTCGCGGCTCTGTTCGTGAGGCACGTTTCCAAATATGGCGCGGTAAGTTTCCCTTGAAGACCTCTACAGGATACTTGCTGATATACTTCAGAATTGGATCAAAGTCCAGGCTCATGACCATCCGAGGTTCCGAACAATCGCAGCCCGGTATGGGCAAACAATGCATCAAATTAATATGCGAATGGCCGTAACACTTTTACGAGACGCGGCTGCAGAGAAGCGAGCAAGAGAAAAGGCTGAGGCTCCGACTGTCAAAACAGAGGAGCAGATGAAGCTAGACGAAGCGCATACTAAGGAGAAGAAAGCGCAGCAATCGACAAGTATATGGCGCAGGAAGTTCAGAGCCTTGCCGGAGGGCAAAGCAGTCGACCTCTTTGCAGACGTGATAGGGGACTCCTTCATTTTGCTTGTTGCAGGTAGTTTGATCATGTACGAATATATACGAGCAAAAGGGAAGCCAGATGCAAATGCGGAGAAGATAATTGTGTTGAATGAAAAGCTGGCGGAATTGGACAAGAGGGAACATGACCTGGAAGAGTCCGAGAAGCAACAGAAGTCCAGGGTAGAAAATCTGGAGCAAGCTATTGAAGAAATGAAAAAAGCGACGGGTGTAAGTGGGAAGAAAAGGTCATTCTCGCTATCTTCATGAAAATGCTGGATGTGCCAGATTCATGCATTTGGCTCACTCTATCACCACTGGACTACCACGGGCGTCCTGCCGATGCAATAATATGCCAGTAGGACAAGAAAGCACTCCACGAGTTGCGGACATCATCAGGTTCATGGGCAAGCCACACACTCCTCTTAACGTCAACCTTGTTGGATCGGGGCAAGACTGCAACTCTACTCCCCAAAATATACAATTTACTACTCTGTATAAATAGTAATGAATATATGGACGTTAATTAAGTCCCAGGAGGGATACTGTCTTGTTCGCCAAGGTGGTATGCTATCAAGATTTCCCTATATAGATTAAGTTTTTCGATATTCCATTCATACTTTCGAACTATTGCATATCCATGAAATAGTGGTTTATATTTTTGATACTAGTACATGATACTTGGTAATCGGCCTTCTGCAGTCCAATTCTGCAGTACTGCAAGAACTCGCCTTTCTTGCAACCCCATCGAAGCTGGCAACATCAATTAGGAATCGACAGACTTGCGCCGTTCGAGGTAGCGTCGCTCCGGAGAACAGGTGAGCTACGAACAGGAATCATACTACGATGTTCTCTACGGCCCTACACAGAAGAAAGCAATGGGATACTTTGCCTGCAACACTGCTAGCATCTCAAGGACCAAAATGGCAAGGTGAGTATCCATCTTTCCTGATGATACCCGATAGACTAAACGCATATAGAGAAATCGCTTGACACGTGCGACATACTCTTGCCCCTTCCCAGGCGCCGCGAAGGAGACGAGCAACGATTCTTCCGTCTTCTCCTCCTCTCAGCCGCCGACACAGAAACTCCAGCAACAGCCATGCCTATGATCGAAAGACTTTATCATCAAACAGCAGGCGAGCAAGTTGGAATCATGTTTCTCTTGCACGAGAAAGCTCCAGGAAACAACGGTGTGATCGTGTATATGAATCTTCAAGCCAGGTACGCCAGTTTGTATTCCCAATACAGCGCAAATAGCTAATTCACCATAGCCTTCTAGGAGTCTTTGACATGCCAATTCTTCCGCTTCATTCTCTCTCGTCTTTCCAGAATAGTCTCAACAAGTTCTGGCAGCAATTGGCTGCAGGTTCCTCAAATACCAACATTAATGCTGGCCTCAGTCCTGCTGTGACACTCCTCCCATACTGTACTCTGAATCCGCCTCTACCAGAACACCCACGGAATTTACTGAGCGAGGCTTGCCATAGTCTTGCAGAAGTATCACAGGCTGCGACAACATTTGATGGCCAGAGAGGTCTGAGGAGCCTCCTGTCCGAACCAAATAATTCAACAGCTGATGATATCATCGGGTTTTGGGAACAAGAATATATGCCATAATTTTGACGACCGAAGATTATAGCAAGAATTGAAGATAAAGAGTCGTTTGAAATGATTTGCGGCTAGGTCACAAAAAGAGAGGGGATGTTTCTAAACCTTGACCTAGATTTTTTTATGGAGCTTAACTAATATAGCTTCAAATTGAGTGCAATATAACGAGTTAAATCTTACGAAATACTAGCATTTTCCCGAAATATTCCAAACACTTCGATGATGGTCTCCAACTGTTTGGCCAAATTCGTGTGCCCAAGCTTCCACCCATGCTTTCATACATGCGAGATGGCAACAATGACGTATAATCCTCGACCCTCTCTTCCGAAACTCCAATTCCAGCTTCTTCCCAGGGCAACTAGATTTCGCTGCGGGAAGGTGGATAATAGTAGCAGGCAAACAAGCCTAGCATTTAAACGATGTTCCACATACTGGTATGCAGGTCGAGTCAGCATCGTCTTACAAGTCGCGTGAGCAGCACCCCTGCGGCAATGACGTAGCGTGCCTCCCTCGCGAACGAAGCAACGCCAGGAACGAAGGCCAGAGCTACAAAATCAAGTCTCTCCCTTCCATTCATCTTCCCATCTTCTCTACATTCCAATCTCCAACAACAGACCCCCTTCAACTTCAAATCAAGTCCTCACACTTACTACATCACCAATTTCAGAACACACTCAATTAATTCAATCCCATCCGCAATCATGGCTCGTGGAGAAGCAAAGCAGACCAAGATTCACTATAAGGGCAAGGATGAGGACTTCATTATCTTCGTCGAAGATGCACAAATTGCGAAGGACTGGAAGACCGACAAGACCATCCCTCTTGCACAAGTTGTGAGCGCATTCAAGATTTTCGTCACCCACAAGTAGGTTTACCCCTCGTTACACTTGGCATACCCCGCCCGCGTTCTGGTGGCATGATTTTTTATATTCAAGTGCAACGACATACGAAGCCTGGATATTAAAATCTATTTATGCGGAGGCTGTCAATATCACTGTTGTATGGATAGCTAGTTAACAATCTGTTCTATTAGGCAAGGAGCTCAAGGCACATTGGACGATGCTCCCAACTCTACACTTGAGAATGAGTTCGGCACACACAAAGAGGAAGACGTAATCAAGCAGATTATTGAGAAGGGTACCATGCAAGAAGTAGAGGTACGTAACCTGTCCCTCCGTCCTGTTGTTCCTTGTAACCCAGTAAAGTTCACCATGCTGACTCCAACCTTAGGGCGCCGAACGTCAAGGACCAAAGAACGATAGCATGGGTGCTCGCGCTGCTCACTAAACCTTTCACTTCTCTTCACCTTTAACCTCTCTGACACCACACTTACTAGCACGAGATGCTGCACTGTACCAAAGATAGCGATGATTTTATGGCTCGGTTGGGAAAATCAAGTCACAGGACATGAACTGATGATCATCGATGATGGATTTCGATATGAAATTTAGCGAAGTGGCTAGACATCGATTTCCTCGGAAATAAAAAGAAGTAAAAGGACATTGCATGCCAGCTGCACCTGTTTGTTCCTGTGATCATCTCTTGAGGTCCAAAGATTACCACGTCATCTTATTCAGATTGCGGGTGTCACCTTTGGCAAGTGCCATTGATTTTTTCATGGAAAGAGAAGGTAAATTTTTTTGGAAATGTAAACCCATACGTAGTCTCTCTCAGTTTTTCGTCGCTTTCTATGCCTTGATGTTTTACCTCATGGTTTGCTCGCACACCAGGCACCCAGGGATTTTTCTTTCGTATCATGTTTTTGAGGTGACCTCTGCTCTGAGGTCAATAGGATTACAGTATTCCGTCAAATGTTGCCTACTCGAATATGTTAGCTGTTCGTCAAACCAAGTAGAGAGTGCCGAGTTGTTAAAATTTGATGAGTCTTTCTCCTTCTAATGTGGACCGTTTTTGTGGTACTTGTCACCCAAAGTCTGAGTCTGTGCAAGGGAAAGGACAATCCGCAGGCATATTGCTCCTTCATGGTGCTTAAAAACACAAGGGTCTGGCGGCTCTGTGTTATCGCCATGGTCTGATGTGTTTGTGTCAGATTGTTAATTAGCTGGATCTAGATGTGCTAAGCGAAGGGGTGACCACACATAGTAACGGTAAATGAACAGCCTTTGACCTTAGTTGAAACACAAGCTCGCTTTTTATTTATCACTGCGATGCCGAGCAATTCTCGGCTAACTTTGATGATCTTTGGTATGAACTAGTTACTCGAAAATCTCTATACTTTGGAAGGATCAAGCAGTTTTGAGTTATTATATTTCATTTTTCAGGGGTCACTTAATTCCGCAAGATGGCTGGCTTTTTGTGCCCACTACAAAACATACCAATGCTTGGGTCTCTAACAGTTTGGAAGCGCCAGGATCACTACCCACCACGCGAATTGTCACAGTCTTGTATATTTTCAAGCACAGGGAATCTCCCAAGAAGCACTTGATGCTTAATACGCGAAAACAAATGCACAGTCTTATAGGGCTGAACACATCTTGGGGTGCAGAAGTTTCGAGTCTCGGTAACGAAGGAAGAGGATCGAGTAGAAGTGCGAGACAGAAAGGAGGGAGACAGAGCTACTAAGAGACTAAAGCGCTACGAGCGTGAAAACACTTTGTGGAGCCACGCACGTTGGGAAAGGAGTTGGGAAATATTAAGACATCAATTTCATTTAGACGATAACGAACGCCAGTGTGGCTTCTTATGGTGGTCGTAAAGTAGAAGTGATGTGACTTGCATCGGATTGTGGCATATTGTCCTTGAGAAAAGGACTCGCATATCTTGCCAATCTTGTCCTCGATAGCAATTAATTTAGTCTTTTCTCTCGGTCATTACATTCATTCATTACATTTCTTCATCACATTCGT
This sequence comes from Hymenoscyphus repandus, assembly GCA_001414415.1. Taxonomy (NCBI): domain Eukaryota; kingdom Fungi; phylum Ascomycota; class Leotiomycetes; order Helotiales; family Helotiaceae; genus Hymenoscyphus; species Hymenoscyphus repandus. The sequence continues at coordinate 122,265 of LLCE01000005.1, forward strand.
TTATCAAAACTTTTCATTCTCTCACTTTTGAAGCTACCCCTTTTGCTGTTTCCTGTTATAGTGTCCGCCGCTTATCCACTCCCAACTCTGTGCCGTCCCCACTGCAAAATAGGGATAGCCCATCATCGCCCCTGCTCTCCTATATTGGCATGTATTCTTGCAAATATTAATCACTCCGTACCGGAGAATGCTAAAGATGTATACTACACGCCCACTTGAAGAAATTAGAGCATGTAACGATTTTTAACGAAATCGACGAGGTGCCTAAGCTGGTCGAAAATTGGACCAATAAGACTAAAAAAACGGAAATAAAAGTTGTCAGACACGGGTTAAGTCGCCTTCAATCCATTCAGTGAGTTACTTAAAAGTGAATCTTCTGACATGCCCTTCTCAGAGCATTTTTGCTGCAACAGGAACAATTGGCATCAACTCCAGGCCCGAGATTGAACACTCCATGTGGCAATCCCGTGCCCTCCTTTATATGAATTTCACTCTCGCGACATGAGCCATGATCACATCGTTCTGGCAAAATCATATCCTCGACGAATTGCCGAACAGTAAAACAGGAACTGGCAAAAAAGAGCAAGAACTTATACAACACATACTTCCAGTTAAAGGCGGGAAGAAAGGCGTAAGATATTGGTTGCTGCTATTTGTGCTGCAGTTTCCCGCTATGCTGCATAGCTACGCGTGGATTACTCTGCTCCTTGGCTTGGCATTGCACATTTGCTCATTTCTGTTTAGTGCGAGCTGAGGAGGCTGCCATGGGGTAAATTTTACTTCTTTATCTCCAGGTCAGGATTGATACTAAGCTTTTGTAGGCAGCGGTCTGCTATTTGTTTGTTGCCGGTGTCCGCTTTTCCATCTGGCTCGCAGTCTCTTGGTAGATGTTACACTTCCCGAGGAGAGTGATGTAAAAACTCAAGTCACTCATGTAGATTCTGTAGGACCTTGACGTGCGTTCAAGATTGGTGAGAGAGTCGCAGATATTTTCGAGGTTTGGGTCAGTCCGGACCATGATGGTAATAAAAGATGTTTTAGGGCGACCTAGATCTGGGCAAGTTATGAAACGAAAGTTTTAATGGTTAATGTGAATTCACTAAAGGGGCACCGAAAAGCAGAAGGTACAGCTTAGAACGAAGGTGTTCTTTCCAGTATAACAAGTGATCTCACATTGTAATGTCCACATGAGTGATCCCCGTTTCAATCTTTCAGCCTGAGCTGCGTTCTGAGCCTCTGAGCGTACCGCTGAATCACCTGGAGCCTGCCTAAGGTATCTTTATCCGGCACCCTACGAATTGGGTATAGTCTCCATGTCGATCTATCATAAGATTTGTAACTAAGCCGTGAATTGTAAGCTTCTCCCCGTACCCCCTCTAACTTCCATACTGCCCTCCCCTTTCATAAACACTCTGTGAGCGATTCCTCCTCCAAATAGGCGAAAAAAACTTCGCAGACCGGGGGCGATACCACCGGGCTTAAGAGCTTGTGTGAAACTGTGACCTAGCACCACATGAGCACATGAAAGTGTCTCGACCTTGGCTTGGCACCGTCATTTGGGTACAGGTGTTCAAGATGGGGCTAAAAGCCAAGGGCACGACGGCCGCGAGCAAGAAACTAATAGTTCTTCCCATGAGCTGATTAAAAGCACAGACTAGCGTCGTTTTTATCTATAAAAACATAATGCGGTAGTTTACATACACTTTGATGGTGTTGTGCTTTACAAAACGAGTATAGCTCCGGGTACCGAAGCAGCCCCTGTTCAATTCTGCCGGGCGGTAAGAGAATGGTCTACGCGACACATAGGTGTTTTTGGGAACCCTTTCTTTACTACATACAGTACACCTGGAGGCGTTGTTCAGCTTCATCCTTTCACTTCTTACCTTCTTGATTCATCTACTGACTTACTTCACAATGGCTCCTAAAACCAAATATTCGGTCATTCTGCCAACATACAATGAGCGCAAGAATTTGCCCATTATTGTCTGGCTCCTGAACGACAACTTCACAAAGAAGTAAGCTTTCAGCGACTATTGTGCCTCTCTGGTACCTAACAATTCACAGCAAGCTCGATTTCGAAATTGTGATCGTTGACGATGGGAGCCCAGATAATACGGCCGAGGTAGCCAAACAACTCCAGAAGGTTTATCCGGGTCGCATCATCCTCAAGCAGCGCACTGGGAAACTAGGTTTAGGAACAGCATACGTTCACGGACGTAAGTAAATTCATAAACGAGACCACTCTTTATAACAATTTGCTAATATCTTCCTTTGCCTCTAGTCCAATTCGCTACTGGTAACTTCGTAATTATCATGGACGCCGACTTCAGCCACCACCCCAAGTTCATACCCGAGATGATCCGCATGCAAGCGACTAAAGACTACGATATCGTGACAGGTACGCGGTACGCTGGCAATGGGGGCGTCTACGGCTGGGATTTGAAAAGGAAACTTGTGTCAAAAGGCGCGAACATGTATGACCTCGGGGACAAAATCGCTTTGTATCAATTATACTGATTTGTGCTTCAGAATCGCTGACACGTTTCTGCGGCCTGGAGTTTCCGATCTCACGGGTAGCTTTCGCCTCTATAAAAAGGATGTGCTGCAGGAGGTCATTTCGAAGGTGCAGAGCAAAGGCTACGTCTTCCAGATGGAACTGATGGTTCTGGCCAAGTCGATGGGCTATAGTGTCGCGGAGGTCCCGATCAGCTTCGTTGATCGAGTTTATGGTGATAGCAAGCTTGGTGGAGACGAGATTACCCAATATGCTGCCGGAGTTCTGAGCTTATGGATGAGAGTCTGAGGTTAAGAGCTTGAATATGTGTATGAAAATTGGCGTTGGTATGGCTTGCTCGGAAAAGGACTACGTTTGGAATACCTTACTGCTAACTTTAATGCTAGTCCATTTGTAAAGTAAATAATTACGCGTCCCTCGAGTCTTAATTGTTCTACGATTGTTGATTTCTGTAGCATTGATTTTGAACCGAGGGGGGCCGACGTGGAACTGGGTAAGAAAATCTTAACTAAATCTGGCAAACCACCAATCAAACTGGGTGCACTTAATATATATATATTACATATTTATTACCTTTATATTCCAAGTGTTATACTAATATCTCAAATTTAATTATATTAATTTCTTAAATTTAAGTTACACAAATAATATATTTGGGGTCATGTTCGACAACACCCACTTCAACAAACTTCCTTAGTCCGTCCTAAAGGTGCATTCATCAACCCTACAAGAAAACACCTGCTCCCTCCCAGATCTACGAAAGACGAAATCAGCACATTAATGTCCCCGACTTGTCCACCATTCTCTATAAAACAGCATTCAACAACTTAGAGACAACCGACAATCCTTGGCATGTTAAACTACGGATCCATTATCAAACTGACTCAACAGAATTAAGAGCACTTATAATCATGGAAGAAGCCTCGAAAGGTTGATTGGTATAATATCATTCTTCGTATTTCTCATGTGGTATCCTACGCAATGCAAAGTGTGTCAAAAGTATCAACAAAGAAGTGACCACCAGAAGTCCCATGCTACCATCCAATCAGAAACACGGAGACAAGAATCTACAGTATTCCATCACTCAGCTCCACCCATAACATGCTTTCCAAATACACCCATATCATCATCGCCAATTTCCTTGGCTTAAAGACAACAATCCTTGAATACAGTCCAGATCTCCTTTCTTGCTTGGGCTCACTTCGCCTCTCATGAATTTCTCGACATCTTCCCCAGCGTTCTCAGTACTTTCATGATCCTCAAAGATTTCTGTCGGAGCCTCTTTAGCTTTCCGTCTTCGCTTTCCAGCTCCACCGAAATTAACGGCATGAGAGAGGACATTAAGGTTATCTCCTAGAACTGCTCTTGAGGTAGGCTGCTTCGCAGGCTTGCCAGATGGTAAAGGTCGTCGACGAGAGATGACGCCGTTTTCAGCAGGTAACCAATTTTCCTTATCCGAGTCACCAGAAGGAGATCTCATGAGACTGTCCTGGGGATTCACTTCCCTGTCCTTCGATAGTTTGGTAGTTTGGTGAGGGGTCTGTAGTCTTGCAAGGCTCGATGTTGCTCGTCCCAATTTTGGTTTCTTGCCTAAGATGCTCGAATCATTCTTGGTAGAAGGTGCATTACGTTTATTACTATTTGGTTTAAGAGCCGAGTTGCTAGTTGAGCGGAGAAGGCTGATCGCAGCAACAGCTGAACCGTTAGATTCGTTTTCAGCTTGGGTTGTTAATTCATCTCGAGCTTCCGGATCACAACAGAACTCCCAAGACCGAGCATCCCTGGATCTTCCTGAGGTCCGGCGTGGTGGGAATTGGAGACTGTTTGATACCGGGTCCTCGACAGGGAATGTGAAAGGTAAAGCACTTTGACTTCGCTGGAGTGTTCTCCTGGTTTGTGGCATGAAGCTTCTCGAGGAAGATGGACGTGGTGGGATAGATCTTGGGGGTGATGGTGAGGCCTCTGGTATAAGCTCCGCCTTGCCATCTAAAGACATCGAGAGGCGGACTTGAGAAGGCGGTGTAGATCTTGAGCCTCCAATGCGTTCTGGGCATGACGATGGCTGAGTTGACTTGGCACTAGAGTTAATGTTAGAGAAGACCTATTTCTCACACAGATATCTACTCACACAGGAGGGGTCGTGAAGATAGGCGCTTGAGATGAGGAAGGTGTCGAGAAAGAACTGGGCATGGAGTTCCACCGATTGGCAAGATATCCTATGGCGTCGATTGGAGACTTTGAGGCACTTTTCGAATCACGCTGATCTTCCTTGATTCTGTCGCCCGACGCGATGCTTTTCTTCGTATCGTGGGGAGGCAAGGTTGGTTCGACGTGGTCCACAATAGGCACCTGCACCTCCAACTTCTCTGAAACAGCACGTTCTTCTGTGGCTTCTCTTTCAATAACTTCGGTGCCCTGAGAGCTTCCCAATTGCTCCTGACTACTCATGGTCTCCTGAATGAATATCGCCGAGTCTTCCTCGCCTTCTTGGCTACTGCTAGAAAGAGGATCAGACGACAAAGGTGCCATTCCTCCAAGGCCGAACGCTGCAATTTCGTGTGGTAAGAGTGGGCGCGACTTTCTACGGTTGATTTGTCGTCGATTCTGAAACCATATCTACCCAAACATCAGCCACAGAACTTCCAAACATAGACGCGTCTGCAAGAATGCAAGAACACGCCTTCAATATGCTCCTGACCTGAACTTCTTTCTCGTTAAGGGACACTCTTTCCACGATCTCTGCACGCGCTGCCTTATTTGGTTTTGGGTTTCGTCTGTACTCTGCTTCTAAAACTGCTTGGTCTTCGGGTCTATGGTGAAATTAGTAGGTGAACATATAGAGAGAACAAGCCATTCTGGATGTTTGCTACTTCTCCGAATATTTGATTCGGGGATACACAGCCATTTCAGAGTAATTGTGGGAGCCATACCTAGTCCGCTTGCGCCGCTGCTTGCTGTGCGTTCTGTTTCCAGTCTCGACGTCGCCCGATTCTCCTTCTCCTGCAACAGACGATCCTACTAGCTCACCATTTGTATCAGAGCCCTCCAGGTCTTGACTTGTGCTTGCTCGTTGTCTGTCTTCAGTCGCAGGTTCTGGTGAAGAGCGGGGTGGGGTACAGGTCGTGTTAGTCATTTTATGTGCTCCTATAACATGCCAGTACAAAGTATGTTCTATTGCAATAATGAATTTCTGTTTGTCGGAAAATCGAATATTGGAAAAGGATGTCGATGATCAAAAATCAAAAAGACCAAATATTGAAATGTGGAGGTGCATGGGTTCATGCTCACGTCGCGACTTGGGAAGCGCGTCGGTTCGCTTGTGATGTGCTAAACCCGGAGAAGCCAGAAAGTCAACATAGCGCGTCTGAATAAATAGCAACATAACATGCTGAGACTTAATTTCTCGGAAAAATTTAAACTCGCAGAACATTGAATTTTCAATCATGTATAAGATCCCAACTTTTGTTAAAAATTGAGCGTACCTGCAGCATAGCTTTTTGAAGTGATTCCACAATCCTGGCTATAATATCAATGCACAACTTTTCATAAAACAAAGAAATTTCGTCATTGCGGGGTAGCACAAAGCTTCACAAAGGCAATCATCACATAGAAAGTAACTGTACCTAGGTATTGATATAATATATTCAATATTATGGCCATAAAGAAGATAAAATCACTGCTGTCTATATGCTTTTGTCTCCCGTCGTTCAATAATATTTGTAGTTTTGATTTATTGTTTTGCCAAACGTGCTTTTAGAGAAGGGTACTCTCAGCTTAAATTAACCTTGATTGATCTGCCATTCTTTCATGATATTTCAGAGTACCTAGGGATTGGTATTGAACTCAACGACTCAACGTGAGACGTTTATGCATTATCGGGAGTGGAGTAGTGATCGGAAATCTTGAATTTTCCTTCAGCTACATCGAGGCCAAGAAGAGTACGTCTAAACATCTCCAAAGAGGCTTTCGGTTGATATGATGGCATCTCATGGCCGGCCTAGTAAAGATAGAAGATTAGATTTGTGATTCATTAGCTGTATAGGGCAACATGACATACCTTGTATACCCGGAGGAAGGAAAAGTTGGAAAACTGTCGAACTTCACCATACTCTTCACCATCTATAAGAAAGGGGACATATCCAACCTTCGCAAAGTCCTTCTTGTGTGGGTAATTTAAAGCCAAGGAAACAGCTTCTCCGCCATACCTGTAGATATGTTAGTACATTTCGAAAGCACAAGTCTGTCTATCATTATTACCAATTACAAAGGTAATCGGCATCGCCGTAGACCATCGCAACGCGAACATCCTTAGTAAGCAATCTCTCTAGATGCTGTCTGAAATTTGGGAATGAAAGCTCCCCAGTCTTCCCAAAAGCACGAGAGACAGCTCTGGCAATAGGGTATGTGTAATTGAGATCTACGCCAATGGCATTTTGAGTAGAAGCTAAATTCAGATAGTCCATCCAATGTTCGCCGGCAAAATGATCTTGCAGGAGCGGAATGCGAATATCATACTACTGAAATTTAGCTTCAGAATCATAGAACGGTCTGATTAACGCACTGCATCTCTGTTCCCGATATCCATGCACACATTTGCAACGTTGTTGTCACAGAAATCAGCTGCATCAGCACATATCGCATAATCTGCAGGTGTAGACATGCTTGTTTTTCGACACTTGCTGATGCGGTCCAAGCAGCCACCTTTACGACTACAACAAATTAGATTTAGCCTGTACTTGGGCTTTTTCATGTAATCATGGTGTACTTACTGAAGTGCGTCTAGGGCGGCTTTGTAAACTACAACAACATTAGAGAGGAAAACGCGAAAGAGACGAAATAGTTACCTGTATTGTTGTATGCTTTGATTCCGTAAGTATCTGTGACGACCGTTAGTGAGTTACTACCACTTGGTAATCAAAGCTGTTCATACTGTTGATTGCGAATTTGGGATGCCTGTCGTTGGTATCTAGTTAGCCTAGACACGGTGATCAAGCATTCGGTGATGAGCTACTTACTGAGGATATTGAACGGCAGCATCGATTATTGGGTTAATGAGCCCGAGTGTACCAAATTTCAGCTTTGTACCTTGCAACTTGCCCGTAGAAATAATCTTAGCAACAATTAGTCAGACTGATTAAAGGGTTTATCGAGACTTGATCACATGCCTCATTCTGCTGCGAGAAATAATCAAAAAAGACTAGACAGATAATCAGTATCAGGGACCATGATCTTAGAAAAGTCATACTGTTATATGAGCTCTGGATAACGTACCTGGACCCCAATGCCCACCATAGCTGGACAATATTAGGAACATTCAATGAATCCAGCACTGCAAACTCACCTCTCAGTCCACAAATTGAACTCCTTCGTTGATATCTTTGAATCCAATTGGGGTAAGCCTCCAAAGAAACCCTGAACAAGATGCCATGCTGCAACGGCAGCCTGTTCAGTAGTACTTATAAGACTAGCATCAAACACAGAATATCGTCCTCTAGTACCAGCTAATTTCTCTTGGAAAAGGAGGGTAGCAGGATCAAAGGTTCCTAACTCCTCGGTTGAGTAAGAGAATCCGACCCCAAGGGGCTGCGATATGAATAGCAAGTTTGAGGCTTCGTTCCAAGAGTATGGGTTGAGCACGGTTTTAAGATCTTTGTCGATGCTGCAAGGGCCAAGTTCTAGCTCAATCAGCAATCTGACAGGTAGAGATGTGGTGATGTACGGTACTTACCAGCGAAGAGTCCAATCATCGAGTCTGCCCCAGGTCCGCCATTCAGCCAAAGAGTGACGGGAGCATCTTTTGGATTGTGACGAGCTTCGAAGAACCAAAAGAATGTGTGAGAATTTGCCTTTGAATTGGATAGTCAGCTAAGAGGGAGCTGGAGCCACATCGAGAAACTTACATCTAAGTCGATGTATCCTGCATAAGAATTGACACCATGCGTTGTTTCGCAGATCCCAGGTTCTTTGTAGCGAATAGTGATGTTCTGGGGAGTGACGAGGGTTTTGACTCCAGTTGGTAACGCAGGAGCTTGACGTTCGCCGAGCAAGTTGAAGTAAGAATTGAGATTCTCATTCTTCGATATAGTTCGGCACCTAATCGGGCTTATAAGAAGGGCGGCCACTGTAAATATGAAAATATTGATCTTCATCTTCAAAGCCAAATTCTGGTAGGTGTGATGAATTGTTCGAATAAAAGGTTGCCCGGCAGGCTGGGGACTGAATCGCTTGAAAGTCCTTTTAATAAGGGCAAGAGAGGCTGTTATAGAGACACCAAAGCTTTTGTTCGAAGATTTGTTGAAGCAATGTTGTAAGAGATTTAAGGAAAATAGGTTTGCAGTCGCGCAGGCTGGAGGGACTGGGAAGACCTCTGAAGGTGAGAGCCGGGCTACTATTAAGCGAAAGAAAGCTCGTTACACTGAATTAGATTATATGTGAGTAAAATTTATGGAAGTAAGTGTGAGCACCAAACCTCTGAGTTCACCTTCAATTCTCCAGAAACGCTCAGTGAGCACTTGATACCGGAGAAAGGAAAAAAACTTTGGCCCGTCTTCTCGTCTTCCGAAGGGTAAGAACTAACAATTACTTCTAGACCACTTTAGTTCTCTGGAGATTAAACGCACTTGCTGCCATTGTATTGAGGTCCACGCAGGGTAAATAAATACTCAAAGTCATATCCGGTTTCACGATGCTTGTGAAAGAATAGCTAGAATTGAGAGAAGAAAGCACTTAGATGAGAGCTGCCCATAATTAATGCTTCAAGTGGCTACAAGTGAAGAGTTTTGAGGTTTGCTTGTTGAATAGAAGAAGCATCTAGGCTTACGACAGGATGAAGAGTCTGGAGATAATCGCAAGCAACGCGTGAGCAGGCCCTCCAAAAAACCACTGGTCAGGCAGAGCAACTCCATTAAGATTGCAAGGAAGAGTTCTAGCAAAAGCTGAATTACATAGAGAGGAAGATGCTGTGCTGAAGAAAGCTGAGCATATCCTTATCAACGTGTGCTTCGATTAATATTTGTGGGGAGGATCGCCCCCAAAGACCCCACATGGAGCTGTCAGAAAAATAAACGGGAGGTCTTGTCAAAAGGACATTGGCTTTTTTGGTCTAGCTACAGAGCTGCTAAAGGCAGCATTTCTTCGAAGTCTGTCAGGCTTCAAAGTCGTCTTTGTTATTCATCGCTCATAAAAGTCCCATCCACCCAAATTCCTCCCATCCCTCCCACTTTCGTACGCTCGGTGCGCACTCCAGAGATTATCCATACCAGTGAGAAAAAAAGAGCTCCAACTATCTGCCTCTAACTGTAAGACCGACGAACACAATGCACAATCGCCGAAAAAGAACATTCTAGGATGCTGCGAAATGAAGCTGGCAGACGCCGGTGTAATCGGTACTTGTACGTTTACAGGTCGGCATCGTCCTCATCTGGAAGTGGCATTTGGGCAGCATCTTGCATCTCTTTCTGATATTGCTCGAGTAAGGCTTGGTCGACAGTTGCGGTTGGGGGAGCGAGGGCTGGCGCAGCAACAAATTCCTGCCACTATGTTAGCGGGGTAATGTTAGAGGGGTACATGCACGCTTACCAAAGTTGGGTTTCCAACAAGCTTGCGTGCCAACCAGAGGAAGGGCTTCTCGAAGTTATAGTTGGATTTTGCGGAGATATCGTAATACTGGAGATTCTTCTTTCGGTGGAAAGTAATCGTCTTGGCCTTCACCTTTCTCTCCTTGACATCAACCTTGTTTCCGGTGAGGACGATTGGAATGTTTTCGCAAACACGGACCAAGTCACCTGGAATAAATATCAGTGAATGCGATCAGACAGCATCGCTGTGAGTTATTGAAACATACGGTGCCAGTTGGGAACGTTCTTGTAGGTAATTCTGGATGTGACATCAAACATGATGATACCACACTGTCCATTGATGTAGTATCCGTCACGAAGTCCACCAAACTTCTCCTGTCCTGCGGTATCCCAGACATCGAATTGAATGTTACCCAAGTTCTGCGACTATGTTAGCAACGGCGAAGGCGCACTGAAGCGGAAATAAACATACGGTGCTGAAGCCGAGAGGGTGGACCTCTACACCGAGGGTAGCGATGTACTTCTTCTCGAACTCTCCAGTCAAATGGCGCTTGACGAAAGTGGTCTATGTTGATTGTCAGATAGTATTGTGATATCAAGGATGCGCCACCATCATCTGCCTCCTAGAAATATGCCTTTCGAAGGTGATAGAGACAGTGCACATCCCGCAGATCGAGTTGGCATACCTTTCCAGTTCCTCCATCACCGACAAGAACGAGCTTGAAGGTTGGGACGGTTGCTGCTGCTTCAGCCATGTTTGTTGATTTCAGGTATGGTTGGATGGAGAGGTAGGTAAACAGAACGAACTGAAGGCCTTGGTTAGCGATAAAGTGATCAGTGTAGGAAATGATGGTCGTTGTGAGTCTCTGGTGATCCTTCAGATTTAATAGTGTTGGGTAGGTGACTGTACCTTCAGGTATAGCGCTTGGTTGTGGACGTGGTGAAGTATGATTTGATCTCTCCAGGAAGTTTTGATTGCTGCGAGCCTGGCAAGCGGTGTTCGGTTAGCGCCAATAGAATATTTTGTCACGTGATTGACGAAGCCCAACGACGGAACGGGAATTTAAGATCTCGAAGTCTGCCTGGATTCAATCCTTACTTCACGCCTAAGCTTAGGCAGTATTCTTTACTTCCAAGAGTCATTTGACATCATTTGTTGTTGTGGGAATGTGCATCGATTTGTCATGCTGTCTTCTGGTTTAGGTACATCATAAGTTGCACAGGTCTCTCTGAGCTAGCGCTCGAGTGCATAAGGCATCTTCGGTGTGTTTTCGGAGATTTCCCTCTTTACGCAGATTCTCATTCAAAGTATGAGCTATCTATGCACCAGCACGCCGAGCATACTTAGTGTTAGTCTTGATTGCCAGGCTTCCTTGACAGCTTGTCAACTATTCTACTTCCAAAGCCAAGGACTGCCAGAGCATTTTTAGCCCAAAAAGTCATAGCTACCATCAATTCCACAAAAGTTCCTCAACTGGATTCATAGTGGTAGAATATGACATCCAAGAAGCCCCCGACCACCCCAATCACGTCTTGGTGTTAGTGTCAGTTGCAATTCCTGTCGTTGAGGTGTTCCAACCCTAGATATCTTGACGATTATGTTCCGCTACATGACGTCGTCAGCTTAATTCTTGGGGTGAGGTATTGATATGGTTCATACTCCTTCGTTGCCCGCCACGCATTCTCCTACTTTCTTCAAACCATCGTGGTTGTCGTGGTTTACATATCCGAAATTCCTAATTTCATCACCAGCCTTGAGACCAGCCGAGTCGGCCGGGCTTCGATCAACTACACTATTGACTTTTGCAAAGGGAGGACTGGAAGGTTGTGGAGCTTGGATTGAGGAGGTAGATGGTTCTACTCCGTTCCATCCGTTCGTGAGTTCCTCCGCGGCTCCGAGTTCTGCTTGCCTGGCAAAGTGTTCGTGGAGATATTTCTCAATGACGTTCATCAAAGCTTTGTGATCGTTTCGAAGATGGATTATTCGAGACCTTGTCGTTCGAACTAACAAAGCGTCAGAAAAAACTTCATACCAAGGGACTAAAGCATACTTTGGGCAACATCTATGTCTGCTCTTGGAAAACCGTCGTGAGTGATCAGTCTCGTGTCCATGTCGACTCCATGCTACGATTATATCAGTTTCTGATTTGGTTGGAATGATCCGCAACATACAGACTCCAATACACCACCAAGAGCGCTCATCTCGGCTTCAATATTGTCTTTCTTGGCTTGAAGTTGTGCAAACGTTAGGCCGCTGGTTTGAATGCCATTTGTGCCTGATGGTCCTGAAGTCGGTCCAGAAAGAACTGTTGGGGCATGTAAGTTCTCCATTCTCAGTGGTAATCCCATCCCCTGTCTCTCAGAGTTAAAGTAACGATGCTCTTTGCAGAATTGTCGAGCATGTTTCGGGGTTCTCAGCCTTGCACGGAAACTATCAGGCTGCGAGGCCGCGTTCGCGGGGTATCGCGATTGCGCCAACACTCCCCTTAAATCACGTGTTAATCGGCCATACTTCGGGGAAATACTCGCTCAATATCAACCGAGTCCACGGACTTTCAATGTTACTTAATACTTATGTTCAACTCTGTTACAGTGTTGTGGTTCGTTGGTCATCTTTATATGTCGAAATATTTTCAATCTTATTTGAAATTTATATTGTGCACAAAACTAGGATATGAGTATGAATGAGCAGCTCTCAGTAAATTATCGGTTTCTTTCGTGCTGTCTTGCTGGAGTTTAGTTTTTAGGTCGAGCCTTCCCAAGATGATATTCACAAACACCACCGTAGCGCCTACTCTTCGTTCTTGCCTCATCAGACAAGTGTCAGAAGCGATGGTCAATGTGCCGTATTTGCCGATTTCCCTTTCCAATACCCTGGCTTCCCTTCTCCATTCCCATCTTCATCCAGCAAAGCATGTTTTGATGCTCTAGTCAGACTTTGCTGTTGCTTCCAGCAAGTCTTTTTGGTTTCTTGGAGGAATTTGTATTATCATTTCTTGGCTGCTTGTTCTCATAATGGACCCCCTTACCATGCCTTCTCAAGACTCAACCACCGACATCTCGACTCCAGCAGGTATTCGTCGGACTTCCTCTCACATATCTCGAAAGACAAGCTGGGGAACTCCAATCCCACCGCCTTCGGCTGCGAAACCCGCACCTACTGAGACCGATCTGCTGGAGGTCGACTTGAATTTCGGAGCTTCACCAGGGAGTGACTCTGCTGTGCCATGGAACACTTTGGATAATATAGCTGCATTAGGATTGGCATTCAACGGAGATGCTCCCCAAACTGGAGAAAAGCCTCTCCTCGCTAGATTTTCTCTAGACGATTTAGGGTGTACTGTACAGAGCCCTCTACCGACTGAATCTGAGATCCCATTTGCGAAATGGGTGAAGACGATCCACCGACGAGCTGGGCAGCGTAGAAAGACCGTGAGCTGCGACACACACGACTCGGCATCTAGAAGAGACTATCTCGACTCACCCGCCACTCATAGGAAATCTGAACATCATAAGAAGTCCTCTTCGGGGTCTTCATTTGGATTTGTCACGGCCGTTAAAAGCGCAAGTATTAGTCTGGCTAGTCTGAGCATTGCTCCACGGTCGAGAAGAACAGCAAATTCTTCACGCCAGCAGAGGACGGATCGCAGTAATAACACTTCCCACGCTGCTCGGTTGTCCGAAGACAGTTCATATCATGCTCGAGGTGCTGTCATTGACCAGGCTGTCACGAATCGACTGCTGCAGCGTCGTCGAGTCCTTGAGGAGATTATAAACACGGAAGAAAGCTATCTCGCGGATGTCAAGTTCTTGATGAACGTATGCACTTTCTTTGCTTCTGATTATGATTCTCCGCTGATGAAATCAGGTCTACGTCACGTTTTTAGCATCAATTCCTGGTCTTTCCTTAAGCCTTCGGACATCTATCAACAGAAATTTGAACGAAATCGTCGAGCTTCATGAAGAAATTCTTGGTGACTTACACAATGTTGTCCCTCATTCCGAATATACTCAATTGGATTGCAAAAGCTCTACACTGTGCCCTCCTATCAGTGGTCACAACAGATGGAAGAGTCTTGACGCGGTTCCAGAGAATTCTGGGGGTCCAGCTTGGCTTCAAAAAGTGCCCGGAATGACTGCTGAGCCACAAATCGCAGCCAAAGTGGCCCATGTATTCGGGAGAAAGGTAAGCTTAATTTAACTGGGTTAATAATGCTGTTGCATACTGAAACAATTATAGATGAGTCGGTTCTTCGTCTATGAAGAATACGGTGCTAAGTACGAGATGATGATCAAGGACGTTGCTTCAACCTACAGGACTATCCCACAATGGGAAACGTATCAGAAGGGTTTGGAGGCCCTGGCATCATCCCTTGGTTCCATCAATCATCAGCAGAGCGGTTCAAAGAAGTCCCTCACAATTGGCGACTTGTTGGTTAAAGTAAGTCAATCCTTGCTTAGTGTTTGCAGTAGGGTTTAACGGGGACACAGCCAATCCAACGAGTTTGCAAGTATCCCCTCCTTTTTGGAGAACTTCTCAAGCAAACCCCTGTCTGTGACTGTCCTGACTCTCACATGGCCATCGAGAATGTCTTGATTCGACTTCGGGAAGCAACTACCGAGATCAACAGAGCCACAGATGATCCTCGCATGAAAGTTGTCATGGAGAAGTCGTGGTTACTACAGGACCGGCTCGTATTTCAGGATAGGGTAAGAAGTCCATTATGGGAAGATCCCGCATCACTTTACTAATATTTCAATAGCCCGAGACTCGTTCCAGAAATGCTATCCGATCTCTAGGGCGAATTCATCTCTGTGGCGTGCTTCATATTTCCTGGCAAATATTGGAGGGTGCAGATGGTCAATATCTCATTAGCTTATTGTATCGTGACTTCTTGATATTGGCTTCGGCGTCCAAAGGAGATCAAACCTATACCATACAGGTATGCGTGGCACTCCATGAGCTTAGAGTTGAAGAGGTCGACAATGGCAGAGGTGAGTTCATATTGCTGGGCAAGAATTTTAGTCACTCGCGCCCCTAACATTAGCCATAGGATTACAATGTCATACAGTTCCCTTCTCTTGGAAGGTTGTGTTCGAGTGTGATCACCAACTATTCGAGATTACAATGAGCGCATGCTCTCCTAAGGAGGAATTGGAATGGCGAAGTCGTCTAACTGACCACTCTTCTAAAGAGTCACTCGATCCAGGAGAGCAAGCTATTTTCACGTCGCTATCCATTCCAGTCAAGTCCATGGGAACAGTTTTTGGAAAACCAGGTAAGTAAAATCTCAGACACGGCAGCTCAATACATCTCCACTCTCGAAAATAAGACTGATTTTGGAAAGGGACCGTTGCAAGGAGAATATCCATTCATAGAGCGACAACTGTCGGTCCAATGTCTGGGCTTTGCCATGTCATAATAAAAAACACCAACGCCTTCAAAGAGACAACGTCATCATCAAACATCAATAGATCGCAGTCTCTCCTTTCAACGAACCGCATTCCTGTCATTGCATCTGCGCGGGGAGACCGTATGCGGTTGGAAAGCTTACTTGCTGATGTATGGACTCGAGACATACTTCCTTACCCTGGAATGAGTGGCCGAGCCCGCAGTGAACATCTTGTCCGTGCTTCTGCCAGCTCGATGATGCGGAAGCTTAGTGTGGCAAGCATCACAAGCAATTTCACGAAACGGTCAGGTAGTATTGCTAGCCTGCAGAAGATGACCGATGACGATCAAAGCATTGAGCGCGATGTCACGAGAGCGAATTCTCCTCATCGAACCGAATCAAGTCCAAACGATGCAGTTCCTGGCCTGTGTCCCGACGATATGACAATGTCGCGGCTATCTATCATCCAAGATGAGAAGGAAAACTTCCGTACAAGTTCGTTCGATACTCTTCCCGGAATTCGGAATGTGTCCAATGGAAGCCCAGCAAGTACCTTGAGGAGAATAGCCACATCTACAGTCAAGAAAGGCTGGGCACATGATGGACAGAGAATCATCACTCCTCCCTTAAGGACGTCTAGTGCAAATAGCTTTGGTCGGGAGAATCTGGTGCGAGTCGCGACAGTAGCGAATGTTCCAGAGATGTTGGTGGAGGAAAAAGAGAGCTTACATCATGTACAAACGCTGTTAACGCCACAAAAGCTTGGGAAGAAGACGAAGCCCTTCTC
This sequence comes from Hymenoscyphus repandus, assembly GCA_001414415.1. Lineage (NCBI taxonomy): Eukaryota > Fungi > Ascomycota > Leotiomycetes > Helotiales > Helotiaceae > Hymenoscyphus > Hymenoscyphus repandus. The sequence goes on from LLCE01000005.1 coordinate 138,537, forward strand.
GAAAAGTAGCCGCATGGTACCGGAGGGGCTTCGAAGCTTCTTTCGTTGATGGACAGGCGTTGGGTGGTTGCTACGGCAAGGAGGTGTTGTTGTCTATTCCCATTTTGGTTATTGTTGCTTATAATGATAAAGGAGGATATATTTACGCACTTTCTCTCTGTTCACCAGATAACAGGAGAACTCGTTATACGTTTGTTTTTTGCGATGGTTTGTGTTTGGGAGCTTTCACGAATCGTTCTGCGGTTGTATTATATCCATCGAGTATCTTATACGCTAGAGTTTAGATTCAAGACGTTGTGTTTATTGTACCACGCACCATCACTCTGAAAAGTGTACCTCTGTGCCGAAATCAAATGTTAACCCTTGTAAGAGGAACCGTAGAGCTCTTAGCACATGAAGAAGCGACGAATTGCTTGTCTATCGCGTTCATTTGGAGATAGAAGAATTATCATGATAGAGCTATCATAAGTTCTCACTCTTTATCATCATCATCATCATCATCATCATCATCATCAGATATCCTTCTACTGGTCTGTAATGTGCCCAAGAATGAAAGCACGCTTCGCATCAACCATTTGGCCTTGGAAATTTGACCTCTAGCAGTTCATAGGGGGAGGGGAGAGAGAAAGGATATGTGATTCGTGGTGTGGTGTGTATATTTTGGTAAGGCTTACTTGAAGATGTAGGCGGGGAAGATTATTCGAGTGTGCTGGAAGTTCAAGGATTTTCATAGATGGTTTCTTACTTTTGTGTGTTGGAGGGGGGCGAGGAAGGGGTCTTTGAGGGGATGGGGAGGATATGAGTAGGTTGTTTGAGTTGAGGGTTGATTGATATGCATTCATTGTTTGCTTTGGAGGGTGGATTTGGGGGATATGGAGTGAGATATGACTGGCGTTGGGTACGTTTCTCGTAGAGATAGCGGTGGTGAGTATCTAGGTTGACGTGATCTCTTTCGCTTGAGAGTAGCACCCTATGTTATGAACTTTGCAAAAAGAAAGACGAGTGTGAAATGGGTTCCCTCTCGCTAGTTGGGTTGTTTAGAGAGCTACAGTTTGAAGTATATATGTAAGGACAAGTAGATAGGGAGATTGAGCAAGTAGCTCATGATGATGGTGCCATCTGGTTCCTTCACATAATTACTTTGAGAGGAAGGAGTATCGTACAGAGGCTCGTGAGAGACAGAGTGGCGACGCCTCGATCATATTCCTCTACCCAAGGGCAGCTAGCATGACTTTTCTTGGACTCCATGATTCACTGTTCACTCTGAGGCAATCTACGCATAGACATCAAGGCAGGATTCCAACCTCTTCCCAAACAAACATCGTGCGCAGCACAGCGGTCTCCAACAAGAAGGAAAAGACAAGACGAAAATAGAACATTTGGGAGGGTACAGTGTGAGGTCGCTCAGGAGTTCAATAAATTCAGCGCTTCTAGAAAACCACATCTCTGGGCCACGACGAGGTATTCCTAGACTAAACTGCTCCTTCAGGTTGTTCCGTGCCGTTATGTCCGAGAATAGCTAAGCAATATTCACGACGAGATCACGAAGGGGCCAATGTGAAACTTTGAGATTCGCGTGTACAGGTCATTGTGAGGCAAAGATTCCCGCGAGGCAACGGTCAACTTGATGGCCTCTTTCGCCCGGCGCATGCTGAAGGTTGGCTTCGGCGTCCAAATGCCAACCAGAGTACGAGTACAGTCTAGGCTGTGACTTCTGATACACCAACGAACATGGCTCATAGCTGATATTCAATATTTGGACGACGTCCGAATAGAGTAATGGTAACCATATCTTGACATTGGGACCTGCAGAACGATAATGCAGCGGAAAGGCAGAACCAACAGTGAGAGCTAGTAGTGGGAAAACTCCGTATATCTCACCGAGTAGTAAGCCAAAAGAGCCAAAGGGCGCCTCAAGTCTCCGCTGCAGAAACGGTGAGGAACGCGGAGCAAAGAACCAGTGAGCAGCACACCCTCTTCAAGATACCAACATTCTTCAGCAGCCACCCGCGAGCATCTAGACTTCTGACAGCATCTGTGCCACAACTTAACGTGTGGCACAACAGGGAATCAGCGGCTAAAACCAAGGCCATCCTTCTTGCGCGAACAGCATCGTGAGACGCCGGTACACAGCGCTTGCTGCAGAAAGCTATTGCCTCGATGAAACGCCGGAAAAAGGCGGCTGTCGTTTAAGTGCGCAAGAGGATTCCTTCATGGGATTTTCTCACGAGAGAGGGATTCCGTGCCTCTTTTCATGAGGGTGTGAACGCGGTAAGCGTCAATTCCCACAACGGAGAGTTTGGTGGAGGAGGGTGGTATTCCTGCAAGGCTTGCGCCGAGAACATTGAGGAACAGAGGGGAGGGACTACCACCACACTCGAAAGCTTGTGCGATCTCGGTAACCAATATTCAGTTACTAATCTGGACAAGGCGTTCACCGAAGGTCTTTCGTGCCGTGATAGTGCCACAGAGTGACTGGAGAGATGCGTGTTGAGAACAAGCGTAAGCGCGCACATATTAAAGTTCGTGACCACATGGATTCTCAACCTCGTGAGCTAGAATAGCCGACGTTTGAAGATGAATGACTTTGTGGGTGTACAGCAAGCATCAGAGGCAAGCTGCTCCGGCAGGACGGAGGTAATGTCATCCGGTGGTGACACGACAGGTGAAGGCATTGCGGACTTGATGGAGGAGGCTGGGGTTCTAATTGAGGACAAGAGCAGAATCTGTTGAACTTTCGTGTTCGAAAGAGGCAAGTGGCCACGATGAACTACCATGACAAATGGGGAGGAAGACTTCAAACCCCCGATCAACCGCTTATATTCCCTGGTCATCTGATCGTGAACTTGAACTTCAAGACCGGCCAAGTAAGACGGTGCGTACGATTCCCCGCTGCAGAAAGCTCGCATCGCGTGTCCTCTGAAGAGGATGTCCCGCCATGTGGAAAGACATGGGTTCGAGAAAGTGATGTGGTGAGATTCAAATAAGCTCAGCGGCGGTGGGGAAAATCAATTTATCGATCGGGAAGTTAGATAACTGGGGGCCTATTGATAATGATAATGATAATGATGATGATGATGATGATGATGATGATGAACAGTAATTTGGATAAGGCTGGTGAACCTGGAATCGTGACGTGACAAGAGTGCACGGGGCGCTTAAGTGTCAATTCGATACTTTAGTACCCCGTATTGGTCAATTTGGAATTGAGAATGAGGGAAGTCTTACCTTTCACGATAATTGTCTCGGTGTTTCCTCATTAATGCGGTCAATATTTCCGAATGCCTGAGATGGTGCCTCGACTCGAGGAAGCGGGAGGAAAAGAGGTTGTTGACTCGTTCGAGAGAACTGGGGTCCAAGCGGGTCGTCCCCTGCACGTGCTCTATGGACCCGGGAAGCGAATGATCTGTCCAATAGCAGTCCTCTTACAACCGCTGGAGCTGGTAGCGGCGGGCACCAAAATAGATAACCTTCTCATCACGCAAGCCCCCAAGGCAAGGGACTCTGGACATGCAAGAGAAGAATGTCCAGATGCCAAATGCAAGATGCAAGCCAAGTGCTCGCCATCACTATCACCTCAGCAACTATTGATTCAAACGATTACACCGATCTTGATCTCACCATGCTCGTACAATCAAAATCAATCACATCAGGATGTCATCGTATCATTGTACGAGCACTTGGTAATGAATGACCTGTTCATTTTGTGATTGTGATGTTGAATTGTATGGCGTCTTGCGACTGGTTCCGGAGAAAGGGTTGAAGATTATTGGAGGGCAATTGGAACAGTGCATGATGTTTCTGTGGAAGACAAGAGTTTCCCTTTACAAAAATCAGGCATCTAATGCACGCCACTGAAGAATTCTAGCATCTTGCTTGAAGTGCTTGCAGTGGTTGCATTCCGCGGCGCTTCATCTGATGATGTCCTCGGCTCTGAAGTTTAAAGGCGTTGGATTAGTCGCCGTTGCCGCCCATTACCGTTGGAAGGTTTGAGCGTTGGTTGCCCGTTTGACGTTCTCGCTTCTTGTCAAAGGGGAGGAAGGGGGGTGTTTTCTTCTTCTTTTTGATTTTGACGGCCTGCAGTCCCAGACGGAATGACATTATTCGGACGACTCATATGGGTTGACATGGCGTGGAGTCCAGATGAGCAGGTCGAGACGAGAAATAGTGATAACCTTCTAAGGTTTGAAAATTGGGGGAAGTGACCGCTCCTGCTTTGCCGCCGACCTGGAATTCTTCAGCGGAAGCCGGAAGGATGTTGGTTTTTCGAGATCCAGGATCCTTGTGGTGGAAAATGAGCGAATGGGGGCGAGTCACGAGGTTGGAATTGTAAGAAACAGCGCCGGCCTGTAGCAAGGCCAAGAGCTTGCACACCGTACGATCGTTGATATACCGTCCTGCAGATTCGATGGACTGCGAAGAGAGGCTGGGAGATTTCCGAAGAAAAGAAATCTCATGATGCGGCACGGATAAACTGAGATGTTTACCACCTGCCCAAGACGAGAAGAAGCAGAAGCAGAAGCAGAAGCAGAAGCAGAAGCAAAAGCAGAAGAAATACGACAGCAGAAGCGCAGTGCGAGCATGATTTCGCCCTCCAACTGCTAAAATTAAAGTCACAATCAACTCCTCTCGGGATACGGAAAGGGCAAAAATGATTCTAGGATGCACTCTTTGATGGGGGCCATGTTCCTGGTCCTTTCTTGCTGTTGTGCGATGTCCAAGCCCCGCACTGTGCAGCCACTCGCAGAAGCATGCAGCAATTCACAAAATAGTCTCTCGCTCTCTCTCTCATTGAACAACAATAACATCGGGAATTATGAATTTGACGTTGGATCAGCGAATTCAAATAAGAAAATCTGTGGACTCACGGGGACCTCCCTCAAACGGCTTGATTCCGGTAGTTGTGATGGGAAATTTTTCTTGGTGGTTTGACGCACGGAGTGATCTGAATTTTTGCGACTCTGTTCGTTTGAGGCCAAAAAGGTAAAACTGGCATTCGTCGGAGCGGTGGTCGTGCAGGGGTCTTGAGACGAGGCCCGACATCAGATGGCAGATCTGAAGGTTCTCAGACCGCCCAAACACCAGATGTTGTCTGAAAGACGGAGATGAAAAGATTCAGATCAATGCAGAAGCGTGGACGTGTTTCTACTATGAGACGGTACATTAATTTTGTTTGTTTGTTAGTTGTGCCAGTTTATGGGATTTGTTGCGTGTGGGAGTCAGTTAGTTTTTTGTGGTTTTGGTGTGTATGCGATGGAATTGTCACACACTCAGAGACGACGATGTGCCATCAAGTACGTGCTAACAAGAACGTGCCATCAAGCTGCAAGGTGGGGTGCCTCAGGCTCAACTTGGCTCGACTTGACTTGACTTGACTTTTGACTTGACTTGACTTCGCTCTCCGTTCGCAGTCAGACTCGAGCCACCACCTCTCAGTGGCTGAAAGGCGTCTCAGGGGTCCGGTGCCTAGACTAAGCTCATTTTAGCTTAGCACTGCCCACCAATCCTTGACTTACAGTCGACGGGACCCACTTAAAGCTCGGCTCCACACACTTGATGCATGTCGACCCTGGCTTGTGTGCACCACTTTCTATACGCGCCCAGATCTGAGCTTCTGCCAATGAGGGGCCGATTCTACATCTTCACTTCTCTCTTACCGCCAACCACCACGGAAAACTATGCTTCCACCAAGAGAGCGCCTACTCTGATAGGCGGTATTCCCTGCTTCGTGCCGTTCATTGGCATCTGGAAGGGGAATCTTCCTGGGACGCCCTCGCTCTGGTTCACAGCATGGATTAGTCCTTCTCGAGTCTCATTGTCTGCTATTTTCCCTCTTCTCTCACCTCATGGCACAGAGAAGACTGGACAAGCCACCGCTGCATCTACAGCTGCAGCTGCAGCTGCAACTTTGTCTCTGACCGGTCACGAAGCGGGTGGCCTGCTTCGAATGGCGCTCTTGTCCCTCTTTTGTCTATCCTCGGACTCCTCCTCATACGTCTGCGGCAATGTCGGTACGAATCGACTCCACCTCGTCTGTACACTCCTCTCCCGCGCTACGTACAAAACGTCCTCTCGAGTCTCTTCTACCCTTCCTGCTGCATCTGGATGCCAATGCTCCCTCATCCTGGTCCTTGCTCGTCACTCATCCTGGCTAGTCACTACCTTGTCTCTGCTGGCCCTGTCCATCCTTAAACTTGGGTTCCCGCTTCTTGAAGATCTCTAGTCGCCCATAACAGCTGCTTCCCCTCCGTATTTGTATCACCCTCTTCTTCAAAACGTCTCAACTCGCAGATCCGACATCCAAGCTCATTACCCACCAAAGACATCACCAAACCCCACTGCTTCATTCAACCCTTACCATCAGTATCCCATAATCCTCTTATCCCTATACCGTGGCCAAATTAATTCGGCTCTTATCCTCTCCGTGCGCAAGGCTTGTCTTTACAAGTTTCCACATGGGATATCGGAAACCATAACACGAAGATCTTCTTCTTCTTTCCCCTGAGCTCATCCCTCTGAGCCTCCTTTCATTGTCGACACCGCTCGGATGTCAGCTGTCAGAGGACATCAGATAACCGGTTCATGGTCTGTTCTCTCACAAACATCCCATCTTGATCGCCCCACAACAAACCCCAGCTGGTCATCTGTAACAAACTTCAACACGGATCCTTGGACTGGACAACGGCCCAGTGACCACGGTCCAAGGGCTCTAATATATACACTCGTCTCCCAAGACACCGTACCACGGGTCTTCTTACCAGCGCAGTGCACTCGTCGTGGTTGTCGATAACCTTCTTTTCTAATCGAGACCTTCACTTCATTCATTCTTCGGTCCGCAGGTACGGATAATTCATTCACCCTTACCTTTCGACACTCTCTTCGTCCTTTCCACGCCAATTCATTTCGATCCCGTATTACCGTTTAATCTACACCCTTTCGAACCCAACTCGATTTTATTGTATATGCTTTTGGAGAGTTGAAAGGAACTCAAAAAGGAAATCGGGAATTTGAGAAGATTCAGACGGAAAGACAACAGACTACTTCGAAATCATGGGCAAACTCATCAAGAACCACTGGGCTCGTCTCATAATCCTCACCGCCGCAGCCTGTAGGTGTTCAATTTGAAGTATCCAGAGTGAACCCATTTGACTAACTTTCGCACAGACCAAGTTGCCGCGGGTATCCATGGCTTCTTCTGGCCTAAGATCTTCTGGGACTTCCTCACCAAGAACCTCGACGGCGCCGTGAAGCCAATCCCCGTACTCCAGGTGCTCAACGTTGTCTTTGGGATAATCATGTTCGCGTGGGAGTGGCCACTGGGCTTCATCGCTGGATCGTCAATGCATAGAAGCATTGAGGCAAGATTGGTGGCACTACCTTTGGTTGCACTTGCTGGTGCGCTCTTGTACCAAGGAACGAATGCGGCCCTCTACTACACCGTCGGCATGATGGTTTACTTTTGGGCGTACAGTGATGGAGAGGTTCGTTATCCCACTTGCAGTAATTAGAAGGGGCATCAGACTAACAAGATCAATAGGTTGTGGTCGCTAAACCATGGTCCCTCCCACCACGAATCAGACCCGGGAAGGTATAGATGGAACAGTCTCCTCCCGCTACGACTGTCCTCTTCCCCCTCCTCTCAATCATGACGGAAAATACACGATGAATGGAGACAAATGTCATGTGTATGTACATACGGACTTCAGGTCAAACATACTACAGCAAATCTAAAGATAAAAGACTAGTCATATGAATTGAAGAAAGAGAAGAGAATTTCCCTTTGTGTTTTGCGTTGCATGAGCGAAGGCGTATACTTTTTGTTGATATTTGGTGGTATGGTGTTTGGGGTTTAGAGAGGAGGATGGAGATGAGATGAACTTGGATGCAGATACCGCTCCAGTAATTACATGGATTATCAGATCCATGAGAGACGGAGAAGAGATGCTCGTTCGCGTAAAGAAATAAAGCACATTCGACTCAAGGCCTAGCCATCTCACCTTGTTTGCCTTTTCACTTCTCATCGTTCGCGGTTCCTTGAACTCCTATAAAGTCGTTGGTTTTTTCTTCTTCAATCTTCTCGCCAAGCAAGCAAGACCTCGTCTGTTTGGTCTGGACTTACCCTTACTCTCTTAGCAAGGTGGTTTCTCTGAAGCGAGGCTCGCGTCATTTCCAGAGGAGTCAGATTCTCGAATCTGGATTTCGTGCATCTTACCTTAATCTCCTCTCCCCTTTCCTATTACTCTACCTCATCGTCACGACGCGGTTGAGTCGTTGTCTTCTCGCTTGGAGTTGGTGGTGACGTCGTGACCTTCACATACGGTTATCACGCCTTGACCACGTTGTCCTCGCCGCTGAGATCTTGCGGCGAGAGAGCGAGCGAGGTTTGGTTTGTTGGGGCTTGGTTGGTGGTGTGTTGGATTCTAGGGGCCTGGAGTTTCTCCCGCTCTAGATCTTGGAATGGGGTAGGGTAGCCCTGGTCGATGCTTGCTTCTGTTTTTGTTTTTGGTGGTGTTGTTTTCTGGCGTTGAGGTTTTGGTGGTGATGGGTACTGGGGTGGAGTGCTCTCTGAGATTGGGAGGGTTGGTGGAGGAGGGGAGTGGCGCTGATGGATCTCTCGACGGGGTGCGCGCGGTTTCGGTGGTTCTTTCAATGGCTATGTCGATGCGGTCGAGTATCTGTCTACGACTCCACGGCTTCCTCATCACCTAATATCCCTAAGCGTTGTTCGTTCATGATGTTTCAGCCTCCCTCGAGGAAAGCTGGTCACTATGACATGCTCGTATCTCCCTTCTGCCCGTGGACGGCCCCTCGCTGTCGATGTTGGGTTGTGCTGTTCCTGCTGCGGTGGAGTATCTACAGTGGCTTAGTCCCCGTCACAACGATGATTTTGAGGTTGGGATAAGGCTGGGTTGGTGTTCCGACGGATACCTGGAGAATGTTCCGTTGTTGATGTTGGTGTTGAGGCTCAAGCGGCACGATAGAGTTTAGGCTTGCTGTTCCATGCCAACAACGCTTGGGGCGCGGAGGATGGCCGTGCGGAATTTGGGGTTGAGGGTGGCCGTTAGGGATAGGGAGGAATCTGCCTTGGGAGATTGAGGTTGTGGCTGGGATGTTGGATGTTGGGTTTAGGGCTTGAGGAGCGACATGAGAGCTGAGTTCTTAAAAACAGGACTAGTAGGGGAGTTGATGTTTTTATGGTTGATGGAAGGGAGATTGTGAATTTGATATTCGGTGAAGGGGAAGAGCCCATAAATTCTGGCGGTTTATTCGTCGTATGGTATGGTCCCTCGATCGTCCTGGGTCTTTGAGAATAATCTATGTGGATGACAGAAATGGGTTGGGAGAATGAATTCAGAAGATTTTATTTAGGATGGAAGTATAAGTTGTATTTTGAGATCTTTAAGAAACTATCGAATTTAGGGGTCTTAGGACATTTAGAGAAGCTTGGTGAATGGCGGGGTTTTGTATTCACGTTCTGAGATGCTCTTTGGATTTTTGTTACATGTAATCAGCTACAGAAAGATTGTGTGGGGAAGATTGATTAGCTCAAAATATATATATATGCCACTCCTTACACTATATAACATGATCAAATCGCCACCACCTAGGACATGAGGCGCATGAATGCAGGATACTCAGCCATTCAGAGGGATGGAGATCAACTCATGTCTCTGTACTCCTCTTATTTCCCATCGAGTCTTCTTGATCACCCTACAGCCATACAACGTTTCCATGTCAAATTCACTGTTGTTGACATATCCTACTGCTATCAATATACTTTCTGTCGTTAATTCCCCCTTCACGCCATAATTCCAACTACCATTTCTAACCACTAAACGAACCCCACACCCCTAACCTCAATCTCTCACCCACCAACGACAACGTAATTTGACATCTTTACTTCCTGTGCTTTTGACCATGTAGTCGTTGTTTATGATGCCCAGGAACTGCTGTTTTATCGGTAAGTTTTTGAAGGATATTTATAAGGAGAAGATAATGGGTCAAAGGTGTACTAATGTGCGTAGTGCTTAGTGTAGTCACCTTTGTGGATCTGGGGTCGGGCAAGACATATCTTTGATGGTGTGAAGGAGCTAAATTTCCTCACTAGTTTCTGAGGTAAATGGTTGAGCTTTCGGAAAGACTCAGGATGCTTCGCCTATTGTCCTAGTCCTTGGGTATCATAGACTTTCCAGGAAAGTCAACCCGGATTATCCCTAAAATTCCAGGAGATTCGGATGAAGTTTTGAAGTATTACTAGGACAATGAGACAGTCGGGGTATTCGGCTCAAGTGCCTAGGTATACTAATATTTCTGATGTATGTTCTTCCGTGAATAAACTACTCCCCTAGTTCACCTTAAGGAATATAATCCAACATTATCACAAAACAAGATGACTTCAACATTAAACTAAAATTCAACGACTCGAAACCACAAGCTGTCACTTCTTTGGTGAATCTTTGTTTATGCATCGCCTGCAGGTTCTATAAGGAGAGACTGAAATTGATAAGATGGCATCGTGAAGTAGTAGAGCATCTGAGCAAGTAGTATCTAGATGATAGGACGAGCAGCAAGTTCGCTCTTTATATGTATTCTATAGCTTCTCGCAGATCACTCAGTCCCTATATTAGCTATTTTGTTGGTCAAGAGAGATAATTACTGTTGTTTTCAATATGATATGATTCATTGATTATCATCTAAAACATAATAAGCGCGACATAACGGGAAAGGTAGAAACATGAGCTAAAACCCGATATCCAGGCACCAGTACGTGAATCTGGCCTAGTGCCTTATGTAAAGAAAGAGAATACAATCACCCTTCTATTTAGTCTAGGAGCCTGATCTCTCACTCTCAGGTCCAATCCAAAAGTAGGTTTTCCTCGTATCGCAACAATAACCATCTAACCTAGCCGCTATCTCAAATCCCTTTTCCCAACTTTCCGATATAAGTGCTTGGAGGAAATGGGAGGATGTCGTGCCTCCTCAAGTTCTCAAAGAGTTGGGATTCTGGAATTGTGGGTTAGAGGCCGGGTTCTTCGCCGATCGTGGGGATGCTAAGTGATATTAGGGACTCGAGAGAGTCTTGATCCGAGCCTAGAATTGCGATAAATCTACTCATAATGTATTGTCCTTTGCTGCTCCACAGCTAAGACGAAATAAGAGGATGTTATCTAATCTTCCTTAAATGTGTCGCATATCTGTTTTATTTAAGTATCGCGCCCTTTTATTAGATCTTCTTATGTCATAAGAGCCAGAAATTCAGCTGGGCTCCCAGCTGGGCTCCCCATTTAATTATCTTTTGCACTATACTTTGGTAGAGTATCAATTTCGACCGGAATTCTACTGGCTTGTCTTTCTGGGGTTTTTGGTGGATTGCGCAATGAATCCACCGAAAGATTGACTTTATGGATTCCAATTTGTGAAGTGTCAAGATTGCATTTGGGGTGTAGGCTGTGCGCATGGGAATACGGCAGATAAAGAATCATAATGTTATATAGTTCTTGGTCGAACTTGAGTATGCCCGGTGGATTCGGCGTCCCAGTTGCTCGGTATTGTCACCTGACCAGCCTCGTCAATGCCCCTTTCACGTTCTAGACTCGGCTACTAATTATCATAAGCACTGGGTTAGTTCACGCTGAAGCGCATTCGACACTCTTGGCACGATTTCACATTATAAAGATTGCTTTGTGTAAATTATTTCTTAATTATATAACAATCTCTGCAAGGGTATTTACATAAAACACAGGTCAATTTTGCCTCTAAGTATCGTCTAATAAGCTTATTATCAGCCACTGTGTTACCCAGGTTCAGTATCTTGATAAGCTTGATCTTCGTCTATTAATTTCCCCCAAACTTTCAATCTTCGCTTACTTGTAGTACAGTGATCCACTTCGGCAGCAAGAGCATGCGCCTCATCTGGTGACAAAATTCCTATAATGAGATAATTCGACTTACTCTTCTATATTATCTAGGACATTTAACTCGATTATTCAAGAGATTTAAGAAGAATGGAGCTAATTATTCTTCCAAAAAATATGTCAAGGAAGTCCTTGTCATTCTTTATTTCATCCTTAGGTTAATATCTCACTTGTGATAGCATGCGGTATTGCTTGAACTTGAACACATGTTTGACTTCTCCACAAGTTGTGATTCCGCCGAAACATTCTCTTATAGCCTTTCTCGCGCCTGTGAATCGCTTCATCGATATGTTTAAGACTCGTTCCTCAAGCCGTAGGCAATTTTGACTCCCTTCTACTATTGACATAATTGCAACCTATCATATTGTTCTTATGTTCTGTTTGAAGCCATTTCGTAGTCAACAATTCATTTTGTGGTAAACATCTTACCTCCGAAGCAGTTACTCTTCACTAAGCTATCATACGGGCTTCTGACATGTTCCTTGATTGTAACACTATTATAGACACATTAACCTGCTACCCGCAAATAGTCATTGCGCTAAACTATCCCACGGGGGTGTATCTATTGCATATCTAATTCAAATCTTTACAGTTAACAATTCACTTTTCCACAACATCTCGACCCCCCAAAAATTCTCTACCATCAGACCTCAATTATTCCACTCTGCTAAGGTTTTGGAATACGATATTACCTTTGATCACACAGCAGACAATTAGCAGTGACCTTTGCCTTGCCAGATTTCTTTACAATCAGGAGCTCTTCGGCTTATTCACGGTGTCTTCTATTCTCCACTTTGCCTCTGGCTATTTACTCTCTAGCATGGACTCATCTCCGAAATTGTTGGCCACCCTAACCCTGAGGCTAACGCTCTCGACACGTTTTGAACTGTAATCTGCTTAAGACACAATTCAGAAGCAAGAAGATCTATTTTAACATGTTACTCTACGGTTTATCTATGGTATAGCCAATTCACTGCTTCGCATATAGCTATTCCTTTATTCGTGACGCCTTACCTTGAAAACCATCCACAACCACTCAGCCTTCCAAATCCACACTTCAACAGGTTTCAGACAGTTCTAATTTAGTGAGAAAGTAAGTTATTTGCTTTACTAAGTTATTCCATCGTTGCTCCAAAGCTATCCTATTTACTTCTTCACATCTAGCAATTCATTCTCTCGGAACGCCTCACCCTCGAAGAATTCACTACCATTTACACTTTGAATTTCACCTTTCAGCATGTTTCACACTGTGACAGTCTCTTGAGACTTAGTGAAAAACGAAGGGCTTTACTTTAATAAGTTGCCTTACGGCCTACCCACAGCGTAACATACTCACATTCCCATGCAATCACACATTCTCATGCAAGTACTCACTCTCAAAACCACTCACCCCTCTCAACCCTACAATATCGTTTCGACACATTCTGAATTGTAAATCACAGGAGAGAGACTACATCTCTTACCTTCTCTCTCTTCAGAACCAATTTGCAGCCACGCCCGCCGATTTGTAACAACATTCGCATCCTATCACTCTTTTAGGACGAGTTTTACCTTTCATTTAGAGAACCTCGATATCGAGAACCCTTTCAAGCACCTACAAATCGACGAACACACCAAACACAACCTCCATTTCCACTGGCTCGCTAAGATTCCTTCTCCTCTTGCCATCATCAGAAGCAGAGACGAATATCCAAAATACCACTTACTTCCACCAGCCCCGCCTATTGACGTCAAAGTGGCCACCAAAGAGCTCAAGCAATGTATCCATCTCAGCAAACCTCCACCAGAATGCTCTACCATGACAGGAGATCACGTCCATGCCACCATGGCCAACTTCCATAACCAACTGCACATCATTCCGCCCTTCAAGTTCAACCCAAATGACCCTATCGCGGTATTGACCTCAACAGAGGATGGAATCGCACACGGTACACAGGGCACTATTATCACGACACTTTCGGAGCATTCGAGACGAAATGCTATGACGAAGCACGGGAGCATTTGTTGATAGGCCTGCTATGGAATGTCAAGGAGAATTACAGCGAGAAAGCTGATACCCAGAGGGTTCTCGAGGATAGGACGAAGATTATGAAGGGCATGAATGCATTTTGCTTTCGTAAGCAGAACTTGCGCCTCGTCTTTTGGCTAAAGGATGTTGAGAGCATGAGCTTCGAAATGGTATTTTAAGGGGCTGGCTACAATACTGGCCGAGTTCCAGGTCAGTGGCGGGCTGCGAGAAAACACGTCTTTGCCAAATTCAAGGGGAAGCAGTTCTGAGATAAAGTTGAATGATGTTCTCAGGCTATTCACCCCGGGATGAGCCGCTACAAAGCCGAATAATTACGCAATCCACCCACTCTCAATCCGTGGAAGAGAGAAGCATGCACGATGCTTGGACTAGAATGGTTGTTCGTTCCTCAGAGTGGGGGCCGCGCTAAGCGAAGACAAGTTAGGGGGGAGGAGACAGAACTAGTTATGAGCGAAGCTTGGCGCAAACGACGACTTGAGCGGGAGAAGAATTAAGGAAGATGGCCGGATGGAATAGTTAGGATGAATCAGGTATGGAAGGAGTTCTTTTGGACTCATCTTAATAAGACCAATAATGGGATGGGGAAGGTTCACAATGCTCAAGCAGATCATAAGGAAACGCAAAGGAGGAAAGCATGTGCTCCCTATTCACATGGCTTGCGACGGTTGCTACTAGAAGGGCTGTGGATGAGTTAGCTGAGAGAGTTCATAGAGTGGGGGAGGTCATTGAGTCGTACAAGCACCAAAGAGAGCTGCTTCAGCCTCAGCAGTATAGCAAAAGTAGATGAGCCCATGGGAAATGTAATATAACTTCTCCAAGTCCCACCACTTGCCTCATAACATGTATATATCTCACTTTTCATAGGGCCGGATAGGCGAAACATGGGGCATGCGTAGTATATATTAAGCGCCAAATTTCATGGATAATTTGATCATATTAAAGCACCTAAGCTATGATTGACTCGTTGATAAGCGTATCTGTGCTTATGTTTACACTCTTCATACTTTCTCCTACTACGCTAAGTTGTCCTAAAACGCAACGGAGATCCTCTAGTAAAAAATGTATCTCGAAAGATTGTAAGTACCTACTAGCTACATCTATGATCGCGAAATTTGCATGTTAACTTGGTTATCCTTAAACCGCCCTGGCCTTTTTGAAAGCTAACGATACTTCGGAGGACCATAAGTTACCCCTTACCTTTGAATTCTCCCGACGTGTATCAGTGAGTCTAAGTGTCTTCGACTTACCTTGAAATTTCAAAGATGTAGAGATCCTTCAGCGGATTTTGTCAAGCTACTTTACTTTACTCTTCTCGGAAGCATAATTATTCACTTCTATTGTCGTTGAATTATCCAAAGTTTTTGATAACTTCAAAGAATCCTTACGGGGGTCTATTTCCACTCTGATGAAATGTATTGCTTGGTATGATTATCATCATTGCACTTGTTTACGGCCTGAATGCTTGTGGTTGGTGTGTGGTGTAGCCGCATTTCCTTTCGGCGGTCAAGTCTTCGCCTTCCTCATCTATCTCCCAGGACATCTTCTTCTGTGCACATCCTGTAGGTACGTGCGGTGTATGAAGTGCCAAGTATGGAGTGTGGGGCGTCTCTCGCTAAGCTCGTTCTCATCGAACATAACAGCGTGGGCTAAAACTCTAGATACACCTAGGTATTATCCGAAGAATCTAGCCTAGTGTTTTATCCAATGAAAGAGAAAATATATCATTCTCTCATCCTATCTAGAACATTTGAGCTCATTCTCCTAAACATTTAAGGATATTCTAGGGGCTTATCCTATAATATCTATGGCAATCTACGCAGAGTTTTTGCCTTAATTCTTACAGAATAATCTATTGAACCCTCCCTTTCAACCCCTTTTAAAGCTAAAGAATCAACTTGAAAAAATAAGAAAATTTCTCACCTACATCCTTAGAGTAGCACCCTTACTCAAATGCCCCGAAGTCTCATCACAATCAACCGACACGGCACAATTTCCTCACCTCGCCTCAATTCCCCCATCATCCACCCCCGTTCCGACAATAAGCAGCATCATACGGACCGCATCGAAGATAGCAAGAAATCTCGATCCGGTACTCGGGTATGCACCTAGACGCACGCGTATCCGTGACGTGAGACATGATTGCCTGCGTAAAGTCACTTGACGGTGACACGAACGGCCTACCTTACGCCTCAGTAAGCAAGCCATATCATCCATGTCACATTCGAAGGCGACAAGTGTAAGATATAATCAGCTAAGTCCGGATAAATCCGATATCCGGTTTCCATTGATTGTAATTATTACGTCCTTTCTAGTATCTAATCTAAGTTGAATGTATCCAAGTGTCAGTAGGATGAACTTGTTGTATCCCAAAGTTCGAGCGCCAGTAAAGCAGAAGGCATAGAGGAAGGGCGGAGGGTCTATCATATATTTACATCTCATTAAATCAAAACCCAAGGGCGACGATGACCTGCAAGCTCAAGTGTGAAATAACGACCGGCTCATAATGTATTCAAGAAAAAAACCTGTCTACATGCCAAGCATGCTCATCTGTCGTCTTAAAGGACTCGCGCTAATGCTGCTATCCTCGCTGCCATAACAAGCTGAGTCTGTATCAATATCCCATTCGACCTCCTTTTCCTTGTTCTCTTCGGCTCCATCCCAACCTTTCTGCATGGCACCTCGGGTATTCCACCGTAGTGTACGAGAAACACTGTCGAACCATTCCGCTCCAGTCCTCGTTACTGTTGGGAATGGATATTGTGAGGCGGCAATGGTGACACAGTCACCTTGCTTGAGCTCAACGCGGCCTTTGCCATCAAATGAGCAATAGGCCGTTGCACGGGAATTTTTAGGAATGGAGACGCGGAGGAGCATGGTGTCTGACAGAACCATTGGGCGGAAAGATAGAGTGTGAGGACAGATAGGCGTGAGGAGAATTGCTGGGATATCTGGGTGCACGAGCGAGCCGCCAGCAGATAAGGAGTATGCTGTTGAACCCGTTGGTGTCGAGAATATGCAACCGTCGGCTTGTACAACGGTTAGGAGCTCATTATCTCCATAAAGCTCAAGATTGGAAACATATGGGGATGGTCCACGGTCGATGACAAGCTCGTTGAGAACCTCGAATTGCTCGCCCTCTTCCAAATCTGATCCTGCACCGTCACGGTAGACTGTACATGTGAATCGCATGCGTAAGTTGACTCGCATGCCTTCATCACCCATGACCTTATTCAGGTGCTCTTTGAAACGGTCGTATTCAAAGTTTGTGAGAAATCCCAAGCTCCCCAGGCTGAATGACAAAATCGGAGGCACGATACGTTGGAACAACCATGAAGTGAAAAGAACTGTTCCATCTCCACCCAGGGTAAGGACTAAGTCGAATTTCTCTGGCTGGCTCCAGCAGAGATCTGGTGACCAGTACTTCAATAGATGCTGAAAGCGGGGCTGAGCCTCGAGCATATCGGCTGCACCAAATCGCTTTGAGTTCCGGAGCTTCGCATCCACATAGACATTCACACCAAGATCAGAACCATATCTTGGGGTGCTCATGAGCCAGACAGCGAGGTCCTTAGTCAAATTGACTAGTTGATTGTCCCGAGCCTTGGTAACAATCATAACGTTACGGACAGCCCTCTTGATAGGGCGGCGTTGAAGTTGTTTTGATACCTCTCTAACTCCCGTTGCTGTTTGCATGAGACGTGAATGTGACATGAATCCATCTTCTTGGATCTCCTCAAGCACTCTGTCGATATTCACAGCGTCGTCAAAACGCTCATGGTAGAAGCAGGGTGATTGTAAAGCGTTGAAACGTGGGGTATTTGGTGATCCATTTCGTCCAGCTAGATCCGTGAGGGCAGCGGAGAGTTTCTGAGATGTGGCTGTCCCTGGTCTATTGTCCATAGCGCCGTTTCCAGCCATCATTCCGGAAAGTGAATTTGAAAGAGACAAGTTGTTTGGGTTATGGGCTCTTCCCGCCGAGGCCAATGCTTTCAAAATAGTCTGTCTCGGGATGGCTTCGACGGACAGCGCGTTCTTTTTGTGACCGTGATGAGCCTGGGGCGCCTTTGTTGGAAAGGCGGGAGAGGACGGTAGGGATGCCGAATCGGTGCCCGACTTGAGGCCTACTGTAGTAGCAGGAGGGAGGGAGAGTGGAAGGAAAGCATTGTTGATTCGATCGCTGGAGGCTGCGGTTGTGATGGTGGTCGGAGTTGGGTCGCCTTGTGGCTGGATGTTCTCGCAGGCGAGGGTCTCTCCAATGTTTGGAGCTGTTGATGTCAATCCATTTGTCTGCGGTGATGGCTGCAACAGAGCGTCTGCGGACCCTTGCGAGATGAAGGATTCATCGATCTTGGTGAGAGTCGGAGGTGGAGACCGGATACTTGAATTGCTTGCGAGCTTAGTAAGAGCAGGGTGGATCGAAGTGCCCGTGGAAGTCGGAGAACGTAGCTCAGACATTTCGAAGAAGCGAGGAAGCAGCGCGGAAATCCTGGTATGGGTGTGGTTGATGTCGAGCCGAGTCGGGGAAAGCGGCACAATGACACACCGTTGGTGGAGACGTGCAGGAAAGTGGAGCTTAGGATGTCTGGGTGGAATCTGATGCGTCAGGTGACAAAGAATTGCAAGGTTCTGATGCTGGCTCCAAACACTTGAAAACACCAATGATCTTGGTAAAGAAAATCCGAAAGAACGAGCTCAGAAGAGACTGCGTGTGTTTTGTGTATTTGTTTTGAAGTCACGTCGAGGACAGGCTTGCTTTTATACTCGAGCAGTACAAGTAATTTAGGAGTTATTATTGTATTCGTCGAGGGACGAAGTGATGAGTACTCGACACTTGCTAGTAACAGATCCAGGTCGAGCACAGAAAAAGTCGCAATTGATCTGGCACAAAAAATTGTTAGTCTCAGCCTGTAAATATCGATATCACAACCATTGTGCCTCAAGCCACACCAGTATTGCACCAATCCACTCTCTGCTCGTGCAATCACCAACTGTGTGACCGTGCATGATATCTTCAGCGGGAGCAACTTACATGATCTATTGGTCCAATGAGCTGCAACCGGTCGTTGTGATGTACCTTTATACTCGGCGAAAGGCAAAAGGTGACTTGTATGACTGGTGAGGACTGGCTCAAAATCGGCACGTGCGATAAAAGACAGTATTGGTGATAGTGATAGCAGATGCAGAAATCGATTGAGGGGTATATGGAAATGCAATGTGACAATGGCTGAGGCGACTCGCAAATGGGTATATTGAGATGCTGGAGAACAGAAGAGACACCCGGTCTATAAAATGTGCTGAATTGGCGCCTTGGAAATGCAATAAAAGTCTATGTGCAATAGAGTCAAGAATAGAATGTAAAAAAAGGTGTGAATGGCGGTAGAAATATAATATAAAAAGCAAAAGCCACAGATGGGATGGAGGAAGCACAAGCTGCCAGAGCTCTGCTGTCGAGGTTGATAGCTGGCGCTTTGGGTCTGAAGAGAAAGACTGGCCAGAACAAAAGCGCGAACAGAAACCCGAGGACAACTTATCTTATACCAAACCGGATTTTTGACTGGATCCTTAGATCTTCGAATCCGCAGGCGAGTTTTGCCCTGATGCGCCTGTCTCAAAGTCTCAGAGATCACGGGCCTGGCGGGCTAGTGTTTTGCTCCTTGCCCTTACCAAAGCATTGTTGTTGGCAAGTGCATGTATCATCCACCCAAATTCCAGTGCAGAGTGACTTGCTGCCGCCGGCGCCGAGCATGATGTTTGAAGTGGCTGTCGTTGCGGCTGACTGGTCACATATGTTTGGGATCAAGGACCCTTTCCGGGGGATCATACAGAGCCCTGCTCGCTCCGAGTCTGCAAACCGCAGCTTTTCCGTCTGATAATGCGGCTGCAGAGGGAGCCCAGGAACGCCACGTACTTCTACATGGTCCCCCACGTTCTCTAAATAAGGGACCGATAACCCTGAAATATTTATACTTCGTGTCAAGTTCTTCTAGAGTCAGGAATTCGAGGCTATCCTGCCATGCTTATTGGGACCTGAGGGCGGATGAAACATCATCGTGTCAGGGGGTGGCAACTCAAAACCGTTTCTCGGTAAATATTTTGCAACGCCTTTGTTCGTACACGGTATTGATCTCTAAATCGCTCTATACGTGTCTTTACTTCTATATTGGTATTGTATGGGCGCCAGCGGTGAGCCGCACGGAGTCGCAATTGATCCAATCGAGGTGGATACTTCGTCACCGAACTGATATTTGGTTTTACGTGCCCTACTCCCTCTCCACATCTTGGCAAGCAATGCCGGATTGTTTTGACCCAGTCAGATACCCATAACTTCGTTGTAAGTTTCCCTTCCACATCGCCACCGTTTCCAAAATGCAAACTTGACAGTAGTGGCGTCGATAGGGTATTGGGCGTGAAACGTCCATCCAGTGTGCCTCGAGATCTCCTGCAATGTCAACGACCTTCACAGCGATCACTTTTGTGTTCTAACAAATTCTGGAGACGAGATCTCAGGTGTGCCAGTGCAAATCTTGTGCAACCTTTGCTTCCAGTGTTGATTTCAAAAAAGTCGTCACGCCCTCGTTTGTCTCTTCGACCCTTACACCACCTTCTGTGTCGGCATCGTCTCTGGGGACGCACATCGATCCCGCCATATCTAATATGTTATCCCAATTGTCTAATGTGAAGGTTCCCTGGCTTTCGGCGAGTAACAACTTTCCTTCCGAGGTGAAAGCTAGGACGTGAACAGAATCGGCGCTTTCGAATCCAACGAAACTAGGATTTGGTGTCAGAGTTGTAGAGTCTCCGTCTTTGTGAGCGGCAATTAAGATCGAGGTAAAGGTTACGGAGAGCGGCATGGATGCAGAAAGTAGTGTCAGGAGTGCTGTTTGCAGCAGAGCAGGAAGAATAGCCAGGTGCTACGAAAATTAGCCTCTTTCCAGTGGAATAGCCTGCATAACTTCATACTGAGTTAGCTTGTACAAGCTTCGAGCCAGCGGATTTATCTTCAGGTGTGTTCGTGATCTGCAGTGTAACCTGGATTAACGTTCTGGGGAAGTTGTGAATTAGAATGATTTGGCGTAGTGTAGATTGCAGGATCGACTCCAGGTGTCTCTCCCGTGTACCTAAAACGCAAAGAGTGAGAACAGATAAATATAGATGAGATAACAAGAAACATACCTCCCACGCCAGCTGCTGGTCGGACGATGACATCGACTGCAGCTTCTTCGGGCAGCTCATCGCGACGTTGAACCTCGATAGGACCATTGACCGCGCCAATCACCGTATATCCATTCTGCGAGAAGGTGGCAGAGCCATCTGTGCGGTGGAGATGTGAAAGAATGGCCGAAGGAGCTGTTGCATTCGTCATGGCGAAACTATTGAATTGTAAAGTTCGTAGTCGTCAAAGTTTTTAGCTTGAAGTACAGCTTGAAGTAAATAAGTTCCCGCTTGGAACTTTTTCTAGAAAATGACGCTAATGCGGCCCATCCCACGCGCCGGTGTTGCCCCGCTGAGTCTTCACATGCAGTTGGGACCTGCAGCTGCATCAGAAAGCAACGACATCTCTTTCATTATTCATGAACACAATACATAAGGGACAAAATACTCCTTCAGAATGCCGGCAACCATAACTCAAGAAGTGGATAAGCAGAAAGCATCTGCAATCGTTCCTAATTTACGAGACAGGCTGCCCAAACTCGAACCACGAAAGCGGCAAACCCCAGCTTCAAACCCATTGCCAGTCCCAGAGACCCCAAGTCTACCTTTTCCACCAGAAACTTCTAGCTTGATTTTCCAGACACCATCACGACGAATCTTATCAGCTCAAGATCATAATCTCTTCCTTTCATCTCCAACCTACAAGCTTCTCCTAGCATTCATACTCGGCCTCACAGACTCCATCGTCGATACACCAGTTTCTGCTATTCGAACAGGCGACCTTAGTCCTGCCGTGTCTAATATCCTCGACATTCTCGATAAAGCTGAAGATGTGATTAAGCGATGTCCACCAGAAGATCAAGGAGATTCAAGATTTGGGAACAGAGGCTTTCGAGATTTCCTCGATCTGGCGGCGAAAGAACATACAGAATGGCATAAGCATCTAGGCATGACAGAGGAAGCGGCAATATCTGAAGTCTCAACATATCTTCTACAATCCTTTGGAAACCGCACAAGAATCGATTATGGCTCTGGGCACGAGCTGAATTTTATGCTTTGGTTATTATGCCTGTACCAACTGCGCATTATCACCCCTGCGGACTTCAAGCCTCTTGTTCTTAAGGTTTTCACTCGATATCTGATTCTGATGAGGCTCATACAAAAGACCTACTATCTCGAACCAGCAGGCTCTCACGGTGTGTGGGGACTCGACGACTACCAGTTCCTCCCATTCTTGTTCGGTTCATCTCAGCTTCTCCACCACCCCTTCATCCGACCACTCTCCATACACCAAAGTCTCATCCTCGAGGAATATAGTAATGACTACTTGTACTTGGGACAAGTCAACTTCGTCAACAGCGTCAAGAATGTGGAAGGTCTACGGTGGCACAGCCCGATGCTAGACGACATATCCTCCGCCAAGAACTGGATCAAGGTCGAAGCAGGTATGAGACGCATGTTCGTTGCCGAAGTCCTCAAAAAGCTACCTGTCATGCAGCATTTCCTATTCGGATCTTTGATACCAGCTGTAGAGGGTATGAGCAAAGAAGAAGAATTCGGGTTTCCCAGTGAGTCTGAGGAGAGTGAAGGTGGGGAAGTGGTGATCATGAAAGATGGCATGAAACATGTTCACCAAATGAACAGCTGGGGTGACTGTTGTGGTATCAAAGTCCCCAGCAGCGTTGCTGCCGCACAAGAGTTAAAAAAGCGAATGGGTGGAGGAAGTAATGGGTTAAGGCGCATACCATTTGATTAAGCATAATCTAATAGCCGATTCAAGCAAGCAAGCCTTTACAACTCTCAAGAATTCACCTTTACGGAGTGCGAAAAGTAAGTTGAACACCTGAACTTTCCGTCCTCGCTCCATGATAGGTACTCTCCGGAGGATGTCATCTTCGATGTCCCTCCAAATTTTGCCTCTAAACGACACCGGCATTGACTTGCCATTAACAACTAAAACAACGAGTACCGCTCCCTAGGTCATGTGAAATATCATGAAAGTGCCACACCAACGTCTTCACATTGGGTCGTATCTGCCAGCCGAGCACATCGCCTTACTAATTGCCCATTACTACCACTTTTGGCATCCTAATCATCAAACCCAATTTTTTGTTGCACATCGCCATGTGTGAATAGCTTCACTTTGAGCTATGCCAGCAACAATATCTTCCAAGAGTATATGTGATTTTTTTTAATATCACTCAAAATCTCTATCGAATATTATAATTAATGCCGTTATGGCAGTGCGCTAGTAAGACGTTTACATGTCGCTAACGCGAATATCGGTAGTAACGTAGTGCAGTGCTTCCAGGGCGACGAGAGTACTAGTGATGTGGCAAGACTAGCGCAGTATTGACAGGATGTTAGGGGTAGCGGTATTTACTCTATATATATTAAAGTACATAGATAGCAACGGCAGATAGTAACGGTAGATAGTAGAAACACATAATTGTAGATTAAATTATTTAGGAATACTCGCCTAGTCCTAAGGTACTTAATATTATAAGCAAAAGTATCTAAGAGTAAGAATAGGACTCCGACGAACTATAAAGATAAAGAACATCGCAACATCTGCGAACCAAAATGCTAGCTTCCAAAAGTATCAGCGAGAGGAAATAGCTACGATAAACGAGAGAAAAACAGATAAAGCGAAGCGTGAGCCGATCATAATACACAAGCTTCATCTTAGAAAGGGAGCCTGAGAACAGAGCTACTGCAGCTAAGTTATCACGTCAAGTTACTAGAAAGAAGCAAATCAGAAAAATTACGACTTTATCACTAACAGGAAAAAGCTTCATACGTCTTCATGGAATGGGTATTCTTTTTCCTAATGCTACATTCATGTGGCCAAGCCCTCACATTAATTCATAAGTTTTCCCTACAATCTTTCATTATCCCTCGTTACTTGGATCATCTTTCTTCGCTCTTCATTCCTCCCGGTCCATAAGCGTAACATTCGCACCGGACTTTTCCAAAGCGCCCTTGAGCTTGCCCAAAACATCCTTCCTTCTCGCCAACTTGGCTCTCAGAGTAGTCTTCTCCTCTGGCGTATAGTGGCTCAATTTTTTCTTGGGCCCAGGAGAGCTACGGGAGAAGGATCCAGTAGATGATCGCATCGAGCTCTGGAAGTCGCGTTCTCGTCCGTTTTCTGGGGTATAGAAGAGTCCGTATGTGCCAGGAGTGCGTGCATTTCGTATAGACTGTCTGTTGCGCTGAGGGGTTATGAAAGGAGAACCCTCACGACTCCGTGATGCATCCAGAGACCCGAAATTCAGCTTCCGCATTTGGCCTTCTAGGACATCAATGTCACCGCTTCTCTTTTCGACCATGCCTGTCATTTTGGTGATAGTCCGCATCACTGCCTCGACAGTTATTGGGGCATTGTTTCGACTAGACGCAGCCGAAGACATCTTCGTCTTGAGAAGCATCAAGCTCTCTTCCGCCTCTTTGAGGGAGTTCTGAAATTCTGTAACTTTTCGTCTTAATTCCCGTTGCTTATCAGCCTCGGCCACGCCAAGAGGTTGGTTCCGAGCAGTAGCAAGCTCTTCCGGATCTCGACGAGCCTGGATAATCTTTCGCATCTCATTACGTTGTGATTGAAGTCTGCTGAGTTCCTTTTGCATATCTTGACAAGCACTTAACTTCGATCGAACGTCCACAACGCGGCAGTCTTTCAGCTCGCCCGACAGGCTGACTTCAATAAGATGCGAAATGGCATCAATATCCCCAAGACACCAGTCACCATCATCTTGCAGGTCTTGCTTAGTGCAACCTTCTTCCTTGTATCCATCTCCATGTCCGCGCACAAAAGCCTTCACAGTCTTGGCATTAATGCCCAAATTGTCAAGCATAGAGTTGATATCTTGAAATACAAGCTCAGCTTGAGCCGGAACGCTGCTTGTGTCGCCTTTGATTTCTCTATGAATATGAGCAACAAATTCAGAGAGTGTTTTTGTCGGTTCAATATCCTCAGCAAGGAAAGCCTGCAGTTTGTCATCCTCTTCATCAACGAGAAGTTGAGTCTCTTCAGCCTCTTTCCGCACTCTTGCATCTTCCCGACGTCGATCTTCTGCCAATTTTTCTTCCCGGGTCAGAGAGAATGTGTTGGTAGGCGTGCCGGTTGGCTTTGCACCAAATCTTTGGGAGGAACCTAATATCTGGGAAGCAACTCCAGGCGCGCTAACTGAACGAGATGCGTCTGGCCTTGACATCCTTCCAGGAATAGCAGAGCGTATTGGACTTGGAGATCGCGGGCTTTGAGGGCCTTTCAATTTCGGTGGGGGTAGGGAGGGTGCAGCGGCTGCGACTTCTCCAAATAACGGGCGTCCCGTTGCTGGCTGCTGACCTGGTCTCGAGACCTTCGTGAAAAGACTACTTTCGATGGCCTTATTATTCTTCAAGCCCCCAAATGAACTCTGAGGAGTAAAGCCAGGAGTTTGCTGGGCATCAGAAACAGGACTCAAATCCTTTGCAACATCTTCACCGCTACCTTCTTCACTTGCCTCCTCACTACCATCTTCGCTGGCCGCTCCGTCCTCCGATTCTGAGTCTAAGTCATCGTCGTCTTCGCCATTGTCTTCGGGACCGCCCGGAACATCGCTTGGAGGGATGAGATAGGAAGGTATCGCTTTCGGGGCAGTTTTGGTTGGGGTCTCAGTAGCAGGAATATCTTTAGGCTCCGGCTTGGAAATGGTACCTGGAGGAGAAGGTTCGTCAGCTTCAGAAGAGGATGGTGACGAATCTCCAATGAGGAAACATGTCTTACTAGTCGGATCAGGTGGCAGGGGAGCTTCAGGTATATGATCACTGATACCTGTACCATTATGTGAGTCAGGCTCGTCTTTGATTTTGGGAGTTGCCGGTGTTTGTGTGATCGCAGGTGGAGGCTCGGTAGTGATTGGTGTCTTAGGCCCAAGAGAAGCGGAACTCGTGCCAAGATCAGCAAAACTAAAGCCACTTGTCGTTGCTGGTTTGCCGAAACTGAAACCAGCTGTGGCGGGGTTAGCAATTGTTGATGTCGTAGCTGTGGTGTTGCCGAAGAGACCTCCCCCTGGTGGATTTGGCGAAGCAAACGGGAATTTGGCAGGCGGTGCAGATGAGGGTGTAGTAGACTCCTTCAGAGGGGAGCCGGGTTTGATAGATTGATTTGCTTGGGTAAATTGAAACTTAGAGGGAGGTGCTGGAGTAGAACTTGGTGTAGATCCTGGAGTCATAGATGCTTTGGGGGGAGACTTGGGTCTCGCAGGCTCTTCTTCCGCATCCATATCAGCCTCTTTCGAGACTGGAGACTCTACAGACGGCTTTTGAGAAGCCTCACTCAAAGCTCCTCCAAAGCCGCCGCCGAAGAAAGAAGAGACCTTATTCTCGTTCTTGTCAGGTACCTCATCCTTCGTTGATGGGTCTGCTTTGAAGGTAGTTCCGAGGCTGAAAGCATTTCCACCACCAAAGATACCAGAAGATGATGAGCTGCCTGCCAGAGTAGCATTGCCAAATAGATCTGCAGAAGATCTGCTATTATTTGTAGGGACAATGCTACCAAATAAACCACCACTTGGCTTGTTGTCAGTCTGTGAGACAGAACCAAAGGTGCCACTTGGAGCACCAAGTGCTCCCGAGGTGGCAGGCTTTCCCAGCACACTACCTGTAGCTGCCTGTAGGTTGTTTGCAGCGGCAAATCCACCTTTAGAAGCGAAGGCGGAGAAGCCTCCTGAAACTGGAGCCACACTTCCAGAAGAAGGTACTATTCCGAATGGAGATGCAGGTTTAGCTCCACTAGCTTGACCGAAAGTCGATGTCGGGGCTGTTGAGCCAGTATTCCATGGAGATGGCTTTGCTCCTGGCAATCCAGCAGAGCCAAAAGATCCTGGTGCTGTAGCTGTACCGAACGCCGGTTTGCCAAATGCCCCAGCCCCCGCAAGCGTAGAGGTGCTGCCAAAAGCCGGTGCATTAAAGGCACTAGCAGATGTGGTAGCCGTGGCAGGAGTTGATGGAGAACCCCAGACAGACGTTTTCTGACCAAGTCCTGAAGAAGCCCCAAAAGCACCACCAGCACTCGGAAGTGATGGGGTCCCAAAAGCTGAGCCAGTGGATGGCGAGCCAAAAGTAGATTGTCCAAAAGTGGGTTTTACACCAAATGATGATGTTTGTTGCACTGGGGCAGGTGAAGAGGTTGCGGCATTGCTGGAGGGTGGTGCGACTACCATGCCAGAATAAATGGTACCTTGTCTGACTGATTCCGAATAGACGATCCACCATGATGATAACACACCCTCATGGTTCAATACCATCAACGCTGGAAGGGGTGTGGCGGACTCATCAATTTCATCTCCAGGAATTGGCTTGTACACTTTCTCGGTACTAGACAAATCAAGGGCGAACCCAATAGGAGACGTATCACTTAAATCACCACTCATTGGAAGAGTGGCCCGCTTTGAATCGTCAGACATGCCTGTCATCGTAAAGACACCAGTAATCTTGTCTGCCGGCTTGTTTGATGCCATGGGGGTCTTTGATCTACTGAAAAGTCCGATATCTGTAGACGCAGTCGAGGCCACAACTAGTATATCGTCAATATTCGGAGGAAAGTTTCTCAGGCGCAAAACGAATTGATGTGGCGGCGACCTTTCAAGCGAACTGAATGGCTCAGCAGGATCAGAGATTTTTTGAAACATGAAGCTGGAAGGTGGCGATCTGGTGACAATGTGGTAAGCGGATTGTGGTGCGAATCCATTCTCTCCATTCTGAGGGGTGTGGACTGTCAGGAAAACATTATTCTCTAGCCAGGTGATTGAGGAGACTATAAATATTAGCAATAATTTTATCACCACGGCCAAAGTTACACTTGCCATAATCATTGCCAGTCAAATTAGGTGGTTTTGGAATGTCTCCTTTCCCAATCCCCTCTGGGGTCATTTGATATGCCGTACCATCTGCCAGACCCGCAACTAGCTGTTTGCCTTTAGCACTCCATGAAACACAGCTGACGGTGTTCTTCAAGATCTGCCCATTTGGTCCTTGTACAAAATTTCGTTCCTTAAGATTGGCCATCAACAGATCTCCATTTACTGTCACAACCGCTAGTAGTTCGCCCTTTTCTGCGGTCGGATTTGGTACCAGCGCTCTTAGAGCTTGGGAATTCGTAGATATCTCAAAAGCAGTTGCTGTTGACCCTCCCATAAGAGCCTGAACATCATAAACTGCCAATCCTCCACCATTCTCTGCTGAAAGTACCAAGTGCGCCTCATCTGCGGAAAATGCGACTTGAGATATTCTCATGGACATGGGAATGTTCAACTCGGGCTTGAAAGGCTTCACATTGTTGTCCCCCGATTCTGAGCTTTCGAAAGCTGCTCGAATCGCTTTCGTCGAAGCTACAACAACCCCATCAGGCCCAGCTGCGGCAACAAGTCCCCTCTTTGATGCAATGCTCATCAGCGACGAAGTTGTGGGTGGTAATTGACTTGCGGGCCATGGCGTAGACAGCAGTTGTATTTTGGCTTCTCCAGATATTGACTTGAATCCGAGACCCTGATATATGCGTTAGCGACTGGACCATGAAGCTTCTATTCCATTTTGCGTACCTCTGTTGTTATGTCTTCTAAGTCTGGTCCATTTTGTGTTCCTCCCGCCCCCGAGGAAGGACTACTTGTGTTGTTATTTCCGAAGGTGCTGAAGGCCATGATCGTTGCAAAGTAGCCTTCCTTTGGAGGCGTACTAGGACTTCATAAGATACTTTGGCGCATTGGTTGCTGTCAGCGTTTGTTCGAGTCCACACGAGGAACAAGGAATGAAGTTTTGTGGTGTCTTTCGCGTTTGTGAAGTTAGTCGTAAGTCCGCAAGTGACGAAGCTATCGGAGACTGTAGTGTGTAGGATATTAGAAGGTGAGGATTGGACTTGTAGACCTTTTTGTCCAGGTGTCTAGCTATCATGCAGGTACCTTGAGATCGTGAACATTTACTGGGAAGCTTTCGCGACGACAGTCACGTGCAGGACATTGTCGCGTCGACTGTAACCTGGAGCTTGCCTCGCAGAGAGCTTGGAAACATCAAGTTCATCCACAACTCCCCTCACCATCACAAGTTCCACGATCATCTCGAAGTTGACCATATTGGCATACATAATCACGACGAAATTAATCTCGATATATTGACCTGTATTCGCCAAAATGCCAGGCTTCGACTTCTCAAACCATACCCGCAATGCCGCATTACACGCACGAGGTGTACCATTGCCAAAGGCAACAAGTACGGGAACAACGATTGTAGGATGTATATTTGATGGTGGTGTAGTGGTAGGTCTTAGTTTCATCAAACTTTTCAGCGGACGCAAGGCTGAGGATATCTACCATACTCATTCCCTGCGAAAACCAAGCTCCCCATCTTAAGCATAGAATGCTAACAGACTTTGCCTAGATCGCCGCAGATACCAGAGCAACCAGCGGTCCCATAGTAGCAGATAAGAACTGCGAGAAGCTGCATTACATCGCCCCTCAGATCTGGTGTGCAGGAGCTGGAACGGCTGCCGACACCGAATTCACAACCGCTCTCATCTCTTCCCAACTCGAGCTACACTCCCTCTCCACTGGTCGCAAACCCCGCGTCGTAACATGCATGACAATGCTCAAGCAACATCTCTTCCGCTACCAAGGACACATTGGCGCATATCTCGTTGTAGCAGGTGTTGACCCTACCGGTGTTGGACTATTTACTGTCCACGCACATGGTAGCACAGACAAGCTGCCATATGTCACTATGGGATCCGGATCTCTTGCAGCTATGTCAGTGTTCGAGACACAGTGGAAGTCGAAGATGACGGAGCAAGAGGCTGTCACATTGGCATCAAACGCCATCCAAGCAGGTATCTTCAACGATCTGGGATCCGGCTCGAATGTCGATGTCGCAGTTATCACAAAGGACAAGACAACTCTGAAACGAGGATACGTCAAGCCAAACGAGCGAAGCCAAAAGCAGAAGAGCTACGTTTTCAAGAGGGGCACAACAGCGGTGTTGAACGAGAAAATCATCACGAGACAGGAGATCAGTAAATATGTCACGGTCTCAGAGTTGGAGGGCGGCGAGACGGCCTTGGGGGAGAAGATGGATCTAGATGTGTAAAGAGCGTTAGCCGGGGGAATGCTAAAATAATGGCATAGATGTATTAACATTGAGGCTTGGTCGGGAATGGCGCATGAAGTTGCTGTGTATACCAGCGAGCAGGCAAGCAATATGACAATTGACAACACCTGGTTTCTTATGATCAGTATGAATTTGAGCATAGACATGCTAGCCATTGATCGCTTCTCTTCTCCTACAAAAATGCCATATCATGTCGGTGAGTTCTTCGAGTTCCACTTGACCTCGATCTGCTGAAATGGTATTTCGGAGCAATCTACCGTGAAAGATGCTATCAATCGTTGGTATATACAGACTATCATCGCACGACTAAGAATTGAGACTTCCACAGGATAAGTAGGACCGGCTCTCGCCAATTTCGATTTTTGATATCGTCTGTCCAACCAAAGCCTAAAGAATGAACAACAAAAGCCCTCTATCCTACTGCTAGATGTAATATACTCTTCTACAGAAACATATTTTGGAGAAGGGTTATAGTTCATAGACTAGTCTATAAGATTCAGTTAGTAACAAGTTCACCACAGTAGACTGTTTTTCGTACCTACGTCTTTTCCACCGCATAACATCTTCACACATCACGTTTTTCTCAACTCTGCCGAACTGACTACTGGAGGGGGTCCTATAATGTTCTAGCTGAACTTAATATCCCACTGTTGAAGGAGAATATCCTAAATATGGGCTATAATTCACAGTGACATCTCAAAGATGTTGCGAGCGAGAAGGGAATAAAAAGGACAAAAGTCAGCATTCAAAATCTATAGTGAAAGATTTTCGAATGGCAAGTGATTTGAAACTCTGAGATTAAACAGTGGAATTGAAAGCAAAGGAATATATTTGACGATAGCCAATACTTCGGAAAACAACTAAATGCGAGGCATTGCTGAACTCCTTTGAGCCTTACTTAAAAAGAACCTCCTCAAATGAGCATCTAAAGCCTCGAGTGGTCTACGCTCTAAATCTTGTCAGTATATCTAGCGAGAGAATTTCACTAATATCCCCCTTTCTTCCCTCTTGATGAGAAAATTTTATGCGACTTCTACCTCTTTGTATACAGCTCCCATGCGAATTTCCCGAGAAATCCATTTTGTTCACACTTAAGTCCAAATCTCGGAGACGGATCATGTAGGAGAAGGCTCTGTGCGTTTATAAAACGTTACGAGTTCAGGTTCGTGAAACTGAACAAAGGACAAGGCTAGTAAGACATATACCAAGTCACATCCACGACAAGGCAAATGGTGAAATTGCCACTAAAGGATGTAATACTTATCAGAGCGAGATCATCATATTCCCATAAAGACATTAACTAAAATCTTAGCTTGAACCTCAGTTCGTAAGCATCAGAAGCTCCCTTGTTTATTCGGCTTCGAAACTCAACTTCACTCACACAAGCACCGTTCGCTATGATATGTAGACCAATAGTGACCCCAAGACCTCTGGTAAGGCCACCACCGCCTCTAACAAACATCGGTGTAAAACCGTGGAGCGCCTGGCTATGAACATTTCTTCTCGAGTTCAACTCCACTCAACAACCACAAGTTAGCAGTACGCCTCCGACGCAGCACCACTCATATACTGATTGCCGCCTCCACCAGCCGGGAACTGGTATTGGTATAGCGGCATGTCGAAATCGTGTGTCTGGTCAGCAGGAAACAGGGCATCGAAAGCATCCTAAATATCACATTAGCTAGGACCCCCTTGATATAGCTGAAAGTTCGAGAACTTACCCAATCAATATCAGCCAT
The DNA here is from genome assembly GCA_001414415.1 of Hymenoscyphus repandus. Classification (NCBI taxonomy): domain Eukaryota; kingdom Fungi; phylum Ascomycota; class Leotiomycetes; order Helotiales; family Helotiaceae; genus Hymenoscyphus; species Hymenoscyphus repandus. The sequence goes on from LLCE01000005.1 coordinate 170,507, forward strand.
CAAATCATCAGCGCCATTAGATGATGTCGGAGGAGGAAGTCCGGTAATGCTGTGAGTATCACTACTTGCTTCAGGACTAGGCTGATTCGGTAAAGCCCATAATGCTTCTCCATTTGAGACTCCTGCGAAGACAACATCTGGAATTGGTGCTCGTCCAATAGAAGTATTTGGTGTGATGGGCATTTGCATCTGCTCGTAAGGCGTACTGTAATATGGTTGGATGGGCATCGGAGTAGTAGGCTCGTATTTAGGCATTGGCGCTCTTTCTGGTTCAGGAGATTTCATGTATATAAGCTGCTTGTTCTCTGTGGCTGTCATTCCGTTCGCAACTCGTGGGGGTCGCTGTCCTATGTGCTTCTCCATAACTGTTGGAGCACGCATGCCTCGCATACTTTGGTATATTGCAGTCTTTTGTTGAAGCTCAGAGAGCACTTTGAGTGCCTTTGTCCTGCGATTCTCGGTGGGATCACATTCGAAAATGTAGTCTAGACAAGGCCATATGCGATCCACCTCTTTCCTATTCGGATAGACGTACACTTCTAAAAGAAGCAAAAAAGCAGTATGATGCTGAGTCAGAGCACCCACATACCAAGCCCAATTCTTCAATTCTGGCAATGTCTCCAACGCCACGGCTGTCTCCAGATTTGCTGTGCCGTTGGCTAACATGATGCTTCGAAGGCGGTCAGGCATTGGCGTGACCACGGAATTGTGGTATCGATGGAGAACCATGACATGCAACCTTGAAAGTAGTAAAGCCTTAACAATTTTGGCTGCTTTCTGAACGGGGATTCTGTCATCCATGAGATGATCATACTTGGCGGCCATATTCGACTTGAAAGTTTCGATTTTACTAAGGACTGCCGTGAGACTAATCTTTCGTCTCTCAATTTTAGGACGATCGATCCACAATGTTCTCATCATCTCAATGACCTCGAATCTTATCAAAGAGAATGTAGCATCTGCCCACCTATCTGCAGGGGCAGGTGGCTTTCCGGTAGCATGAAGGTCAACATCGTTGATATTGAGAGGCAATTTTGTGTCAAACTCTTCTCTCCTAATGGAAGGTCTTGGTCCTTGGGCCTCACATGTGCGTATATCTAGGAAGCATAGTTGGTGCCAGATTAATCGTCGGACGTGTGTTTCTAAGGCGTTCATTCCATATGACTCGCCATCTCGGTGAAGCCCCATACACTCTGCCATACGCAATGCGGCACCGAGCAGAACAGAATGCGCTCTTGAGACCTCAGCCCTACATAGAGGAATCTGTATAAAGCATTAGTAAAGGCATGTCGTTAGTTCATGGCGAATGTATACATACCAGATACATTACGAAACCTTGGAGTGTTTCTATCTTAGTGGTCCTCAAGAAATTGGCTCGAGCTAGAGAGGTTTCAGTGCCAAGCTTGAAATTTGAGATTAAGCTCTCTTTTGAGACTCCGAAATCCCGCATAATAGCTGATTCATCCATACTGACTGCACCAGAAAACATAGCAGCGAATATGACAGCTTGCACGGAATTTGGAGGTTCAATACCCAAGGAGACTTCATCCCAGAAAGTATCGTACTCCTTTTCAAAGGTTGGACGATGTACTGTCTGCGCAATTGGATGGACACAAGCAAAATATTGCTTAATGAGTCTATCAGCTGCTAGTCGAGAAGGTAGGAAGTCAACAAGTGATGCTTGTTGGCCTTGAGATCCAAAGAAGAATCCTGACGAGGGCATGATATATGATGGTCCAGGCTTAAGCCACTCGTTTGCTGGAGGAATTGGGTTGACGAACGATGAGGGTGAGGGTGCATCTGGGGTTATGTTCTTGTGTCCTGTCATGAAAGTGTCGTTCATGGTATATTGAAGCTATTGGAAACAATCAGCAAACAAGACTAAAGAGATAGAGAGAGCGCGTTGCTAAGTTCAGTAACGAAAGAAAGCAGGCTTGCTGAATTTTGTCCGTGCCCAAAAAGCATTTTGTGACTGTAAGTAGATGGGCTCGAGGAAAACAATTGGAAAAGGAGCCGGAATATCTGGAACAGGGATTGGGAGCTCTTTGAATATCAGAGCATGTAGAAAGCATCTCGAGAAATCTAAAAAGGACAAAACGTCCAGCAAGTAAAGCAAACTCAATTACGAAAATTCCACCAACCTCTTGAGATATCTTTGGTCTAAAGAACCCCCCAATGCGCTCCGTAATGCGCATCTTCCCCAACTGAATCCCCAAATCCAACAAATCATCATCCTCTCCATCATCCCCATAAGCCGCATCCACAACCGCCAACGGCGTCGGCTCGAGATCCTTCTCATCCTCATTCGCCGGCAAATCATCATCCGCGTCATCAGGCAACGCTCGATCCTGGCCAGGCGAAGTTGAATTCACTGGCCCCGTCGCGTTCTTCGCAACATCTCTCTCAAGCAAGCGTTCTAGAGATCCGACTTTCTCTTTGATCTCCGTGAGTTTGAGTTGGCTTGCTTGATCGAGTGCTGGGGCTAGGAAAACGCAGTCGCGAGTGAACTTCACGCAATTCGTGCATGGGTGCGATTTATTACATTTCAGCTTTCGACGTCGACATTCCAGACAACTGGTGATCATTCGGTTCCGTCTCCTAATCCGACTCTGTGGTGCTGCGGGTGCTGTTCCCGCTCCATGGCTGGGAATATTGGCCGTGGCCATAGGAGGCGAAGGCGAGGCATGAGTATTCGTCGGTGAGCTGGTTGACGATGTTGAAGGGCGGTTCTGGTCATTGACCTGCCCATATGTGTTCGGACTGTTGAAGTAATCCATATCGATAGATCGGGAGTATTGCCGCCTGGGGAGATCGAAGCCCACTCTCTGGAAAACGTGACTTGCCCTGATTGCTGCGTTCGGGGACCTCTGTTGCCGATTCGTGTAGTTGAGTTATGAAAGGAGCCAAGCACGATTATCATGCATGTAACACATACATGGAAGGCAGCATGCCATAGATGCGATAACAGGAACGGAAACTTGTGGTCTATTACGAGCGGCGCAGTGAAACTTGAGAGTTCGGGGATGTTGACGAAGAGAGCGGGTTAATTTGTTGGTGTTCGAGAAGGGAAGAGGTTATTAGTCAGCAAAACTTTCCACCACCATCAACACCTCAATTGGAACTTTCCGTAACTTTACGGGCTATAGAAACATACCAAAGTATGTGTTTCGTGCTATTGGATGGGACTAGGGCCCAAAAGAAACGGAAGAGTGCTCTCTTGGAAAATCTCACGTTGTGTTCGATAGATGATCAATTGAAGGATTTCCTTGATTCTTTTTTGAAATAGATGCAATCTATCCGTCTAAACGCCAGAAAGATACTCACCGAAGTACCAATCGAAAGAAAATGCATCGCATATAAGTGCCAGTTCATTATACCCCCCCCACTCCATTGCAAAAAAGAATTTGGCACCCATGGAGATCTTACGCAGACCCTATTGCTCCATCGTGAAGCCATTTCGCATAAGTTCATGTAGGCTACTGCCGCGCCAGGGATGCCCACTCCATGCAAAGTATGAAAGAAATTTGATGTAGGTGTGTCAATAATTTCCATGACATCTATGATTTACTGGGAAGCGCATTGAACTCGCTCGCCACCTTGGCCTTCTTCATCATCCTCGTCCATGCCGGTTGCTGAGGCTCTAGCTTGCTGAGATGGGTCAACATCCTCGAGATCGACTGTCTCCGTCATCGTCTCCTTAGGAGGAACGATGGTTGTCTCTGATGGAGGGAGGATTGATTTGAGCGCATCAAACGCCGCTGGGTCGGCGGTAAAGCCCTTTTGTGGAAACTTCACATCAAATTTGACATACAGGTTTCCGTTGTCGTGATGGCGGTACGATGGCATTCCTTGGCCACGGACAAGTTTAAGAGCACCTATGGCAATTATTAATTCAATACGTTCGAGAATTCGAGGGCAAATTCCTTACCTGGACTAATAACTTCTCCTGGCATAATGTCTATGCTCAACCACCTCTCGTCCAAGTGCTCCACAAAAATGGTACCACCAGCAAGTGCGGTTACTAGATCGATATCCGCATGGTAGAACAGATCATCGTCCTTGCGTTGGAAGCGGGCGTGGGGCTTTTGCTCGATTTCGAAGATAACATCGCCGGGCTGGACGCCTGGAGTTTGGTCTCCCTCTCCTCGGAACTCGATTTTATGTCCAGTTCGAACACCTCTGTCGACGTGGACATGGAGGACCTTTCTCTCGACGACTGTCTTTTTACCTAGACAGCCCTTACATTTGTCCTTCTCGCGAATGATCTCACCGTCTCCGTTACAGTCTGGACAGACGGTCTGGAAACGTTGAATCATTGGGCCCATTTGGCGCATCATAGTCTTCATGCCGTGGCCGTCGCATCCAGCACACTTCTTGACTGCACCTTCCTTGCCTCCCCGTCCATCACACTTTGAGCAGATGACAGATTTCTGAAGAGCGAGCTTAGAAACCTTGCCTCGGTAGATGTCTTCGAGGGAAACTTTGTGGACGTGGTGGATCGTACGGGCCTTTGGTGGACCTTGTTGGCGCATACCACCACCAAACATACCTCCAAGTCCTCCACCACCACCAAACGCACCACCGCCACCAAAGAATTGTGAGAAGAGATCCTCAGCGTTCATTCCACCGCCTGCCCCACCGCCCTCTAAGCCCTCCTCGCCATACGAATCGTAGATGTTACGCTTTTGTGGGTCAGAGAGTACCTCATATGCGTGGGAAAGTTCTTGGAACTTCGCAGCAGCAGCAGGGTTTGAAGCGTTCTTGTCTGGTTGCTTAAGTCAGCTTTAGTTATCCCGCGAAATTTTGTGGTACTAACCTGGATGGTGCTTCAGAGCCCCAATCTTGTACGCCTTCTTTAACTCGGCCTCAGTGGCGGTCGGCGAAACCTGCGGAAAGGTGAGCTGAATGTACAGAGTATTAATACCAACGTACTAACCCCGAGAGTATCGTAGAACTTTGTTTCTTTAACCATGATGTCGGCTGTGTTTTAAAGAGTGAAGATTTGCGGAAAGTTGTCACCCTGGAACCAAACCTCGTCTTCCTTTTGCCTAGGTGTTCCTTTGATGTGGGGAAATGAAAGATCTCAACTATGAAACAAGATCAGCTTTGCGATAATACAAGTCGGATGCGCAGAATTTCTAGGTTGGCGACATCGATTTGGGAAAGATCGAGGTGCTCCCAGGCCAACGAAGAGGCTGGCGGTGCAGCTTACCTTGTGGATCTAGCGAGGCTATCGCCTTGTGCACGGCGTGGAAACTTTGTGAAGTTTTATGCACCAACTTCTCTGATCAAGAATTACGGATTGGAAGATGAGATATCTTGTGCGGTCGTCAGTCTTTGGTTCTGCGAGGAAGGGTAATGAGATGGAGAGATCGCAGAATTGTGGTTTTGTGTCGCAAGTTTGCCCTGGGAGCTCGCTGATAAAAGTTTCGGTTAGTCTCGAACCTCATGGAAATTCCATCCGCTTCTATCGAGCCGGGCACTAAAATCAGCCTCGCCACAGGGCAAAAGGTGAATAATAATACAACACGTAGATAACTTGAGTCTAGAATGTAGACTTATCGACAGTTTAGCAATTACTTCTGTTCTCTCTAACTAATTAGAAGTTAAACTCATGATAGTCCTGGATATCCAGCCGTTCAAAGCTTCATGATGGCTCTCTTGAAATTCCGCCAAATTTAGCCTCATGCAGCCAGGGCCCTGGTCATTTCCTTGCTCGGCAGGCGGCCAATGAAAGGATATCAAGTTTCCTTCCTTTTCAAGGAGATTTCTTATCGATAAGCCTTCTTCCGTGATGACACAGAGGAGGGGCCAGAGAGGGGCAAGCCATTTAAATTGACTGAATGGTCGAATCACCAGTGAACCTTCAATTTAGCTTGATTAGTGGACGATAGACAGCCATATTTTATGAGATCGATTTTCCTGTCCTCACTGATATATATTTGCTTCACTTTCGAATGTTGCAGAGGGGGAACTACAGTACAGCACGGCACCTGGCAGACAATATAGAAAGATGAATGACCAGGAAGGATTTGCTATTGCATTGAGGGAGGCTGAAATCGGTTATAAGGAAGGGGGAGTTCCTGTCAGAGATTTATCCACTTTGACAAGTTAAGTGAAATCTGACTGTTAAAAGATTGGAGCTGCTCTAGTATCCAGCGATGGCAAGTTGTTGGGAAGAGGGCATAATATGCGAGTGCAGAAGGGCTCGACGATTCATCATGTAGGGTGTTTACCTGCTTTCCTGTTTCGCTTTCAGAGCCACAGGCCTATATACTAACTAAGTGTTGCAAGGGAGAGACAGCTGCGCTAGAGAATTCTGGTCGTTTGCCAGCTTCAGCATATAAAAACGCGACAATGTTCACAACGTAAGCCCCTTGAGTTCAACAAATCTTCCCACATCACTTATAATCCTACCCCTAACAGACTTTCACCTTGTGATATGTGGTAAGTTCGTTTTCGGGAATTTGAAAAGTGCCGTGCTTATGCTTTAAAGTACTGGTGCTTGTATCCTTTACGGAATCTCACGAGTCGTCATCGGAGAGAACAAGACTTTCCTAGGAGGCGAAGCATATTTGAAGCAGAGAGGCATCGAGGTAGTTGTTTTGGGAGACAAGAAATGCCAGGACTTGATGGACAAATTCATCTCTGAGAAGCCGGAGGTTTGGTGAGTCTTTCACGTCATCAATTTCAAATGGAATACTGACCATTAACTATAGGAATGAAGATATCGGCGAAGAAGTGAGAGTTTACTCGAAGGAGACGAAAGCTTAGAGGCCATTTCAGATCTACTGCGAGGCTTAATGAAGTCATTTGCCGGCTAAACGGTGCAACTCCTCAAAGTAAAACTTCAAATCATCAGGTTTGACACCAGGGGTAATTCCTAGAAGCTGTTAGCAAATTCTCATGAACAAAATTGAAAACTACATACCGTGGCCAAGATTTGCAATCCAGCCCTTTCTTCCCCCACCAAAGCCCGTCACCATCTCCTCAACTGCCTTTGTTATGGCACCTCTCGTCCCATATAGAATCCCTGGGTCTGCATTTCCTTGAAAAACGACAGATCTATCGCCCCTGACTTTCACTGCCTCCGCTGGATCTTGTAACCAGTCTAAACCGACTACTTGGTAGCCAATATCACACAACGCATCCAATGCATACCATGCTCCTTTCGCGAAAACAACCATTGGAACAGGATCTAATTTCAATTCGGCCAAACGTTTCGGAAGGTGTCTCGAAATGTATGCCAGGTAGGGTTGTGAGAATTCCTTGAACGACGTTGGTGATAACTCTGCGGCCCATGAATCGAAAACTTGTACCAGCTTTGATATGTTAGATAATTGATCACCACGTTATGATGACAACGTACCTGAGCGCCTGCTTGAACCTGCAATGCTAAGTATTCCACGCACACTTCTGCAATCTTTTGCAACAGGGCCTTGCTCGCCTCGGGATATCTGTAGACCCAGGTCTTGGTCTGAATGAACAGTTTGCTTCCACCTCCTTCAACCATATAACATAGTAGTGTCCATGGGGCGCCACAAAACCCAAACAATGGAACACGCCCCTTTAACTTATGCCTGGTCATGGTGATAGCCTTGTATACATAATCGAGCTCAGCAGCAACATCGACATTCTTCTGTAGAACCTTTTGATACTGGCCATCGTCTGGTGATTTGAGGGGCTGGGGGAAGTGTGGTCCTTTTCCATCAACCATTTCGACCGTCATTCCGAGGGCCTGAGGTATAACCAAGATATCGGAGAAGATGATTGCGGCATCAACTAGACTGGCATATCTCTCAATTGGCTGTAAAGTCAATGTCGATGCGATTTCTGGCGAGCGACAGCATTCGAAGAAGTCACGCTTGCCTTTGGCCTCATGGTACTCAGGAAGATATCGTCCGGCTGGAACATATTGGCATTAGCAAATATCACTGGGTGTAAAGACATTACCTTGCCGCATCACCCACATTGGTGGTCTCTCAACGCTCTCACCTAAATAGTGTAGGAGTTAGTCTTGCCCTAGATTGACTCAATGCCGGAAAAAGATGTGTACTTGCCCCACGCAGTTCTGATGATCAAGTCATTCTTCAGAGGCTCGAATTGGTGGCCCATCCTTATTTCTGACTGATACCGTATGATTATGTGAGCTTCGTGGGGATTGAATTGAATGATTTGAGATTGTTTCTGCAAGTTCATGCTCCTCCGGAGCTTTGAAATCTTGCGAGGTGATGGAGGGGTTCCGAGGTTGGCCTGAAAAGCTCCGTCTGGGTATGGACATGGGTGGCACGAGCCACAAGTTTCTTCGACCTCTTCTCGCGAGAGCTTTCCTCCAAGCGCAAGCCTCAATACCATATAACTACCAGATTTTGCACATACCAATTGACCGACTCCTGGACAAATTCGGCTGTCTACTATATGTCTATCCCGCGACCACGGATCTCACGCGACAATTCCTTCATGACACACGATCGATAGCTGATGCCCGTGTCCTCTAAAGTCTGCTGTCGAGCAGTCCAGAGTCGACTTCCTCTCCCACGGCCGTTATGGATCTCTGATGAGATTCTGAATGAAGCTTTTCAACGATTTTCCAGAGTTTCAAACACTGCCAAACGCTATGGTAGCTTTGTGCCAGGTCCACTTGAGTCGCGCAGGCGACTTGGGAAAAGACGAATGGCCTACGCCTATGCAACCGAACCTCCACAGACGATTCCTTTCTCTCTCGGGCATTTCTGGAAACTTTTTCAAACAGATGATCTTGATAAAACAAAGTTTCATTATGAGCCTCCAGCACCTCGCGTTGACACCAGACCTTTCGATGAACTTGATCCCCCTTTATCGGAACGAGATACTCTGACGCTGCCCGCAAAAAACCCTCAAGTGTTAGAAGGCAATTATGTTCGTGTCGCAGTGCAGGATCGGACGTTAGATAAGGAAGAAGAAGCAGTTCGAATGCCGGTGGGAAGCTTTTTTTCGAAGCCGGAGATATACCAGTTCCAAATACAATTGAGGTCTGCGACTGAAGGCCTGCCAAAGATATGCAAAGACTTCAGCAATAGGCTCAAGCAAAGCCTGATAGCCGGGGAAGTGTCGGACGATATTTTACAGCGGGTTTTAAAATGGCATCTGAAAGACGATATACAACAGTCACTCTCCAAATCCGTCTGGTGCCTTCATCTGTGCCAGGCAATTTGGGATGGACTCTCTCGCTCTGAGGTTCGTGAGCTGGCAAGCTTCGAAGGTGCGACTATAGACAAATTGTTTGGATTCATCGCGCGTGCGTCAATGGGCCCAAAGACTGAAAAGCTTGCGATCAGCATTTTACACTCTCTTTCCTCTTCACAACTCGCTTCGATTTGCGAGAAACATAGTCTGAGCAAACTCGTCACAGCGTGGATTCAATATTGTTGTCTCACACAAGGGGAAATATTGAAAAGTAAAGTATCGCGCAACAAAGCCAAGGCAAAAGCACATAAAAGAGTTGGCAGCCTTGCCGCCCGTCTTGAACTTGTGGAGAAACTCGTGGCTTCGGTTGGACTTGAAGCTGGAGATAGAACTTCTGAGTTGAACACGCTTAAAGGGCATCTCGAGAAAGCAAGGTGCTTGTTGACAACTAGTATCCATGCCATCGACGCTTGGGCTATGACTACCCAACAACGGTCTATAGCAAATCTTGCTGAAGCCCTTGGAGAAATTACCAACGAGGACGGGAACTTGTTGAAAACAATTAAATCGTGCACAATGTGCATCCGCAATCTTTCGACGAATAGCACTGAGCTCTCGAAGAAAGATCTGCGATTTTGTTGGATGTCGGTTCTTGCGCAGATGCCACATGTAGATGACAGCATCTTGATGGCGGCGTGGAAAACCTTAGGGTTTGACCGCGACCATGAGCCATTTTTTAATGACATATTTATCAAGCACCTGATATTTTCCAAAATGGCCGGTCATAGCAAGCTCATATACAATACGTTCGAGGCATTACGGACGTCCGGAGACACCATGAATGCCTTCGTGCAAGCAGTCAAGCGCCATGGAGACTCTTCCCAGCAATTGACGTCCCTTCTTGGTGAATGGATCACCCTTTCCTACAAACTCGACAGTAGAATTGTTAAACAACAAATGCATCGACTGCAAGCGGCTGGGTTTCGTTTCTCCCCTAATGCTCTTTCTAAACTTCTTCATCGAATCCAATTCGATGATCCTCGCAAGGCCGCCGAGATCTACCAAAGTTGGCGATCAACACCCAAAGTTGGAGGCCAATCGGGTTTCAAGTTTGAGCATAGTCCGACGGTGATTTTATCATTGATATCCAAAACCACAGTGCCTGTGAGTGCGATATGGGAAGCGTTGGGAATACCTCAGTATGAAAATTTGGCAAAGGGGAAGTTGCCAAATCGCTTGAATAAACTCAAGGACCAGCTGTCACCCCAGATGCAGTATCTACTCATGGAAATGGCTATAGAGTTTGCGAATTCACCGTTACGAAGCAGGCGGGTAGCCCTCAGAGGTGTGGTGCAATGTCTACATTATCTGCGAGTTCACAGATGCGTTATTCCACCTAAGGTCTCGAGAGCGCTTACTCACGCAGGCTTGACACGCTCACTGATCGATCGGAAAGGTCGTATCGGTAAACATAGGCTTCGCTGGGCCCTGGGTGTGATTGATAGTATAGAGGGGCGGGAGGTTGCGCAGAATGTTAATGATATTGTATTTGATGTCCAAGACGCATTCCGTAGGCAGCGACATGCATACCGAGCTACCAAGAACAGAGTGCCGATGGGGTTTAAGCTTGCAGAAGAAGAAAGGTGGGAATATGACTAGAAGAGCCGTAATAATATCCATAGAACAACAGAAGCCTTTCGAGAAAAGACGTCGATGAGTAGGCGTTTGGAATGTAACTACAATACACTGTTTATAGAGAAGTTACAAACAAGCAATAAGAGAATATAGACACATTCGTAGAAATGACCAGAGTCCTCGAGTCTATTTGGTATGTTCACGTGCTCTGGACTCGATATCATCAGATTGAATGGTGGAACGACTGCAGATATTTGCTTGTTCTGTTTGGCAATACCATTTGGTCTTTCTTGTCAATCACACCCCTTTGTGTTTTATCACAGATTCACAGAACTTGGTTTCAAATATCGAGACTAATCACTCTATAGCTAATTTAAATTCAGCATAAAGTCTTTTGCGAACTCTAAGGGATTATAGTGTGTACTGGAATAGGATTTAAGGCAGAGATTTCCAGAGAATTCGTGCATCAATGCATTTCAGCGTGATCAAAAAGATTCTATGTGGATGAGTGCCTGTCAAAGAACTCTTGTGTATATAATTTTTTTTGAGTCAATTAAATCTTGCAGGTCTCACGCTTTCGTTCCACTTGACATGTTAAATTTACTTCCTCGATATAGATAACCAAAATATATTGAGTAAGCTACGCATCTTCCACTTCTGCACCATCAGCCTTCCCCTCCCCTCCTTTCTTCCTCAGGTTCTCCAGATTGTACAGCAAGTTCTTCAACTTCGCTGCATCAGGCACTTCGGCATTCGATACTTGATCCGTCTTCACAACTCCCTGGCTAGGCCCATTCCCGAAATCGTGCATAACGAGCGGTAAAGCTTTGGGAGTTTCAGGGGGGTGCGTTTCTGCTGTTGACGAGGGCTTGTGAATGTTGTCGATAGAGATGACAACGCGTGGTCCTAAAGCTTTCGGTTGGGCTTGAAGAATGGCGAGGGAGAGAATGTTGCCGGGAAGTTGGAGGGTATTTGAGAGGGTGAGGGTATTTTGGGAGTTGAGGTTGAAGAGAAGGAGAATGGGAAGGCTGGAAAGTGTTAGTGATGGGTTCCGAACCTAGCGGTAGAGAGGACTTACGCTTCACATGTTACCAAAATGATGTCCACCGCGGCCTGTCGTGTGTGGTAGATCCCAGAAACAGCTGTCTTGCTTTCTTTGGGACTTTCCCCCTTTAGGGCTGTCGTTAAGAAACCCCTGAGATCTACCTCAGACAATAAGCTGCCAGATTCCCAATTCCAGACTAGCAGCCTATCGTCTCCACCACCTGAAATCAAAATCTCAGGCCGGTCCTCCGGTATACACATCCTCGTAACGAACTCCTTGTGTCCAAGACAGAAGCCTTCGATAATATGGGCTTGTGGAGTGCATCTCGAAACACGAATATGCTCATCTCTATCCGCAGTGATAATATAACCCCTCCCATTCAAGCTCGCTAGCTTGATGTCAGTGAGCATAGAAACATGACCGAGAAGTAGGGTATGCTCAAACATAGGAGTGGCATCTTTTGCTGGAGTATTTGTCTGCTTCTTCTGGTTTTCGAGTGCAATTCGGTTCCGTTGTGAGTGGATAGTGAACTCATTTGCTGAAGGCTTAAAAGTACGTTCTGCTGTAGTGGACGAGGACCTTGAAGCTTGACTTTGCCCTGGCATCTCTACTACTGAGGTGAAGGCTGGCAGTAGAGGGAGAGAATAAACATCGCCAAACTTGTCGGCACTGATGATTGTCTTGGAGTCTGCAGTTATGGCTAAAGATGAAGGCCTTTTGGGCATTATGCTAAGTATTTTATCAGAGGCAATCCAGAACCATAGATAAATGTAACATACCGCTCGCCTAGTTGATTCAGACGCTGTACTCCATCTTTCTCAACGATCTCGAATACACGGATACATTTATCTTCTCCAGTAATAGCTATCACGTGTTGCTCGTCCTTTGTAACAGCAAGAGCAATGATGGCGGGAGCTTCCAGGCCCGTAGAGATTGCATTTGATCTGTGGTTCTGCTTTTGTTTCTTCTGTTTCGTTCCTCCATTTTCTGTGGCTTTAAGTTCTTGAGTTGGCTCTATACTTGTCCTCTCGGTTTCTGGCTCCTCAGCGCTAATGGAGAGCTTGCGTCGCTTTGCTGGCGGTGTTGATGCATCTTCCAGCTTAACCTCTCCAGAAGCCGATTGTGACTCTTCTGTGGTTAACGTTTCATTGTTCTTCTTCCCTTCGACTTTGCCGTTTTGTGGTTGCTGATTTGGATTGCAGCACCAAGTCGAAAGAAAAGCATTTTCGCTGTCAAGATCGAATAGGTCGATATTTGAATCTCTAGCGGCTATGAGAAATTTTCCGCATCGCTCGAGACACTGGTAAGGCATCTCGGAGTTTCAAGGTTTAAATATCAACAATTAAAAAATTGTTTCGCAAGATTTTCGAGGAGGAAAATTCATCTTTTTCAGATATCAGAGGTTAATCACGTGAGGATATAGTCCCTAGAAGTCCTGATCGACCTTGAACAATCGCTTCTGGTGGAACAACTTATCATAGATGAAAACCGTATTCAGTCTTGAGAAAGTGAGGCTCAAATGCTGGACGTCGACTTCGAAATAATGCCCAAAATGGTTAGTGCCAGACATGATATTATCTCATCTTGATTGGCTCGGCTAGCTCCACAATGCGGCACTCCAGCCCTCAATTTCGGAAATTCTGCATGAAATTCATCTTTGCGAAAACATCACTCTCACGAAAACTCAACAGAGTAACCTTACATCCCATTCCAATAAATCTGACCCTTAAACATCCTACCTTCAAAATAAGAAGATATGGGGGGCAGATCAGCAAACAAGGCCGGCTACTTCGATAAGCTCAAGGGTCTCCTCGAGGAGTACAAGAGCATTTTCATCGTCAGCGTTGACAATGTCTCCTCCCAGCAGATGCACGAGATTCGAGTCGCCCTCCGTGGCAAGGGTGTAGTCTTGATGGGCAAGAATACCATGGTAAGTACATCTTCTCTTCAAATTATAATTGCGAATGCGTGCAGATGCTGACTTTTATTTCTCCAGGTTCGTCGTGCCGTCAAGGGCTTCATGAACGACAGCCCCGAGTACGAGCGTCTCCTTCCTTTCGTCAAGGGCAACGTTGGATTCGTCTTCACCAACGCCGAGCTCAAGGAGATCCGTGACGTTATCCTCGCCAACAAGGTCGCTGCTCCTGCCAGAGCTGGTGCCGTCGCTCCGGCAGATGTATGGGTCCCAGCAGGTAACACTGGTATGGAACCCGGAAAGACCTCTTTCTTCCAGGCTCTCGGTGTACCAACTAAGATTGCTCGTGGTACTATTGAAATTACAACCGACTTGAAGCTCGTCGAGGCCGGAAGCAAGGTTGGAGCCTCCGAGGCTACCCTGCTCAACATGTTGAACATCTCGCCCTTCACCTATGGTATGGGTATCTCCCAGGTTTACGATGCAGGCAACACCTTCCCACCAAACGTTCTTGATATCGAGGAGTCTCAACTTCTCAAGTCGTTCTCCAGCGCCATCACAACCATCGCTGCAATCTCTCTGGCCGCCAACTTCCCAACACTTCCATCTGTCATGCACTCTGTTGTCAACAGTTACAAGAAGGTCCTCGCTGTCGCCATTGGCACCGAGTACGAGTGGGATGAGATCAAGGAGCTTAAGGATCGCATTGCTAACCCTGACGCATACGCCTCTGCTGGACCAGCTGCCACCACATCCGATGCTCCAGCTGCCGCTGCCGCCGAGGAGAAGAAAGAGGAGTCTGAGGCTGAGGAGTCTGGTGACGAGGGATTCGGAGGTTTGTTCGACTAAAGCGGTCTTGATCTTGCATAAGTTCACGAAACACTTGGGTTTGACGACACGAATTATGATACCACATAAAGGATGTAAATTTGCAGACGATAGAATGTAGCTACGAAAGCACATATCTGCAAGTCTCGAGATTTCAATTCTTGAAGTGATGTCAAACGCGAAAGCTTATGCAATTCATGTTGGCAAGCATTCTAACTTGATGGAAAGGTCAGCTTATACTTTCTTTCTTATGCACAATTCCCCGCAATGTGATGATTAAACTCATAGCTTTTTAACCCTTAACGGAGATCTGCTCCTTGAAGACCAAAAATAACAACTCTAATTTTTTCCTGATCGCTCCTTCAACTCCACACCCTTTCAAGATCGCTCATTGTTGTACATATTGCTGACTATCTTACAGGATTTAGTGACAACATTGCCTCATGCAGCGCATGTCATATGGCCTCCTTTTTCCCCAATACTTCCCTTGCGACACTGATAGCCTTCTCCGGTAGCCCAGCCAATCTCGCAACCTTGAGGGCGTGGCTCTTTCTGTTAACTCCTTCCCTCAGTCTGTGAATGTATCTAAACCCCTCTCCTTCGTCATCTTCCTTGACGTCTGTACAATAGAAGCCCACTCCATCCATTCCTTCCTTGGTTGCCATATCCGCTAGATCATGAAAATGTGTCGCGAACAGAGTCCTACATTTGTTGACATGATAGAGGTGATGCAAAGAAGCAAAGGCAACCGCTGTTCCATCAGTCGGTGTCGTTCCCCTGCCTATCTCATCCATAATGACAAATGAGCGTGCTGTAGAAAGCCTCAAGATGGCCGCTGTCTCTAGCATCTCGACCATAAATGTCGACTGGTCACGATACAAATCATCTGCTGAACCTACACGACTGAAGACTTGGTCGACAATACCTAGCTCTGCATAATCGGCAGGGACATACGATCCAATTTGTGCCAGAATCGTGATAAGTGCGTTCTGGCGAAGGAAAGTGCTTTTGCCAGCCATGTTTGGGCCTGTAATCAACCACGCCCTCTCGACGTCTCCTACGAAGCAATCATTTTTGGTGAATGTTCTCCCTTCCTCCTCTAAGCCTCCTTCGACAGTAGGATGTCTTGCTCCAACAATTTTGTGGCTGCATGTTTGGTTTAGAATGGGCCTTGTCCAGCACTTTTCCTTAGCAAGAACAGCAAAAGAGGTTCCCACGTCAAGTTCGTCCAGCACGGCAGCATTGCGGCGTAATTTTACGATGTTGTGGATGACCTGCTCCCGAAGATCTCGGAACACACGCTGCTCTTCTGCGCGAATATGGTCTCTACAATGATCAATGCGACCACCTAAATCAGTCCACTCGCCATGGTGGAAGGATGTAGTACTTTTGCTTGAGCTGACCCGTTTGCCCTCTGTAATTTCGCGCTTTACATCCTTGCCTTTGATGTGGCAGATATGCCCCAAACCTGGCGTGAACTTCAAGGTTAGACTGGGGGCTGCGAGTCGTGTCCGAAGATCTTCTGCGAGTGCTGCCTTCTCAGTGACAAGCTCCTCGAGGCCATCATGCAGACACTTCAAGGTGACACTTGCGCCAGGCTTCATGATCCATACTTCGTTCTCCTCTGAGTAGCTCACTCGAATGCTGGGAGCCTTTCTCCTCTTTTTAGGCAGGATGTTGGTGTCCTCTTGTGAACCTTCTGAAGTTACAATCTCTTGTGCCAATGCTTGAACTTCTCCTGCTTCGCCATCTTCGAGCAGATGCTGTTGGACAACACCTTCTTCGTCAATGGCTTCTTTGATGCGCTTCGCTAAAGATAAGGGCCCGTCTAGAGTCATGCCTGAGATGAGTGAATGAATACACTCTGCTTCGGTATCAGTGTCTTGGGTGAGTGTTGTGACAAGTTCTTGGGTTGCACTAATAGTGCTTGCTAGAGCGAGTAGATCATCCGGGTCTCCACGGCCAAACGCGAACTTTTGTAGGAGGCGGTGTGAATCGTGACAACGACGTAGAAGGATGATGATGCGTTCCCGAAGGAGCTCGTGTTCGAGAATGTGAGTTACAAGATCAAGTCGAGAATTGATTACCTTTAGGGACGTAGATGGGGAGCCTACTTCCAGTTAGATTTTGCAATTTTCGAACAGGTGGGATGGCGGACTCAACCAGCTGTCCAGGAGTCTTGCTCCTCCTTTTGTCACCGTCCTTCGGATTATGTATAGTAGGCTTCCCGTAGGAAGATCCTGCCGAATGGTCTTCTTCATCTCTAGTGCACGCATAGTGTTTTTATCAATGCCCATCACATCAAGCTGTCTAGTTGGAGGTTGAAGCTTCATGTTTGAACCTTGCAGTCTTTCTTCCACATATTGCAGAAGCGTCCCCCCAGCTGTCACCTCCTCGTTCGTGAAACTATCGGCTTCCTTGGGGGGTATTGGTGACTCTAGCATAGAAGACCAATCCTTTATTGACTTAGCGGCTGTTGTTGTATGGTAGGTTATCATGTTTCGGTCTTCTGCCAGAACTCCGAAGATATCATGATCCTTTTGTACTCGTAGTCTCTCGTCCAAGACAATCTCTCTTGGGCCGATGCGAGCTATGAAAGAAGGCAATCCTGCTAGAGTCGTACTTTGAGTAAAAAAGTGACCCGTTGACAAGTCCAACCATGCCAGACCAACAGCCATGGGAGAAGCTTGCGGTACAGGCTCGAAGCATAGTTTCTGTGACTCGGAAATATCAAAATCCTCCTTTAGGGGCTCCTCGATGTTAATTGTAAGAACATAATTGTTCGTGAACGGATCCATGAAATTCTCGTCGATCAAAGTCCCAGGTGTGATGATGCGAGAGACCTTTCGATCATTCATCAAGCCCCCAGCTTTCGACTTAGCTTCTGCATCATTCCGAATCTCTTCAGCGATGGCAACGTATCGATTCAAATCCTGAACAAGAATTTTAAGATATCGATCCAGTTGAAAGTAGGGAAATCCCGCCTAAAAACCCTCGTTGATTATAAATTTCAGCATGGAACTCTCATAACTTACCATCGACACAGACTGCTTGTTCACTTTCTGCCCCACCGCCTTCGTAGCAACTTTTAAATTCAACAATGGCCCAAACTCATCCGCATGCTCAAAATACAGCTCATAAAAGCCGCCAACACGAGTAAGAAGTACGCAGTTTTCAAATTTCCGCATATTACTCCGCGCTTGTAACAAAACAGTCGGCAAAGATGGAGGAATTTCTTCGATTGGTAAAGGATCCAGCGGAATCATACCTTGAGGTAAATCATCAAGCTTGATGGCGGTTTTCTTTTTGGCGCCCCTATTGGGGACGCGCCAAGGTTGGCGAGATCTTGAGAAGTCATATCTTAGAAGGGGCGAAGGTTCACTGGCAAGAATGTGACAGCCATGAGATAGACTTTGGTGAGGAGAAGAGATCCGAACCCATTTCAGCGAACGTAGCATTTCAGAGCGAGCTGCGATAACTCTGAGGAAAGCGCGATAGAGAGATGATGCTTAAAAACGTGACTTGAGTCTGGTGGGTTGAAATTTTGGATTAGTCAGCTGCTTTCCAACTTCTAGATTCTATGTTCAGGTTAGTTTCAATATTTTATTCATTGCCTTCATATAGACAATCAATTTCTAAGGATCTTTTGAGCTTTTTGATGTTACTTCCGTCATTTCAAAAACGAGCTTTTGTTTTGGCATCCTGCTTGAATTATCTTTGAGCCTCTCTTTGTTACTCCTGCTAGGCCCTTATACGACTCTCAACAAATTTTCTTCAGCTTTCAGTCCAAAAAGCATTGAGATAAGAGCGTTAGCCTCTGGGTATACCAATTGGCTTTGGTCAAAGACTCTGACTGTACTGTTTAGGAAAAGAGAATAAGAAATACATTTAAAGGACATTCTAGCAGATTATTTTATAACACCTAGGAGAGTCAAGGAGTGGTGTATGTATAGTTTGACTTGATCTTTTACACTCGTCCTGCCATATATGACTTGTCTCAATCATAAGTGATGCCAAATCTTCGATCTGAAATAATTTGAAAGGACGGCAGTGTCATGTGACAGAATACCAGTAGTCTAATGACGCTACTCAAACAAGCTGGACCTCAAACTCTCCGTCATGCTCAACGTCGGAAAATGTCCTCCATTTTAGCACACCCGCAGAGACCTTTGTTCATCCTAGACTTCGATAACACGATAACAACGAAAGACACAATTTCCACACTCTTCTCTCAAGTTATGAAGTTCCAGGGATCTCTTGGAAACGATCTCACAAAGGCTCATGCTGAGATCATCTCAGCGTACTCCTCGGACTTTTCAGCGCATCTGGAAGATTACATCCCTAAGAAAGAAGATCGCCGCACTCTAGGAGATGATATATTCTACCAACGGGGTCTCTTGAATGTAGAGATGAGAAGTTTTGAAAGAGTCAGCAAGTCTGGCATCTTCAGGGGGATAGACTCCAAGCAATGGCAGATACTAGGCCGTCAGGCGGTAGTGAATGGCGAAATTCAGATACGGGCTGGATTTGACAGGTTTATTCAAGGGGCTCACAACGCTAGGTTCTTATGGGGCATAGTCTCAGTCAACTTTTCCACGGACTTCATCAAAGGTGTCATCGAAGCAGCGGCAGGCTTCGCATCTTGCGCAAAGGTGCAAATTGTGTCCAACGAGACAAGAGCAAAGGACGGTGCAATAATTGGCCCAGAATTATCTAATCAAAGAGAGACCATAAGCACTTCTGACGGAAAGCTACGTGCTATGCAAACGCTATTGACTTCGTGGAGATTACATCAGAAAAGTCTTGGTGATATATTCTACATAGGAGATTCTGGAACCGACATCGAATGTTTAGTAGACGATGATGTTACTGGTGTTATCATGGCTCCAGACGGGAAAAGTTCTCTGATGGATGCGATGGAGAGAATTGGCTACAAGGTAGAGCACATCAATAACTATCAGAAACATGAGAATTGTGAGAGAGTATTGTATTGGGCTGGAGGCTTCACGGAAATCATGGATAGTCCAATTTTCAGTTGACGAGGAACTTCGAACCGGGATCGCATAAAATAACCAACGGGTATATCCACACATTAATCGAAGAGGTTCGTCGAGTCAATTGAGGGACAACATGGGACGAGCGAGTATTTGCTTTTGGGACTATCCAAGAGAGTGCTCAATCAAGGCTTTGTAGCCCTTCACCGCAGCTTCGAGATCTGCGACCTTCAGATGCTCGTGGTCGGAATGCGCCATCAAGATTGTACCAGGACCATACAAATATCTCTTGTGGTCACCCTTCAAATTGGGAATATCAGTTCCATAGTTGACTGTCATCGATTCGAAACCTAGCGAATTTTAGCCTGCTGTAAGGGTACTTCATCATGATGAACATTACCTGGTACATCGCTATCAATGTGAACGGGACCATATCCTCCGTTACTTATTACTTCAATGTCTTCGTTTACCTTTTTGACAGTATCTGTCACAATCTTTCTGATGGCGTCCGGTCCTCCGGCAGCAATGCGAATAGCAAGTTTTGCAAACGCATCCTCGGCGATTACGTTGGCTGCAACACCGCCATCTACTCTTCCGATATTGAGAGTCGTGTTTCCATATTTCTCGCTCCAAGGTAGCTCCAAATTCAGGAGAGCGTTTAATGCAGGTATAAGCATAGCATTGGCACTCTTACCCAATTCTGGGTAGCCAGAATGACCAGCCTTTCCCTTAGCCCTCAGGTCCACACTCGCGATGCCTTTATGCCCGCTTGCTAGCTTCAGTTCCGTGGGCTCGCCGAATATCGCGCTCTCCCAATTCAGGCCAAGATCATTTGCCTTCTTCATCCCGTCACCGCCAACCTCTTCTCCGACCACGAACAGGAGCGCAACATCTCCCTCCTTTATCTTGCCCGCGGCCAAAAGCTCCTCAACAGCAATTATCTGCGTAGCAACACTCCCTTTCGCGTCGACGCTCCCTCGACCCCATATCTCATCGCCTCTTCTTTCATAAGGCCAAAATGGTGGTACAGTGTCAATGTGTGACGAGACCAGAACTCTTGTTTTCCTCGATTTCCCAACATAGGCTAGAATGTTTTCTCGTGGACGATCGGTGCTCGCCTTCAAAGGGCCAACGTCCTGGATTTCAACCGTGAAATTTTGGGTTTGCAGATAGTTTATAAGGTATTTCGCGACATTGTGCTCATTTCCGCTGATTGATTGATGCTCGACGAGCTCCTTGTGCAGTTTTATGAGGGGACTGAAGGGGCTTGAGTCAAGGATGGGATATTGTGCGTTGAGCGATAGGCTTGAATACGTTTGCGTAGCTAGAAATAGGGATAAAAGTATCAAATACCTCATTTTCGATCGTCCGGATACCAATTGGCCGTTTCAAACAACAAGGGGAAACATTGAAAAGGGTTCGGAAAGGCTCAAAGAGCCAGGGCTGTCATCGCAAATGTACCGCAGAGCTACCCAAGACCCCTGTAATCACATCCCAATTTGGAAGGTGGGGGAATGGATACTCCCGAGGTTGAAGAAGATGATATATTTTTTGTTATTAAAGGATATCTTTAATGTAAATTATGCAATTTACTCTCTATATAGATGCAGAGTAAAGAAATAAAATGCTTTCCTAAGTACAACACTAAATAGATTACATTCTAGAACTTCTAAGTTGAAGTCCTAAATTGCAGTAGCAGACTACCGTCAGGCGGCACTAACTTATTTGATAAAGAAGCCGAGGAAAGAGCATAGAGTACAAAATTTGGACTAGCCTGTGCAAAAAACAGAGAAAAGTAAAGTTAAAGTTATTTCTAGAACGAATATAGAATATTTAGGGATATTTAAGTTTTGAGGTCGACCGCTAACCAGTGGCATCTACTTCCAATTCCTTCGCAGAGGTGGCTTTCTCGACCGCAATACCTTCTGCGATCTAATAAGCGTCAAACCTGTAACGGAAGAGGATATTTCTAGTTTCTTTAATCACTATAGCCAATCATCTAGTGCAATCTCGCTGTTCTATTCGGCTTCGGTGGTGTCATTACTTGAGAATCACTGGGCTCTCGCTAAACTTCTGCCAAGAACATCATTTGTCTTGGCGTGCTTGAAAACGGGAGGCGGAGCAAATAAAAGTCGGTAGCTTTGAAAAGTGATCGATAATGGGGCTCTTTCAGTTTGAGATCGATATCAAAACAGTCTTGAAAGTGTTGTCAAGACCCTTCCTCAAGCCTGGAGACGTCCCCGGAAAAGCTTGAAGTTGACGATCACGGGAGACGCACGACACAGGCACAAGAAGTTCTGTTGCACTTCGCAATTTTTGCCCAGCCAAACCGTCTGGTCTGGAGCAATCGATGGAGGAGCAAGGTTGTCGACAGAAGCATGACTGGATTGGGAGGTGCTGCTGACTCAGTCATTGTTTGATCCCGTTGTTCTGCCGTCTAACCGACCCGACGGCCGACACGACGTCAAATAATCCGCATTGGTGGCAAAATCCATACATCACAACGTCAACTCGGATCCGAGATTGATAGTACTTTCTGATTCACTGAGCCACACGTGGAATTGATTGAAGCTTGCGACGACAAGTCTCAAGGATTAGCTTAAGCTTTACCGATTTTCTCACATGTAAGTGGCTGTGGCGTTGCAAGAAAACATGTTGTGTTCCATATTGTGGAAGCATACGCGGCTTTCAAGCTTGCGACCCAATCATTGAGCTTTGACACACCACCAACACTTGTTTTCCTGTTCTCCTGCATTCGCAATGATTCTTCATTTAGTGCATACGCAATTGCTGGCTGATGATTCACAAGGCTAGCAAGTGCCACGAACTCCGTACGGAGTGCATTGTCTACGACGCTTTTGGCTGCCTGACTTTGGGCTGTGTTGATATATAGCTTGATAGTACTACTTACAGAAATCCTCTTCTCCCTTCATACTCTTTCTTTTCGAAACAAGCATCTCCATACACACATATATCCTTTCACCACATCACAATTAGCAATCATGGCATATAACAACCAACAACACCCTTTGTGGGACTTCATACGAGCGTTCGACCCTCAACATGGAGCAGGTGTTGATCACACCGCTGGACCTTTTCCCGGTAGCACACCACACGAAAGGCCAGCAGGTCATCATCCTCCTCCACCACCTCCTCATGGTGCATTCCCCTTCAGTGGTCCATGGGATCGGGGCTTTGGAGGCCCATGGGAACGTGGATTCGGCGGTCCATGGGGTGGTCGTGGAGGACGTCGAGGAAGACATGGACCACATCACGGACCACATGAAAGAAGAGGATCAAGGGGCCCATCGCCGCCGCCGCCTGGTGAGCGTCCGGACGGAGAAGAGCCAGAGGGTGAACGTCCAGAGGGTGAGCCGAGAGGAGAGTTGCCACACGGCCGACGGGGTCCAAGAGGATGTTGTCGTCCTGGTAGAGGAGGACATGCTCACGGACGTGGTGGGTGGGGAGGACATAGCCGTAGAGTACCATCTTTCGACGGCCCAACAGACGCAGGTGGGTTCGACTTGAACAGTCTTATGGCTGCTCTCTCAAGTCAACCATGGGCACAGCCATGGGTCCAAACATTCAACAACTATGCCCAACAAGCAGCAGGACCACAACGATCCGGCGAGACTCTTGTCCCCGAGGATGAAGACGAGAATAAATTTATCCCACCAATCGACATATTCTCAACCGAGAGAGCTTATGTTCTTCATGTAGCTCTCCCCGGAGCCAAGAAAGAGGATGTAAGTGTCAATTGGGATGAGGATAAAGGCGTTTTGAATTTGGCCGGTGTGGTATATCGTCAAGGTGACGAGGAATTCCTCAAACAGCTCGCCCAGAGCGAGAGAAAAGTTGGCGTATTCGAACGGATTGTCAAATTACCACCAGGAGAAGAGGAAAAAGATGAGGTGGATGGTGACATGATCACTGCCAAATTGGAAGATGGTGTCCTTATTGTCACTGTTCCCAAGGTTGAGAAAGAGTGGACCGAGGTCAAGAGAGTTGACATTGAATGATTGTTACAAGGATTTAGTCTAGTCCGGAATGTTCTTGCTTGAGAACGTTCGAAGGTGGCGTTTGGGATATCCTGCTTTTGTTATGATTTAACATTGAAATTTGGCCATACAGACCAACAGGGTCACAAAAACACAATAAAAAAGTGCCACATGGCAAATTAGTTAAACACAAGACTTGGATTGATATAAAGACTCATTGAGATGATAATTTTAATTGTGAGGCCATTTACGCGATAACAAACTAAATCATGGGCACAGTCTCTTGTGGAATTTTACGACCCCGAGGATTATCGTGTTCCCCTCCCATCTGTCTTTGACTATTTTGCCGAGGGAGTGGCGAACCTTAATACAACAACCAGCTGCGCCACATGTGGCTGGAGCTTTCTTCCGATCTTCTACCTGTTGCCTCCCCAACCTTCGCGACTTAATCCGCGCCACTCAACTACGAAAACCTTTCGAAGTGCGTCAATAAATCTAGTACTTCGCCGATACACCTACGCAAGGTCTGAGCCGTGAGTTTGGACTGCTACAAAGGCGACAAAGACTGCTGTGGTCATACGTCATTGCGCCCACTAGACATGAGCCTGCTTCCCGCCTACATCAGAAGTCTTGCTTAAAAGTCGGTGACATCCAACTTCGCATGCGATCGCCTTTTTCTATCTTGCTTCGCCTCTGATCCACACGAAACTTCAGCCCAAGAGGACAAATCTGTCATCATGTTGGACGATTATGAAGGTCTCGAATACCTCCAGGCAGATTTCGACCCAGCGAGCTTGACCGTGCCCCGGTTGCGATCGATTCTCGTTTCTCATGATATCGCCTACCCATCTGCCGCCAAAAAGCCTCAGCTTATCCAAATATTCTCCGACCAACTTGTTCCACAAGCTCGAAAAATCTTGTCGGCAAGAGCTCGCGCGAGGAGAACAAGCAGAGGAATAATTGACGCAGACTCTCAGGAAAGCACGGTGACGCAGGATAGCGTTGAGGACTCAAAGCCCCCACCTCCTACTCCTCGGACTACAAGAAGAAAGGCTTCCTCGAGAGTCAGAACGGAGGAGCCAGACTTACCTGTCACGAGAGCGAGGAGCCCGACCAAGCGAGCAACAAGAGTCAAGTCGGAGGAAAGCGAACCAGAATTATCTCTCGCGAGAACGAGAAGCCCAACGAAACAAAGCACGCGACCAAGCACGAAGCACCCGAGGAATTCAGATACTGAGGCTAGTACAGACCCAGAGCAGACCGTACGAAAACAGAGGAAGAGCGAGGCATCAACTCTAGTCGCGCCAGCTCAGAGAATTAAACTTGAAGATTCGGATAGTGGCGCAGGAGTTTCAAAACGCCGGGAGAGTGCTTTCACATCTGACAATCCGTTCCAAAGTGGCAGTTCTCCTTTGTCGGAATCCAGGAGTGTAAGTGGCGACAGAAGAAGACGTACCCTAAGCAACAATACCAGCACCAGGAAGAGCACTTCTAGCACCAGAAGAAGAACTGGTGGACCAAAGGTTGACAATGGAATACATCCTCCGAATTCTGCCAAGTTTGAGATTCCTATCAGCAAGCTTGATGAACTGAGAGATTTTGATGAAAATGGGGTCGAGGCCAGCGAGGAGTTCACGCCTGAGGAACAGATGGAACTCGTCCGAGAACGCGCCGTGCATGGTGTCGATGCTTTGGGGCCTCGGAGACCAAAAAGACAGCAAAACCAAGGGTTCAATAAAAGTGGACCTATCTGGCTGCTTTTGTTAACCTTACTTGGAGGATATGCTACGTGGTATAGACAAGAAAAGGTTGCCGTGGGATATTGTGGCGTTGGCAGAGATGCCCTACAGATCATCCCTGATGGAGTTGAAGTTCCCGAATGGGCCAGGGTGCTAGTCGAACCACAATGTGAACCATGTCCACAACATGCATATTGCTCTGGGAATCTCGAGACCTCTTGTGAAGCTGATTTTGTCTTGAAGCCTCACCCGCTTTCTGTTCGCGGCCTTGTACCCCTTACACCAACCTGTGAACCAGACGGAGAAAAGGTTCAAAAAATCCAAGCGGTAGCTGACCGTGCGGTGGAAGAACTCAGAGAGCGAAGAGCAAAGTTTGAATGTGGTGACTTGACTAGTGACGCTGGATCGCCCGGACCAACTGTTGAGATCGTCGAAGAGGTATTGAAGGAGGTGGTCAGCAAGAAGCGCAAGAAGACTATGAGCGAGGAAGAATTTGAAAATCTATGGGCCGGCGCGGTGCCGGATATTAAAGCAAGAAACGAGGTGGTCAGCAATGAGGATGGGTAAGTTTTCAATCTTCCGTTCCATTTACTCGCCTATTATCCACTCCCGTTTTCTGAACACTCAAATGCACATATTCTGACAACATTTCACTAACCAGGTTCCTTATCCCTGCAACAGAAACCGAACCGTCTTCTACAGCACCTCTCTCGCCGCTCTCCCACTCTCCTGTTCCATCAAGCGATCCATCAGACTTGCATTGGCAAGACATCGCCTCGAGATTGCTACTCTAACCATTCTAACCTTATTGGGGCTTTACGGCTATTACACCGTCCGCTCAAGAGCTGCCGACAATGCTGCTGTTCCTCACCTGGTATCACTTACGCTGGATCGGCTTGCGAACCAAGCAAGTCTACATGCTCAGGATCGAGAGAGCTATCCTGAAGGATGGATTAGCATTGGACAGTTGAGAGACGATGTCCTAAGAGATCAGCATAGTCTTCGAAAGCGAGAAGCATTATGGAACAAAGTCAGAAAAGTAGTCGAGATGAACGCGAACATTCGTTCCTCTCAGCGGGAAAGTCGAAGTGGAGAAATTAGCCGAGTTTGGGAGTGGATTGGAGCAGTTAGTGGGTTAGAGAGTGGCGAGAAACGTCGAAAAAGTGGCAGGGTGAGCTGGGGTGCTTACAATGAAGCGAGCAGCCCCGTTAGTGGAAACGACGGTGGACCAGAAGTTGTGCAGATGAAGTGGCAGGAGGGAAGACCTATCTATTAAGTGTTTTCTATGTTGTTGACTTCCCGTTACATTGATGTTGCATATTTAGGGTACGTACTAGTTGGCGGCTGGGTTTGTGGGTTTCCGGACTTGGGATGTAGAACGACGGTTGGATGATACCAATGAGATAGAGTGCGTAGTAAATTATAATTCAGTAACATGAAATGAATCCTACCCTAGACCACCTGACAATGTGAAATCTCTTTGCAACTGATAGGGATAAGTTTTGTTCGAGTTTCTGACGAGTTGTCGATTTGTCTTTAAACCTAACAGATGTTTAGTTTAGTGACACACAATAAGTCCTCGTTTGACATAGCATGTACTTGGGCTTAACAGATTAGCTGATAAACGAACCCCTCATGGACTATCTTTTCGATAATGCCAGCTCCCCTCAAATTATTTAACTAAGAAATTCATATCCTCACATCTTATTTCCCTTGGCATTTCCATCCTCCCTCCCTCAACATCCCCTATTCATTATTCACCATCCCATCTGCCCTCAACGTTATATAAGAGTTCTAGCGGTGATACCGCTTATCTTTCTTCAACAAGCCAGCGTACCAAGACAAAGGTTCATATGTAAGAGCTGCATGCTTTGCTCGCGAAGTGAGTGCTATGGTGGGAGGAATGAGAAGAGGTGATGAAACGTGAAACTCGGGAAAGGTAGTAGCAAGATAAAGTATGGTATTGTTGGATATAGAAGTTTAGGATGATTTTGTTATCGAGGATTGAGTTATTGTCAAACTTTGACTTGTTAATCGAGTTCGCTCTCATGGGATAAGGTATACTGAATATTAGGGCCTTAGTGAACATCATCTCTTATGACTTCTACTTCAGATATATTTATAATTTGGACCTCCAGTCACCTTCATCGGCGAACAATTTACCGATAGACCTCCCAGTCCACAGAACATGTTCATCACGATACCTTGGACCAACAAGTGTGAGGCCGATGGGCAAATCATGGTCCCCTGCGAAGCCGGGAAGATTGAGACAAGGGGCTTGGAGGACTGTCCACATGCAACAGAATGACTATTTCCCATCAGCATGCTGAACTCTCGTAAAATAGAGGGAGAATCCAAAAAGGAAAAGAAGTGGATTTTACTTACAGCATCCCCAGTGCTCTGCCTCCCAACCGGTGCCTCGTCCACTACACTCGGCGTCAACACCGCATCATACCCCTTCGCGATCTCATCCCACACCGGTCGCAGCTTCGCACAGCCATCATAGGATTCAAGTTGTGTTTTGCGAGATAGCTTTGTGCTGTTCTCAACGTGGCCAAGTAGCATGGGATGCATCTTATCTTTCGCAAGAAGGTAATCTACCCAGGTAAGCTTCAATCCAGATAAAGGAGAATGAGAGAAGAGGGGATTTACATACTTCCCAAAAACGAAGTCCTTCCTTCCCCAGCAAGAATATTAGCATGCCAATCCTTAATCTTCGCAAACTCCTCCGGGAGTTCAATTTCCTCCACAATAGCACCTTTTGCTTCGAGTAGTTGCTTCGCGGTCTCCCACGCCTTCTGCGTTCCAGGTCCAGCTTTGCCCCAATTCCACGTCTTGCAGAAGGCGATTTTGGAACCTTTGATAGTGAAGGATGAAGGGGAAGGTGGAGTGTCGTCGGCGAGCTGGAAGACCTTGGCGAGGAGTTGGAGGTCGGGGATGGAGCGCGCGTAGAGACCGAGGGTGTCGCAGGTCATGGAGTATTGGGCGAGACCTTCGCGTGATATGGCGCCCCATGTTGGCTGTTAAAGGGTCAGATTCGAGACTCCAAATCATTTGTTTGTTCGATTCACCTTGAGGGCATAAATTCCATTAAAAGAACCAGGTCGAATAGTGGAGCCACCAGTCTGTGTTCCAAGCGCTATTGGGACTTGGTAATCACCAACTGCCGCTCCAGATCCTGATGACGAGCCTCCAGGAGTACGAGAAGAATCATGAGGGTTCGTAGTTGGAGGTCCCTCTGTGGTGGAGGCAAATTCCGTGGTCGTGGTCTTGCCGAATATCAGAGCGCCTGCTGCTCGAAGTGTGATAATAGGCGCGGCGTCCACGAGACTTGGTCCACTCTCTTTGTAGATTGGGGAGTTGTGGCAGGTTGGCATATCTACACATGATTAGAAAGTTTTGCTGTAAATAGAGTAGAGGAAGATAACCTTTTGTGAGAATAATATCCTTGACTCCCACTGCAATACCGTGTAACGGTCCACGTTCCTCTGGTGGTAGCTGGTCTAGTTCCCTTGCTTGTCTAAGGACGAAATCGGGATCTAGGTAGGCCCATGCTTTAACTTGAGAGTCTCGCTCCTCTATGCGGGCGAGAAGAGATTTGGCGTAGTCTTCGACTGCAAGATCACCTTTTTGCATAAGTGCTAGGGCACTGATAGCGTCCAAGCGGTAGGGTTCAGTCATTTTGAAGTATTGGGTGAACTCGTCAATACTTCTTTAGATGATTGTGTAATATGAGTATGGAGATGGGAGAAACAAACACAAAGGAAACGTTAGAGCTCAATATATCTTAAAAGAAATTTGCACTAGACTTTTGATATCAGAGCGGAAGTACGATGGTCTGTCGGTGTTGGATATCGCTAAAACGTACTTTGTATGTAATGAGATGTCAAGAGTGGGCAAAACTACTCCCACGTTTCGGTGTCTTTTCAGTAAGCCGACTATCTTTCGGAGCAGCGAACCGATAAAAGAGAAGATTATATCAAACCACGGCAAATCAGCTTGATCCCGAAACATCAAAGAGCATCAGTCCCAACCATTAAAAATAGCTTCTCAGATTGTCCAACGAGATATATCATACTTGCAGTGGCTAGCAGTATGACAGCGATCACGTGTAGTGTTAACACTAGCAAGTTGCTCGGGAAGCATGAACCTTAAGAGCAATATGGTAGGCAATATAACAGTGTAATTGATGGCGGAAGTTGTATTATTCGTGGTGGGAGCCTTGCCTAGTCTTCGACCTCACCGCCAAAGTCCACAAGCCGGAGCTTCCTCGCATCTCTTGGATGGAATTGCGCAACTTTCGACCTCACGAGGAACCTGGCAGCTGCAGATTCTCGCGGTAGATCAATGTACGATCCTGGGGCATCCTGCATGAGACTATTCAGAAGCGACTCTGTCAAATTTCGCATCTCTGCTCCAGCAGCACGTGCTTCGCCCCAAGGAGCGTCCTCTTCCATTGCGTCATCGTCCGGCCTACTTCCCCAGATCTGATCAATGCGGCGTTGTCGTTTATCCTCACTAGGTTTGACCTTCGACTTCTTAACCTTTCCTTGTGCACTAAATCCAGCTTCAAGCATGACCTCATCCACTTCTAGGTTGTCACCAACAATAGGACCTCCAAGCTCTTCCGCAGCTAGCATTGGCGCTAGACATGTGTCCATAAATAAGTTGAAGGCTCGAACTAGCTTCATCGTTTCATCGTTATAAAAAGTCTGCTTTGCTTCCATATCTCGGATCATATCCTTGGCAATCTGACTAGGAGTTATTTGTGTCCTCTCGTCTATCTCCTTTTGAAGTGACATTATTCGGGATTGTAAATCCACTTGAATCAATTTCGCATCGTTGAGATAGCTTTGCTCTTTAGTAAGACGCTGCTGAACCTCCTTAAGCTCATCTTCAGTTTCAGCAACACAGATCATAGTCTCCTTGATGCATTGATCAGTGGCTCGAAGTGCTAATAGAGCCGGCAATGGAGATTTTGCCGAGGGAAGCCACGGCTCTTGCGGTATTAGAGTCTCGTATGCATTCTTCAGAGCTCGCAATTGTCCGAGATGAGATTTTGCATCAACGGAGGGTTCTGTCTCGATAGGAGTGACGGAAGACCGGAGCTGCAACAATCTGTCAGCAAATATTCATAATTGCGGTACTAGTACTTACCTCTTCTAATAATGCCTCTTGTTCCTTGACTCTGTCCTGTAATGCTTTCAAGGTCTGATTGAGACGCGTTGTGTAAGAGCTGATAGTTCGACCAGGCTGTAGAGAGCTCATATTGACTTTCCGGCTTTATCAACAGTAAAGCCTCCGATACAACTTTCAGTACTCCGACCAATCTGAAATAACAAACTTAATTTCTATTTTAATGCTGTTTATGTCCCAGGGTGTAAAGCGCGACCCAGACTAGCGCGTTTGGATAAAGTCACATGATCGCGAACTCTAGGTTAAGCTTAATCGTCGGCTGCCTTGGGGAACATCTTTTTGTTCATGAACCTTGAAGCTCTCGGCGACGTCAGCATCAACCACCATCCCATCCGTCTTTCATCCTCTTCTTAGTTCTATTCAAAGCCGCCAACCACGTGTTAGTCTTTGTCCTCTCTTCTCGCCCGCGTTAACACGCTTCGACCGCCGTTGAGCCCAATCCACAAATTGACTGCTCCAGGTTACAGTATCGCCTTCGAAGTTCGACCACACACCTCCGCCTTCGTCCCATCCCCGAAACAGAACAGAAACACAGCAAGCAAACACTCAACAGCACGGTCAAGACGCACCCACAGACACTGAATTTCGCGCATAAGAATAGTCGACGACTCAATTATTGTTGGAGGACCTAAAGGTTTGGGGATTGGTCTCTACTACTGCTCTTTCCCAGGGGATTTCAATCACCTTCAGATCAACCAGTTCGCGTCATCCTCACCTTCATCATCTCGCCGTCACTCAACCTCCCTCATATACAAGCACGCAGATCAATTTCTCAAGACTTGTCTTCTGTCTTCGCGCACAGCCTGTCCGCTCCCCTCTATCAACGACTTCATTCTCTCCTCATCAACACCCTATCCAAAAGCACACGCTCACTCCTTTCCGATCATCAACACCAGCACGTTTTCTTTCGAAAGCCCCCCCTGGTGTACATAACGAACAATCCATACTTGTTTTCGACCTCCTCCCCGACCATTTCTCCAAACTTTAGTGAAGAGATTAACCAATAGCAAGAAAAATGTCTGCCTCACCACCACCTACAACAGCTCCCCCACACTCGACCAAGAGACCTCTCGAGGACCCATCTTCTCCATCGGCACCAAATGATCAGCCTGAAGCCAAACGTCCAGCGCTCGACAAAATCGTCAAAGAGGATGAGGAGGAACAGAAGCCCGCGGAACCTGAACCAGTTGAGTTACCAGTTGTCACCTCTACACCTGAGAAGAAAGAGCCTACGAATGGTGTAAAGCCGGAGGGTACAGATTCACAGGGTGACACTGTTGTTCCCGACGCAGCACCACAATCGATCGAGACCACAATATCCTCGAACCGAGAACAAAGCTCCAGCGGATCAAGTCTTCCACATGATGAGAGTGCCTGGATTCACATTCGAGCTGTTATTACCAGCGCCGAAGCAGCCACGGTGATTGGCAAGGGTGGAGAGAATGTCTCACTCATCCGAAAGATGTCTGGTGCAAAGTGCACAGTCAGTGACTACCAGAAGGGTGCCGTCGAACGAATTCTAACAGTTAGTGGTGTTGTCGATGCTGCTGCCAAGGTAATCCCATCTTTTCCTGTGATTGAATTCTAGCTGATCATAACAGGCATTTGGTTTGATCATCCGCACGCTGAACAATGAGCCTCTCGAGGCTGCCTCTAGCGCCCAGTCAAAAACATATCCCCTTCGACTCCTCATTCCACATATCCTGATTGGTTCGATAATTGGCAAAGGTGGAGTTAGAATCCGAGAAATTCAAGAAGCTTCAGGCGCTCGTTTGAATGCTTCGGATTCCTGTCTACCACTCTCAACTGAACGATCACTTGTTGTTCTTGGTGTTGCCGATGCCGTCCATATCGCCACGTACTATGTTGGTAGCACCCTGTTTGAGCAGTTGTCAGAGAGGTTCGGTGGTCCTGCTGCGTCAGCGTACGCTTCTAGAAGTGGGGGCCCTGCCGGTGTTGTTCCAGGTGGAATGCAAGTCGTGCCATATGTTCCTCAACCTGCTGGAGGAAACTATGGTCATCCTGACAACCATCGCGGACGCATGGATCGTGGTCATCATACCCCTGCTCAAGCTTACGGACATCCTTACGCACAAGGTCAACCTCCACAACAACAAGCTCCTGTGCCAATGCACTATGGAGGATCACCTGCAGTAGGTGGCTACGGAGGTGTAGGACCACAACAACCACAGCTTGCAGGCGGGCCTGGTCCTCAATCTCATGCTGGTCCACCTGCTCAACCTATGCAAGGCCTGGTTCCTGGTCAGCCATTAACCCAACAAATCTTCATCCCTAATGACATGGTTGGAGCAATCATTGGCAAGGGCGGAGCCAAGATTAACGAAATCAGACAGCTCAGTGGAAGTGTCATCAAGATCAACGAACCTCAAGATAATAGCAACGAGCGTTTGGTCACAATCACAGGAACCCAAGAATGTAACCAGATGGCACTGTATATGCTGTACTCAAGACTCGGTTAGTGATATTTCATTCTGATTCTTTCTACTGTTACTAACGAGAATGCAGAGAGTGAAAAACATCGTATTTGAAGCGAAGGGATGAACAAGTATGAAAAATAATATATCATGAACAACTTCAGCTTTCACTTAGGGGGTTGAGATATCACTGGCGCAACAGGCGCAATAAAAACCATATAAGAGCAAGGTATCATTTAGCTCTTGCTCATTATCATTCGCCTAGTTTTGGAATGGAGGAAAGACCCAATCTTTGTATTCAACAGTCTACAACAATAGTCTAGGAATGAATACATTGTAACGTAGTCTGTAGTTGGGCTGGTGATCTTCTATGTAAGATTGCACAAGATTTTATATCTCTGCATTTGAGTAGTTTCTGAGTTACTGCAGCTCAACCCCCATTCGCAACCCTCCTTTCACCATTACTATATCACAAAACTCTCCTCATTTCTCTGCAAAATATAACTTTCTCTCCCATCACAGTGTCATGTTGAAAGGCACATGGAACTACAGGCCCCAATAAATCAGCACCACGATCCAAGACTGATTAGTTAAGAGACTTACCATCTCAATAGCCCCAACGCCATCTCTCAATATTGCAATATTATCCTTGAAACACTTACTCTCCCTAAACCTCATGTGCATCTCCACACTTTTCCACGCAACAAACAACTTCGCCGTCGTCCCCTTATCGCCTCCCTCCTCCTTACTCAACTCCTCGACCACTTCCGCGATTTCTACACCGAGCAGCCCCTCGCTCTTGGAGTTTCTTAGCGCGTCGCGGAATGCGGTGAGGTTGGTGGAATAGTAAGATTCCGTGCAATTGAAGAGTGTGGCAATTTCAACCACTGGAGAATTTGTGAAGAGGGCGGGGGAAGAGGGGTGGTAGTGATGCATGGCGAGGGTGTCGATTAGGGGGGCGACGCGCTTCATGAAAGATTGGTAGAGGGGACGGGAGATGAAGTCGAGGTGAGCTTGGTGGGATGTCCAGTCTATCACTATCATCAGTACCTCAATTATACTTATTCCCTTCTCCCTCCCATTTCATTCCACAGAGCATAATGGCCTTATATAATGAAACCAAATAACGCCTACCAACCATCAGAACCAAACTCCTCTCATCCTCGACTTTCAGACCGTAAGTCAGGCTAATGAATCCATCCTGCTCGGAAATAGTCTTCAGGATCCCGGACCAGACTTTCGCTTCTTCGGTGGCGCCGTCGACGTTCAGGCCGGGTTTGAGCGTGAGGGTCGCGGCTTCGGTTACAGGGGGAGGCGACATAGCTTGACGTCAATGATGTACCTGAACTAGATGCAAGGCAATATGAGAAGTAGAAGTTAGAGGAATTTGCGAGGAGAATGTATCATTGAAAATTAATTTGTGGTTTTATGTCTGAAGTTTTGAGTAAATATTGAACGCTGAAGTGGTTGGGTTGGGATGAGGTGGGGTCGAAGGTGCCGTGTACTTAACCGCCGCCATACGCTCCGTCGGTGATTACAGACGCTCAAGATTATAACTGTGAGGAAAAGCAGACAGCGCTCTACTCACAACCAGTTTCAAGAGTACCTGAAATAGACGTAACATATAGACAACTAAGAAATGATTCAAGTGCTAAATTCTCAAATCAACAATAAATCCTATTTTCATAATGTAACCATCCAAGCTAGTCATTGAGCTAAAATACAATCAATGTATCTAAGTGATAGAAGCAGAATCAACCAATATTTGAATCGGGGATTTCCATGAACTTGAAATCTATTGCTAGCGCCGACGGACTTTACATATTGAGTGGCAGGCCAGGCCATAACCTCGTTCATCATAGTCGCTTACTAATAATGTGACGACACAATGTTAATCAGGAGCTTTCTAATTGGGGATGCTTCGACTTCGCCTTGTATAGTACATGCGTGATGATTGATAACTGTACGACTAGGAATCATTAGCAGTAAGCAGGGGCATATAAATTGCACATGACCCCAAGTACATCTTTTGTAGTCATTCTTGTCAGATATTGCCTGAGCTCACGAGATTAGATATCAATAAGCTGTGGTGAAGATTGTGTTGTCAGGTTCACAGGTTATCTATTTGTAAAATGGCGGTCTACCTATCTAAGCGATGCCCTATATTGACCGTCTCAGCAGGCCAGAGGATGTTTAGCCATATTTTTATGATCCATTGGTATATCCATCCCCATTTACCATTAGATGGATTATCCTTAGATTATGCTCCGTTGCCATTGGCGACTCCATTACCATTAACAGTTCCGAAAACACCTCTTACTGCATCACCAAATCTCTCAATTGCCTCAGTCATCTTCTCTTCCGTAGCTGCTGCGAATGTAGCTCTAAAGAATAGTTCTTTGGCCTCGAAACCGCTTCGTTCCGCAGTGAACCATGAGCCGCGGGAAACAAGAACACCGTGGCCAACTGATGCGAGGAATACCTCATCCTCAATTTCTTGGATTGAAAGAGGTGTAGAAGTCGAGTAGGACGGGTGACGGGTGTGATCAAGTGTCATCCAGAGCTAAGAACGTTGAGATTCAATGAAAATTCGAGAAGAAGCTTGTTAAGACTTACAAACATGCCTGCCATAGGAGGATTCCAGCTCACAATGTTCTTGG
This sequence comes from Hymenoscyphus repandus, assembly GCA_001414415.1. Classification (NCBI taxonomy): domain Eukaryota; kingdom Fungi; phylum Ascomycota; class Leotiomycetes; order Helotiales; family Helotiaceae; genus Hymenoscyphus; species Hymenoscyphus repandus. The sequence goes on from LLCE01000005.1 coordinate 206,117, forward strand.
GGAGGAAGCTCTCACAAGCTGCGAGTATAACATCCCTTCGTCGAGTGTACTCCAATCGCAGATTGATCAACCACTGTAGATACCCGTCGTGACCCCAGCTCTCATCGAGAATTTTGTATAAGAGAAGCTGCGAGATCCCGCTTGGGTTTTGGACCCCACACTCATTGTGTCTCACGAATCGCTCAATGATCTGCTCGGATGCCGTGACCCATCCCACACGTGTACCAGGTGCGATGACCTTGGAGAACGAATCCATACGCATGACCCTACCATCGGTGTCCATACTCAGGTATGTTGGGATTAGTGCTTTGAGGAATTCCTCATTGGTCTTGGGGGGCGGAACTGGGGGAGAATTGGGCCCTGTGTAAGGTTGCATCTGTAGGAAATAGTATGGCTCATCTTCGAAAATGTATATGTCGTGCTTCTGTGCAATTTTGTAAATGGCTTGGCGTCTGACTGTTCCTTGGGTCGCTCCTGTTGGGTTTTGGCCTGATGGGACAGTGTAGAGTACACGTGGTTTGCGTGCCCCACGAACATCCACATCCCAATTTGTCAATAGCTCATCCATTGACTCCGCAATAATACCTTCGGCATCCATTTTTGCACCCAAGAATTTGATACCTAGAGGAAGGGCAGTCTCAACAGCCGAAGCGAATGTGTACTCCTCCGAAAGAACATAATCGCCTCTCTCACAGAAAATTCGAAGTGCCTGTTCTAAAGATGACGTACTCCCAACACTGAGAGCACATTGCCAATCTTCATATGGGGGATTGCAAACGATCTCAGTATGCTCTGTAACGAATCGAATGAGCTGTGCAGAACCAGAACCCAATCCATAATTCAGGGCAATCGAGAGATCATATGCGCTCTTGCCTTCTGACACGTCGTATTTGCCTGAGTGAAGGACAACTCCTGATTCTTTGCAAGCTTGTTCTGAGAAGTGAGGGGGCACAGGAACTTTGACTGTGATCTCCTCGATTGGGAAGTTCTCGGCGCATGGTAAACCTCCACCCAATGAGATAAGACCAGGTTGATTTAGAAATTTCGCAGCACCTTTCAAGCTTGATGGCTGTCTCGATCTACTCTCGAGAGTGATATAATCTATAATCTATGAGCAAGAAGGAACTGAGGGTACACGTGACCGGCTTACTATCCCATCTTTTGGCTTTCGGTTTGTTTCCAGAACTCTAGAAGGCTATTAGCACAACTTCACTTGAGAACCACCAAAAGGTGAACTCACTGGACCTTTGAAAAAGTCACTACTTGTAAACGCAGCCGTTCCTCCATTCAACTTCCCAGCTTTCGCACGTCTCGATGATACTCCATTGATAGTCAAAGCATCTGGAATGACAATGGCCTCTGTATCGGTGACTCCCTCGATATCAATTGATGCAGCCGGCGGAGCCATGATCGAAAAGTGATAGGATGTGAGAAAGATAAATAAAGAAAGATAAGAGGTGAATTAGGATATTGTAAGTACTGTACTTGAAGTACTCTCGTCTGCAGATATCCCCTAGTGCTCCAATCAATTTGTCAACTCAAGGGCGTTGGACAGATGACCGTAGCCCGAGAACGGTGAGAGCGGTCAGGAAGTGGGAGCCAAGCAAACGAGAGGAGACAGCGTGAAAGTGAAGATTGGATACACTTAGCCTGATGCGATGTAGGAGGACGGAATGAGATGCGACGTCGGTCGTGGCTTTGATAATTCCAACCAGGAAGGTGGTTGTTTTGTAGTCATAGGAAATCCACTGGAGGAGCAAATATTGGATCGGGTCCCTTATCCTTATCGAGAGCCGCTGATAGGCGAAGGAAAGCGTTTGGCGCCGCTAGAACAGCACGTGATATACCTCCGTTTGGTGATGGCACAAGGTTTTGTCTGGAGGCTGTGCTAGGGGCTGATATTCGGTTGAGACTTTGTTGCTATAACAGGCCTTTAACTGCCTAAATTATTGTAGTACATTGACTTTGCTATTCATAATTCCTTTCTGACTACGATCATTACGAAGTTGTGACAGGAAGCACGACAACCTCACTAGGAGACTTGATCAAGTTTACAATATTCTGTTTGAAGTCTAGCTAAAAATAGATCAAGATTTCTCGCCACTTTCTCGCTCAAAGAAAGCGACATGAACTCCCTCTCCAGGTTGTAGGACAATCTCGGCTTTTAAGCACGGGTTCCCTCCATCAATCTCATCCATGTGGCTTTCCACTCTCTCAAATTTTTGTAATAATCTGACTAAGGTATAACCCATCTCGGTCAATGCAAACTGCTGACCAATACATATCCGTGGTCCGCCATTAAATGGTATATATTGCCAGGGTTTTGGTTGCCATGTCTCCCATCTCTCGGGGGAGAATTGGAGCACATCTGGTGTGAGATCAGGTCGTCTTTGCATTATGATTGTGGAGTAGCCGATTGGTGTATCTTTTAGAATACCGATTGGCGACATGCCGTCTTTGCCGCCGCCTCTAGGAAGAGTGGTGTCTTTAAGCGCCAAGCGAACATTAAAGGGGACTGCAGGGTAGAGACGAAGAGTCTCATGCATAACATTCTAAACAACATGTCAGTATGAAGAAACGGAAAAGCTTAGAATGATCTCACCTGAAGATATTTCATGTTCTTCAAATCCTCGTATGTGGGTGCCCGGTCCAATCCTACTCGCTCAATGATCTCCTTGCGAAGCTTCCTTACGACCTCAGGAGCTCGCGAGATCTCGTAGAACGTCCAAGATAGAGTTGCAGCGGTAGTGTCACGGCCAGCTAGGAGGACAGCAACGAGTTGATCACGAAGAACCTGACGGTCTCGGGTAAAGCCAGCCAATGCATGAAGAAAGGTGTATCCTTCGTCGGACTTAGATTTTGTGGCCAACTCCTCAGGCGGAAGTTGAAGAGCTTGCTCAATGAACGGAGTAACAAATTCGTTTAAGACTTTGAGACTTGCGTCGAACTGCTTTCGTGGAACAAGCTTGATCAAGGGTCTACAAATTTATTAGCACGCTATCGCGGAAACAAAGCCCACCACTTACCCTGCTCGGGCCCTTATGTTTTGCCATTTTTGAACTGTCCCAAAGGCTTCAGCGAACGCTGTAGTTGGAGACTGGAGACTTCCAGCACTAGATCCAAGTAAGAAGTGGGTAGCTGCATCCAGAGTATATCGGAACAATAAATCGCTAATATCGAGAGGTTTCCCCTGGCCGCCATGAAGTGTCTTTCCCGCTGTGCTCATTTCATTCATGAGAATCTGAACATGCTCCTCGAACACATTTAAGTCGCTGACTCGATCCTTGATGAATTGTGGTCTGATTAATTGTCGCGAGTCATGCCACTGATCCAAATCTGTTGTAAATATCGAATCTCCCAAGAAGTCCTTCCAGTCCCTATGGAAGGGCTCTCCTTTCCCATATGAGGTAAATTGTGTGGCTAGGATCGCTTTGATATTCTCGGGCTCGGCTGTGAAAACCAGACGTCTACCAACGGGTTTAACTTCGCAGGTATAATTTTTCGCTTTCGACGACTTAAACCAATGATCCCATGTTTCTAAGTTCTTGTGGTGTATTGTACCGTGTATTCCACGCGCAAGAAAATCGAGGTCTGTGAACGCATTAGCATATGTGCGAGTCTCAAGACGGAAGTTACAATACCGAAAGGAAGCCATGTCTTCACTCTGAACCCATGTCCACCGAGGCGATGGATCTTAACTTCATCGATCAACCATTGAACACTCCACAAGATGACAATCAATCCGATAAGAGAGAGGGCCAAAAGTTTAGGAGACCATCGTTCTAGTATACTTTCGATCATGGCTCCTATTCAAGTATTTACGCTGGCTCGGACCCGGTATAATGGTGTCGTCCTTGAAAATTTTCTTGAATTACGACACATCCGAGGAGCAGTTCAGCTCTTGTCTAAAAATGTAACGAATATTAGAGAGCATGGCGAGTATTTGTATACTATGGTGGGTCGGACGAATTTTGTTCCATGTCGCAACTTCTAAGCACCGACTTCCCACAACCAAGAGGTCAAGACGCCGTCCCGCAGGAAAACAACGCTCGCATCGCAAGGGAAAACATGGGAGAACATGGTTGAAAAGCTAGCCTGAAACAGCTAATGAAAGAAGCGACTAAACCTAGACGATGCAGCGCGCCAACAGATGCCGGTTTTAATTTGTTGGTCCTTGCGCTCGTCTTTAACACGGTTTGTTCGGTATCTTAAAGTGGTGCGAAATACCATGGATTCGGTTGTGGTTGCAGTCTTGAGAAATTGAGGGGGGTAATATCAGATGAGTATGGAGAGAATTGACAGGGTGACCTCTCTCGCCCCTCCCATATTGCCGAAATCTTCGCATGTGAAGCCCCGGAGTGTGGGGTTGGTGCGGGGAACCATTGGCAATGAGCGCCATGTTGTTGGCCCGTGTACACGGTGCTGTAGAAATGGTAAACATGAAAGGAGTATACATTATTGCGGTATTGATTGTACTTGCATATGATGGGTTGCAATAGTGCGTCGCACTCGCTGAATTTCATATGTGAAGCAGGAAGCAAGACGCAAAGGATGATAGTGAGACTGAGACTGAGACTGATAGTGAAGACCTTCATTTCGAAAAAGGAACAGGATTGTCATTTTAGAAAATTTATGAGTATCATAATCATTTTGAAGCAGTACCAACTCGAAGAAGGAGAGTCAATGAGGCAGAACACATAAGCCAAAGCGAATAAAGAGAAGACATCTAAAAGAAGATTCAATACATGAGATGCGGACAATTCTACGTCGACCGGCATGATCACTCACCGAGTTCGTTTTGGGGTTTGACGAAGGACCTTCTTCATCACAATGTAAGGTCGTGCACATGATAAGGCTGCAGCTAGTGACACTCGTCTTACCTCCGAAATAGGATCTGTTGGGCATGCGCTTGACTACCAATTAAATTAATTGGGATGCAGACATCATGTTCTACGTAAGTAGATACTCCAAACTCCCGCCACCTCCCATGCCCTAAAATCATCTTGAGAAGAGAAACACAATAATTCTAACACGTTACAGAGCGCACTCTGTTGAGTTGTGCTGAGTACAGAAAACCATCTGTACCGGTCCGCTCTTCACCCCACGGGCGACCATACGTTCCCTCATCTCTGCCAATCTAGGAGCGGCTGTGATCTGGCTCCTATTCTGTCCTGATGCGTCCTGTCTACCTGACCACAAGACTTCTCCTGCTGCACTGGCTCGAGGCCAGACCATGTCGTCTAGGTTGACGGGGTCAGTTTGTTCGGACCAGATGTGGACTTCACCACCTTGGACTAGATGTGTCTCATTTTTAGGCACACCACCAAGAGGGTCATAGGCGTATACAAGACGCCAACTCTTAGTTGGAGAGCAATAGTCTGCGAATGGATAGAACTTCTGGAAAGATGCTCCGTTGTCGAAGTTTAGCCACTGGCCTTTTCCACAGTCGAGATACTGGCTAATCGTTAGCCACACCTCATTTTCACAGTGCACCACGAAAAGATGACTTACCCAGTAGTTGTAGTTTCCAGCAAGAGCCTTGTGTCCCTTCCCCGTGACAGCCGCAACATTCTCGTCGCTTTGCCAGGCTTGTACAAGCACGTCTGAGCCAAGTGTAAGATTCCAGTCCAATAACATTTCTTCCCACACAATCGGAGTCATTCCCGCAGCTCGGACTTTTTTGTGATTGAAATCAACCAACTTCTGAATCAGAGGACCGATAATGGCCTTGTCTTTAGACTTGACTGTGGGATCAAGTAAGTAGGCATTAACATTAACCTCATCTCCACCAGTGTGGAAGTAGGAGGAGTATGGTGCAAGCCTCGGCAGTACGTCTCCAAACAATTTATCCAAGAAGGTGTACACAGCAGGCTCGTTCAGCTTTAATGATCCACAAGGAGGTTCTGCACAGTATGTGTCCCATGGTTGTGCGTCAGCTGCAGTGATAAGTTCAGGATAAGCTAAAGCGATTGACGTAGTGTGACCTGGCATATCAAACTCAATAAAGACCTCAACACCTCGTTGGATTGCGTAGGTCTGAATACGTTTGATGTCCGAAGGAGTGTAAGATAGACCGGTCTGGTAAGCCCCCTTTTGGGAAAGTTCAGGAAGTGCAGGGATGTCCATTGGCCAGGATTGTGCATCAGTCATGTGTAAGTGTAGTCTATTGAATTTGTTCCATGAGATGGCATCGATCGTCCTTAGGATATCCTCCACTGGGTACCAATTTCGGGAGACATCCATGTTGAGCCCGCGATGGGGGAATTTTGGCGCGTCAGTGATAGCAATGGGAGCTAGATTGGTGTATACTCCGGATCCCGAAGAGTGTTGATAAAATAGCTGAGAGAATGTTTCGAGTGCGTGTAGAACGCCAAATGCAGATTTAGCTGTGATCTTTGCCGCTCCATCAGTTGTAATGGTCAAATTATAAGATTCATCAGTCTGGCCATTCAATGGCTTGAAGGACGTCGCGTTGTCGGTCCCAGTCTGGGTAATGGTAAGAGATCTGACATAGTTCTGGCGGTTGTATCCGTTCGGTTCAATCTTCGACAATTGATTACGCGCAACTAGTTTCCAAGGGACAAAGTTTTGCTTGAACAAATTTTGCATGGTTCGGCCAATCCCTTGCTGGACGATTGATCTGCTTGAGAATTCATCTTTGGTCCCGGGTCCATAGGAAGACTGTACACCCAAGAACTGCTCAGTTTGACTGTACGAAAGATTATCAATGAAAGGAGTCCACCATACACTTCCACCATTGTATTTAACATCAATATCTGGTGTGATCCATAGCACTGAGCTACCAGTGGTCATCGACACTGGTACCGGCCATACTGCGAAGACTTGACAGACAAGAGTCAGAAAGGTACAAATTAAAAATAACATGGTGCCCGACAAACTTGAAGAATTATGAAAGAGAGAAAAGTTTGCAATAGCGACACAAGAACAAATGAGGGGAAATGCACCCGGTATATGTAAGAAGCATCCAAGACCTAATGTCCCACAACATTCCCTCCCGAGCTCTAGGATGCAGTAAACCCAACAAACAACAAGGGCAGGGCAGGCTGAGTGAGCGCTCCGGATCGTAGTGATTAAAGTTGGAGATGGTTAATTTTGATGAAAGCGGTGCAGTAGCGGGTTGTGACTGGGTTCACGGGTCCGATCGACGAGGAGGTCTCGAGACTTCGGATGATTGCCCTGCAGCTTGCCAGAGACTGTACGTTCTGGACTTGCCCTTTCGAGCAAGAATCGTCTGGTAGCCGCCTCACGGTGGCCGAAGAGTTCTGCTCTTGTGGTTCTGCAACGTTACCAGCCCCGCGAATCGTGACTGCACTGTCTCGTCAGTCTCTTGCCAATGGGTATTGTGATTGTAGGAGGAGGACGATGAATCCTGAACAAGCCCTGGGTGTCGCACGTTACGAAATACTGGGGACAAGGAGAAAAGGGCCGGAGGTGGAAGATGGGATGGGAGGGGCCGAGAAGGGGGGAGAGCGTCGAATGATGTCGTCGAGTGGCCCCTGTCTCTCCTGTATGCTGATCTGGGAGACTGGGATACAGCTCCCATGTACTATATCGGACTACCAAGAGCTCAGACTACAACGTTCATTGCCGGTGCAGGAATAGATAATCTCGAGACAAGGCGAATTTTCAAGCATTTCACAATCCTATCATCTCAGGAGGTACTTAGGTACCCTGCCACACTCAAGGAAGCCGGATAAAAATGTAGATGACGCCGTTGTACAAGGTTATCTCAATCCATAGGAGTGAACCGAGCGAAGGAACAAATTATCATTCAAGCATAGAGCTTGAAACAAGTGGGATGAGCTGGTCTAATAAGCTGACGACCATTTACGGCGTGGTATAAGATTTGAGGTTATCCTGCGCGAAAGAAAAGGATAAGATGAGCGCTCATAACAATTACTGAAAGTATAAGGAGTTTGTTTGCTTGCAGATTGAGACGCGAGAGGCAGAACAAGGTAAGATCCACAGCACAAGCCTTACAATCCCTGGTGCTGCTCCTCAGGTAATCAAATATCAATAATTGATCTCGCACATTAGCCATTAAATATGATGTGTTCCATCCTTATTAAGGTATATCAAAACAGATGATCCTCTTCAAAGTTAATGTTTTTAAGGTTGGTGATGTCAAAGCACTTGCTTTGGTAGCCTTGGGCTACTTCACATTCACGTTTGGTTGTTTCATGTTCTCTTCTACTGGTCCCATTCCGGTTTAGTCTAGAAGTTTCCAGGCATGAATATATGTCAACCTCAGGTGCCAAAAGCATGATATGGTTGGCGCTGCACGTGATTGAGTGCTTAGCGCACCTGGGGATGGATGGCTTAGGCAAGAAGTCGACGGGCATGAACGTTCAACTTTGTCACAAGCATTTCTTTGATAACTCACGCATCTCACGACTCTTCAATCAGGAACAATCTGTGGTGAACGAACGCAAATATTCGAGATTTGCAGTTACTAGCCTGCGCTTCAACCCTACCTGCAGAGCCCTCCCCGACACGACCTTTGGTTCCAGCCTCATCTTCTCCTTACATCAAAGAACGCCGACATCATGACTGTTGAGGTTGTACTGGAGTCGCCTCTGGCTCATGCCTTGAATGAGGCGATCCAACCTAAGCTTGTGGAAGTTGGATGGAGCACAGGAGGGGCAGACGACTCTGCACTCGCAGAATACATTATTCTCATGCTTGTCAACGGCAAACCACAGGACGCGATCGCAGCAGAACTCTCGGGCGATCTTCTGAACCTTGGTCCTGATGATCCGGGAGCTCGAGACTTTGCTCGATGGTTATTCGAGCAGGTCGAGATACTCAACGCCCAGCTAGGTGGTAGTGGGTTTACGGCAGATTCTAATGTGGCATCAAATGAGGTTGCAAACGAAGTTCAGGATGCAGAAATGGGCGATAATTCAGATGCTGGACAAGCTAACGTGTATGTAAAATCTCCCATAACTGTTTCGGAGGGCTACAAAATGATATCTCAGTCTTCACTGCTAACATTTGACAGGCCAACTGGTCCAAAGTCCATGCGCGATGGGGGTCGCCCTAGAGATAAGAGAATGCTTGGTCACCTTGCAAAAGCAATGGATAGATCAAACGACAATGTCCTACATCGAGTCCGGCCACATAATGGTAATGAGCGCATAAATTCTCATTCACGCGGTCCTCCAACTGGCCCACGACAATCAATGTTGAACCGTGGTGGCGCACGTATGCCTAACGGTCCACGACATGCTAGCATGACCAGTCCTGGAATGCAAAGTCCTGCTGCCATTAGCATGATGAATATGTCACCTCAGAATCAGATGGCAATGTTAGCGAGTCTAGAACAACAGATGAAGGGAATGGCCCAAATGATGCAAATGGGGATGAATGGACAGATGCCGGTAGCTAATGGAATGCAGACCAACTTCAATCAACACCACCAAGGACAAAGAAAATCACTCTTTGATCGTGTCCAGCCAAAACCCCGAGGGCATAACAACGGGTTCCGAGGCGGACAATCAAAATTTGGAGAAAAACACCACGAAGCGCAGGGTGACACTCCTTCCTCGTCTATGGATGTCGAAATGTCACAAGAAAAGCGGGAACCTCCTTCCGCAGACGATACGTGCAAGTACAACCTTTCTTGCACAAATAAGGACTGCAAATTCGCCCATCAATCACCCGCCGCTCCACCAGGTACATCGATCGATCTCGAAGACGAGTGCAGTTTTGGTGCCGCATGCAAGAACAGAAAGTGCACTGGTCGCCACCCATCGCCTGCTCAGAGACTGGCACACCAGACTACAATGGACTGCAAGTTTTATCCAAATTGCACCAACGAGCGCTGCCCATTCCGCCATCCATCGATGCCACCTTGCCGGAATGGCGCAGACTGTACAACACCCGATTGCAAATTCGTTCACTCAAAGGTCATGTGTAAATTCAATCCGTGCCTGAACCCTTCTTGTGTGTTCAAGCATATTGATGGCCAGAAGAGAGGAAAGTTCGAGGACAAGGTTTGGGTTGCGAATGGAGCGAAGGAGCATGTCAGTGAGAGGAAGTTTGTTGACGAGAGCAACGGAGACGAAGAGCTGATCAAGCCGGAGATGGAAGAGAAGAGTTTTAATGCTGGACCTGGGGCGCCGGTTGAATTGGTTACTTGAGGAACAATTACTTTGTATTGGGTATGGGCGGCGAAGAAAATTGCACTCTGTATAATATAGCATAAGGGTTGCACGGCGTTTGGGCTTGGGAATATGGTCATAAGCTCACTTACGTTTTGAGCTGGCGGATGAGATATCCTTTTTAGAATGAGATCATGTTCCTTATGCACCTCAGGGCAGACACTCTGGGGTAGCTGTTCACTATTCTACTCCAGACTTGAGACTGTTGTGACTGCTGATACCCATGAGTCGACCAAAATTTTGTTCTTATGACCCTTAGTACCGTTGTGAGAAGGCACCTACCGGTACTCAAAAAGTGCCTGAGCGCATCGTGTCTTGTACCTCGACGCCTCTTGATTCACTGGGTAGTTTTGGCACTAACCATTTATGGCAATATTGTTGATTTCTACCAGTCGTCCTCCCGATACTTACCATTTACCGGATAAAATATGCCAATTGTCTACTTCAATCAACAAAGAATATTGAACCATCCCTCAAGATCAAAAGCACTTCAATTTCTTGTAGGCTGAATAGTCTGGCGTGACGAGCATATATCGTGTTCGTACCATAAGCGAGTGACATCAATCATGTCATGATCAACACCAACGCGAAAAACAGCAGCAGCTTCCCCTGGTCATGAGTTCCCAACTATCTGAGCATGTCGTGGTATCTTTGCTCAAGCCATACTATACCATACCTAGGTGTCGAAGCTCTCGATCTTCCTACAGAACGTTCCATTCGATTCGAACCCCTCCACGATGCCGAAGTGGGATAACTCCACGAGCCCGCCAGCATCAACGAAGGTTCAATTGGACAGCGCGAAACGAGATAATTTCTTCAGCAGACACCTCCATTGGTGAACCAGCAAAGTTCCAATCGCATTCCTCGAATCTTGCCGCACAGCGCAGCAATGAACAGATAAGACCCGAATCGGCAGAAGGAAACTACGCGATTCTTGGGGGAGGAATTACTGGCCTCTCAGCAGCATACTACTTGAATAAAGAGAAGCCAACAGCCAATATCACAATATATGAAGGGAGCAAGCGATTAGGCGGGTGGCTACACAGCCAGCGCGTTGAGGTCGATGGCGGCACTATACTCTTTGAACAAGGCCCTAGAACGTTACGACCAAATGTCGAAGGATCCGGAATAACAATTCTAGAATTGGTATGGTCCAGCTTTTCTTCCTCGAGCTGTAAATGCTAATTCGTATTAATTGTAGATTCATGACCTTCAATTGATAGATGAGGTCCTCGTAACACCCAAGGAGTCGGAGGCCGCGAAGAATCGAATGGTCTATTACCCTGACCACCTCGTGACAATGCCTGGACCTGGACAAGGCTTCTTTGAAATACTATGGAAACTCATCACGGAGCCAGCTTTGAAATGGGTGCTTCCTGGCATGTATAACGAATGGTTCAATAATCCGCGACCAAAACATTTACAAGATGAATCAGTTGGTGATTTCTTAGAACGCAAGCTCGGTTCTACAAACGCCGCTGATAACGCGGTGTCAGCCATTCTACATGGCATATACGCTGGCGATGTGTACCAGTTGAGTGCCAAAAGTTTGTTATCCTCTGCGTGGCGAAGCGACGGATCTCGTGGTAGCATTCAAAAAGCCACCGTGGAATTGTTTGCAAAAGGGTTTCGTAATATCTCGCCTCGTGATCGAAACTTGATGGAAGGAATACTCCCAAGACTTGATCGTTACTTCGTAGAGCACCTGGCACAATATGCTAGTGTGTATTCCTTCAAAGATGGAATCGGCACTCTGGTAACGGCATTGGAGAAGTCGCTACGAGCAAATCCAAGGGTTCAGTTCAAGACAGGTCACCAGGTCAAGACCGTCAAGTATGACCAAAAAGAAGGTCTCGTCAGAGTAAGCAACCACTCACCTATTTCTATGAGACTTTCATGCTAACAATATGATAGATTTCTACAAAGGGCAGCGATCAAGAATCATTCACAAAGGTTATTTCCACCTTTTCTGGCCCCAGTCTCTCTTCTGTCACCGCTACACCTGAGCACCCCGACCCACTCCCTTCGCTGAACTCGATTCACTCCGTCACTGTCATGGTGGTAAACCTTTATTTCCCTGATCCTGACGTTCTTCCCGTTCATGGTTTCGGCTATCTTATCCCTCGCGCTATCCCCTTCGACCAAAATCCCGAATGTGCACTTGGCGTTGTCTTCGACTCTGACGCCGTCTCCAAGCAAGATACTGTGCCAGGGACCAAAGTGACCGTTATGATAGGAGGGCATTGGTGGGATGACTTTTCAGAATACCCCAGTCAGGATGAAGGAGTTGCCATGGCACGAGCCATCCTAGAACGACACCTGAAGATCACAGCTGTACCCACCGCTACCAACGTTGGGTTGCACAAAAACTGCATTCCGCAATACACTGTGGGGCACGATGCGCGCATGAAGAAGGCGCACTTTGAACTGATGAAAGCTTTTGGGGGTAAATTGGCCGTTGCGGGAAATAGCTATGATGGGGTGGGACTTGCGGATTGTGTTAGGAGTGCGAGAGACGTGGTGATGAATCCAGATGGAAACATTGAGTCTGCAATCACTGGTTTGAACAGGTTTTTATCCGAGAGGAAGTACGAAACGTTGAATCTAAGGGAGCAAAGGCACGAGATGCAAAGGCTTGCAACTGCGAGTCACAAGATTAGAAGGGACGAGAAGACGGGGAAATGAGGGGTCAGTACTCATCTCAAGATGGGATTGTGGCATAAGTTTTGTATAAAATCCCTTGAGAGCAACGTATGTGCATTAGATGGCAATTAAAACTAGAACAGGCGCTACAATAGAAACATTACCGTCTAGGTGTCTTGACCAGCTACATTATTGATGTCAAGATGTCGAGCAGGACTCCATTACTATAGCCGGTCAGCCCTGCTTCTACTCCGTCTCTCTCCACACCCGGTGCCCTGAATCCGATCGTCGGACACCCAATCGGTTTCGACATGCCTCTCCATTGATCCAGAACAGGTAAATCAACGTCCGAGCACCCATATTCTTGTCCATATGATCACAGTTCGCGGCTGCCCCTTATCAGCCCTGCCAAGCCCTTCACGTCCCAATTGGGTTGTGGAGGCGAAGCAACTCTTCAGCCGCAAGTGCTTCTTTCCTTCGTTGAAGATTCCATCACACCTGACCGGAAGCGATGACTGCTCTCGTCCCGAAACATATAGGTGGAGATTGGACCCCCACGCCCGGCTATGAAGTTTTGCGGCTGCCAACTTCGGTTTGCTGTTGAATATGATGTCTTGGTTCAGCAAGAATGTCGATGAGAGAAATGGGGTAGCTAACCGAAGATGATTTGTACAGCCTCACTTTGCGGTGTATACTTACCTCCACTTGGATGCGAGACGTCGCAGTCTTGTTGTTGAACATACAGTCCGAGTGACTGTGTACCGGAGTCCTCCGTTTGGTGTCTCGAGGAGACACATATTCTAATTCCAAACAGCCGGCGCCTATTGTAATGAGTCAATACTCGGCTTCGTCCGACTTTCACTCACACCAACATTGACAGAATACGCACGCGTCCATGAACAAGGTTGTCAGCCTCACTCTACGTTCATTGCATATATATTCCCTGCGAGACCCACAGGATTCTGGTTCGCACATATGGATGTTCGACATGTTGATCTTACCACAAGCCAACTACATAACCTTACTCATCCTTCTCTGCCTTGTCGCCAGGTTCCCCACAGTCTCTGCCGCCGATATACCACGAGCCAACGGCAACTTCTCATCCTTGTCTGATGCTGTTTGGCAATTATCAAACCTCGAATTCCTCCCTGCTACCGCTCTTCACAAAAGCACATCACTAGGCGGCCAAAATACCACCCACTGCTGCGTTCTAGCACTCAACGAGTCACTCGAAGTCAAAGACGGCTTTCTTGTCAAGAAAGAACCATGCTATCTTGACAGCACAATCGAGGAGTTTCTAAAAGCCACTCACGAAGGGCAATTTCCATGTACGGCGACATGGAATGGCGATCTAGCGGGAGCACCAACAGTGACAGTTTCGGCGGGCTGGCTGGAGGCTACCTGTCCAGGATGGCAATTATCGGATTCGAAACGAGGACATGAAAGTCAATGGATCACCCCGTTCGTCGGATTTATCCTTCCTTCAGTGGTCTTCGTTCTTGTAATTCCGAGACGGTGGAAACTCGCTGTATGGAACCAACTCTTCGTCCAAGATCTATCTCGCGTACTGAGTTGGATCATGGCTCCGTTAGCCATGATACTAGCCGGTATATGTGTCTGTACTGATACAATCCTATGGCTCTGCTTTTGCTTTGCTTTCGCGAGTCCGATGGTGTTGAGCGGATTCTACGAAGCCTATCTCGACTCGAGGATAATCAGTTTTCTCAAAGAAAAAATATCAAACTACCGGTTGACGCTCGATATGAGAGCTCGCTTGCTATTCGTCGTCTTGGTTGGAAATCTCGACCTAGATCCTGCCATTATCGATGGCGATGAAAATATTGCCGTATTCAACAGAGGCAAACATACTGATGACGACCAGCGGTGGCCGAACTTTACTGGTACCTACGAAGACCGCAACCCATCATCTCCTTGGACACATATTCAGGACCTTGTCAGTCCACTAAGGACTTATAGAGATACTGCTTTAGGAACGCCTAGGCAATATCCCTTGCACAGCATTGAATGCACGAAACCAAATTGCAACAGTGCAGATTGCAAGGAGACACCTTTACCTCGCAATCCCTTTGTCCTTAGAGAGATTGGTAAGACGAAGACTCGTCTCAGAACAATGCTAGCTACTCAGCTCTCATTCGGATCAAGTGTCGGTGCACCAGTCGTCTTCTTCCTCGGCGCCTTCAGCTTCACCATCGTGACAACTCTTGGCAGCCTCGGTGATGAAAGTACGAGTCTAGACATGGCTTTCGGTATGTGGTACATGGTCATTCCTCACATCTCGATCATCTCAGGTCTACTCTTGGCTGGAAATAACCCGAATACACTTGAAGGAGTAATGGCTCTCGAGCTTGGGGAGATTGGGGAGCAAGAATTAGAAAAGAAGAGCTTTCCAAGATCAATGTTTTCACTGGCTTATGACAGCCGGTACAGACCAAGGTGGCTGTGGGAACGTGGAAGGAGCAAGCAAGATTGGATCAACCGATTGATATCTACCTACGAGTTCAGAGCACCATCTGGAAGACGTGGACAAGAGGTGCCAGACGAAGATATGGCTGCTTTGCGAGAGGCGACCACGATGACATTCACAAGTTGGGTCATTGTCCTCGGCATGACAGCGCTGCTGATGGGAGTGCCTTTCCTCCTAGCATTCATAACAGCATGGTTCACACCTCAAGTGGGTCTGTCCTGTCGATCACTGACTTTCCTGGTCTATGCCATCACACAGTTCTGCCAGGTCGTGCTCTGGATGTGGGCGTATGCTGGACCACCAACCAGTGACATCTACTTCCAATTCCTTCGCAAAGGTGGCTTTCTCGACCGGAAAGGCTTCTACGACCCAACAAGTGTCAAATCTATAACGGTAGAGGGCAAATTCTGGTCTCTCCAGTCACTATGGGCAATCGTCTGGTACAATCTCGCTGTTCTCTTCGGCCTTGGTGGTGTCTTTACCTCTATCGGTGGAACCATGATGCAACTCATGGGCGTCTACTCTGCACCAAAATGTATGATTGATGCGCAATACTGGACTAAACCTCATGCAGAAGTCCCGATCATCGTCAGTGTCAACTATGCACTCCAGATTGCGGATGCCAAGAATTATTGGATCCCTTGTGCTATCACGGCGATTTTGTTCCTGGGGCTTATCAGCTTCTGCGGTTGGTGGTACCAGAGACGATTGAGGGGACTGTTCCGAAATCTGGTTGGCGAGCTAGGCAGTATGAGGATGGAGAGAGAGGATGTGAGGGCCGCGATGCCGGCGAGTGAGGAGGAGACGGTGAAGAACTAAGCGGGTTGAAGAACTAGGCTGGTGGAAGAGCTACACATGAGTGTAAATTGGCTGTAAATTATATGTATAATGGCCTTCGTCAGGGAAACCTGGATTTTGAGCGCGGGAGTTTGGGAAGTTTCGAGATACCCCTTTTATATGACGAGCGAGCGAGCGAGCGTTGCAACATTATGATTTGTATATGTAGTTTGCTTCTAGACTTAGTAGATTAGCTAGCTTGTTGATAACTTAATAGAAAATGTATATATTTACATTAAAAGGCCTTGGTGAATGATGCCTCGTTGCACAAAGTCCTCACCCAGGTTAGGGATCCCTTTCTCCATCAAATAGATCGCCCCTCAGCACTCAGTCAACCATTCACAATCGTCAACTTTCTCCTCTCATCCTCCACCTCATGCAAAGCAAACGAAATAACAAAGTTGTTTAGACGATATCGTAACCGTTTTACTTCATGTCCATGCTATATCTTCGTGTCTCCCCAAATTTAGGTGACGCCACTATGTACCAGATCGCTTCCAGAACCTGAGATAAGTTCGGATTATTGTGAAGGATTTCTCTTATATATCTCTCGTAACCACACTCTCTCTTTTATTTCCATGACATTGATAAAATTCTGGAAGAAAACGGGTGGACATACAACCAGTTTGAATTCATCATCCTGGTGGCATTCACCTTTGAATGGAGAGTTCAAATCGTGACTGTTTATATTAGATAAGTAATGTCAGAGGCGCACTTTGGTCAAAGCCCACGCCTTTCCTGCTTAATGATGCTTTATTGACGCTTGGTGACTCCTCGAAACCATCAATTTCTACGTCGCAGTAGATCCACATCGTTCTCACGTTAAATGGCGAGGACTAATTGAAGGGGGGGAGGATATCATGTTCTATCTGCCAAACACATAATGAGCGTAAAAGCTTAGTGGTATCTACAAAAAAAAGCATAACGCCAACCAAATTCCCATTCTCTTGTCTTCATATGCCAAATATTCATCTCAGAAGTGAGAGTGAGTAAAGTGAGTCCCCTATCTCCCAACGCCCAATAAAAGGGCAAGGGCGCTGACCATGCGACTACCCCCGTGAAATATGCCATCCATGCTCACTCAGATGCGAGGTCTAGATTATGTGATTAGTGGGAAATGTAACAATCCTTCCTTCGTTTCTCCTTCGATGTACCCCTGATCTTCACTATGTCTCTCCCGTGACGTCCAGAGGACTCAGTAACCTCCCGCATGCTGATGAACAGGGCACTGCCCCGGCTTCGACCCAAACCAATCTCGAATGCACTTTAGGTGGAACCGACAGAAACACTCTAATCTCCCCATCTCGATGCCGACTTCGAATTCCTCAAGACAGATCGTGCATTCGGCGTCATCCACACAATCCTTCTCTGTCGCGATGTACGGGAATACACCTGTCCTTCGGGATTGCGCTGGAGATGGACTTTCCACTCTTGGTTGAGAGGTTGAAGGTGCTGCTGGAATTGATATAGCGGTCGAGGATGAAGGTTGAGGGGTAGTGTTTTGAACTGGTCGAGCTGGAGAGGGACTGGATCCTTGCATTGCCGATACAATGCACGACTCGACATGCTGAGAGCGTAGGTTTTCAAAGTCTGGTAGCGTACGTGAGGGAAGTTCTTTGTGACACACCCAACACTCATCTTCTTCCGGAATCTGAGGTCGTGGCTGCGGTCTTGGTGGCAGAGGGCGAGATAGATCTGATTCCGTTCTTGGTATAAGAGACGAATACCGCTGCGGTGTTGTGGTTATGGCTTCGCCGGTAGGAGTAGAGACATTACTCTTGGAAAATGGTAAGCGGAATGGACTTAAAAACATTTTGAAGTAATGTATATGCACTTACTATATGATGTCCGCGTGTGGGAGCACCGATCTAAATACCCATCATTAGTACACCCCTATGTCATTTTCTTGATTAAAGGAAAGGGGAGACGCACTGTGCTGCTGCGGGACCGAGCTTCCATCGCGTCCATCCCCACTCTAGGATCTTCCCTATGGTTATAAGATGAACCCCTCCCCGGCATTTGTTGCGTATGGGAGTAATAATTAGTACCGCTGTTATTCCTATATATGCTGGGTTCCCGTGGCCTGCGGGGGGTGTTGGCTAGCGCCTCCCGCACCGATATAGGTCCAGTTTGTCGATTAGGTTGAATCTGCGGCCGTTGATATGGACCGTATGACGAAATGGCTCCGCTTGCTGAACGGCCGTGCCTGGCTGGGGAATTTGTTGGTTGCTGGGGGTGAGTAGAATTTGTTTGCGGAGGTGCGATATTGGGGTCAGGCACACAAGGATTGCACAGTCTGACGCGCTCTCCTCCACCAAGACTCGCGACCTCTGCAGTACTTCCCATGCGTTCTAGATCGCGTGCTGGGCGAGTGCGGGAAGTAGCTGAAGCTTGTGACGCTCCTTCAACAGGCGGTTGAACAATGTATTGGTAAGGTATCGTAATTCGATGTGGAGAGCATGAGTTGCAGACAACTCTTCCACATTTCCTAAAAAGGTGGTTTAGTCTAGCGTCTCCCAAGGGCTCTCAAGCGAGAGGCAATCTGTGAGAGTGAATTTACCTGCAATGATGTTTTCGAACGAAGAAGCCTATAAAACCATTAGTTAGTGTTGTCAAATAGCAGTACTCGGGAATGCATACTGAATTGTGTATGGCAAATAGGACATAACGTAGCCTCTACATCTGGCTGCCATCTAGGAACAACGAATGATCCTGTTCGTTCCGGTGGTGGGTTCCTATAACGATCACGACTTGAAGGAGGGCCAGACGAGCCATCACTACGATTTGAAGCAGCCGAATGCATGGATGGCCGTCCTGACGCAGCTGATTGTCTCCTTGATGAATATGATAAACTTCGATGATGGTCGCCTGTTCCGGAAGGGCTTTCTGTTCCGCTATTATCATCGCCAGTGTTCCCAATATACGATGTAGTGCTTCCACGACTCCTTGGTTCCACAGCTATTGGCACAGCAGGCAGATCAGATTCTGTTGCATTCCGACTATAGTCTCCCGGACTTTCTCGAAACCCAGCATTTCTCCAACGCTCATACTGTTCCGTGGCATCGCTTTCTATTGTATATCCTACATGCGCAGATTGCTGGTATAGAGCTGCGCCATTAGACGACACTGGAGAACCACCACTACTCTGCACCTCTATTGGAAAAGGGGGCAAGGGTCGCTCCTGCATTCGTTCTGCTCGAGGCTCGGGGCCGCTAGCTGAAGAAGGGCCTTGACCATCCATCGCAACTCGAAGGTGTAGATACTATTCCATATATCCTGGATAAGCGTTCCAGTTTACAACCCGTAGCTCTAATCTCGACGACAAGGAGGTGAATGGCTGTCTAGTTACCGAATACCGCTAAACCTGAATAACGCAAATGGTGTTTTCGAGAGCTACTCGATATCCCCTCGTCTAGATAAGATGGACAGCCTCTGGCAAACCGACACCCTGTGCCGAGTTCCTTGTTAAATTTGTAGCCTCAAATATCGACCTATCCCTCCAAACGATGGGCTGAAAACCTCGTTGCCTCCTCCCAGCTCTTAACAATGAGGCAATAATTTCCACACGCGACCACAGACGGCTGAACCGCTTCTTTCCACAATCTCCTCTGTCCTTAACAAACCAGCGTATTTCAACGACTAATATCCTCGTAGTATTAAGTTGCCTTCTCTTCGTTGTAAGACCGTTGATTTTAAAAGTCGTTTTCCGTTCGTGCGAAATCGAACATTCGAGTATGAAATCCGTGGCAAACAAAACCTGCAACAGCCCAAAAATCAGCATGCATCTTCCCCCACCCAGGATATGAAGAAGGCAAACAAACACTCTGGAACCCAATCAATCACGGCAAACACACCCACCCATCTCTCAAATCACTAGTCCCAGGCTCGAGGACCTCAGCTTGTGACTCTTCTCACCGAATGCTCAAGGCACAGTCGTGGCGTAATATAGGCGGCAAGTTTCTTGACAAACAAACCTAAAGAGGTGAAGTTATTGTGAAAGACAACGTATGCGGTGAAGAAACGCTCGACACACGTCAAGGCTTTGCTATTGTTTTACTCTTATCGAACGAAGGGGTCTTCCTTATCGGCCGGGATGATCCGGTTGTTGTTAATGCCTCATGAAAAAGGCATGAAAGGGGGAACCTCGGCATGACGTGCTGGTGAATCCTGGAATAGAGTACTTTAGAAGTGGAAGCTTTCAACACTCTTGTGAGATGTCTTGGACCGCAGGAATAATTATCACCTTCAGGTAGAATAATCACATACTGTTAACAATGCCACATAGACAGTGTTTGAAAAATCTTAGTTATTTATCTAAGACTATTGTACTATTAAAATAACCTAATACATGAGCGCAGTCAAAGGGGCCTTTTACCCGACATCGACCTGCGTGTTAGAAAGCTTTCCTTGCCCATTCTGGGTGACATGCCAATCGAAAAACACCATATCCCTCGCCGGAGAATAACCTGTCTAATGCTCCAAAAGTCTCAGAGAACCTTGGACGACTACGTTTTCCAAGATGGATCCCGGAGGAATGTCAATTGTGCTACCTTCTGTGGCCACAATAATGACCGTTCCCTTCAGTGTAACTCCACGACCAAGATTGACAGCACCAGTGATAGTCAAGTGATCAAGTTCGATAATCTTGGGGATGCTGCCGATACGTTTCTGAAAGTCTGAGACTTTCTTGAAGTCGTTGCCGAGCTTGATGAGAGGAGCTGGGCCGAATCTGTTGGGGTCAATCTGGAGTTGACCGTGCTTGAGGGAGTACAAATCTGATTTGACGAGCATCAGATCAGAGCAAGTCTTGACAGGCAAAAAACGTCTTCGTGGAACGTTAACTCCGTGGGCGTTGTGGAAGTGACGAATAGCAGCACCAACTGCGGTCTCAAGTTGGACAATTGAGACATCGGATTCTCCCTTCTTATCAGCTGGGATAGATTTGTTGTTTGGGATAATCTCCATTTCGAGCTCATTGTTCTCCACAATACGCTTGACAGCCTTCAGGTTCAACCAGATATTGTTGGTGTTGAAATACTTGAATTTCTTGATAGACTTGAATTCGTTGGTGTGCTCCTTAGGGACCTGAGCAATTTCAAGAAGACGGACGGAACCCTCGTAATCAATAATGGTACCACCCTTGACATCGGCTTTGGTCTTGTCGGTCAACTCCATAATGTACTCGGCCTTAGTCTCGACCATGTGTTGAAGTATGCGGAGATCGACAACGGCCCCCAAATTATCGACGTTTGACAAGAAGAGGATCTCAACACCTCGCTCAATCAGTTTGTCGAGAATGCCAGAGTTGTAGAGGGATTCGAAAACATCTCCGTGTCCTGGTGGGTACCAATCGGAGATGGGAGAGTTGAAAGACTTTGGTGCTGGAAGAAGAGAATCCTTCAAGATTCTGGGGTATCTCGACTGGTTGAAGGTCAAAATATCGATGTTGTGCCCTTCGTATTTCTTGATAATATTCTGGGTATCATCGTCGGTGTTGAAGGAGTTCATCAGGACGAACGGGACGTTAACGTCATATGTGCGGTTGAGGTATTCGATTTGTCGGACGGATAGATCGAGGAAGGACATGCCGTCACGAACCTCGATGACTGACTTTGGACCAACACATCCCATAGATGTACCAAGACCACCATTCAGCTTGAGAACTGCGAGCTTGCTCAAGAAACCAACGGACTCGGAGTTGGCGAGCTCGTTATAGTCCACAACTTGACCCTGTGCGGGGGGGGCAATACGATCCCAATCACTGCTGGTTACTCAGCCTTGGGGGCTTGGATATAGTTTTACAAAACTTACAGTTGGTTTCCCTTTGCCTTGTCATTCAAGTATCTTCGGAAGAGGGCAAAGAAGTTGTCCATTTCGGTCTCGAAGAGCTGGTAGTGGTCAGCAAAGTGCCTGTATGTTGTGGATGTTCTTTTGGCATACCTTCTTCTCTTGGGGATCCTGGACAGTATCTGCGAGGTTGTTCAAGGCATTTCGCATCTGGCTGGCAGCGACGGAAGTGGAAGTGTTCTCGAAAGCCTGATCATGGGAAATTAGTTTCGCTAACTCTGAGAGCGTTGGTTCAGTCGGAGTATCAGTCGGAATAGTTAAAGCAGTCTCCGCAAGAACTTCTTGGAGAGTTAGCTGCCTCGCCGGCGCCTTGAAAGCGATATCCCCCATGCTGAGAATATAGCGCTTCTTTTCCGTAGAGCTTGAGCTTTTGAATACGGGGTGCAGTAAGAGGTTGAGGAGCGAGAGAGGAATGAAGGAAATTGTTTCTGGCAGATTTTGGCCGTCAAAGACTAGCTTGCTGTGGCCTTGCTCGAATTTATATGTGCAGACAGGAGGAAGGTGCAAGCACCATCGCAATTGCTCTGCCATGTCACCGCTTTGCCAAACAGTTCGATGATCCTCTCACAGAAGACTTTCTGCAGTGACAGATCGAACATATTCAGCTCTCGTGATTCCAAGTGCAAAGCCGCTTTTGTTCACCAGCTAGCATAGCTTTTTTGCAAGCTAACCACGCACTTCCCTCTCAATGCCCCAAAGTGTTCCTTTGTTGCTCAAATATATCCACCCATGTCCAGAATCGAAAGGAACTCACCATATGCGACTGTGTCTTTCCATGGTGCTTTCTTGCAAACTCGGCAGCATTGTCACCTCCTAAGCCTGAAGGCTTCAGGTGGGAAGGGAGCGCGCTTTTTAGTGTGGACGCCATTTTGTAAATCGTCTCGAATTTCGTGGATTTGGAGGGGAAGAGGGAAATAAGCCGGAGTGAGGAGGAAGCTTCCTAATAGTTGTGTTAGCGGAATTGTTGGGCTAAACCTGGAAAGGCAGATCTTGTGCTTGACGTAATCTCGAGGGGCAGCAATTGGCAACAGTTGGATGAAGCTACCCCTGCCAAACACACCAAGTAGATTGGACGGGTAGCATGAACTTACAATGGATACAATTACAAACAGATGGGAGAAGCAGAGAGGAGGAAGGGATGAAGCTGGGAGGGGGGAGTGGTTTATGTATCCCGATGGCAGATGCTTGAGAGTGGACTGGGGCAACGGGGTTGTCTTTGTTTAGTTACGGTGCAAGTGCTGGGCTGGAAATTATTTCGTCCTGTCTCAAGAAGCCTCGACCGGGATGTGGAGAGCTGTGGGCAGACTGCAAGCTGTGCAGTAGCAAAAATGGACTAGCGTATGGCTAGCGTATCCTTAGCCTAGTACCGTAGTCCACACCAGTAAGGATTGTCTTAGGATGCCGCCACGGCCTTGATTGTTTTCCACCCACAGTCAACTGAGAGCCAAGTCGTCAAACCTCCCTTCTCGCCCGATGAGGCTTCGCTTGAAGAAATTGTACCGTGCATATAAATTCAACAAATCGTCTTCTTCCGTTTGCTCTCTCAAACTAGGTTAAAGCAGCCTTTTCGAGAGTGGCGGACGGACTCGCCTTCATCATCGCGCAAATACCCGCTAGCCTTGCATCTCGACGATCTTGTTTGAAAACTTCGAGGAAATCTCAAGGCAGGATTCGCCAGTCTTATGTGTCATTTTCGCTTTCGGCCTTGGGGGAATATAATGAGGAATTATTCTTTTGTCTAATGTCGAGAGCTAGTAGAAGTCCACGAACGAGGCCCCTTGTAATTTATGACCAGCCTGTCGTTCAACCATTTTCAATTCCCTCATATACCTCGAATAGGGGTTGCTGCTAGTAGTTTTGTTACGCAGCGTGGCCCACCAAAATTTTGATAACCAACAACTCTCAAGGTAGCTTTCGCTTGCGGCTGAAATTGGCTTCCATAATGTTATTTTTAGTCTTTCCGATATGCTACTTAAGCTACATATGCTTGCGCCATCCTGATGGACCGTGATGGTACAGTAAAATTCGAAAATGCGCCGAAGCCATACCTTTTCCTCATACCGAGTCTTTCGAGCTTCCCAACCCAATAGTTACCAAGACATGAACACGTGGACTTCTAATCAGGGACGAGCTTGTCTACCATTTCTCGGAAATAGTACAACATTTGACAGATTATGAGATTCTGATCATACGAATAGAGCAATATTGTTGGAATGCATCGAAGTTGCCCGAAACAAGAAGCCGATTTCATCAATCACCAATCTGTCTTGCGGAGGCTCCCATCAGGTGTAACATACTCGGCAAGATGATGCTCATTCGAGAGTTTTGTTGCACATCGAAAAAGAGATTTTCATGTTCAAATCTCCGAGAGTAGTTGTGGCGTTCATGTCAAATGAGGCTGAGGAATTTACCCACAATACAAGGCATCACCGATGAGCCTCGCAATGTATTTGATATCATGTTCCATGGTCTTACGTGCACTCTTCAATCGATCTTTCACAGTGATTTCAACACAACACGGCCTATGTCAAATGTCGAATTTCAAAAATACGGAGATATTCGCTACCATGCACCAGAGCTCAATATTATCAATGGAAATCCCCTAAAATGCGAGACGGGCAGTAGCGATACTTTAGTTCGAGTGTTGTCTCGAAAGCTTACGATCGAACAAGTATAGCTCGGTGCATGATATCTAACAGCCAGCAGCCAGGCATCACGTGTTCAAGATGAGGGCATTTTTCAACCTTTCATTTTATTCTTCTTTATTTAAAAAAAAATTCAACATACCATAAACCAAGTTTCTCTGGCCTCCTGCACGAAACGCCTTTAATATTTTCAAAAGGAATATTTCAAAACACGCATCACGACCGTAGGGACTGATCACTGCTACAGTACAACCACGTCTAGGCTCATGATTCGTAGATGTTCTGCAGGCGCTCCAATACAGGAACCTTGATTAGGAAAATGGTGATGGCTTCTTGCTTTCTAATCAACCTATCAGTTGCACGGAGATTATTCATGAACCTACTCAACCAGGCCTCCTAAATATGCGAACCCTACCGAGGACTTCGTTATTATCGCAGCAGGGCAATTCAGACCTCATCAGTAATCACTACTTGGAAAGAATATCTGGTATGTCTAATTTAGGCTTATACTAATTGGTCGTGGATAGGCGTGTAAAGATGCTTCTGTGTGGCGGAGTGTAGGCGAAGAACAAATACCAGTTTCCAACTACCCTCAATCAAGCCACACACAAAGCCAGAGAAGTGTACCGACTAGTGACACTCGTACAACATTCAGAAAATCAGTGGTTTCTACAAGCTTGATCAATGCAGAGCACGAGCATGCTATTACAAATGAATCCAACTTGACTTCTCTGATATTTTGCTTCCATCTTCAGCACAAGTCCATGCTACTCCCTCTTTGTGCTTCAGCTATGTAACCGTTATTTCATGACCATTGGCCAGCGAACTTTTTGATCAAAAGGTTACCCTAGATCTCTTCCTCAAATGGACCTTTCCAGACTCTCGCGCATTTCTTGATGGCCATTAACTTAGAGGCGCGGCTCCAGCCGTTGCAGCATATCCCTTTACTTATGCAATTTATAGCTTCTCCTTAGACAGATAGATATATGAGACTTGGTATCTACCGCTGCCTGAGAGATATGTGTTATCCTCTTCGGGATGTAAATTTTCGTCGACAATATTAACATAATTTTTTTGGTCCGGACTAACATAGTTGAAATGTGTTATGGCTGTGTAGGCGTCCTGTCAACTTGTGTGCAGAGTACAAAATCCTCAAATCGGGCTTCTGTGGAGAGGTATAATTTCAAGATCTTGAGATGATTAGCGATGTTTCGGACTGGACTGCTGGCTGAGTCGTTGACTTCCATACTTCGAAGAGCCGTTTATCTTGACTAAGAAAATTGTGATCAAACCCGATGGTCGTTCATCTCATTAAATAAAGTAGTGGTTGCTTTCCTTTAAATCCGCCAGTATAAATACTTGCCTGATGAGCTAAGCACAAAGCCTGTGGCAAGAAAAGTTTACTGTGAGATATTGGGATGAATTATATTGAGCAACGCTGAGTGACCCAACAATAATTATTGAATTCAGGGATATCACACAACCTACTGCAAGAATATCCCCCTGCCTATCATAGGCCACCTTTCCAAAGAATATTGTTAAAAACTTCAGCATTACAAACGTAGATCTATTTACGACTAGGGATCATATTTTCCTTTATATAGAAAACCATCTTGTAATAGTATCATCTACAACGGCGGCAATCCAGAATATCGAAATTGGAGACAACTGTTTCGATGAGTAGGAAGGTTTATAGTAAGATTGGTGCCAATTTGGGCTCGTCTGGGTTGGCGAGGAAAATGACAGTCGGGGTTTCAATTCGGTTCGCGGTTTGTAGTTAAGGAAGAAGTAGTAGGCACAGTGAAGAAAGATTAGACGCAGCATGGCCGTGAACTTTGTCTCGTCTGGAAGCTTGGTGAGTGAGCGGTCCGAATAATTTAGATTCTCGGATGAGATGAACCTCAAAGCTGAATGAAGCACGATGATTGATCTTCTTAGGCCTTTCCAGTGATAAGGTGTCAATTTAGATGGTTTTGAATTGTTTGGAGTAAACAATTGAAAGGTGGCGCTCTTCTAAAAGTACCTTGCAGCCTATGTAGACGACCTGACCTGCTCAGTTCCTCTCCGCGTCTGCAAAGTAACGACGGAGGACAGAACACGCTCAACCTCGAAAGCGAAGTTATGAAATTTGTCTGAGATTTCAAGATAAGTTTGCATTCCGCTGATCTTTTAATGGATAAGAGAAGGTAAGGTAGTAACTACTAGTATAAAAGTGCTTGAAGTCCTAAGTATTACAACCCCTGCCTCATCAAACCAAAAAGGTGGGTAAGTCCTGGTACGAATCTAGATAGCTTCTCGGAGTCCAACTCGATTTTCCGTTCCCATTCCTTTAGGTCACGACCAAGATCAAATGTAACTGATTCATATATAGCACAATTGACGCGAAAAATTATTTTCGAGATCGGGCAGAGCTAGATTGCTCATGTACTGAGGAACGGTATATTAGGGATACGTGGTGGTAGAGAGGGACGTTCTGTTTACTCAGGACCGTTGTTTGTTTACTGAATAAAACTTAGTATTGGCATGCATGCTATGGCAGAGAAAATGCCTGGATAAAACAATACAACCGAGCTATGTTGCTAAAGTCAAAACAGATCATTATCACCCAATTGATCCAGCTCATTGGTTTCATTTCTAATGCCTTTTTAGGTTCCTTCGTTTTTGCTGCTCTATCGCCGTCAGTCTAGCGATCATCATCATAGTAGCAGCAAAACTTCTGCCCCTAACCGTGTCCAATAACTCCTTTGCCTGTTCGAAAGGTTGCTCATCTAATTCCTTCTCAAGGATGGCGACCAATTTATCGAACAAAAACTTTTGCTAAGCAAGCATGTTGGTGATGAGGTCTGGCGTGGCCGAATTCTTAAGATGGATTTCGATCGCCTGAGATTCCACTCTCAGATTTTCTTTCTCCATCGTGGATAATGGGTGAGCCAAGTTGGAAGGCTCCTTCTTGACCTGGCGCTTAAAAGGAGTTGTAGATAACTTTGCGAGGCAATCTTAATAAGATAATGTAGTAATTGTCAATGCATAAGGATATCTTATGTGTGAAAGTGTGGCGAAACAGGTACATGAACTTTTTGAGAAATTAAGGGTGTATAGTCTCTGGTTTAGCCAATTGTCCCAGTTCTCATACCTTTGGTAACTCTAGACCAGCTAGAAGACCGAACGAGGTAGGCTGAGTTACCTGGTAATTACCCTTTGAAATTTCAACAATGAAAAAATTGAGCTTCTGTGTACTAGTATGAGATAACAGGCTGATGAAATCCCGTTCCTTGTAATTTCTCGTTTACCTTGGATTCTCAAGCTCGAGCTATTCCGGGAGCAGAACTCATTGGGCATTCCTGTACTTTAGAATAATCAATGTTCGAAACTACTTTATCATGATCTAGGACACTTTGCACTTTAAACGAGGGAGAAAATTGATATTCTGAGCACGTTTAGCTGGCCAAAATAAGCTTTAAAGTTCTATGGCGAGCTAAAGTTCTGTTTTACTCCAGGTCTAGCCGCGGCGTGGCTGGCGGATGTAGAGAAGGGGTTTTAGATATTGGCTTTGAGCAATCAATGTTGTCAGTTGTAATTGAAGATGAAAATGTTCCCGGGAAATGTCTGATATTGGCCATACTTCTAAGTTTAGAACGTATGTCCTGCGTTAGGAGAAGCTTGTAAATAGGAAAGAGCAAGTTGGCGTGGGCACAATGCTTGGCGTGGATCTGGGGAAGTCGTCGGGGAAATTCATGCCGACGTTTCCCCGGACCAGCCTTGGCAGCAATTATTTCTTCGTTCACTTCCTTCATAACACAGTATTCATCCCCAGATCTGAGTTCTGCTGTCTAATTGCCTATCAATTGCCCTTCCTTTCTCATTTAGGCCAAGAGATATGACCTGCATTCTCCACCTCATGATACGGGCGCTTCTTTTCATGTCAATTTCAAAGTTCCCCACGGCGCCACTCATCGCACTACTCGTCAACCCGCTTCCCCACCATGTCACAATGCCCCATACTTTCTCGCTGCCTTTTCCACTCTTCCCTTGCACTTCTACTAGTTCTGATATCAATATGTACGCCGACGGCATTTGCAAGGACTTGCTCTCCTCTGACTCGTGAAGGGTGGCTCCAATCAAGCGATACAATTGTCGTCGGCTTTTGATCATTGCTTGTACTATCGTCACACTAATCTCCTTCATGTCGGCTGATGGCCATAAAGAAGAAGTGTCTCTTCCATCTGGGGTAATCTGGCAAGTCGGCCTGTTTCTTGTTTGTTATATAGTCCTTTTGAGCGTTGTACGAAGAGACCACCGGGTTGTTATTACCTTTTCAGTGATTTTACTCCCCATCGATACTCGAAGCCCCCATTTTCTGACCGAAAAACTTTATTTGCCGACACGGCCATTGTACCTTGGAGCGAAAGGCCTGTAACGCAGGTAAACCTTTGCAAATCCCATTCAATACTTTATATCCACTAATGATCAAAGCCTGTATTCTATTTTTCGACAAGTGATCACCACACCTACTTGTTTTCACAATGGCACCATGTGCCCTCGACCCAGTCGTGTACGACGAGAGAGATGGACAAGCTCTCGAGAACCTGTCTGACGACATTGATACTGTTAATGTCCTCAGGGCTGATATGATTCGAGAAAGTGACATGCTTGAGAAGTCCGAGTTTGATGCCGAGAAGGACAAAACGCAGTTTCGTCAGTACGAGGATGCGTGTGATAGAGTCAAAGGATTCTATCGAGAACAACATGAGAAGCAGACTGTGGCATATAACCTGAAGGCTCGCAACGACTTCAAGTTCAAGACTCGAGCTGAGATGACTATCTGGGAAGCAATGGAGAAGCTCAACACTTTGATTGACGAATCTGATCCTGATACCTCTCTATCTCAGATTGAGCACCTGCTCCAGACTGCTGAAGCTATGCGAAGAGATGGCAAGCCTCGATGGATGCAACTGACGGGCCTTATCCATGATTTGGGGAAACTGCTGTTCTTCTATGGCGCCGAAGGCCAATGGGATGTCGTCGGGGATACCTTTCCGGTGGGATGTGCATTTGATAAACGTATCATATACCCCGATACCTTCAAAGGGAACCCCGACTATAACCACGAGATCTATGGGACCAAACATGGAATATACAGTCCCGGATGTGGAATGGACAATGTGATGCTCTCATGGGGCCACGATGAGTACTTGTACCACATCGCGAAGGACCAATCAACTCTACCAGACGAAGCTTTGGCAATGATTCGATACCATTCATTCTATCCATGGCACACTGGAGGTGCTTATCATGAATTCATGAACGAACACGATCATGCTATGCTAGCCGCGGTGAAGGCATTCAACCCTTACGATCTTTACAGTAAGAGCGATGGCGTTCCAACTGTCGAGCAGTTAAAGGTTCGTTTCCGTACATCATGTTCATGGTCCCTGATACTAATTGTCTTGTTAGCCATATTATCTAGAGCTCATTGACGAGTACTTCCCCACCAGGGTGATTAGGTGGTGATGAATGCCAGTATGACAATTGATATTACTTCACTGGCTACATGATTAGCATATTCCGATCTCAAATTTTGAAAGTTTCTTTGGTGTTCACTATCCTAGATTTCATTTCAGCTCTTGTTCTAGAGGAGAGGGTTTTATGACGAGTGATGGGTCTGTCAAATAGGCCAGGGAGGATGACATCGATGATTCGAAAGGACTCACCGCTGCTTACCGGCTACTTTACAACATCTTTTTGACGTTCTGAAACCGCTCCGATCTTATAAAGTCTCCTTCGCAATGTTTTTTGTCAAGTGATGTTGTCCCTCCAATCAGAAGTGCCAACAAACGCATTAGACGATTCTCATCCAATAGAAGCTGCATCACGTAGCCGCGTCAAAACGTTTGCACCCACAAACCACCATATAGCACTAATATGAACGCTTGGATTCGTGGTCGTTTACACTTTAGTAGCATGAACTTTGAGAAACGTTGGTGTCTTGTTGTCGTCTATTTAGTGGAAGTCGAGTGTCGACATCCAATTAATCCTTGGAAAAACATCAACCTACTATGTAGAAACCGGTGTTTCCGTGCATTTATGACTGAGTACAATTTTGTACTACCTATTGGCACTTTTGAGGTGTTTCTGATAAGCACACAGACTCTCTGTTTGCTCATCAACCACGGCAGAGAAACAGGGCTCCCATGTCTTGAAATGTTCTTTTCTTCCTTCTGACAGCGGTACTTCGACTCGTCAGCGGGGCAGCATGTTTTGCATTTTCCGAAAAGCCAAACACCGACCAGAAACCGTTTCTCAGTTCTTTCTGGTTTTCTCGATATGCAACCCCTGAGGAATCTGACCCTGTTGATATTTGGATCATGTGATGACCATTTCTCGCTCGATTAGCCAACCCCTGTGCAATGATCTCCGACGGCTTTTATTACACTGCCATTCTGATGGAGGTCAAGAATCCAACAATTCTGAAAGCATCCACCTTCCTCCAGAAGAAACCCGGCATGCGGAAGGGGAAGCTCAGGCACTCTTCCCCGAACCATCTTCCTGGACTCTGGTAGTGAAACATATATGAGCGCCGACTATGGTTCGTTGCAGGTGTGGAGGGGACACGGCTGTAACTCTGAATACACTTCATGGCACCGCATCACAAGCTGTCCTCCTGATCTGTTCGCTGAAATTATATATTGTACACGTACCGTACCGTGCCACTACTGCGAGGAGCGGTTCGATTTCATCAGCTCCCTCCTTGCCATTGCGTCTGCTGTTGACCATTCCTTTTGTCCTTCTGCTTCTCACATTCCCATAACCTGACGTACGCCGCTGCCACTTCCTTCCAATCAAACGAAATAGAGCCTCGAACACGCTGCATTTGCCCCGGTGGTTCTCTACCCGTCGCTACTGTACAACGGCGGACTACACCAAGGACGAGTCGGGTCTAGGTAGCGAGGAAAGGTACCAAAATACGAAGAAACCGTGTAGAGAAATTGCGTGGAGAGGTACCGGTTGAAAGGGACCTGGGACTGAGAGGAGAGAAGAGTCTAAAAAGCGTGTCTCGTCTCCAGAATTGTATAGAGAACGGTTGTCGATTTGCACTTGCACCAGAAGAGGTTCAGCGCGTGGGCCATACTACTTCGGAGGCAATTCGAAGGCAATCGCAAGTAATCGCAGGCACTCTTATTTAATTGCTAGGGCGCGGATCCCCTGGTCCTCTGCGGAAGCCACTTTGCGAGTTGGGTGTGGGCGACGAGGGTGGTTATTTGCGAGGATTGTGAGACGGAGATCGTTACTGTTCTGTTGTAAAGGTTGCCCATTCTCTGTTGCATCTTGCATTACATTGCTTTCGAACGACAGAAGACCACGGACGCGAAAACGATAACTCTTGACGATCAAGAGATGCCAGGATTTCGCGATGCTCTAGTATCGGTCTCGCGATCAGACTCCAACGCATCGAGGTCCGCAGCATACCTCAGCCCATCCCGGTCAGAACACAACGAGGTGCAGCAGCAGCAACAGCTGGACCCAAATTATTCTCAAGGCTCTCCCGAGCCCGCAGAAAAGAACGATTCCAACCACCATTATAACAACAACAGCTACAATAACAACATCAGCACCAGCAGTAGCAGCACATTTCGACAAGCGCGCAAGCCATCACCTGGTCTTGCAGCTCGATTAAAGGCGTTGGGTTTTGGCAAAGACTCCAAATCTAAGAGTCCCTCGCTCTCTCCCAACTCCGATCGCGTCGGCCGCATCCCTGAAGATCAAATTCGCCAACTCGACCACATCCACCGCGCCAATTCAATCAACTCTGGAGTCTTTGCACGACGAGGACGAGCGTGGAGCGGAGCCTCTTCCGGATATCTAACACCGCAGGTCACTGGAGGAAGCTACAACGAACCCTTCACGACTGGCGAGACACGCGTTTTCGAGGGTGGAAGTCGACGCTCCCCATCCGTCGCCAGTTCAGGCGACAGGACGATGACCACGTATGCAGAGCGTCTGGATATGGACTCGCAGAAGTACAGACTCCCCGAGCACATAAACGGCAATGGCACCAAAGCCATGTCGGACACGAAGCAGGCACATATCGGCCGGTCAATCATGCTGCCAGACGATCTAGAAATTCCTCCTCCACCTATTGCAAAAGATACCCCTCCTGGTGGAACCACACCTTCTGAGTTTTCTGGCGATGTTTCTTCCTCATTTAACCCCTTTGGCCTGCAGCGCACCGGATCCATCTACACTTTATCTCGCGTCTCATTTGCAAACCAACTTGCACAATTGACCTCTTTGCAGTTGCCTGATGCCGAGTCGCTCTCCACAAAAGTTTCTTCCATTCCGAATTCCATAGCGGCCTCGAAAGCATTGATGGGAGCTGCGGAGCAGATTCGAAGTTGGATTCAGAAAGCTTCTGAGGTCATATCGGGCTTGGACGGCGAGGATGATGTTGAATGGGCTGCTGCTGGAGGTCGGGAGGGTCTGGCAGAGGTGGACAATGCCATCACCCGCTTCGAAGAGCTCATCAACGTCTACGTCTCGGCAATCGAATCGCTACAAAACCGACCAGACATTTCGACCGTGTCTACAGAAGAGCTTAAGCGTGTGGTGCTGCAAGTCGAAACAATTCTGAATGAATGGGACAAAATCAAGAGGACCTTGAAAGGAGTTAAGAACTCGGTAGAGATTGCAATGGAATGGGAAGAGCTTTGGAATACCGTGCTAGGAGATATTGGAAACGAAATGGATATCCTCGCACGCCTAGTCTTTGAGATGGAGGAGAAACGACACAAATCTTTGTTGGCTGAAGCTGGAGGAGATGGTCTGGATATCAATGAATTGGAAACTATTGTGGAGGAGACGCCACCCTCGAAAACGAAACTACACGCCAACAATCGCTTTAGCATTGCACCTAATTTTCCTTTGAGCCCAAACTCGCCAAATCCAGTCATGGCACACGACGATTCGAGCCTTTTAGCGCTTTTTGCAAGAATGCAACCACTCAGAGCGTCTCTAGATTTCCTACCTATGCGACTATCTTCTTTCCACTCCCGAGCAGACGACATATTCCCTACAGCGTGCGAGGAGCTAGAGACAAGGCGAGCGGCGTTAGAGAAGAACTGGAAGGACCTCGAGAAGGATGCCGACTCACTGAGGAAAGAGCTTGGCGAGGACCGCTGGGTACTAGTATTTAGAGGAGCTGGACGCCAGGCACAGAAGATGTACGAATCAGTGGAGCGAAGCGTTACGAAGCTTCAGGAGGCTGTTGAGCAAGGGGTGCACCTCAACAACCCAGCTACAATGGGCAAGAAGATCGAAAGTTACGAGGCGAAGAAGATGCATTATGGCCCTGCGATTGAGCGAGTTTTATCGATTATCGAGCGTGGTGTCAAGGATCGCTTGACTGTAAATGGTGAGATCTTACGGCTTCACTCTGAAATGCAAAGCAAATGGGATAATCTGAAAGAGCAAATGAGCGAATTGGACATCAGCCTAGAAGATATACAAGCGGACAAGAGGAATCAACAGCTAAGAGACTCGATCTCGAGCATGGTATCAAATGATCGGTCTACAATTGGCAGCTTCAACGATACTCCTGGAAGCTCACCTGCCTCATCGGTTGTTATGACTGGACTCAGTGGTGGACTCGACCCTCATACACCACTAAAGAATGGCAAATTACGACCTGGAAGCAAGAACACTCTAGCACGGCCAGGCGACAAGAGGAGTACTAGTGTGCCCGCGCTGAATTTACCGCAGCGGAAAGGTTTCACACGACTTTCAACGCAGGCATCAGCAAATCGCGCTTCTAAATCCCCTTCGCCTGCTCCTCCGAGATCTGGGATAGTTACTCCTTCTTCAATTGCGCGACCATCAGCCCCATCATCAACGTCGTCCTTGGATGGTAGACCGAGATGGAATGCAAGCGTGAATACCAAGGATACAATTATCGGCCATAACTTCAAACCTTTGAGCTTAACAACACCAAGTCCCCACGCCCGAACACCACCAAGCCTTCATACTAGCCGCTCTTCTATGTCCCAAGAATCCAAAATACCACTTCGGTCCCCTCTAAGCCGAGATAACACCGCTTCTCCTGCTCCTGAAACGACACCATCCCGCTCTTCCGGCTCTCGCCTTGCATTCAGAGATCGCATCGCCAGTCCAGGGCCCTACTCTCAACAGGTTCTTGCAAAATCGCTACCTCCTACTCGCCCTCGCGTACTTCAAACTCAGTCGTCTATGTCTGCACTCACCAACAGCGCAAACCGCCGTGCATCTATGCAACCACAAGCCAGTGATCCGACCGCATTTAGCAGCCCGCTCACGAAGCAGATTCGACCAGCAAGCTCTCTTGCGACCAATCGACGTGTGAGTCTGTTGCCACAACCTAAAGGTCGAACCGGATCTGGTGTCACTGGAAGGGAAAGTCCTGTGGCTGTTGCGGGAGCTGCGAATGCAATGCGAGGAGGCAACTCGAACACCAGCAGTAACAGCAATCAAGCGAATAAGTCAAAGTCCCCCTGGCGATGAGTCAAACTCAACGCTGTATCCTATTTCAATTTCCTCTTCTGGCTCTATGCCTTGCACACTTGTCGTTCAACGACCAGGGCACTTTTACAGATGTTAAGGTACATCAAACGACTGTCCGACAAAACCGTCATACCGGGAAAAAGTCGAGATTTCCACCATAATGATACGGCGCTTTTGTGGTCATACAGCGATACTTTATTTATTTTCTAGAGGCGTCTCCTGCGGCCTTCCGAGTTATTTTTGTGGCATGCTCTCAGTACCCCACTAGAGCGAATTTTATTTTCCCGTGTCTTTTTGGAGCATTCCGGATGTTTTTAGCGTTGAATTTTAAGTCTCAAACCCACCCAGCTTTTTCTGTCTATCTGACTGGATGGATTATTGAAGGGTTAAACACTTCTGGCCATGTTGTTTGGACAGATTATATGTTGGAGTGGAGGGGGCGATTGTATGTATATATACGTGCGGGCACGAGCGTGTGTACCTGCCTTTGGTGGTGGGGATAAGAGTGATTGAGGGAGGAGGCAAGATGGGAAAATGGGTGAAAAAGAGAAGAATAGTGATGGTATTAGTGTATGATAGGTGATATACACTACGATAATTGAGAATTTGATACCCAGTCGATCAATTTAAATAGGCCCCTCATGCCAAATATTCTTTCCTCTTGTGTCTTCAAAACGCCGAAGTGCTTTATGGTGTTGTAATAACATCTTCCACAATCTCAACTCCCTTTCCATCATCAAGCCACCAAATTATTATGGTAGCGGTCAAGGTGAATATCAAGATTTTTCCGTCGAGAAGCCATTCTGTACTTGAACCAAGTACTACCATCTTATCATCGTCGGACATGTGAATCCTGATAGGTGTGTGGGATCGCGCTGTGAGAGGCAAAGGTGTTATTGAGTATTTCTATTAGGTCTCATGGGTTGTTAGAGGATTTAATTACGTTCGGAAGTTAAATGTGGATTTAGAAGGAAGAAACTATTAGCAATCTGATGTTCTTGCCGAATCGTCATTCGACAAACCTCATGCGATACGAACTATAGATTCATTGGCGTTTACGTAGCGAAGGAGGTGCCCCTTCCTGTGCAAGTTGGTGTGATACCCGAACGAAGAGCAAAGGGCGCAGTTGGCATTTCTGCTGACAATTATATTGTAGTACTCGATAATAAGGAGTGCGGATGTGCTTTATTAGATACACCCCACAATGCCTTTGTGCGATGGAGAGCTTTGTTTGGCGGTGTGATTTGCTGCGGCGGCTAATCGCATAAAGACAACCCATTCAAACTATGAGAACATAGCGGAACGCGCAACAATATAGAAAGATGGGGCTTTTTGTGGAAATATAAGAGCGATATAGTTAATATTACCGCCTACGAGCGCTACGGTGAGTTGCTTTATTTCAAATTCATGACCAACATTTAATTTAATACACAACAAAATCTGCGGAACTTCTATATAACGAACTACACCACACACTGCAGTTTCTTAAATTTGAGAGATTGGACCAGGAAGAATGTAAAAGAGGTAATTAGAGACTAGACCCATGCTGACCCAAGGTTCAAACACACACCAAACCAGTGCAACAACCAGTTAAATCTTCAAACTCACCTTGAGACATACAGTCGCCGACAGACTAAATTTGCATAAGCTCGTGATAGTACTGAGCCACTACAAATGAAACCAGGGATAAAAACTCATCATGAAGAGGGAAGAAGTTCGTGTTAGACTCGTACCAACTTCCTACAGCAGAAACAGAGGTTGACGAGCCCGTGACCACACGGTCCCTGAATACCTCCATGATCCCGTCATCTCGGGATTATGGAGGTACAGATGCGTCTCAAGACGGTTCTGAGGGTTCACAATAACAGAATGCACCTCTGGAAACTTCTTTACCACTTGTCGTCAACAGTTCAAACCTGATCCAAAACCAAGGACCTCCAGCGCAAAACAACAATCATCCTGACACTTAGAATCCAATAACGACAGCAAGCACAACCCAACCTACTCTAGAACTACTGCGAAACCCACCAGCCGCGAAAAATCTCCTTGGCCTGAGCTCAATAAACCCAAGGCCACACGCAAATTCCGATCCAAGACCGCCTCTACCGCTCTCAGGCCTTGCTTTAGTGAAGAGAGAGGGCATTTAATGATCTCTGACCGTCGGATTAGCTTCTGTAATCGGAAGACTAAAAGGTCTTGTAGCGGATATACGATCTATAGTTTTGGATTAGTAAGAGATGCTTGAAGGTAAGTAATATTAGAAGATATGAAAGGGCGGGACAACGGGCCTTTCTCAGGAAAAGTGTCTCTGGGCAGCAACGGACTTGCTGATGAATAGATAGAAAACTGCATCCTGGAAGATGATCATGTAGATTGTAAGTTGTGATTTTGTAGCTGCGAGCATAATATGAAATCATGTAAAGCATCAGGATCGCACCTGTTATATTTCAAAAGAGAGATCCTAGGTTATATCAATACAAAACACCTGATTTAGAAGTTAGAATTATCATTAACATGTATCTATGATTTGAGTAGTAGTCGAAGGACACATGTGACAAAAATGAAACAGACGAATCAAAACCTCCAAGTTACAGCTCTTCTACTCTCAACTCTTCCTCACCTCTGTTTCGTCTCCACTCGTTGGTCGACCTCAAAAAGGCTTCACAACCCTTCAACAAGAACCCCCACTTCCTAACAAACCCCTCACTAATCTCCCATCCCTCCACCAACCACGGTTCACCCCAAATAACCATCCCTCTATTCTCCACATCATTGTATCCCTCGTAAAGCCCACCAACAAGATCTCCACACAAGTCCTCCTCATCGAAGGTCCCCTTCATGAGGATAAGGTTGTCCCGCATGGGTGGACACGGTATCAGATCAATCCAAGAGTCGTGAGGGACGGTCCGCTGGAGCCCAGTTGGTAGAAGGGAGTCTGGAATGGAGTTTGGAGGCGGTGATGGGAAGGTCAGGGGAACGACGATGGCAGCTGAGCAGTATGTTGGCAGAGTGTGCAGAAGATTGAGGAGAGACATGTTCGTGAGTGTGGCCCGAAGGACATTATATTGTATTAAGGTGATTAAGCGATGGTCTGGCGTAAGCGGGAATTGAACAGCTGGTATGGGGCGCTTGCGGGTGGATGTATTGAGATAAGGGAGAATC
This sequence comes from Hymenoscyphus repandus, assembly GCA_001414415.1. Lineage (NCBI taxonomy): Eukaryota > Fungi > Ascomycota > Leotiomycetes > Helotiales > Helotiaceae > Hymenoscyphus > Hymenoscyphus repandus. Next base: position 244,450 of record LLCE01000005.1, read on the forward strand.
GGAGGGATGAGCGGCCTTGCGTGTGAAGGAAAAACATCGTATGATGTTTGCAAGGATAATTGCTCTGGAAGTAGATCCTCTAGATTTAATAGGCACAGGATTGAGGAAGGTTGTGCTGTGTGTGACCATTGCATTAGAATGGACTCAGAAAAGGTAGGCTTCGTTTTTTTCGAGTGAGCGGGTGAGTGCCAATTGTTAGAGACCGTAGTTTCAAGATGCACCATACCCCTCAACTGGACTTCCTGGTATATTGTTTGACGGGTCAGATGCGGTGGCTGGTCGTTGACTTTTGGAATACCATTGCGTGCTTTCCTTTCCCCTAAAGATCGTGTTAACACATAGTTACAAGAGTAGGTGTATTGTTGAAGCTCTTCAAGTTCATATCCTAAGTATGTTTCCATTTTCGAAGTGTTCGGTTGAAAACGAATTCCCTAAAACTTACGCCATGCTCTTTGATTAATTCTATTCTGTCTTTTTCTTCTCTCTGCTGCATTTAAGCCAGTCCAACTATTTTTTTCAAAAGCCTATTCAAAGTATGAGTGTTAAACAGCAAATTAATCGAGATATTCTTACCTCGGCCAATTGCTTCTTCGAGGCCAACTCCACATCTGAAAGGATTGTGTCCATTGTGGTAGGATCAAGACTTGAAATTATTATCCGAGTGATGAAGGCAATCTTGGGGCTGTATATGTGTTCTGCTTATGACCCTACTCCAACATATTTGGAGGCTGTGATTGGGACACAGCCAATCAACATGCTACTTTGACGTAGGCTATTGAGCTTGAAGTCCGACTCGGAGAGATTGTGTAGAGTCGCCTATTGAACCCTTGCAACCAAGCCCCTGCACACTGCACTCGGCTTATGCCCTTGCCTCTTACGCTAGATCGAAATAGGACGTATTCACTAAAACATAGACTTCGTGCCACACATCGATCAGGAATTCGCCTTTAATTGTGGGAGAGACGTTAAGATTAGGAACACGTAGCCCTTCTCGTAAGCCCAGGCGGAATGTGACTCGCAGTTCTGCAAATATGAGGTTACCTCATGGAAAGCTGTCTATTCCGGGTATGCGAGTGGTGACACAATACGAAATAAAGCAATATACTTAAGGTAAGTAGCTCTATGATAGCTATACCTTTCTCTATTAGAATTACCTTACCAACTCAATTTCGAAGACTGTACCAAAACTTCTCTCCCTTCCGATATTTTCATCTCTGCCGTCCTTGCTTACTGTGACCGAACATGCCTGCTTTAACGGGATTCGTGAACTTCAATCCAGAAAACGACATTGACTCATTGAAGGGAAAAGTGATATTCATCACCGGTGGTACGAACACCTAAAACTTCTTCAATTCAGCACTAAGATGATGACAGGTACTGCTGGGCTCGGATCAGAATCAGTACAAGCGCTTTCCAAACACGACCCAGCTCATATATATTTCAGTGGACGAAATGCAAAGAAAGGAGAAGCTCTGATTGAGAAAATAAAGAATGAAATCCCAGCGGCATCCCTCACGTTTATTGAAATGGACCTCTCGTCTTTGGCCTCTGTGAAGGCTGGCTCGCGGAAATTCGCACATGATCGACTCGATATCCTGATATGTAATGCTGGAATTATGGAGGCCCCCCCTGAATTGAGCGAGGACGGCTACGAAATTCACTTTGCGACCAACCACCTCGGGCACGCCATGTTAATTCGAGAATATCTGCCGTTGCTAGTTGAGACGACGAAGATGCCTGGTGCTGATGTTCGAGTAGTGATTTTGACATCCAATGGAGCTGGACTTCACCCAAAGTGCGGCATTGACTTTGAGGGAGTGTTAACCAAACAAGACAGTGGCATTGCGAAGTTTCAACGATATTCGTATGTACTGAAATTATAACGAGGGGTGACCGAGGCCCCTTGGGTATTGTTGCTGACGAAGCGCAGTGTGAGCAAATTCGCCAATATAGTCTATGCATCAGAGTTAGCAAGGCAATATCCCGACATCACCTCCGTGTCAGCTCATCCTGGAGTTGTTGAGACAGATTTAGTCCTGAATCTAGCACCGATGATGAGGCGGCTGGTTTACACAGTCAATTTTCTCAAGGGTGTATCGTTGATAAAGCCACATCAAGGAGCATTGAACCAATTATGGATAGCTGCTGGTAGTCGGAAGGATGAGCTACTGAACGGGGCATATTATGAACCTGTGGGCGTAATGTGTAACCATAGGATGACCGCCATGATGAAGAATGAGAAGTTTGCTGGAGAACTGTGGGGTTGGACTGAGAAAGCATTGGACAAGGTTGTATAGACTGTGAGCCCGTGGGCGAAAGAGAGAAGCGATCGCAAGCGGAAAGAAGGTTGAGATGAAGATTCGATGTTTGGAAGCCATATATGGAAGCTTCAATGAAATTTGCTATCCTTTTGATCTGGTTGTGCAGAACGACTTCTAGATGTCGGGCGCAACACCCGCACGTGCGAAAGCCAGTAAATCTGTCTGTTACGGTTTTCAACAGCGCAATCTTGTGAAACATGTAAGGTACCCATGGGAAATCATCCTCCCATGATTGTGCGAAGTACTATTGTGGTTTGAGTTGGAATTCTACAGTCATAAGTTGCCATTAAGATATCGCGAATTACCTCACCGCCAAACCACAAACAGCTGGGCAGAATCTAACTCCCTCCCATTCGTGCTGGCATTTGAAAGTGGGGGTCACATCGTGGGGAAGCATTTCACTCCGCACAACGCAACGACCAGTCAATGGTCCGTCAGACACCGATGCCACATCAGCATGTGTTTGTCACGATGTGGGAAGAGACTTCGTCTCTCAATATCGCAAGTAAATCTATAGAACATTCGTTGAAGTGCTACCCAAGATAGTCGAAGTGCTTCTCTAAATCCAACTATCAGCTCTCGTTGACTCAGGAACAACGTAAAGCAAAATGGTGTGTGTTAAGGCAGTATGTAGCATAGGTGGTAATCTGCTTATAAAATTTAGAGTTCTGAAGTTAACGCATCTGTGTTACATGGGGTGAAAGAATTGAGGATCGTATGTCTCTCCCAGCATCATTAGTCACTTCCAACATCAAAAGTTAGCACCATCAAGCTGATAGATGTTCAAAAGGAAAATCGACAACTGGGTTTCCCTGAACCCACAGAAGTCCAAGTCGCCGTCCTCGCCACGGGCCTCTGCGGTTCAGACCTACACTACTTCAACCACTACCGAAATGGAGATATTATAGTTCAAGAACCTCTTACCCTAGGTCATGAATCTTCTGGGGTTGTAACAGAGGTCGGTTCAGCTGTCATAGACCTCAAGGTCGGTGATAAAGTAGCTCTCGAAGTTGGCCTGCCATGTCTAAAGTGTGAGCTATGTAAGGGTGGGAGATATAACATCTGTAAAGCGTTGAGGTTCCGGAGTTCTGCAAAGTCCTTTCCGCATTTCCAAGGGACTTTGCAGGAGAGGATTAACCATCCTGCTGTGTATTGCCATAAGTAATTGCCCCCTAGCGCATAGATCTTAAAGACAGCCACTCTGATACTTCTAGACTTCCCCAAACTGTCTCCCTCGAACTCGGTGCCCTTCTCGAACCCCTTGGGGTAGCCATCCACGGATCACGTCGCGCAAACCTCGCTCCTAACAGTACCGTCCTAATCTTCGGCGCTGGAGCAGTTGGTCTCCTTTGTGCAGCCATGAGCAAAGTCTGCGGTGCAAAGAAGGTAATCATCGCCGACATCCAAGCAGACAGAGTAGACTTCGCTGTTGCAAACAGCTTCGCAGATGCGAAGCTCGTAGTGCCCATGAAACGTCCTCAGGCTATCGAAGAGAAACTGGCATTTGCGAAGGAAGTGGCTGAGATGGTGAAGGAGACTTCTGGGGTAGGGGAGGTGGATGCGGTGTTTGAGTGTACGGGTGTTGAGAGCTGCTTGCAAGCTGCTATCTATGTAAGTCATGCCTAATTGCCTTTTGAAGCCTTCATGATTGTACTGAACATCACAGTCAACCCGGCCAGGCGGGCGCCTTATGCTGATCGGCATGGGAAATCCCATTCAAACCCTCCCAATATCAGCAGCCGCCGTTAGAGAAGTTGATCTGGTAGGCGTTTTCAGATACGCGAACACTTATCAAGAAGCTATCAAGCTAGTCTCAAGCAGCAATCCACTACTTCCAGATCTCTCAAAGCTCATCACTCAGCGGTTCAAGGGATTTAATGGGATTCCAGACGCGTTTGCAATGGCTGGGCGTGTCAAGGATGATGATGGGAATTTGGTGTTGAAGGTTCTGGTTGATACCGAAGGTTGAGGAAATTAGAAAGGTTGCCGCATTTCATAGCTCTGTAGACTGTAAAGCTTACAATGGTACCGTCGGGGTGGTTCTCACATAGCTCACATACCGTGCTAGTGCTTGCCACGCTATAAACAAGGCAGAAATGCTACTATTATCATAAGCGACTTCTTTGAAAACACGAATCCCGCCGCAAGAATTCTCCCATCTACACAACCACCATCGCTGATCACTATTTTGCTTTGCTTTACGATCATTATCTTCTCTACAGCAAGAAATTAAGAGCCTGGTAAGTTCTTCGACTCTTTTCTCCCGCAATCGATCCGATACCTGGGTCGTTCGATCTACAAGAGGGCCACAGTCATCTCTCTATCTCGTCTTCTTTTCACCATTGAGAACAAGGTGGTTGCAATCGAGACGCAACTACAATCCAATCTCCTTCATTTATCAATCTAGATTCTTTTGAGCTGCAGCTGACAACACAGCTCGTATTAATAGATACACCTCGCGATGAGTCTAAAGGACAAGGGAACAGGACCTTCAACAGGCAGAGCTATCATTTCTGGTGGCACTGGCGGCTTAAGACCATTATCAGATGTTTCCTACAGATTCAAAGCCCTATAAAAACTTCATCTTATCCCTCCTATCTCTCTATCCCCCTAAATAATGAGTTCAGCTGCCGAACTCTCCCCCTTTCGTCTCCAACAGGTGACACTTCGGCGTTCGGTTAGGATCATCATTCACTGACCACCTTCCAGATAACCAGTTCATCAAAGCTTGCCATAAACCCGCTAGCGTGGCTTCCATTAGCGCGCACAATAGTGAGTTTGATGAAAGAACTAGAGAAAATGGTCTGTCGATCGCATCACTTTCACCACTGAGCTTTGTTGCCGCGGAGCCCGTGTTGACCTTCTTCTAGTCAATACCACTGCCACACCATCACTACTAACGGAAGAGATCGAGTCAGCCGCCATGTACAAACACAACAAGGAACGAGAGGAGGCTGCGGAGAAGGAGAAGGCTAGACTACTAGCTACTGGCTATGATCCAATAATCGCATTGGCTGACGACGGTCTTGGGGGTGTTGGCGGCGATGCTATGGCTGGTGGATCTGGTGTGTGTTTTAAATTCACCGTTGGGGGAAGGCTTACTGATTCGTTGCAGATCTAGTTGCCCAAGCTGGAGAGTGGCGCAAGAAGGCTATCTTCGAGGGTATCGGTGATTTCGACTGCGAGATGGTTCCACCAGATGACCTGAGACTATTCAAAGGACCACCACATACCTCATACAGAGAAAGCGGAAAGGCCATTAGTCCGTTTGCCTAAAATATCATCCCTATCCATATTCTCCCGAAGACAAGCGGTCCTGTTTCTTTGGGCAACCAGATGGTATTCGACGGTACACCACTCCCTGCAAATGCCGCCGCGGTCAAGTTGGTATCTTCATCTGCAACAAAGGACAGCGATAAGCTTGTTTCAGTCTTTCAAGAGATGCCAAAGAAAGTGATTGAAAATCTTGCTAGATACGCAGACTTCGACTGGGATGGCACTATGCCAAAGGTCATCATTGCAAGCGAAGGCACCAAAATGTACCAGCATTTCATGGAGGTCTTCGTTCAGAACAACGCATTCGTACTTCATGAGAAGAATTGTTGGAGTGTCTATGGAATGAGTGTGGCTGCTCGTAGCAAGAATGCTAACTCGCAGATTATTCTTTGGTAATTTTGCCTCTCTTATCTAAGAATTTAAAGGAGAGGTTGTCAAGCGTGAGTTGCAGAAAATAATGCTAATTCTTCGCAGCACTAATTGCAATATGACACACGGAAAGGAAGTCAGTAAATGGCTCAAGACCTCATGGTATGCACCTGAGAATTCTGGCTTGACAGGCATCAAGCATGTGGAAGACATCTCTTCCCACCAAATCGCAAGTTTCCAAGTGTAACCATACTGTCACAAAGCGCCACTACTGTTTGAACGGACGAGCTTGCCTTGAACAATTACTGTGCAGATTTCCAAACCGGGTCAAGCCATTTCCAAACTTGACAAAAGCCACCATTCACGCTTGCCTCATACCCCCAGGGCAAGGCACAGATAAGCTTGGAGAGAGAACTAGAAGCTTGCTCGGAGCCAGGATCAAGATAGAGAAGGTTTTAGGAATTCAAGCTAATTGTGAATGCATGCTTCCCCTGCGTGACAGCCCAGGTGTTCGAACTGTTCAGAAGTGGACTTTTGAAGACAAGAAAACCACTGGCATGAAATGGGCAAAAGTTGTTGAGGATGGTACACCTAGGGGTATGCAAGACTTCGGCGACCTTGTCAACACCTCCAATTGTAGCCAAAAATGAGAGGAGCAAGCATATTTTCAGCAACAAACGGACGTTCGAATTACCTAGCTTTACCAGTTGATTGGCGGGCTTTGACGTGATGAAATTAATGATTATTGCAGCAGCATGGCATCGGTTATGGTGCTCGGTCTTAATATTTGTGATAGATTTCATTATTTTGCGAATACCCAGGATTTGTATTTACGAGTGCTGCCCAAAGAAAGTTAACCGAGCCAGCTTGACTATCCGTTTTGTGGAATTCCCTCTTAGTCGCAAAGCAGTGGTCCGTGAATTCCCTGATAAGGAGTATTCAGGTCAAATATGAAAGTGGTTTCAACTCATACATGCCAAATCTTGCAGTTCGTTCATTTTGAAATGCTTCCAACTGGACAATGGTTGTGATCCTGCTCGATTGGTTAATCTAAATGTCGGCGTCTGGCGGTAAGTCTCAGGATAAATACCCCGCTACCCCACCCGTGGACGAGTGAAATTGGATGAATGAGCTACCTATTGTACTCGTACTCAATCATTGTAAACGAACCTATTAGTACTGTTTTGCAAGGACGTCAATTGTGTTTCCAGTATGGCTGCCGCAACGTCATCGCTGTTCTCCCTTGAAGGACAAACTGCGTTAATAACAGGTGGAACCAGAGGTATTGGGCAAGCCGCTGCAGCTGCTCTGGCAGAATCTGGAGCAGATATTATTTTGATACAGGTGCAGTTCACTTCCGTATTATTTGCGTGCTAGGAAATACTGACCGTGATCTTTCCAGCGCGATAAATCTCAAGATGTAACCAAAAAAATGATAGAAGCCACCGGAAGGAAAGCTACAGTATACACGGCGGATCTGGCTTCGCAGGCAGAGGTAGCAGCTCTTATACCGGCGATTCTGAAGGATGGACACAAAATTCAGATCTTGGTGAATTGTGCGGGAATACAGCGGCGGCACCCCAGCGCTCAATTCCCAGATAACGACTGGAATGAGGTATGAGCCATTATGCCATTCTTCCAGAGTGGTGCTAGAGCTGTAGATGACAAGTCCAGGTCATACAAGTCAACCTCTCTACTGTATTCATGCTCTGCCGAGATGTTGGTGCCCATATGTTAACTCTCGACCCCTCCACGTCAACTGGTCGTAGAGGAAGCATCATCAACTTCGCCAGTCTACTCTCATTCCAAGGCGGTCTGACTGTCCCAGCATATGCAGCTTCGAAAGGCGCCGTGGCTCAGTTGACAAAGTCACTGGCGAATGAATGGACTTCGAAAGGTATCACGGTCAACGCTATTGCGCCTGGATATATCGCAACGGAGATGAATACGGCGTTGTTGGCAGATGAAGTACGGTTGAAGAGCATCAGCGAGAGGATACCAGCTGGCAGATGGGGTGTGCCAGACGATTTCAAGGGGAGCGTAGTATATTTGGCGAGCAAGGCAAGTTCGTATGTCTCAGGACACGTTCTAGTCGTTGATGGTGGTTGGATGGGAAGATAAAGAAAATGAATCTGAGAGGGCAACAACATGGCTTGTTCCATGTGTTCTGGTAGCGCCAGCCTTCCCTCGTATTCCACATATGTGTCCGCTTGCCATATAACCCTCGTTCCAGCCCTTAAGACAACTTGCAATATTTTCTTCTTGGATCTTTGTGAGGAGCTTAACGTAAATGGTGTGTAAGTCTATGGAAATATTCTCCATTCGGTAGTCTGCCGTTCTCGATTTCACAACCCATATCCTACTTCTTGGCGCCTTCCCAACCTAACATTAAAGGGTATATCGAATGATGAGGGTTGCCGGACGTACATGTTGAAAGTTTTTCTGTGTTTGAATAGGATGGCTGGTGAAACCGCGTTTGTGAAATAACTTTTTGAGATGTGCAGCAATAGCTTGTAAGAAGCTTTCGAGTTGTTGCAACGAGTACTAAGCATTCACATCACTCGATGTATAGTTGACAATGGTAGAATACTTATTTGGGTGGTACTCTGTGGAGGAAAGATGACTTCCGATGCTCTAACTAGTTTCTGGCTCGTGCATAGTTTCACCGTCAGAACATCCCTCATTCCTAGATGAAAAATTGCAAAAATATCAGATAGAACCAAGACAACCCTCCTTACCCAATTGACACGTAGGTTTCTTTTTTATCTATCTCTAGCTTCAGGTTGTGATTAAGAAACACAACTTTTGAGCGCTAAAACACAACTTTTGACCGTTCTAGCGCTCAGAAATTCGGCCGGTTTACGTGTCACTGTAGAGCGTAATATCTCACTGGTTCGAAATGAAAAAAAGCAACTTCTTTTGGCTTGTTACTAGATCGCTAGTAGAAATAAGGTTTCATTACACCTTTGGATAACATCGATAATAATCCTGATAATTAGACCTGCCTCAGAGATTTCATGGGCCAGCGGTAATCCCCGAGGTATACTTATTACTTGAGCAGACAGAATAAAACTATATAGGTCAATGGAACACAATCATTATCAAATTATTTCCGCCTTTACAAGTAGGCCATCGGCTGTGAAGGCAAGAGGAGACAAGTTGGCCATAATATACAATCATTCTTTCAACTCCTACTCCCGAGCGTGCTGAAGAAAGCATGACGCTATTGCATCTACCCCATGAAATTCTCACTCTAGCTAGAATTTTCGGAGATAGCATCGCATAAGAGTACTTTAGTATCTTTACTTTGTTGTGTAGCAACATCTACCACGCTTTTGAAGCTCTCCCTGAGAATTATAATAAATTCAAGTGTGCTTTAGGAACCTTAGCTACGATAAAGGTGCTTTAATAGGGTTTGCTTCTTATAATTTATATTGAGAAGGTTTACCTGACGCTGGGGCGTCGAAATACCGGGCGCCGATAGCTTTACCACAGGATAATATTATCCCGAAAGTGAGGCGTAACAGAGACAGGCCTCGCAACGGTACGTCATGAACAGGTTAGATTTAGCTAATTTCAAAGTCAATCTGAGGGTTTACTTTAATTGTGGTTGCTATTTAAATTCCGTCCCAAATTCCACTCCCTGTTGAAGGTTTTGTTGCAAGTTTCATGAGGGCAAGGGAGAGGGTTGGGGTTATGTCGCTCGTTCCAGTTTCTAGTGAAATATTTAGGTTTCTCGAAGCTCCACCGGTACTCAGTATATGTGGACTTGTGCTTATGGGGGTCCAGGTTGCTTATATTATTAATATTTTATAGTTAGTGACTGTTATGGTAAGATCCTTAAATTACGACAACACGTACCTAAAATCTCCCGTAGTTAGATCTCTGGGACAATACGGGCACTTGTATAAGCTTTCTGGGCATTTTCTTCTTCGCTTTCCGGATCGGTCAACTTTAAATTTAGCGTCCTTCATGCTCTGAGGCAGCCATTTATATTCTAGTGCGATATCGGTTTCGTTAGCCTCGCATTCTTGAAGCTCGGAATACGTCGCTAAATCATTCAGGCTGGACAGAGACGATTGCCCACTTTCAAGCCCTGCTCGTTGGCTTCCTGGAGATCCGCTAGTGCATTTGCGTGTAGTAACTCTTGAGACGTCAACGAACTGTGGTTTATCGGGAGGTAATGGCAGGCTGGGAATTTTGTTCCAGAGAGCGGGTTGAACTTCCGCCTGCCTGCATTCCCCTGGGTATGAACTTGTGTCCAAGAATAATGGCAAGCCACATTGGTTTGAGCTAGAATGCGCGGGATGGATAAACTCCTCGTTAGTATGATATCAATCTAGGGTTATTTGGAGAAAGTTCTGTGGACATGAGTGATCAGCTTATGGTTCGTCCTCACGGCTATTTGATGGCTTGAATCCCTCTATCTAAGGAGTATCGTGTTCCGAACAGCTCAGAAATATTTCAGGGCTGCCATCTTTGGTTCTATCCAGCGTAATCATTGACAGATCAATCAAGAAGGATTCGCAAGATAGAGTTCTCCTGCTATCTGTTTAGAAGAGTCAGGTGATGAGGATAGTTCTTGTTGAGAGTCGCCAGAATCAAAATGGCTCCAGAAGATCGGCACATCAGATACTTTTCTAGACTTTAGTATGCGATATTTTCCAGAGTGCCTCCCAACATGGTGTGTAAATTTCGGTCAGCATTTGAATCCTGTTGATAAGCATAGATGTCATTTCTGGTCTTGAATAGACTGTAGTTCCGTCTTTTCGAATATGGTGGGCTCTTCACCACAGATCCATGGATTATGGTTACTCTTTTTGTGTGCTTTCCACATGCTCGAATCATTGAAGCTCTTGTTGGTGCGAGGCACGTAAGAATATCATAAACAGAGCCACGAGAGCAGAAGGGAGAGTCTTGAGTTCCTTGATCTAACGTCCTAGACAGCTAAAGCTTCGCCATCGGTACCCCTGCCTAGGCTTCCGAAAAGTACAAAAATGGCTTTCCTTATACGGATATCACCGTACCTATCAGCAACCCTCATAGCAATATGGGTAGAGCAAAGTCTTATGAGCACGATGCTGGCTAAACCCATAGCCCACCCAGAGCTTCTGATTCGGAAAAGTGATTTGTTCATGTTGAAAGTCAGAAAACATACATGTGTACGGCTCCAAATAGGTATATATGGCGCCTGCAGAATGCTAGGTCGGACCCGACAGTAAGTTGCAAATTGTACATACTTCCAGTCACTCCGGTTTTTGATCTCCTTGGGTTGATTATTACAAAATTGACAAATGAATGGTAGGCCTCTCTCAACCTCGTTGGTGTTAGTGGAACTCTGAGATGACCACGCTCATTAAGGGAGAATTTGGTAGAAAACGACGTAGAAGCACGTGGCTCGGCGATAGATGTATGTGTGCTTTTTATTGGTAGCGAGGAACCCATTACAGAGTCGTGAAACGACGATACTGCTTAGAAAGCTTTTTGGGACACTTGAGTCAGCTTAATTGAACTGTCGAATAGATATCTTCGGCGTAATCATACACGCCCTCGCCAAATTGCTTTCCACAGACTCTCTATAAGACCAACATCAGCTTGAGGGAACTTATCTGCTACTTGAAGTACATAAAGTTGTTGAGTTGTGTTGGAGATTTGGGAAGCTGTAGGCATAGATTTTCCCTGATTGGCGTCACGAGAAAAAATTGAAGAAATGTGTTTTCCATGGTCTATTAAAGATCCATTAAGCAATTAATATAGATCTACAACTTCTCTAGAATGTCGGAAAGTTTCCCCTCAGTCTCCATAATCGTTAAATTTGTACTAATGTCGACAGACGCCTCTTCGACATCGTTGTGGATAGCTTCGGGCTTTTCAAGGACTACAAGTATGCGAACATGTTCTTTGATTCGCGACTATTGGAAGAGACCTTTTTAACTCATAAGAATGTATAATCATTTTGACTCATGGTACTTACGAGATACAAGACTCTGGCCAGTTGCACCAAGAAAGTGGATGGTGGTAGCATTTAACTCATGAGATCCCGAAAGAAGTCGAACTAATTTACCACCTCTAAGGTCATCTCCCCAAAGAAGAATCGTTCCAAATTGAAACTCCCATTTTCGATGGCTTCTCTTCGTCATTGCTGTGCTCCGGAGATCAATGGGAAAAAATGAACGCTCACTTTTATTGAAATAGGGAGTCATATGCTGGAAGATCTTGATTCTCGACTTTCGTTAATTCTGCTTACCACCTTGAATAATTGTTGCAATGCATGGCTCAAAGTTTCATTCCTTAGACAAACTCCACCGCTCAGAGAAGTCATTCACCGGTACCAAGCAGGAATGCGACCTTTCTACGAGTCATTTTCTTGTGTAGTCAACATATTCAAAACCTAAGAAGCCTAAACATTGAAATTTCCGGACTTACGGCACAGATAAACATCCTCCCCGAAAAGCAGCTTCGGGATAAAGCTGATTTTTCACCATTGAACATCTAAAAAATTGACGAAAATTCCAACAAAAAGTCCAAGCTGCGTCATTTTATTAAAAACAAATCAATGGAGTTATACGATACTCTGAAAGATTTGAGTGGTTGTGAGTGGGGGCCTAGGCTTATGTCAAAGTAGCTCGGCAGAGCTCTTCGATGGTAGATCATCCACGGTACACTTCGACCTTGACTTTAGCACCTATAGCAGAAGAATGATGAAATGAAAAATATCTCATGGTCGCGCTTTGAATCTTTATCGAGCATGGGCCGGTGTGCTTTTTCAAAAACCTACCGAACATCAGTCTACCCCTGATGTCGGGGAAGTCAGCAAGAAAGCGAGGAAAAGTAATGTTTATTTAATTTTTCACTTCAATCGACACACCCTCAAAGTATTATTCGTTATCCGCACCGGGCACAAGCTTTCCTTTGGTCCAGCTTGAGCTAAACTCTAGAGAGCACATAACCTTGGGATAACTCTATGTTAGCTGGTCAAAAATTCCAGTAAATATACTAACCTAAAGCCTTTGGCCGTAGTAATATTTCTCAAATTTCGTTCATGAAAGGTATAGTTAACATATGTCCCTGCGTCGAGATACGCACCCCGTAACGAGACAAACTATCGGTGCTTTGAATTCAATTGATCTTAAGTTTGTGAATCCATTGAAAAGTCCTGTATTTTTGTGTTAGTTATGTTGTGTGACCACTCCTGAACAATCCAAACCCCGGTTACTCTGAAAATTACGATCACGTCATCGCCGTCTCGCCTAATTACGGAGGGCGTCAATTTGTAGTAAAATATAATCCCTCGACCTATCGCACCACCACGAGCTCCTTACGCCTTTCAGACATATAGAACAATTTAGTGTAGGTTTACGAGCCTCACCACGATACTAAAAAATCATTGTTAGCCTTGTGGTGACCAGGGAGTGCTGTGTCATGCGACATTGCCACTTGTGTTGGTACCTCCAATCAGGCGATCAAGAATCCCTGGTCAGCTGTATAGACAAAATTTACAGTAATCTCGTAAAATGTAATTTAACTTTAAGTTTATCATGTGGTTCATAAGTGTGCTGGTGGACTGCATACTCCTGAGTTGCTCCATACCCTTTCGAAGCGAAACAGCCTCGATATGTCTTCCACTTCCCAAGTGTACCCGCCATTCTGGATCCCAGTATGGCTCAACAGACCGTATGTGGCCATTCAAGCATGCTGTAAATATTATGGCATGAACTTACTAGCAACACAGATCACTATTAGATGCAGAGGGTGAGCCAGGCTACTGGTTACGGCGTATACAGACCGTAACGAAGTGGTCTCTTACGCTGATTCTGATCATTCCGGTCATCTGTCTGGGAATCATAAAGGAGTGGTCGAAAATTGACAGTAAGGTCTGTCCGAACATCATCCAATGTCAGGACCCCTGTGTCATTCAAGCCGATCCAGACATTGCAGGCATCGGTGTAAGTTATTCCACACCTCTACTTCGCACATTCTCCCGTGTCAGAGACTGACAGAGGGAACTAGGTACGTATTGCTACTTATACGCAAACGATATGTAATGTTTTATACTTGGGATTCGTCTCAAGTGCAAACCGCGCCAGCGCAACCTACGGAAGTCTGATTCTCACGTCCCTCGCAACGATCATCACGATTGCAATCTTCTCCTCTCAGACGCAACTGAGTCTCCACCACGCCACCGTCGCCATCTCCCTGCTCACTATCACCATGCTCCCCACACACGTGCTTGAGTCCTGGCGCGTCCGCTCGCCGGGCATCTTTCTCACGCAGCAGCTCCGACTCATAATTTATTTCGGAATCCGGCTCTGGATCGCCTTCCAGATGCCTTGTCTAGGGAGTGATCCCCAGTGTAACCTATGTACACGAACTAGCTTTCTCGGCCTCCGCGGCCACATCACCACGCCTCTCAACCGGTCTTGGATTCTCACCACTGTGTTTGTTGCCGGATACTTCGCACTCAGACCACATGTTTGGTTCTACGGCCCCTCACACGCCTGGAGCTCGGTGCCCGCGTTGATATCTACAACGCGGAAACAGGCCTGGATCGCCTACATCGACACAACACAACAGAGCATTCAAAACTATAGACTGGCAGACACGCGGCGGATTCGGGCCAGGAACCCCAGGGCGAACCCCGTCATCAACCTGTTTTTTATGTGGTATGACGACGAGACGACAGCGCAGGCGGGCATCAAAACCCGGCGCTGGAAACAGGCGCCGACGAACGCGAAGACATCTTCTTGGGCAACAAGAGTCTACCACGACGCGCTCCTCGCCATTCTCGTCCCGCGCTGCCAACGAGCCATCATTTCCCTGTTTTTAGCGTGCATCTTGATCTTCGACACTGAGAAAACGGTCACGTTAAACCTCACTGCATCCAGTAACGAGTGGGGATATGGGCAGATCTTCGCGCTGGTCGCGACGATTCCGTCTGTTACTGCGGTCGTGACGCTGTTACTACGAGTTGGACGGACGCCTGAGTGAGTGGTTTTTGAATGAATTAAAAAGGTATGAAATAAGTACGTATGAGCTGACAGGCTTTTAGGAAGGGTATAAAAAGGGTTTATACCTTATAAATCTGTGAAGGTGATCTATAGGCAGCCTAATATGTAAGATCCCACGCTTCTTTAATGATCCCTCTCTTTCTCTAAACCTGCTCCCTCCTTTAGCTCTTAATTAAGGGTGTTCATGTCCACATATTCCATTCTATGTGTACGAAATAAAAACGACGGTGATCTTATCCACAGCCTATCTAGCTAAAGGATTACGGAACTTAGCGATAAATACAGTATTTTCCATTAGCATGTATCCATAAATAGAGAGAAGGGTCCAAGACGTAAGGAGGGGACAGCTGGATAGGAAAGGGACTATTATGCAGTGCAACGACGCTGAAGATGAATACGAGCGAGAGAACCAAAACTACGACGGAATCGACTTTCAATCCTGGGCTTCCGTCGGTGCACAGTCCTATTTAGAGTATTAATAATTGTCCTTACAACGTACCCTGTTCTTTTACAATGCAGTCCACAGCGATTCCTCCTGTCGCGCATGTTACTACCATCTCTAAAGCGTCTTTCGTCCTTGTTCATGCACCCTCACTCATCTATTCAAGCTGCTAATGGAGTCATTGAAGAAGCATGTGAAATATTGGTAGCATGTTTCCTAAGCGGCGGCAGAGAGACTCAGTCGCTTCATACAACTACCATATCCCCACCTTCGTTCCTCCAAATCTCATAACTCAGAATGCTCTGATCCATGTAATGCAGCAACAGCCTCCATTTTGGATTTGAAGCAGTATCGCATTCTCCCACCCCTCTCCTCCCCATCCAAACTCGACTAGTAGCCATTCCCATCAACGCTGATCTCTCTACCGGAATATGCTGCTGAAACGGCACAATACAATCCAGCCTGAATGTACACACCGGCCCAAAAATTGAGAACCTCTGTTCCATCCTCGTCAGCGTCAGTAAGGCTGCATCTCCTTTCTGTGAGGCTATCACGACAAGGTTAAGCTCGGGGATAGAAGCAAGCATATTGAGACGGTTATGCTGGAACACATGTTCGGGATGATCGCCACGGTTGGGATGAAAGAGAATGTTCTTAAACACTGTGCGTGGAATAAGATGTGTGGGAGGGATGAGTTCGACGTCGTTCATGTAGGTTCGGAGGATGGAAGACCCGTCAGGGAGGTTAAATTGTCCGCCTACCTCGAGTATAGGTAAGGGGGTGGGAGGGGAACTGGGTATTTCTGTGGACAAGGCTAAAATCCTATCCCTGGCTTTCCAAAGACATTCTCGATTATAGGGAAAAGGTTCGTCTGTGTGAGGGTCTTCAACAGGAGTCTCGAGGAACTTTTCTATTGCCGACCAGCAACTAATCTTGTCGAATTCTAGACCCGGATTTGATATATTGAGGAGTAAGCGAAAGGCTATAGTCGTTTCTAAATCAAAAATACAATTTTGAACAGGAAACTTGTGTGGCGCATGTGAAATGAGCCACTCTGTAACATTATCTCGAGATAAGAACGGTCCCATAATGGCGATTTGATGAGTGAGTGCCGGACTCCACTCCGGCATATAGCTCTCGACTCCATCTTGACTGTATGCTGTGTATGATCCCTGGTGTTTCTTGGCGGCTCGGTTCGAGGGATCTCGAATGTCCCTGTATGATTCGGAAATGTTTATGTAAAACTCCTTAGATCTTTCAGACCTTTCAAAATCATGGTCATCGACGGTACTTAATTCAAACATCCCAAGGGCACTTCGTGCACTCGGTTGTGGCTTGAACTGACTTAAAGGAAGAACCAGGATTCCCCACCCCATCATATCATGGCCTCCAAGGGCTTCGTCTGCGTCGTACACTCGTCTCAAGGGCTCGAGTTCGTTTACTTCTACCTGCGCTGGCCCAACATCTAGCTTCCACTAGAGGAAGAAGTTAGTTCCTGAAAATTCCATGGAGATTGTTCTTACAAGATTTCCAAGGATATCTGCAGCAAGCAAGACTTCTGCCTCTCCATCGAGGCCACTTGCAAACGCGATGGTCGGTACGTTATGACCCCTTGCATCAAGTCTAATAGCTTTCTTCCAAGAATAGTCGCGTTCACTCAGAGAACCGTCCGGCGGCATTGAGTGGCTAAACTCCTCACCAGTTTGAATGTCTGATAACTCACCATCAACAGAACTATCTGCTCGGCAACGAAGTGCGAATGCGAATATCGTCACCTCGTGGTAATTCGAACTCACTGCTATGAGACGAGATTGTTGATGAATAGCAAGACCCCAGGCACTGCTTCCAACATTTTGATGGAACATTCTGACATATTTGATTAGCCCGAGTTGAGGGAGCTGTCTACAATTCTCACGGTTGCAAGTTCAAATCCCAGCAGGAATCCAACATCTCCTCCCAGGCAGAATGACTAACCGGGCCTTGCTTGTGTCGCCTGGCGAATTGAAGCTTGGTGCTGTAATTATTCATGGCAGCCCTGATAGCGTGGGTGTAGAATGCAAGCACATCCCCATCGTCGCAGCAAACGAGCACGATTTCAAATTCACCCAGTGTTCCTACGATTAAATGATTGACATCGTGATGGTTTTGAGAATCAATATTTCCATTGACTTGAAAAGATTGCTCGGTAGTGGGAAGCCCAATAACAACATCAGGCCTTCCAGGTATTGTCTGCTTAATGTTTCTAGGTACTGTGATATGTATCTCGGATCCTATTGCCGCGAAGTAGAGCTATGATGATCAGCAAGAAACATGGGCAAGCGTTTAAATATATCCTTGCAGTTTAAGAGTGAGACAGCAGGCATGTGGTTAAACTCAGGCTTACTTACATTGTGTTCTTGTGACAAGGCTGTTAGGTTCATCCGCCACTGTGCAACACGTGGAACTGCTCGAGAGTGATTCATTGAAGGAAACTAGTTGTTGTTTAGGCGAATGGTCCCGATACATGTACATGCCTTGTGGGCTAAAGTGGGACTTGGACTCACTCGCTCTTCTTGCGACTGAAGCCTGAAGGCGGTAACCTCAATTTCTTTAAAGGTCCTCGCCCTAAATTCGGGATCCGGTGTACCCAATATATTGTACGGTAGAGGTATTAGATCCCATGGCGGTGTAGCCATTGGATCCCATTGTGGTGTATCCATTAGATATAGACACACTGTTCAAACACACTCGATAGGGGTGGCGCAGATTATTGGCACAAGGTCGATTGTTAGGCGTAAAACTTTCGCGGTAGCCACCGACTATCATAGCATGTATTCGTTTGAATTTCCAGAACCAGCTGACTGGCCGTCGACTTCGATTGAGCGGCCTCGAGGACTTAGTAGAAACCCCTTCACAACTTGTCGGGCTACACGGGTGTCGAGATGTGACCACAGAGTGAAGAGACTCTAGGTGATTTGCCAGAGCTCGATTTGGAGCTGTGGCTAATTTCTTCAACGGCCTGGGGATTCGTTGTTGCAAACAAGCAATCAAGGATATGGGTCAGTAAGGAGGCAGAAAGCTCTCAGAGGGCATAATAAAGTTTGGAACAATTATGTCTTGTAAAGCAATTGCAATAGGTATTTTATGAGAGATGAAAGCAAGTTCGTAACTCGGGTTGCGAGAATAAAATGTGAGGGAGGTTGATGCCAATTAGCGCGAGGCTGCAGAAAAGAAGCATGCAAGGCTGCCATTCCGGCTCATCTCATTGGCTCTTACCATATCTGCTGCATGTTTGCCTAATAAATTCTTTTCGGTGGCTCTTTCCTATTAATATATTTTCTTGGACTCTTATTTGAACCTTCTTTAACCCAACAAATCTCTTGCCATAAACAGGGCTCTGCGCTCTCAAATTCGTAGCAGACGAGTCAAGACCCACGCCTATATAGCACACTCAATCTTTATTGATATAGCAATCCGCGAATCGAGCTTTCTGATCTTGAATTCAATGCCCCTTCGGACAATATATTTTTTTGTAGAAATCTCGCCCACTCGATGAGCCGACTGCTGCTAAGATTGACAGGACCTCTTCGATTTGTTTCATATGATGCGGCCATTCTCCAAATATTTGTGCTGTCTCGCCTTTTTTATGGCTGAGCTCTCTTTCAAAGAAGCTGTCCACGGCCTCTTTGTCTTCCCGTCCTTTTTGAGCTGTTTCTATCTTCAACAACTTTGCCAGGCTCCAAATGAATTCAATTGTTTATCCTCCCTGCGAGACTTGAGCGCGTATACATAAGAGCGAAGCTGTTCGTTGTTTGTCGTGCTTGTCGTGGTTATCGACCGTCTGATTTCTAATGGTGGAGGCCTCGTTTTGTCACTAGCTGCTCGCACCAATTATTGATCTGTGGTATATTGTTAGCAATGATGTTGCCAAGCTAATACTCTATAGCACGTTCGACATGCAAGTTCTGGTCTATCTGAGTTACGACAATGAAAGCACCTTGTCTCCGGCCTCAGGAGAACTGTTCGGAGATTGTTGTCTGGAATTAAACAGCATAAAGTTGAGGAATTCCATTAAGCATGCGATCGCGATCTTACAAACGATTGAAATATCGAAAAGATTCCATGTCTCTACAATTACCTCAGCATAGGCCACTGGTTGAGTATCTGAACCTCAGCAGATGCTCTGTAGCTCTCGCTGATCCCGAAAGGCACATGATGTTTTCTGCTCTCTTTTGGCCGTTTTGTTTCAATGCTTCGGACATTCTCTTTCGAGGGAAAGGTACTCGGGTGTGGAATTGTACAGTCCATTAGAAGAAGGCTGTGAAGAAGCTCTCGTTCAGCTCTTCAAGCAAACGTTGGTTTCAGGGAAAATTTTCATTCAGGGATTCTGATATGTACCCCCAAGGCTGACAGGTCGAGGTTGTGGTGAAAATAGGCACACGTGAAAAGCGTGGGAGGAAGCCGGCTGCTGCAGGAGTCTGCAAGGAGCCCTATCTGCAGGGCTTCGTAGCGCGTCCCCACTCCTTGGCTTTTTGCCGGGCGATTGAGCCAAATGCGCGGGTGGAAAGCCACACTGTGTGGCGTGCAGGCAAGAGGGGCCGCATTGCTTGGAGGGACATCACTGCCGAGTGCTGTCAGAAGCATTTGTAAAGATATCGCAGTCTCTCATTGGACAATCTCAACGAAGATAAGGCTAAGCTCATCCAAGCAGACAGGGGTGACCCATTCCGCATTCGGCGTTCTGGAAGGCCCTTATCTCTGACCTCTCTCGTGTCGATATTCGAAATATTTTTAATTTTCACTCTTCACGCATACGTCAAGTCCGAAACGACCCCCTCATCAACTCCTTTTCCAACTCATCTCCAGGAGAAGGCGGCAAGCGATTAATTTGCGACTGTGTGGTTGGAAAATTCTGCTGTCCCATGAGAGCAAAGAACTGATGATTTCGCGAATGGCTTACACTCCTAAAGATGACATCTTAAACTGTAAACCCGGCCAGATACCTCCGTACCTGAATGTAATTCGCTTTCAGTGGGATTAGCCAAGAAGCAATCGAATGAGCGCGGGGAATTATCAGGATCCGGAATCGGATTGACAGCAAGGCTGACGAAGTTGACAAGGAGATTCCAAACATTAATGATTCATTCCATGATCTTGTTCACTTGGGCATTGCAATTTGCATTGATAATCACAAGACACTAAGATTCGGTGTTACGATCACATTATGGTTGCCACTCTTCAAATACTTTCACAAGCTGAGATCTGGCTATGCAGGCTGCTATCAAAGTTTTAGAGACGCTCTGTGTTCCTAATTATTATCGATGTCTAAGATGGCATCGACAGTGTTTCGGGTGAAACACGCTGCTAGAGCAGCTTCCGCAGGTATGTTGACATGATGTACCCCACAGTGTGTCTGGCTGAAAAAGTAATGTATTACCTTATGGACGAGTTAGAAGTGATGATAGAAGCCATCTCACGATACTCCCCCATGCCCAGGCGGGAGGTTGACGCTGCCCTTTCAGATGGCATGCATGATGCCCTGGGACCGAAATTTCCTCAGAGAACGCAAATCCCAGCGTCGACAGTTGTCAATTTGCCAAAGATGCAGAGCTGTCATCGACGCAGATGCAAGCCTTCACAACGTTGACATAATTGGAATAATCGAAGATCCTCGAAATCATGTTCCAATCGCGCTGTTCCGTCACAACCTCGGCCTAGCCGCTAATATACCTGGGCAGCGATGTCGGTTGCGTTTGTTCCTGATCAAACTTCATCCGCATGCGCTCACAGATTTTGATATCAGGGCCCAAGCTCAGGAGTATCGACCAATGGCAGCGTTTCCTCAGACCTCAGCATTTGTGTCACTGCTATCAATTGTCACTCCACTAGTCCATATCAGCGCTTCTCGAATGGTGCCAGACTCGAGAATTGCTTCATTAATGGGCCGAAGAGTCCCAGGTCATGCCATGGAGAGAATGCCAGATCATATTGTACACAACGCAAGTGCGGTTTCTCCATCGTCCTTGTGTTTGGAACGAGAGATAGAGCAGGCAACGAATTAGATCGGAGAGCAGGTCATCTCATTGATATGAATCCCACGCCGACCTGTCAATCACAAGGAACCGTCTTTTCCAGCCCTGTATCCGTACACAGATCTACCATGGTTGTCACAGATCTGCCTGGGTCCGCATTTATTGAAGGCCTCCCCGAAGCCCCGTTCCTTGTGTATCCTTGTTCTCCCCCTCAGAAAGCATCCGAAGCACGAGGGGCAGTCTCCTCACCCTGTCTTCTGGGAGAGTCTTCTGGAAGAGATAAAAGGGTGTGTTTACAGAGAAGTTGCATGTTGGTGAGCTATGGTGGCATAAGACACAGTGCTTTTTCCGATTGATCATCTGTCTCTACCCCAGCCAAACGAAGCTGGCCCAGCTCTCTACCTCTTTTGGAGTAATAGACGAGGCTTGGTATTTCTTTAGATGGCACTTCGATAGAGACATCCCTGAGCATGAGTTGAGCAATTGCAGCGTAGCCGTGCAGCCTTCTCTGGGCGCATCTGCGGGTGCGTGGGTGGGAACTACAGGGTTGTTGGGACCCAGAGTCTAGGAGCCCAGGACCACCACGCAAGACCCCCGATCGTCCTAGAGTACTAAAGAGATATCGATCCCCCGATTTCTTCACTTGTCGTTCTGCTATCAGTCTGGGCTATGCTGTAGTTTGCGTGCTAATCGCGACTAACCTTCCTCAAATTCCGACCATTTATCCATAGCCGTCGTCTGTGCTGATCCACAGCTTAATACCGCTCCCTTTATCTCGACCAGAACGCCCATCATTGAGCAACCCTGTCCTTCTCACGCTCTCTCACGCTCTCCCTCCTCTTTCCTGGACGACTTCTTCGAGTGTTCAAAGAGCATCGAATAACTTTTGTGTTTCTCTGTTCGCCCTGAAAAAGTATTGTTTTCGTTAGGCAGTACGACATCATCGTTACGGTACAAACGGACGGGTATTATCTTGCCGAACTCGGCACCCTCTAGGTCAAAATTTATAATATCAACCACAATTGAATAGGGGAGAATATTTCACGATGTCTACAGATGTGGCTGCTGAGCCGATCCCAACGGGAGGGTTCGCCCCGAATTATGCGTGGACTGGAGCGCCAACCGTGTACAATGGTACTGGGAAAGACGGTGGTAACTCTGGTATGTTTTGGGGCTCCTTATCTTTATCGTTCCCTTCACTCGCCGGGCATATTCGCCGAAACACATAATCGATCCCGCATTGTGTTATATATTTTGTCTCGAAATGTCTTCGAAATGCTAACGTTTATTTTTCGACAGCCACCGACAACCTGAATCAATGGTTCGCCAGTGGTGATGTGGCCTACATTCTGATCTCATCATGCATGGTCTTGATCATGGTCCCTGGTCTGGGATTTCTTTACTCTGGTCTCGCTCGCCGCAAGTCTGCACTCTCGATGATCTGGGCGTGTATGGCTTCATTCTCTGTCTTGACCTTCCAATGGTACTTCTGGGGCTACTCCCTGGCATTTTCTTCTTCTGCAACGAATGGTTTTATCGGTAATTTGGGACATTTCGGTTTGAAGGGCACGCTTGGGACGCCAAGTCCTGGAAGTCCTCTCATCCCCGAACTCCTATACTCTTTCTACCAGGTAAGGACAATCCATGTGAAATTGATTGACTTGGCGGCTGATTTTTCATACAGATGCAATTCGCAGGTGTTACTGCAGCGATTGTTATGGGTGCTGTCGCTGAGCGTGGTCGTCTCATTCCAGCTATGGTTTTCGTTTTCTGTTGGGCTACACTAGGTAATACAACTGACGCAACCTATTCAATTGGACCAAGTACTAATATTGCGAAGTTTACTGTCCGGTTGCCTGCTGGGTATGGAACGTCAATGGATGGGCCTTGAAATATGGTGTCTTGGATTATGCAGGAGGTGGACCTGTCGAGATCGTTTCCGGTTGCTCTGCTCTCGCATACTCCATGGTTCTCGGACGACGACAGGAGAAGATGATGTTGAACTTTCGACCACACAACGTTTCTCTGATCACCCTCGGCACGATCCTCCTGTGGTTCGGATGGTTGGGATTCAATGGTGGATCTGCCTTCGGTGCTAACCTTAGGGCTGTCATGGCATGCTGGAACTCTGTAAGTGGAGACCTCACATCATCAGTTTGGCCCTCGTGCTAACAATAATCTAGTGCTTGACCGCAATGTTCGGTGCCATTACTTGGTGTCTCCTTGATTACCGCCTTGCGAGGAAGTGGTCCATGGTCGGATGGTGCTCTGGTACCATTTCCGGACTTGTTGCTGCTACTCCAGCATCTGGTTTCATCCCCCCGTGGGCATCCATCATTCTCGGTGTTGCAGCTGGTGTCATTTGCAATTTTTCCACTAAGAGTAAGCATAACCAAATCGCCTGTCACAATATAAGCATCGTCTAACACTGCAACTACAGTCAAGTTCTGGATCCGAATCGATGATAGTATGGACGTGTTGGCAGAGCACGGTATCGCCGGTATGGTCGGTCTCATCTTCAACGCCTTCTTTGGTGCAGATTACATCATCGGTCTCGATGGTGTGAACAACGGTATCACTGGAGGTTGGCTCAACCACAATTACAAGCAACTCTACATCCAAGTCGCTTACATCGTCGCCTGCACCGCATACGCATTTGTCGTGTCCGCCATCATCGCCTATGGTATCAACGCCATCCCCGGTCTTCACCTCCGTGCATCTGAGGAAGCCGAGTTGCTCGGTATGGACGATGACCAACTCGGTGAATTCGCCTACGATTACGTTGAGGTCCGCAGAGATTACCTCGCCTGGACCCCAGCCACGGACGAACCTGAGAAGACCGAGAGCAACGTTGCCGCTGGTGACCGTCACGGTATCCCAGCACACAGCGAGATGATCAACGGACACTCCCCAGAGCCAGAAGCTGGAAATGCACACACCGGAATCGGAGGCGACAGACACGGCATTGCTGCTACTGAAGCAGAGATTAAGGAGAAGTCGGCCGTCAACGGCCAGTAAAGCTTTTGTAAAGTGATTAGAGGGGGACGGTGTTTTCTTTTGGATATGGACATAAGGATTGGATAAGGGAACATTTTTGCGCAAGGAGTTGGTGTGGTTGTGGGAAACGATATCCTGGTGAATCTCACCACCTCTTGTGAAGAAATTTCTGCACCACATACATCATGATCTAAGGTCGACCTAACTTTTTTACTTTCTTAATAATCTGTATCTCTATCTCTACTACAATTCCAGGTCATGATGATAGCCAGTTTTCTCAGTGTTACCGCCTTCTCTC
This sequence comes from Hymenoscyphus repandus, assembly GCA_001414415.1. Taxonomy (NCBI): domain Eukaryota; kingdom Fungi; phylum Ascomycota; class Leotiomycetes; order Helotiales; family Helotiaceae; genus Hymenoscyphus; species Hymenoscyphus repandus. The sequence continues at coordinate 269,172 of LLCE01000005.1, forward strand.
ACCTGCTCCGTAAAGAGAGGGTTTCTACCAAGGAAAGTGACTGGGCATATGTCGTCATTAAAGCGGTTATTTCTCCTTTCTCTCACGGCTTGTAATCTCGAGGTCTAGTCCCAGAGCAATTAAACGCTTTCCCCACGAGCTGGTATCACAGCCACCTAGCGCCTGCATACACCGTCAGGGCAAATGTCAATAATAAATCAGCTAACAACCAATTCCCCTCACTCAAACAAGCATGCTCAAACATCACTGTTACTCACTGTTATTCAGCGCTCTACGGTCGCTATTAAGGACCTCCTCACACATCTCGCTCTCTTACTCATCCTTCAAAACCACAAGCCATGTCACATGCCCCCTATCCCCGATGTTTGACCCTTATCGCAGCCAACCCCCCCAACCAATCACAGACCGCACGCATAAAGAACCATACGAACGAGGCTGAATTCCAAGCAACGCCTCCGTGTCTTGGGAGATGATATTGTTTGCGGTGTTAGGGCGGTTCGTATGGCTTATTTGCAATTATACCAAATAGGGGATGTAGGAAATCTCATTTCATTTACATTACTCCTTTGGGTTGGTGTTTCAGTGGGTTGCACAAACAAGATCTTGGAATTCAGAGATCTGATCTCCAAGATAAGAAGCCAGTGCTATTGGGAAGCAGTATGAAGACGTCAGAATAACCTCCGGCAAAACACGATCAGTATGGGGTTTTTGGTCTATTGTACCCTGTTCGGCTCCACACGACAAATCAAGCTCAAAGCACAAGATCTCTTGTGAAGGGAGATCTGTGCTAGGATGACACGAATGTGCTTATCGCTACAGAGCTTTATATGTTGTGGCATTTAAGATCGTTTGATGTGTATGAGGGTAAAGAGGTGTTGTTGTTGGAGGGTGGTGAGCTTAAACGAGAGATAAGGACAAGGGGGGAGCAATCTGGGATGACTGGGGTAAAGATAAGAGGGTACGCTAAGGAACATGTGTGCTACGCCATCCCTTGATTTCTGCAAAGGGGTTCATGGGGAAGGGTTCGATGCATAGAAGATTGATGTGCGTCTGCGGGTTGGGTTTTCGGAGGGCCCGGTTGGGTGGGTGGTTCATGTAGATGCACACTGGGATGTGTAAATGAGACTTGAGTGTTTGTGGTACCGAGGGGGTGGAAAGGGCGTGGATCCGAGGGCTTGGTTCTGATATGGAATTATGTTGTTGATGTTTTTTCCTTTGCGCGTTTTTGGGTTTGGAGACGTGACGTTCTGATGTTTCGGTTTTGAGGGCAAAGATTTTAGGAGGATTTGAGATCTAAGACGTGAAAGTGGATCTGAATGTGGATGATCTGCTAGGTTGGCGAGATGTGTATGGATCGGGCTGGCAAAACGAAGGAGGAGTAATATGACAAGAAGTAAAGTCATACTAGTTTGAAATTTTCTAATTAGGTCTCATCTTAATTCTTCTAGGAGGACGTACTTCAAGAGATCCCAAGTAAAAGAAAATACAGTAACTCAATCTGACTCAGCTTATCAAAGGAGGGATGAAGAAATATGTCTATAGCAAAATACTCAGGCAAGCAAACACCTTTCAAATTTCTTGTCCTTATTGCTTCTGTTCTATCTGCTTTCTGCATCATAGGCAAGCACCCCGCCCGGAACATTGAATTCAAGGTGGATCCATCTTAACCCTTAAGTTCCTATGAGCCTTTAAGCTGCACCATGAGTGCCTCCCTAGGAGCTCCAAGTGCTATCTTCTGCAATTGAGTTTATATCGATCTCAGTAGCTGCAAATGGTCCAACTGTGCTTCACAATACAACATACATGCACCAAAATTGGCGAGAGTGTCTATGAGTCTGGCAACCTTATTCGTAGTTTCCTTCCTTCTCCGCGTTCGATCTTGAATACTCCGCTTTTTCTATTTTGTTTCACAAAGTCCCTGATTTAACAATAGCTTATTTTATTCACAGCATTGCTTTTTTGGTGGGGGTGCTCTTGCTCTCGTGAATTTCTTCAACGCCTCACATCCAGCGACTAATTTAGCATTGAAAATCACTTTCTTTTTTTCTCCACTTATGTTTTGGAAGTCGGTAGCTCTGTGACCCTATCAAATGTTAAGGGCCAAACGTATCACAACGAGAAGTTTGATACCACACGTACCCAATCAGGAGCTGGGTTGGTGCATTCCCTCGTACAGCAGGTATCTGTGGGAGGCGTCCAAACTTCAGAGGGAATTAATGGGCTTGGGATTTCGAGCCGGGCACCTTGTTGAATGAACAATGGTGAGAATTGCGTTGTCTACTAACGTCACTTTATGGAAAGGATTTTGAACCTTAAAGTGTAGGTGGGTACCGGAGGGCAACGAACACATTAGGGGCTTATCCTCAACTCTTTGGGACTGAAACTGTTTGTGAGGTATCTGTATTCTGGGCTTGTTTTTGTTGTGCCATGCTTATATCTGAGTGGCTTCAAGTTGCCTGTTCTCCCTTCTGCTAACACAGCGACACACTTTCATTTGTTATCACCCTTCGGTTTCTCTTCCTCTTCTAGAAGGGACAAGTGCTTAGATACTACCGTACGGGTCATCCATCTATTTCTTTTGTAGCCTCATAGCTTCGCGTAGTTGTGTATTTTGTTGACTAGCTTTCATTAGTAGTGACGGCATGATAGTGAATAGCTTTCGACCACTACGCCAGCCGACCAAAAGGTATAATAATTAACCTGTCGATAAATTAGCTATTCTTCTATAAGACTTTCAGTACATTACCTGCGCACGCCCCTCGTGCTACCATCACGTGATAACTATAGTCACGAGGGATCAAACCCGTGACAAAAAGCACCCTAAAATCTGTTGAATCCTCGCTCTGATGGGGGTGTCAGACTTGATCTCCAGACCATGCAGTTTGGTCCCACTAAAGTACAATAGGGTTGCAATCATCTGGGCGATATCCGAGGAGTTGTCTTGAGAGAGTGGAAGCCATTTTACACTAGCTCTATAGTATAAATGGGGTTTCGATAGGGAGTCTCCTTTAATGTCAATAATGGAAATCGAGATGAGACGTTGCACAAGTTTACCATGATCTTACATCTCAAATTCAAAGAGATACATGACGCTCTATTTGTAAATAGTAAAGTCGGCGCCTACCCATCGAGAAGTTAATAGTGTTTCACGGCATTGCAAAAAATGAAGAAGTCTACCAGAAACTTGAGGATATGCCCTTGACCAAGTTCTTAGAGATTTTGTTAGAGTGTGAGCATCTGCTCAGCGTACAGCTTAGCATATTTCAATTATCGTAGCAATGTGCAGATTTAGTTAATGTCCATTATCCAAAAGATAGAATACCAGAAAAGAGAACGAATTGCTGTTCTAATATTTGTTAAGAAATAAGGCTCTAAATTGAAAACAGTCTCTGCATAAAGCAAATACCCATGCTCTTAAATATTTCATACGTTCATTCTTATATTCTCTTTGCATTCCCCGTTGTTTCCAAGTCAAGATTTATGATGCCTCTATAACTTCGCTTTAGGTTTGTAATGGCATCAACTGAAAGAGATGATATTGTTTCATTATTTAATCGAAGTTTTCTTTCGATCAATTTAGCGTTATATACTTGTATGCCAAATACCTAGCAGCACAAAGTTCTCATAGATTATTCCAGATGCAACGGATTCTTAAAGCCCTGGCACTAAAAATCGAAGAACGCGGGGAACCTTCTAGATTAAAGAGAGCGAAAGATTCAGGCAACCATTATGTTTTGTCCTAAAGAATAGTTTTGAATTGGATTGGGTCCCAACACCAAGGTCATTATACCTAAATGTCTATACTTCTCTCCTTGAACGACGTTGAGAATAAGGTTATTGTTGGATATTTTCATCTGAAGTGTGCCTGGCTTTGTGGATGTCTAGGATGAGTAAAGCTAGTCTCATGCACGGTCTTTAGTCATTCATTAGAATTGTTCTTCCCACACTGTATTTCTCTCCAGACTCCTTGCATACGTTAACTTGTACTTAGACCGGAATCCAGATGTTGGAGAGGATCTTGAAATTGGTTGTTTCTAGCTGATTATCACTGCACGGCAATATATATATATTTAAATAGCTTCCTGGAGAAATTTCATTGGTTGCAGTATCTGAAGTTTTTGATAGTTAGATGAGCCGCATCGTAATCATATTAATCACATGTACTCGGGACGAAATTAGCGATTCGTGATTCGCTCAGTCTGGAGACCATGCCGCTTAATTTATGCATCTAAAATCGCGGATGCGACTCGGACTTTCGGTATTATGTATGAGCAAGACCGGAGCAACGTTGTTGATACTATCACCGATACAAGGCATCGTTAAATTAGAAAGCTCGGCAGGGCACACTTCCTTTCGCCAATCAGATGGCTCAATTACTTCTCGAGACAAGGATCGCATTGGTCATTACTGACAGCCGAGCGCTGGATTCATTTAGCGAGCTCCCCGTGCCGCTTGTCTTCATGTTATAAAAAAGCCAAGTACACTGTTTACTTGAAGCATTTCATATCTAACACCATTCTATTATTTCTTTGCTTCTATCTTCATTGTGTTCACTAGTTACATTGCGGTTATTAATAAATCATCGCTGCATTTCTATATTATGGCAACCAAGACAAAGTCCTCCAAATGCAACTCGGTGGGAGGACGAACTGGCAGGAAGATCGTCGAAAAGGAGAAGGGCGATGTTGGTACCCAGGACTTTGCGAAAGAGCATTTGACTGGCGGCTGGAGACCAGGTATGGATCCCAAGGCCGACTACTCTGGACATTTCGAATTCGGCGGCTCACTCGGTACCCTTGCTCTCATGATCGGCTTCCCTACACTGATGTATTATATGTGGATTGGCGCGACTTACTACGACGGACAATTTCCCCTCCCACAAGAAGGCGAATCTAAGCTTGAGTTCGGAAAGCATTTGCTGGATCTTGTGTATACCGGCGCCTTCCCTCACCTGAGAGCCTGGAAGATTTACTGGGTGTACTTCATCTTTGAAGCAGCATGCTACCTGTTTATGCCTGGCTTTACGTGCTATGGCAAGCCTCTTGCTCACGCAAATGGCATGAAACTTAAGTATCACTGTTCGGCATTCACTAGCTTCTACCTTACCATCTTCGTCATGGCCATCCTACATGGTACCAGAATATTTCCCATCTACACCTTCTTGGACGAATTTGGACCTATCATGTCTGTAGCGATCCTTTCCGGCTTTCTTTGCAGCTTCATCGCCTACTTCTCTGCCTTCGCTCGAGGGGCGCAGCACCGTGTCACTGGCTATCCGATCTACGACTTCTTCATGGGTGCTGAGCTAAACCCTCGGCTTTTCGGTATCCTTGACTTCAAGATGTTCTACGAGGTCAGAATCCCATGGTATATTCTTTTTGGCATGGCATGTGCAGCTGCCACACGTCAATATGAGCAGTACAATTTCGTCTCCGGAGAAGTGATGTTCGTCGTCATGGCATTCTTCCTCTACGCAAATGCTTGTGCCAAAGCCGAGCAGTACATCACCACAACATGGGATATGTATCAAGAGAAGATGGGCTTTATGCTGACATTTTGGAATATGGCCGGTGTTCCTATGTCATACTGTCACGGAATCCTCTATCTTGCCAACCACCACCCATCCACATACTCATGGAATAAGTACGCTCTTGCGGCATTCTTCTCGTCCTACCTCTTCGTCTACTGGGTTTGGGACACCGCCAACAGCCAGAAAAACTCATTCCGAATGATGGAGCGTGGCACATTCGTCAAGCGGCGAACATTCCCTCAGCTTCCTTGGCAAGAACTTTCCAACCCAAAGACCATTGTTTCAGATGATGGCGACACTATTCTAGCTGATGGATGGTATGGACTGGCACGTAAAGTCCACTACAGCTGCGATTGGTTCTTCGCTGTTTCTTGGGGTCTTATCACTGGCTTCAACAGCCCTTTTCCATGGTTCTATTCTGTGTTTTTTACGGTCATGATTGCTCATCGAGCTATGCGGGATATCACAAAATGCAGAACCAAGTATGGCGCTGCTTGGAAGGAGTATGAGAAGAGCGTACCATACTTGTTTATCCCAGTAAGTTTTATTCCCACTGGAGGAAGAAGTTTTTGTTCTAACGATTTTAGTACATTATTTGAGTCATCACTTGGCTTGATAAACCAAGCTCTTGAAAACTTTGGATATCTGACATGGTTGATGGTCGGTGAGATATAATATATCTAGATCAGCCTGAGTATAATATCTCAGACATAATACTCAAGCATATTAAGAGTATAGACATACTCTGTGTACAACCAGAGCTACTATTGTTCCCGTGCCTTTCTGTACATCAAATGTAATCTTCATAGGATGAGAAGACCAATTTCGATGAATAATTAAATACTAGACGAGAGAACAAATAACTCTACTATCGATCTGTTCGTCCTAGTAATCCTCGACTAAATCAAAATGATCTCGAAAGTAGATACCTGTGCCTCAAAGTAGATATCTGTGCTCTCATAGAATTCTCGGTATAATATTGGTTTAGAGAAAAGCTTGTGACGAAGGTGACCAAGACCTCGAGTGCGCCGTTGTAAGAGCATGGGCATTGGAATTGAGTATAGCTATCCTTACAGTTAATGGAGTCTATGATGAGTAATAGTATCAAAGAAGGTCAGGGGGGTTGCGGTCTCTTTTCAGGTCTTCAAATTTTAATAAGTTTGTTCTTCGAAAACTATACGAATTTACAAAATTTATATGAACAGCGCTGAGGATCGTAATACTAAGGTTTTCAGGTAGGTCTAAGTGCACACAGAGCAAATACTTCTGCTTTAGCATGGAGAAAGAATGATATATTGATGTCATGCAAAGTTATGGACGTCCCTGGAATAACTCTGAAATATCTGCCAGGATTCTGTATAATGGTGAGTTTACTTGTAAATAGTTAGTAAGGTGATGAGAAAGCGGCAAGACTAAACCTCAACGAGACGTCATATCCTGGGAAAGCCTCCAAATTCCATCGAATATCAGATGGAGCGTAGAATCACTGTTTATTTAATATTTAGATTGGCGTTTAATTGAGATACAATCTAACTTATGCTCTATTAGAATGTGAAATTATGAACATCTGTTTTGGGATGGGAAAGACCAACTAACTATTCTATGGTGACTATCTGCGAAGCTAAACAATTTTATGGAATAAAAAATTTGTCTATCACGAAAGGTCAGGCGATGTATAGATGTGTCTTCGAGCTACTGGTTGAAGCTCACGAAAAGGTGTGCGGCCGGCTCCCCAACACAAACTCGAGAAATTGAAGCAGAGATATGCCGCAAACAATCAAGGAATAGATCACCCACAATGCCTTGAATGGCTAAGCCCTCTAAAGTTACTCTGGCCAAGAAGTGGGCGGCTGTAGATTGTTGGTGTGGGTGTTAACACTGCACATACCATGTCAAGAATCGGCGATGAACAACGTAACCATGAGCATTAACGTAGGGGCTTGGTATAGCAGCAGCCTCACGTGTAACCCGAGCATAAGTGCCCACTGTTTGTACTATTGTATGTGAATATTAATCCTATACCGTCTCATGAATGTGTTAGTGAATAGACATCTTAGCTCGTTTACAGGTTGGTTATATGTCGCATGGCCCTTTGGTTTAGGTATTTGGCCTTTCTCTCAATGTTTCAAAAAATTCTCTCACTACAACCTTTTCCGTCCCAGAATATCATCTAAACATGTTGGCAGCTCACCCTCTCGTCTTACTAGCGTCCGCAGGTTTAGCATTCCTAGGTAAGAAATGAGAAATACCTCAAAAACTCAGCTCTCTTAATTCATATACTATGGTATGAAGGAGCTTCAGAGGGCTCTGCTAACGCCATACGCAGGTGCTGCAGATAATATAGGGTGAGCGAAGTAGGTAGTCAATAGACGCTTGTCTTCTATTAAGGAGAGCTCCTGAGAGCAGGTTTAATACAGGTGTTCCTATGACTAAGCGTGCCAAATCCACATGTCGAAGCGCTATATAACGTGACATATACTTATATGTAATCCCTCATAAAAGCTGTTTTATAGCTTATGACGAAGCATTTATTAGTTAGATCGACCTTGATACAAACGCTTGGGGATGCACAGAAATCGATGGATGCATTTCTCAAGCGACAAATTATGTCGGAGATGTCTCACTTCCAGGGTCGCTCACATTAACAGGTTTCTTGGTAGCTATCCCTCAAGCATCTCAACGGTAATCTATGCTCATCTTCTGGAGTAAGAACCATAATATTGAAAGATTTAGTGTAAGTTCAGTTCGTGATTCTACAGGATTTTTCTCTACAATCACTGGAAAGCACCATTCAAACCAGAGTCAGCTCAAAGAGTGCCTACAATGTAAGCCTACCATCACTTCACGAAATTGATCAGCTTAAACATGATGCCTCCCTTAAGAAGTATGAGTTCACTCGTCAAGATATATCCTTGCAGTCATACTGATCATCAAAAGTGTTACTTTGAAATCTCTGGGGAGTGTTTTAATTACATTATAATTAGAAACGATAATCCTAGCGCCTCAATATATATTATACTGCCTCCTTGATTCCAGCCTTTCAGCTTCAGTTTTGAGGAAATGTATCCAGGTACGAGAAAACAGCCACAGACTTCTTATGGATTGCCCATAAAGACATCCAATATTTTGTTTCCGTGACTAGAACTAATCCATCAGGGGTTTTCCATTTCGACTACGACCCCTAATGATATTTTTGCAATGGCGTTGGCGAACATCACTACCTCCTTCATCATAACGACACTTCGGAGTTAGACCACGTCCAATTGGCTTTGCCTTCAAATCTGACGTTCTCTCTAGTAATTTTACATTCGAATTGCTGTCGCAGGTTCAAAACGGATTCGGCTTGAACTAGTATCTGGAGGCCGACAAATCTCGAATCGCTGGCATCTTCGAGAACCTCCTCCGCTTGTTCAACGTAAGTTTAGTTGCTGCCCGGGGAGATATTGCAGGACATGTAGAAATGATGTCCATCAAGGAGAAACAAGCAAATTTTGCCACAGGATCGCTCTCCCATCACTAAAATAGTTGGACGGACTGTTATGTATTAAGAGCAACATCACAATGAATTGCGAAGCACTTCGAGCTGCATCAGAGTGAACCCGTGCAAAACCAGGCTTAGTCAGTGGCTACGCAATAAACTTCGACTGCGAGGGCTTCATTGCATCGAATAGAGCATGACAAAGAAGACTTGACCTGGCTAATAGAGTAGGACTCGGGATCGTAATTCTGTTGGCGTGTGTAATCGTCTTTTGGATTTTCCGGATCAAGCCGAGGAGAGTGAAGGGAATATTGGTCACGTGAATTCAAACCCTGGTCTAAAGATTGGGTCGCCATGATTTCAGGCCCACATTTCATTCCAGGACGCTAGCACTGATATTGCTAGGTGAAAGGGATGAGTGAAGGTCTGGTTTCAAAGTGAATATGAAGACGGATTTGGGATGTGAATGTGGGAATAGGCCAGATCTTGTATTGTTAGAGAACAAAAAAGCAGGAAGCAGCAAGAAAAGACAGCACATTGAGATGCCAGCACGCAAGAATTGACTCATCGACCGATATATAATCTATAGCCAACTGTCAATGATACCTAGTAAAAGGGTCTATTTATGCCTTGCGATCTCGTTGTGGGTTGTCGAGTACATCCTTCTCACGGTGTAACGACTATCAGGCCGGATCGAACCTGTTCATGGAGAAGACAGCATAGCCTGCTTCAAGGAAAAACTTTTCCAAATCTGACAGACTAGGAAACGCTTTGGGAGCGGTCAACACTTGATGTTACACCCGATATAATGTGGCTGCTGAATGCGTTTATTGCTCCACTGAACAGAGAAGCGTTGTTACTTTGAAGTATGAATCAGGACTCGCATTAAGAAACCCAAGATTCCAAGAAATAGGGCATTGGGCATTGAGCTCGACTAGAAGAGTAATAAGCTGTAATGAACAAACAAATGCTCTTGAAGGGGGAAGAGAAAGGTGTTTCACAAGGCTATACACCCAACCTAGTCGATCATTGACAACACACTCGTGCATCATCGACCGCCCTTCCCGCAGCTGCATAGAAGCACATACAGATGCGAGAAAAGGGTGGCATCTTCCTCCACCGAAATGCACCTCCTCTGTGCAATCATGATTCATGATGGCACGTGACGTTGCTTTGAAGCAGAATATCCTGGTGCAAATCATGAAGCTGCCCACCGACTTGAAGGGACTTGAAGCCAACGAAAATTGAATCAAAACAAAGCAGGTCCACCAGATTGACAGAAGTTGACATCGCAAAATTTCAAATTGATCATTTCTATCCTGAGACTGTTGAATCGAACGACGAATGGAGAGTTGAGCACAGTTTAAGCAAATTTGACAGGGTGAAGAGGTCGACGGGACAGCTGAAGAGAGTGGCGATATTTGTTTGCCAAGCCAGAGCCTAGCAATCTCATAACCCCCCAGCCACATCTTTTTGGTGTTGACGGCCCTCGGTCGCGGGATCGATTCTCTTCGGCGGTAGTCAAGCACAACACCACGAGCGGTACCGATACCTTCGCGCCGAACCGCACATGGTCGCGATCAAAACAAATGCTGTCCGAATAATAACAACAATCAAAAGCCATCAAGATGGCAGATCACAGCAGCTCCAGGCGTCGCCGCAGCCCGGAGAGCTCAGCGGGTAGTAGACGAAAAGAAAGAGGGTCGCGACGAGCACCTTCAGAAATAGTGTATGATGAACCACAACGAATGCGACCAGGCCCATCTAGCATTCCTGTAGAACGCGGCGCAAACACGAACATAGCATACGGGGCTGAGACAACATATCTCTCCTCTTCTTCCTCATCGAACTCCAGCTATGAATTCATCGACATTTCGCGCACATATCCCTCGAACCGATCCGGTATAATTCCATTCTTCACGACGCCTTCCGAGCATCGCGCCCGCAAATTACGAAGACGTCGAAGCAATCGCATGTTTCGCTTAAACAATTCCTCTAGTTCAAGTGTTAATAGCGACTTGGCATACGGGACTGGGTACCTCAAAAGACCCAAAAGAAGAGGAGTAAGGTCGAGAAGGGGTCAACAGATAGACAGAGAGAGCACAAGATGGTCGGATAGAGAAAGAACAAGGTATAGTGACAGTGGAAGGCACAGCGGATCTGAAAGACGTGGGCATTTGAGTGGCTCTGAACGTCGTGGAAATGGGTCTGGTTCTGAGCGCAGAGGAAATACCGAGGCAGAGATTCTGGCCGTTGGTGCAGGTTTGGCTGCTCTTGCGAGGGAGCAAAACAGGCAGGATCTAAGGAACAGAAATGGAAGAAGCCCTCAAGTAGGTGCCATGGGTACTGTAGGTGCTGTTGGTCACCACAATGGTGCTGATGCAGGAAGTCGCGGCCTTGGGCCTTCACGAATATCCCATGGATCCGATACAGTTGACGATGATGGTTGGGAGTCTGCATCTGACGCTGAATCGGAGAACAGTGTTGATTCAAAACTAGCATTTGGGGCGGAAGCAAGTGGATGGTGGGGAAAGGAGATACATCGTCCAATGTCTCGGAAAAACACCATCGTGGACCCCCGACTTTTTGGACCAGAAAACTCATTACATGGCTATGTGGATCAGCCTGTTGGATTTGGAGAGGTGACGTGGACTTCGACAGACGATTTTGGTCAGCAATACCGCGAGCATTCTGTTTCCTATGGACCAAATGAGAGTGTTAGTGGTTCACAAGCATCACTTCAACAAGTATTCCCTATACAGAGCTCTAGAGACCCTACGAGGTTTGATGCGGCAAGAAATTCAGTTGCTTCTGGATCAGAACCCTACATGTCAACAAGACCAGGCCCTGCACCTTTGCAGCATCCCCAACCGCAACGTACCCCCGTGTCTCAGCAACTTATCGAGCCCTCTTATTCTAATGTTTCGGAAACTACTGGCATCTTAAAGAAGGACAAATCGTCCAGTGGTAAAGGTAGTTCGGTTGCACAAGCGGCTCTTGCAGGAGTCGGAATTGCTGCTGCAGGAGCAATGATTGTATCGTCTCGTAGTGACGACCGCAAAGAAATGCGCCGAGATGATGAACGCGATGATGTTTCTCGGGTGAGTTCATCGAGGCGCAGAGACGATGATCGAGATGACTCTTCTCGCGTAACTCTAAAGCGTCGAGATAGTGACAAGAAGGAGAGCAAGGAAGAACGACGAAAAGACAAACGAGAGAGCCCTGACCGTGATGATCGTAAAGAGAAACGCCGCGAAAAGGAGAGACGAAAAGATGGATCACGCTACTCCGACGAAGAACGACGTGAGAAGAAGCGTGAAAAGCGGCGCGAGGAAGGTCGAGATGAAGGCCGAGACGAGAGACGTGAGAAACGACATGAGAAACGACATGAGCGTCGTGACGAACGTCGAACTGAGCATTCCGAAGTAGCTACTCGTCCAGAAATTCAGTACGATGATAGAAGGTCGAAGAGCGAGGCTGCAGTCTCAACTGTCTCTAAAGTTGACCCTTTTATGTTCCAAGTCGACAACGATGCCTTTCCAACACCGACTACCGAATCACCCGAGGGTCATCGAAGGCACGATTCTGTTCCACAGGTTGTTACTGTCGAGCGTGTCCCTGACTTTAGCCGCAAAAGGAGCTCCTCAATCAAGGATCAAACTCCGACTGACTACGATAAAAGCGTTTCTAATTTCGATGAAAGAGATCAACAATATGATGACCATGGGTTACATGATGCTGAGGCCGCTTTCAAAGACGCTTCCTTTTCTACAGCCGCTGTTCCCATCGCTGCAATTGGAGTCGCATCTGCAGTCGTAGCCAATGAGATCTATCGAGAGTCGAGATCAGAAAAGCGTCGTAGTGAGCGTCGAAGTGCCCAGAGTTCGGAGTACGATGATCGAGAATATAATTCACGTGGTCGCGACCCTATTAAGGAGCGTGATCCCATCCAAGAGGAGGCGGATAGAGCATATCGTGAGATAGTCATGGCCCGTAAGATTGCCTCGCAGGTCATTCGCTCGCGCTCAAATTCCCCTGATAGATCGGTTGTTGGGAGATATTCTCGTACAGAAGAACCTGAGGTCGTTCGTATCGTCACGCCACCTGAAATGGATCGCGCGAAAATCAAAGGACCATACGATGCACCGGACGCCGATTTTCTGCCAGACCATCATTTTGATGATCCAAGACAACTGGCGACTTTCAGGCCTCGTACTCCAATCATTATTCAAGGCACGCGTGATCCCGATGCTGATAGATCGAGACCGCTATTGAATCTTGTCCGTCCTACTCCAGTGCCATCTCCACTTCCTGAAAAACAAGAAGTTAGATCAGAACCCTCGAGATCCGACTCGAAGCGGTCAGAGCCATCAAGTTCCGAACGTGATCAGCCTGAGACTCCTCGCTCAGAATCCAGTCGTTCAAAACCTGATCGCTCAGACTCAACTCGTTCAGAATCAGCACGACCTCCAAAGTCTCGAGATCGAGTTGAGAAACATCGTACAGCTGTGTCAGAAGTCGGAAGAGGTAGTGGAGTGGCATCACCCACGGCTTCAACAATCTCAAAAGGGGTCACCTGGGGTGAAAATGAAACTAAGCACTTTGATGTAGAGAGTCCTTCTGATCATCGTGAAGAGTACATTTCAAGTTCGGACGTCCCAACTTACGAGCCTGCACCTAGGCCACGACCAGAGTCGAAGCCAGACAGCAAACCTTCCAAAGGCTGGGGTGCTATAGCTGCTATTGTTGGGGCTGCTGGCGTAGGTGCAGCAGCGGGAAGTTCAATTGACTCATCCTTTCCAAAGACATCAAAATCCAAGGACAAGGAACGAGAGAAAAGTCCACCCAAGTCATACGAATATCGTGGTATTGTCGTTGAACCTGAGAGTGCTCCGTCTAAGAATCGTGGACAGAGTCCTCCTTCTCCTGGTTCAAAACCTGTCGCTCAGTCAGGCCATATGCCAGGTGCTTTTGAAGATGATCTCGAATTCACAGCAAACGTTGCAGCGGGCTTGAAAGATGCGGGTTTCAATTCCGACATTGTAATCGAAGACCCGAACTTTCGCCGACGAACTTCACCTCCTGGCTCGAATGAACGAGTCTATCAAGCACCTTTTGCTGAGACAGTTTCTGACTTGGGACGTATCCCAGTGAATGACTCGAACAGTTCAGGATCTGGGTTCGTTATGGGTGAGGTAGCGACAACTCCACAAGAATGGCGTAGCATCTCACCAGAAGGCGACGAGTTCCCAGTTAAGCTTAGCAAAAAGGAGCAAAAGAAGCGTGATAAGGAGAGAAGACAAAGTGGTGAGATTGCCCCCTCTGAAGAGACAATGCCTGCACCAAAAGAAGATGAACAAGACTTCTATTTCAACGAGCCGAAGTTGAGCAAGAAGGAGCAGAAAAAAAGGGACAAGGAAGCTAAGAGACAGAGCTTGTCTGAAGAAGTCACCCCGTTATCTGAGTTAGTTGTGACTCGGGATGTTGTTGCAGAACCGGAAAACTATTACGATACCCCAAAGAAGAAGAAGAAATCCAAGAGAGACTCCGCAGCGTATGACGATGATGCAGACACAGCCTCTCCTGGCGGTTCAAGTGTTAGTCGTAGAGTTTCTGTTCCAGTTGATGCCTACAACGACTTGCAGAACGATAACGAGTGGAGTGAGCTCAAGAAGTCGAAGTCGAAATCAAAGCGTGATAGTGAGCGGTTTGACTCTCCTACACGCTCCGTAGCAGGTTCTGAGGTTTCGGGCCGGTCATCAAGTAGGAAGAAGGAACGGCCACGAAGCTATGATGACGAGGAACCTGATCCGACTACGTTTTCTTTACCACCAAGCACTCCCTCTGAGACAAGCCAAGATCGAGATTATGATGAAATTCGGAAACCCAGAGAGTCGTCATCAAGGGATAGTGGGATCTTTGATATTAGAGACCGCGATGCTTCACGTTCTGTCGTCTCTGAGCGATACGACGATGAACCTCGAAAGAAGAAAAAGTCATCAAAAAGTAGTAGGGACAGAGATGATTTCGATGACTCTAGATCTGTTGTATCTGTCGCCTCGGCACCTGCCGGCGACGAAGACTCAAGGAAAAGCAAGAAAAAGGACAAAGAAAAGAAAGGTGGAGGTTTCTTTAGTTTATTTGGGTCCAAGTCTGAAGTTGGTGCAAGAGATGAAAGCCCCAAAAAGGCCAAAGACGACTTCGACGATGTCAAGTCCAAGAAGAAGAAAAAGCGCAGTTCAATGCCGGACACTTCCAGCCTGTATGGTGACTTAGCATCACAGTCAGTAGGTGATTTGTCACGTTCCACGTCCAATGGCCATAGCTCTAGACGATATGACGACGATGAGGAGGCCCGAAGCGACGGCGAGAGAAAGAAGACTCGATCGAGAGGAGATAGTGCTTCTTCAAGAAAGGAGTCTTTTTTAGATAATCCCGGCACGCTTGGCGCGCGTGTCGGTCTGCTTGCGGGAGGCGCTGCTGCGGTCATTGCGACCCATCAGCTCACGCAAGCAAAAGCCGATGAAGCCCATGATAGGGCATTGCACCAAGACCAATCCGACAGAACTGAAAGAAGGCTGGATGAGGACTTCGATCCTGAAATTACACAGCGTGATTTTAGACCATCTATCGATCCTCAATATGGAGATTTACTCCCTCTACCACCTAGTGAACCCCCGACTCCAGGAAGCGAGGAATTTGAGGAGCTACCAGGTTTGCCTGAAAGCAGACCAGATACTCCCGAGGAAGAGAGAATTGCGCGTGAGAGAATGAAGAGCTCTACTCGTAAACACCTACACGAGACCCCCGCAAAATCCCCAAGCCACAGTGCTATTCCCATAAACTTCAGAATGGGCAAAGGCAAAGTCTCTGCTCCTTCGTCTCCAGGACTACCCCGAGCCACTCCACTTCAATCCCCAGCAGCTCCAAGCACAGAGTCTCTTACATTCCCTCGACAAGCAGGCAAGCGCCCGACATCCTGGGAGAGCTCAAGAGACTACCGACCACTGTACCTTCCAGAAAGCGTTCGGCGTGGCTCTACTGTTCAAGTCAAAGACGAACCAACCCTGCCGGAGTTACCTCCGAGCGAGACAGCATCTAGAAGTTCATCTGAGCTTGATTTTGTAGATGCTCGAACTGGGCAAGAAGAATTTGATGACCTCCCGTCAAGGTCTGAAGATCATTTTTATGAGCCTCTATCCATCGATACCGGCCTTGCTACCCACGATCACGTTGGAGGGTTACTTGATTCCCAGCAGTCTACACCAAAAGCAAATATATCTTTCCATGACGAACATAAAGACGCCATTTCTCAACAAGATCACAAACGTGAACTCGCGGCTGCTGCAATTGTTAGTGCTGCTCTTGCTGGCACCACTGGCTTCTTGGCCTTGGACCATGATAAAACAGAGACGGACTTACTTCCACTCGAAGGCCGCCCGTCTCCAATCGACCCCATGTCAAAGGACCGAAGCTCTTATCTACTTCGATCGTCACCATCGTCGAAGAAGGATGATAGCCCTATTGATAGCATCAATCAGTCGCCCACCACTAGGTCCGAATGCCTTCGAGAAGCCAGCCGGGAGCGAACACTCGAAACTCTAATTAGCGGGAAAACATCACCAGATGGTGATCTCGAAGATTTTCCATCTTTCAAATCCAAAAAGAACAAGAAAAAGGAGAAGAAGAAAGGCAAGGCCATAGGCTGGGAGGTCGATGAATCAGAGACATCAACACCTGCTACTGAAAATTCGGCGCCTGAGACAAGTAGAGACTTGGCTGCTGCTCTACCAAGTGTGCCTGCCGATAATGAAGCTGTTTATAGTTTCTATACGCCGTCTAAGAAGGGTAAGAAAGACAAAAAAGCGAAGGGCAAATCGAAGATAGATTGGGAACCTCAACCTGATGCAGAAAGCTTGGAATTGGCGCCCGAGAAACCTTCAAGTAACGGTCAAGATTCACCAAACCTTGACACTTCTGAAGACTTTATCCCAATGTCTTCCAAAAAGGGAAAGAAAGATAAGAAGGGCAGGGCTAAAGTTTTCTCTGACCTCGAAGCCGAGGAAGTTCTCAACGAACCTTTCGACAATGTTGAATCGCAGGCAATTCAAGAAAACCAAGTAACCTTTGAAGCTGTCCAATCTACATTCATCAGTAAAAAGGACAAGAAGGACAAGAAAAAAGGCCAAGGTACTTCTATGTCGTTTGAAGAACTCGGAAATGATGACAGTGAACCGATTCTGGCGCCGCTGGCAGAGGCCTCTACTCCTGCGGACGAGCCTGTTAACGATTTCTTCACTCCAAAGTCTAAGAAGGACAAGAAAGGCAAGAAAAAGGGAAAGACAGCTACGTCATCTTGGGAACCAGAGCCAGATAATGCGTTCGCTGGTCCAGACTTACAGCCAGATATTGAATCTGAAACTGCGCGAGAGTTCTTTGGATTTGTACAAGGCGAGGCTGATCCTGAAGATCGATCCGCGGACCTACCTATTTTTCGAGACCTTCCTGCGCCAGATACCGCAGCTGAAAGATCCTTCGACGCTAGCCAAGAAGAAGTCCCAGCTCCAGATCACTTTGCCATTCAGGACTCTAAGAAAGGAAAAAAGAAGAAGGGCAAAGGTACAACCACTTGGGAGCTTGAAGAAGCTGCACTAGTTGATCCAATACCTCCAGTTAAATCACCTGCGGAATTTTCTATAGCTGGATCCAAGAAAGGCAAGAAAAAGGGAAAGAAGTCACAGTCGTCTAATGCTGACGAACCCTTCTCACATGAAGCTGCCACTGAGCAGGCTGAGACATGCTATCCAAGTCTTGATCCTAGCCCCCTCGAAGCTGCTACCGCTGAGTCTAAAGATATCGCCTTCGAGGACTTGACGACTCTCATATCCAAGAAGGGCAAGAAGAAGGGCAAAAAAGGAAACATGCAATGGGATGAGTCAGAGCCAGTCACACTCTCTCATGATATTGCTACTCCCCAGATTATTTCATCCAACCCGACTCCAATGGTCGGCCCCGGTGGCTGGTTAGAAACGCCTGTTTCCCCATCTGAGATCAAGGATGATTCAATAGAAGCTCAAAGCAAGGATTCTCGAAGCAATGACTACTTTTCGTCGGCTGTACTTCCTGGTGCCGCTATTATTGCCGGAGCTGCTCTACTTGCAAGCAATGACTGGGAGAAGGACGGTACAACCAAGCTCAAAGATCCGCAACAATCTACCCCCGATGGTCTTTCCGCAGGCTACAAAGATGATCAACTTAGCTTAGCAAAACAGCTTCAGGAAGAGTTTGCCAAAAAGTCGTCGAAAAAAGACAAGAAAAAGCGTCAAAGCCTACCTGCTACTCCTGACCTCGAAAATTCCAGGTCACGGGATGCTGATGACCTTGAAGCGCAACCTCGCGCACGAAGCCTTTCTAATGGCCCGCCCGACAGTGACATGCCGAAGAGTCTTTACTCTGAAGATCAGCTTGAACTTGCACGCCAGTTAAAGGCTGATTTTGAAAAGGGTAGCAGCAAAAAGTCCAAGAAAGGAAAGAAGCGACAAGATACCTCGACATGGGACGATAGCCCCCGGGATCAGCCCAGTGAAGAACCAGTATTCAACGAAACCGAAGCACTAGATACTACTTCGAGCCTGGACGCGCCTGTACATAATCCAAAGGGCGACGGTTTCGCGGCTGGTTATCAAGAAGATCAACTGGAATTGGCCAGACAGCTCAAGGCCGAATTTGAGAAGGGAAACAGTAAGATATCTAAAAAGGACAAGAAGAAACGTCAAGATACTTCGGCTTGGGATGAACGTACTCCTGAGCAACCAACAGAAGATGCGGCCGGCAGAGATGTAGATACAACCCAAGACTTGCCGACTACCGACGCTGCAGAAGATCCCTCAAAAGGAGATGGTTTCGCTGCTGGATACCAAGAGGACCAGTTGTCTCTTGCGCGACAATTACAGGCCGAATTTAGCAAAAAGTCAAAGAAGGATAAGAAGCTCCGCAGCACTTCTCAAACACCACAAGGGGAGGAGCCTGCCAACGACTACTTTGGCGTAGTTGAACCTTCTTGGGATCAACCACAAAATGAGGATGCACCTTTGCAAGAGAGTAATAATGAGTCCGAGTTCACCCGTGACGGTCTCGCAGCTGGATACAAAGAAGATCAGTTAGAACTTGCGCGTCAATTGAAAGCAGAATATGGATCTGGGTCGTCTAAAAGGGGCAAGAAAGACAAAAAGGGTGGCAAATGTGATACCTTGGAATCTTCTGCGCCGGGAGCTCCTCAGTCTGTCAATGAAGACTTCGCCCAATCAGATCCAACCGAATCTCCTGCTGTTGCTGATTCTGACGAGGACTTTACCTATTTGACCAAGAAGTCAAAGAAAGACAAAAAGGGAAAGAAACGCGAAAAATTAGTTCAAAGCGCCACAGATGATATCCTTCCTATGGAATTACAAGATCCGATTGATGTAGACCTCTTACAAACAAGTCTTGGAGAAGAGAAGGCTGAAGAAACTCCTACTGTTACTCCTGAAGATGACTATGTCTTCTCTAAGCTTTCTAAGAAGGACAAAAAGGCAAAAACGCTTGAAAGTCTTGCCAAGTCTACGTCCGGTGACATAATCCCAACACCGGACAGTGAAGCACCTAGAGACATCATGGCTTCTAAATTGACTAAGGATTTCATTGCTGAGCAGATCAATGATGCTGTGGCAACTCAAACCCGAGATAACTCCCCCGAAATCTCCTCCAAAAAGTCAAAGAGAGACAAAAAGAGCAAAAAGGGCAAATCTGCGTTGGATCCCACCGAAGATTCCTCTCCCAGTTTTCTAGCTGTTGACAATGATGGAATGACCGGTACTCCAACAGAGGAGGCACCGCCTATGTTTGAATCCCGTGCGTCGGAGTCAATTACCGATTTTTCTCTTTCCAAAAATCCAAAGGGCAAGAAAGGCAAATCTACCTATGACTATTTCGACGACGTGCCAATCCCAGCTTCTGAGAGTGAAATTGTGCCTATTACTGGGACCGTCCCAGCTGAAGATAAGGATCTTTCATTTGAGACGACTGCTGAACCGACTGATGACTTCGAGTTCTCAACCAAGAAGTCCAAAAAGGATAAGAAGGGAAAGAAAAGAGACAGCTCTGTCCCAGCTACGGTTGAGTATCAATCATCCATGAGCGATCTGCCTGCTGTTGATTTATCGGACAAAGGGACCCACTTGGATGACAATGCACCTCTGGTTCCCTCTGAGCCACAGACTGTCTTTCCGGAAGAAGAGTTTTCTCTCCCTGGCAAAAAGTCAAAGAAGGGTAAGAAGAAGCGACAAAGCATTGTTGTAGAAGGTGACATCGCCCCAGAGCATCCATCAGAGCAGCAAATCATTCCAACATCAATTGACGAACCCCTACCCGCTAGCATTACTGAAGGTGCCGATGATAACTCAGATAACTTTGGGTTCTCTTTAAAAAAATCAAAGGACAAAAAGCGGGGCAGTCTTCTACGACATTCATCAACTTACGATGATTTCTCTGAAGACGAAACGCTTATTAGTGATGAAAAAAACCTAGCCGATGAGTCTACAGTTGAACCTGATGATGGATTTATGGGTACTTCCAAAACGTCGAAGGACAAGAAAATGCGGTTAAGCATGCAAGAATTTTCCACCCCAGACCCGAGCACTCCAGAGATCGAGGAACCACCTGTCCAGCAGAAAATTGATGACAGTGAGAAGACAACGCGAGACATAGATGCCTCGTTACCAGAACCTCCTAGTACCTTGGATATGCCCCCTGCTGATCATAATGTCGAACCCCAACAAGATACGCCAATGGATCCAGCTGAAGGCTCGTTCGATGACTTTGCGCCAATCAAGAAATCTAAAAAGGGCATCAAGAAGAACAAGTCCTCGAAGTTCGATGCCGAGGATATTGCTCCCAATATTGAAGAAAACACGAAATCGTCACTTGAGGATCCATCATTACTAACAGAAGACGATCCACGTGACTTGTCAGAGTGTACGAAACCGAGACCATCTACAACCGCTTTAGATGCTGAAGGCACAGGTGTTTGGGATTCGTTTTCTTCCGGCA
The DNA here is from genome assembly GCA_001414415.1 of Hymenoscyphus repandus. Taxonomy (NCBI): domain Eukaryota; kingdom Fungi; phylum Ascomycota; class Leotiomycetes; order Helotiales; family Helotiaceae; genus Hymenoscyphus; species Hymenoscyphus repandus. Next base: position 290,267 of record LLCE01000005.1, read on the forward strand.
AGAAGTCTAAGAAAGATAAGAAGAAGAAAAAGGACCTGCAAAGCGAGCCTAGGGAGCCCTCTAGAATCTCAACTTCTAGTCTTGCGACTGATGAAGCAATTATCAACATTGAACCCGAATCACCAGCAATTGTTGATAATTCTGAGTCTACCGAAGAGCGCCGAGGTCTAAATTTAGGCTCGGACATGCCAGCTACTAAGGATGAAGAATTACAACAAAGTGAATGGTCTCTTTTCTCTGTCCATCCCTCTAAGAGAGACAAAAAGAAAGACAAATCTGGACTTTCAACCCCAATAGAGAAAGCTGTACAACCTGAGACACCTGCTGATGCTACCACGCCACTTGGTGAGGATGTTCAGGCTGCTGAAGAGCCCGCCCAGGATGAGTGGTTTGTCCCAACAAGGTCATCTAAGAAAGACAAAAAGAAGAACCGTAAATCTGCTCTATCCACACCAGACGAGGAATTCGCTCAACCTGAGATGCCTATTGATTCTGAGGCGCCAATCGATGGAGATGTCCAGGCTATCGAAGAGCTGTCTCAGGATGTATGGTCTGCCCCAACGAAAACATCTAAGAAGGACAAAAAGAAAAATCGCAAGTCTGGGCTATCAACGCCTGTCGAAAGACCACCAGAGCAAGACTTACAGATGAATGAACTTGAATCTATCGAGAAGACTCCTATTCTTACCTCCGGGAACGTTGATGTGGCGGCAGACACACTAGTGGTGGTCTCTGCGCTTCCAGAAGTGACTAGAACAGATTCTATCGAGGATCAATGGGTAATGCCGCCCAAGAAGTCTAAAAAGGATAAGAACAAGCGGATGTCAGAAATCCTTGGGCCAGTTGCGAACACATCGGAACATTATAAAATTGGCGATAATTCTCAAGCCGCCGATAAGGCTTTTCCCGCTGATGCAGTCACCTCCAAAGGCCTCGTTGAAGAACCCTCCCAAATTGATGAGTCCATCCATGAGCCAGCAGATGCTGAATGGGGCTTTAGTACTAAGAAGTCCAAGAAAGACAAGAAACGAAAATCGGGACTTTCCACACCAGTTGAGGACATGCCGGATTCAGGCAAAGCGTTCGATGAGCCACATCTCGATACGGAGAAGCCTGTAGCTCTTGATCTTGGAGATGAGTCCAAAGAACCGGCACAGGAAGTTGTTGACAGCGAGTGGGGTTCTATTTCCACCAAAAAGTCTAAGAAGGACAAAAGGCGCAAGTCTGGTGTTTCCACGCCTGTTAACGAAATTCCAATGTCGATTGAACAGATCAGCGAACCACCACCAACTCTGAGCACGCAAGACCCAGCTCCTGATCCAGTCGCCGATGAATGGGCTATGCCTTCTAAGAGATCAAAAAAAGACAAGAAGCGCAAATCCGGCCTCTCTACGCCTACCGAAACTGCTTCTGAACAACTCGGTGCTTTCGAACAGGAGCCTACCTCAATCGAAGACAACAGGGGTCTTAGAGAGGAAATCTTGATGCCTGAGGCGCTGGATGAAAATTTAGCGGATACACTGCTCCAAGATCCAGCCTCTAAGCCAGTTAAAGATGAATGGGCGATGCCAACCAAAAAATCCAAGAAAGACAAGAAGAAGGAACACAAACCGGGTCTCTCTACTTCTATAGAAAGTGCCCCTGAACAGTCCAACTCAATCGAGCAACAGTCTGCCTCACTTGAAAATCATGCAGGAAGTTTAGGCGAGCAAACTCAACCACCTTCACCCCTAGATGAGAGCCTCGCGACCACGCCTCTCCAAGATCTAGCTTCCGAGCCAGTTGACGAGGAGTGGGCTATGCCTGGCAAAAAGTCCAAAAAAGATAAGAAGAAGGACCGTAAATCTGGTCAGTCATTTCCTTTAGATGATCCAATCGAAAATCCCGCGTCGGCCGGGGGACATTTTGATCAAGAGAATGCTCCCATAGCCAAAGACTTGTTGGAAATCCCCCAAAACACCGAAGAAATTCTTGCTCCTGCCATCGAGGATTCCGCCCAAGAGCCTGCAAACGATGACTGGGTGGCCACTCCCTTCAAGAAGTCCAAAAAGGACAAGAAAAAGAGCAAGTCAGGCCTTTCGACTCCCATGGAGGAACCTTTAGAAATACTCAGCACAACTCCAGCTGTTGAACAAGATGTTCCCGCTACTGCCTCCAAAGAATTAGCCGAAAAGCCGCTCATGTCTCTACAGGAACAGGTAGACAATGAATGGGACTCTTTCTCTACGACTAAGAAATCAAAGAAGGACAAAAAGAAAAATACGTCTGGACTTTCAACCCCAAAGGATGAGTCTTCAGAAATATTCAACAACATTCCACCTGCTCTTAAACAAGATGTTCCCGCTACCACCTCCAAAGACTTGGTCAAAGATCTCATGCCTTTACAGGAACAGGCAGAGAATGAATGGGACTCTTTCTCCACGGCTAAGAAATCCAAGGACAAGAAAAAAAATAAGCCTGGACTTTCGACTTCAAAGGATGAGGAGCCAGAGCCTTTGTCTGCTACTCAACCTGTTCAAGACAACTTGCCTACGACTACCGTTGTCGATGATGATGCCACACAGCCAATCGAAATCTCTGACGCTTCAATTGAGGGTGAATGGAAATCTTTTTCGGCTGATAAGAAGAAATCCAAGAAAGAGAAGAAGAATCGAAAATCTGGAATCTCAACTCCAGTTGAAGCGGAACCAATGCCAGCCGCTGATAAAAGCACAGAGCGAGCCATAATTGAGGACTCGAGTAAAACTGAGGAAGCTTCAATCGCTTCTGCGCAATCGGATTCTATCAATGATCCGGTTCAAGAATGGGCTACATTACCTTCCAAGAAATCTAAGAAAGACAGGAAAAAATGCCAGTCTGGGTTGTCCACTCCAATTGACGAACCGTCTTCCTTTGTAACCCCACCAGAGGCTATCGAATCATCCAAAGCTTCAGAAGATGTTGTTACGACCCCAGAAGAAGAAATCTTGAGAGACCTTTCAGACATACATAACACAGCTAAAAAACAAACATCGCTTGACTTCACCGAGGAGACTGACCACAGCTCGTTAGTCAAAGACATCGATGTGTCTGCGGCAGCAGCAGCAATTGTTACAGGTATAGCTCGCCATGATGCAACAGCACCCTCAAACGATATTCCTGAAAAAGTTGATGGGCCAGTGAGTGAATGGGATACACGAAAGCAGTCCAAGAAAGACAAACAGAAGCGCAAATCCGGCATCACAACTCCCATGAAAGATACAATTGAGGACACCACGCAAGGCGAGAGCTTTGCGAAGGATGGGGTTGTAGCCCTATCCGAGGAGGTTTCAGTCGATCCAATCGTTAAACATGTCGAGGAGCCAATGAGTTTACCAGAAGAGTCTCAACAGCCAGAAGTAGACTGGGTCTCCACGAATAAAAAGTCAAAAAAGGACAAGAAAAAGACCAAGAATTTTACCGGTAGTTTCGAAAATATCGAGGAGCTCAGCACAGCATCTCTATCGGAAGACAGAAGCATCTCTTCACCTCGAGAACTTGTCGAGACTGCACTTACTCTAACAGCACCACGTGACCAATCAGCTGATGAGTGGGATGAATTCTCAACCAAAAAGTCCAAGAAAGATAAGAAAGGCAAGGGGAAACCCAAGGAGTTCGTTGAGGAACCTGAGAAATCTTATGCCACTCCTCCACCTCAAAACACCGAACAATCTCTCGATATTCAGGACGACATCGTCAGAAAAGAGCCAGTCCAAAATAATGACGAAGAATGGGGATCCGTTCTAAACAAGAAGCCTAAGAAAGACAAGAAAGGAAAGGGCAAGTCAAAGGATACTTTCGAAGAGTTCGAGTCATCCTACGCCAACCCTCCAGCCCAAGATGATCTTGACATCGCCAGAGAACAGGAAGTTTCAGTTTCCCAGGAGAAATTGCAAGAAGCTGAGGGCGAATGGGATTCTGCGCCAACAAAGAAATCTAAAAAGGATAAAAAGAACAAGGGAAAAGGCAAAAGCTCCACTGGAGACTTAGAAACACCTATCATTCCTGATCCGGAGCCGGTCAACACTCCCATGGAAATCGTATCTGAGCCCCCTGCAGTAGAGGAAATGCTAAAAGATCTCCCCGATGACATTGTTCAAGAACCAGAGGGTGAATGGGATTCTGCGCCAACAAAGAAATCTAAAAAGGATAAAAAGAACAAAGGCAAAGGCAAAAGCTCCACTGGAGACTTGGAAACACCTATCATTCCTGATCCGGAGCCGGTCAACACTCCCATGGAAATCGTATCTGAGCCCCCTGCAGTAGAGGAAATGCTAAAAGATCTCCCCGATGACACTGTTCAAGAACCAGAGGGTGAATGGGATTCTGCGCCAACAAAGAAATCTAAAAAGGATAAAAAGAACAAAGGCAAAGGCAAAAGCTCTACTGGAGACTTGGAAACACCTATCATTCCTGATCCGGAGCCGGTTAACACTCCTATGGAAATCGTATCTGAGCCCCCTGCAGTAGAGGAAATGCCAAAGGATCTCCCCGATGACATTGTTCAAGAACCAGAGGGTGAATGGGATTCTGCGCCAACAAAGAAATCTAAAAAGGACAAAAAGAACAAGGGCAAAGGCAAGAGCGTTACTGAAAACTTTTTAACACCAGTCGTGCCTATTTCAGAACCAGCCATTATTCCCGCTGAAATCGTATCTGAGCCAGTAGCTGCAGTGGAGGAAATTCCAAAAGAATTCCCGAATGACATTACTCGAGAAGCAGAGGCCGAATGGGGGACTACTGTTACAAAAAAGTCCAAGAAAGACAAGAAAAAGCGGAAGTCAGGTCTCTTGACACCAACCGAAGAGCCACTTCCAATTGTTGAGCCCGAATCTCAGCGGTCCATTCTAGATACCACCAACGAGTCGGATCCCCAGACACTTGTATCCGAACCGTTGGAGATCGAAAGCTCACGGCTTAACATTGCATCAAAGGAGGAGCTCAGCCAGGAACCAGCGGAAGACTTTGCTTTCGTATCCAAGAAATCAAAGAAAGACAAGGAAGGCAAAGAAGGACATCATGTTGACTCTATCACTGAGGTCGAAAGTTCAACTCCAAGGACAATGACTCCGGCGCTTGAGACCGAAAGCACTCCAGTTGTCACCGAGATAGCAACGGATGATGTGACCTCTGTCCCAGTTGTGGAACCAGTCGTAGCTGAAGATATAGACATATCCAGTGGTAGTCTCTCAAGAAAATCATCGAAGAAGGACAAGAGGAAGCGACAAGCGACAGTTGATGCTAATATGGTTGATGATGCGGGAACAACGTCGACACCAGTAACTTCATGGGCGGAGGAAGTTGAGGAAGCAGAGGTAGAACGAACGATACCTGTCATTGATGATATCGCCTGCGACGAGTCTCTCTCACATATCCCTACGACAATAGAAGCAACTATGGAGGATGATTTTGTTAGGCCAAACAAGAAGGGAAAGAAGAGCAAAAAAAGCAAGTCAATGGATAACTCTCGCGCTCCAATCAGTTATGATTCATCAAAGAAGGACGATACAATTCTGCCAGCGGTTGCTGCAGCAGGTGCTATTGTTGCGGGCGCTGCAATCTTAGGTGAGAGTAGTAAGTCAAGTGGAAGTAGTAGCCCAAAGGGAAAAGAGAAAGCGAAGGAGCCGGAGATAGTACAGCCGCCAACAAGGAAGCTGTCAAAAAAGGAGAAAAAGAAGATGAGCATTGACAAGCGAACGCCAACTAATGATATTTTCGATGATGATGCTCTTTGGGAGGGCAAAGATCCCAAGGAGTTTGACGAGAGAAACGCTGAATTTAACGATGATGTTGATGATGATGGATTCTGGTCACCACCTCAACAAGAATTTTCTTTCCAGACCGCGGAGACATCTTTTCAGGAGCCAAATCTGTCAAGAGATTCGAGCATGCAACACACGGACGTAACTGCCAGCAGACAACCAATTGTCCCCCATGACAGGCCACTTTCGCCACCAGATGACATGGAGTTCTCCAGGACGCTTGATCAGGAGACTCCTTCGACAAGTTCAAGTCGCGATATACCATTCGAACAAGAATCACCATCAGCATTTGCTGATCCACAATCCACGGATAGAGACATGATAATCGAAGAATCATCAAGTGACCGAAATCCATTCCGCAATAGCAAATTCGGCCGTAGTGGATTCTCAGATCTGCCAATCCTCGAGGAAGAGCCTACCGATTTCCATCATGAAGAGTATCCTAAGCCAACCCGTCACTCGTCGGATGACCCCAATCGAGACAGCGCCTTTGTCACAGAATCTCCTGTCCCAGTCCAAGGTCCATTTGCAGCGCATCATGAGAACATCCGCGATAGTGGTGTTCACCTCCGTGACGCTTCGCCCGGTGTAGCTACAAGAGCACCTGTCTCGACCTCAGATGCCGCTATTTCGAGACTTTCTTGGCCTTCTGTCGATGAGGAGACAGAAACTGTTGATCTCACCAAACAGCAAAAGACTCAGGACAAGAAAAAGGCCTCAAGATCACATCGTGGCCAGGAGCTCTACAGGCCACTAGAGGAGGCTAACAGAAGCTTTGAGGTGTATCAAACTAAGGAAAAGTCAAATCGAAGCAATGAGTTGTACATTCCAAAAGACGAGTCCAGCAAGAATCACCATGAAGAATCAACAACCAGAGATTTTCTTCCTTCCCAGAAAGCTTCCGGGGAACAGCACTCCGATCTTCACCGCACTTCAACTATTCACAGGCATGGTGATGACAAGCCACACAGTCAATACGAAGAGAAGCGCTCTATCATCAATGTCTCCGAGCCCCATCATTCCTCAACGACAAGCAAACATGAATGGGACAGGCAGCACCAAAAGGATGAGGAAAAACGCTCAAATATCGACGCTCTCCCATCCCAACGCGGCAGAGAAGATCCTCATGCCGACTTGCATCGATCACAAACAATTCATAGGTCAGGGGGAGATAGACCCAGTTCGCATCACGAAGATAAAACAGCGAGCAAGAACATCACACCACCGAAGCTAAGGGCTATTGACACATCTACCGTCCTCACTCCCACTGAAACTTCTCGAAAGTCAGCTGAAGAAAGCATTGTCAAGAAAAGGCTCCAGCGCTTCGAGTCTCCAGAACTTCAACAATCACCAAAATTCGGTGGTAGCGTGAAGGAGCGTGTTCAACGACTTCAATCCCCTGAGCTACGTGCAATACCAAGATCGGTCAAACAGGAAATTGAGCCCAGTCGCGTCGAACAGCATCAATCCCCTGAGATCCGCACCCCTTCCAGGGTATCCAAGAAAGAATCGTACTCTGAACTCAGCCATCTCAGAAATCCCAAGGCTGAACAACCTCGCTCTGTCAGCGACAATACCAATACCAATACAATCGCTGCTGGTGCCGCCATCGTTGGAGCAGCAGGACTAGGGTTTGCAGCCGCACGCCAACTCAGTCAAGAAAAGCGACCTGGAAGTGCATCAAGCATCAGATCAGTTTCTAACATCAATCGCTTACGAACACCAAATCGTCCTGAGAGCGTGAACAGTAATCGGTCAGGTACTCCCCCACTTCGACGAAGCGACCGAAAAGTTAGTGGGGATCTGCGGTCTCTGAGCCAACGAAGTCAGGTGGATCTTGGCAAAGAAGCTGAACTTGCCGCCCTCACCTCCACAGCGGTGAGTGCGACTGTGAACGCGACAGGTACTCCAGTAAACCCAACTGCCAACGAGGGTCGAGTGCGGGCCAAAGAAATGGCGGATGTCTATGTAAGTGGATCGCGATGCGATAAATTCAATTAATTGTTCGTGATAGCTAACAAATGAACAGGACGGCTTTGGTGAAGGCCGCATCGGCTCACCACGTTCTCCGACTCGACCCCACAGCATGCGCCGCCGACAAAGTATGCAAGTCCTTGACCTCGAATCTCGAGTCGAACAATTAGCTGCCGAGAATCGTATGCTCGCAGAAGCCAAATCTCAAGCCGAACGAACTCTGCAAACCTCCACAACTGCGTCCTCATCTCTGGTCGAAAAAGATGCAGAGATTGACGCCCTCAAACGAACACTCGATTGGTTACAAAATGAAGTCAGCAGACTGACAGAGGTCAATGATGGATTGACAAGTGCAAATATTACATTGGGAAACCAACAAAACGAACGATATGGTATACTCGAGGCACAACATGCGCAAACATCGCGCGAGCTACAAGAAGCTCGCGATGCGCACACACATGTATCTTCTGGCATGGAGGCTGTAGTGGTGTCACAGGTTGCGGCACAAGTTGCAGCAGCTGTCCAAGGAAAGGATCAAGAGATTGCGCAATTGCGCGCCGAGTTAGAGGCTACGAAAGCGAAAATCCGAACGATGCAAGCGCAGATATTGATGGCGAAGACGAACGATATCGATTTCCTTACTGTCCGCGATGAAGACTACTTCGACAACGCCTGTCAACAATTATGCCAGCATGTCCAACAATGGGTTCTACGATTCTCTAAGTTCTCCGATATGCGAGCATGTAGGCTCACGAGTGAAATCAACAATGACAAGACAATTGATCGACTCGATAATGCAATATTGGATGGATCCGATGTGGATAGCTACCTTACAGACAGGGTGAAACGTAGAGATGTCTTTATGTCAATGACAATGACAATGGTGTGGGAGTTCACATTTACAAGATATTTATTCGGTATGGACCGAGAACAACGCCAAAAACTCAAGTCATTGGAGAAATTACTTTCGGAGGTTGGACCTGCAGCAGCAGTTCACCAATGGCGTGCCACAACACTCACACTTCTCTCCAAACGAGAAGCATTCGTCAACCAACGAGAACAAGATACCCAAGCTGTTGTGCATGCGGTTATGGAAACATTGAGCGAGATTCTACCACCTCCAAGTCACTTGGAAGATCAAATCGAGGCCCAGCTCAAAAGAGTGATGAAGTCAGCAGTGGATCTCTCCATCGAGATGCGTACCCAACGTGCAGAATACATGATGCTCCCACCCCTACAGCCTGAGTACGACGCCAATGGCGACCTAGCAAGCAAAGTCTCCTTTAACGCCGCGCTCATGAATGAACGAAGCGGCGACACCATCTCCAACGAAGATCTGGAGAATCAAATGGCCGTCGTAAGAGTTGTGCTCTTCCCACTCGTTGTCAAAAAGGGAGATGACCGTGGTGAAGGCGACGAGGAAATCGTGGTTTGCCCAGCACAAGTCCTGGTGGCAAAACCTAAGAAGAGCGTGAGGATGATGAGTCCTGGAAAGAATCTCTCGAGAGCTAGTATGCAGAGTAGCATGCCTGCAGACTATAACGAAGAGCGAGATGAGGAGGATGTTTAGATAGAGAGGAAGACATAATACCCCGATTTTTTCCTTATCTTGGGGGAGGATTTCTATTCCTGACATATAGCGGAAAGGAAGGGTATTTGGGGGGGGGGGATTGCATTGGACATTTTGGGCGTTTTTCTTTTTCTTTTTCTTTTTGATACTTTGATACACTTCGATAACGACTTAACGACCTTTTATGTAGGATACTGTTTGTCGTGTTAATTCATTCATTTTTCCTTTTGTCTTTTAGATAGTAAAAGCAGGCAGGCACTGAATGCATGCTTTCGTTAATGGAAACAGTTTCTCAAAATTTGTGAACGAATTTGCTGTGCTAGATTTTTCCACATGCATAACTTTGTTTTTAATTGATCTGAGTTTGGCGGCTATGTTAAATCTCTTGAGGTCCACCTCACGCTGTATTTGATAAAATTTCCTTGGGGTTCAATTCGGATGTCCTATGGACTAGGGTGTGTGGCATTGCGTTGACTTGAGCTTACAGATAAATAGCCATTGCAACTTCACTCATTTTCACAAAGACAGATAGAGAGAGGAGTTCGGTCGTTGGCTTTGCTAGTTTAATGCACCCCGGACTTTATCCATTATATTATATTATCTGTGCTTACTGTAACATCTGATATCTCTTTGCCATACTAATAGTTCCAAGGGGGACCATGAATCATGTTGTAGAGAGTAAATTGTCCTAGTCAGCCACCTCTTCTACAGCTCCTATTCATTGCATCGGATGTTTTCTCTCGTCAATCTGGAATCTGGCTCGACACTACTGCGCTTGCTTAATTTATGGATAGGATTATTAACACCACAACACCATTGGATTCCGCCTCTCTAGACTCTCCAGGCCCAGCAGAGACTTAGAATTCAAATCGTAAAGATTCCAGCGAAGCTCAAGCAGTAAGCTACAACGTCGAAACAAAACAGTTTGCTTAGGAAGACATTTTACTCATCCGAAGCATTATATTCCAAGTATAGGAATCTTGAATCGCAGGCTCTTGGATGGAATAAACGGTGGCAAAAATTCGAGGTCGGGCCGAGGTGTAGAGAAGGGACAGACTTCTAAACACGGTATCATCCTGTGAGGTCAGTTCTCGCACTTCAAATATATTGACCCTCCGCTTAAGAAAGGTGCGGGGTTTGTACCGGCAATTATCTCTTGCTCTCGACTTTCCATTTTGAGAGAACTTCCCTGAGCCTATATATACTGGTCATCAACGCCGACCAAGAACAAAGTGAGAGGCGAGAAGGGTAGAGTTTACAAATTTCCGATCGAGAACAGCAGACAGGTAGAGCCGCGCTAACAGGGTACGATGAAAATGAAGCGGAAGCATGAGATGGTCGCTATCCCAATAATATATCTCATACATTTATTTATCTATTTTTATTCCTGGCGCCTTTTAAAAATAGTGACAACTTGAGCTTGGTACTTCGAGGCTGCGCTTGATATGAGCTTAAGTAATATATGTACAAGGACTTATTTACCTGTATAAGGTGTCCAAATCTCGGCGACAGCCCGAACGTGTTTGTCATACACTTCTCCTAACACATGTTGCCGCTTATATTTCTGTGATTCAGCTATTGGAGGTCTTGTATATCAAAAACTATATAGTATAGTAGAATAATACAAGATCAAAGTACATGTTAGAGGCAATCGAAATAGAAGAAAAGTATGAAATCACAGCATGTTATAAAGTTGGTTCGCAAGAAAACTTAGAGAAAGGGGTGGATGAAGTGGCGTGAAACCTTTGGAATTTAAAGATACTCAAAGCATTCTCTAATAAAACTATCGATAACAAAAATTTCACTAACAATACACTAGCCCGCGTTCATTTATCGTACTATCTTTTACCTAGCGTACTTAAAGCTACAATCACAAGTTCTCGTTCGATAGCAGGGTCATTAATCACAGCCTGGCGTAACTGTACTTTATAACCATAGCGTAAGTAACATGATACCATTAAGTTGAGTACTATCCATAGATTACTTCTATCTTCCAAAACTATCACCTACGTCGTATCATCTATATATCCTAGCGTGCATAAAAAATCTTGCTCCAAGTAGATGATCCCCTTCTGACAAACACCCCTCGTAAATCTCTGCCCTTGCTAAGAGTCCATCCATATCTTCCGATAATTGATATTTCAAGAATTCTTTCTAACTCAAGCAGGGGCCAAAAGGTAAGAGCATAAGTATTCACTCCGTCCATCTATCCCTATAGCTGAGGGCATCTAGTAATAGAGTCACAGTGCAAGAAATAGAATGGGTGTCTTCAGTTTCTTTTCCGCTTATAGGTCGTTTAATATAGTTGTTCTTCTTATACTACCAGTAAGTGCTACATCAACTCCAACTCCTTTCACACATGATGTACGTGGAGAGATGTTCCCGCGCGTCAAAGGAGGAAATTCATGGAGCTTGATAAGAACTACTTAAATAACAACCCGATACTTTTGCAAGAGAAATTGAGTTTCATTTTCAGTCCATCTAAACTTATCACAATCTTCCCAGTTCCACACTAGATCCACGAGATATCCTCCCACATCCAAAACATCCATTTCACTAACCTCGAATAAACCGACCCCTACTCACCCTATTAAACCACACCACACCAACCCATTCAACCTAGCCAAGCCCAGAAATGTGCAGACATCCACGTCCACATCTGTAACGCCAATAGCACCTTCTGTTGTGTCTGGCAAGAGAGATTATCTTCCTACACAGGGAGTACTGTGGCAGGGAGGGTAACGCATGGCAAGATTTCGGGAAGGGGAGGATCGAAAATAGAATTCACATCACAAACCCTCCATCCTCCAACCTTCTTTGGTTTCCGCTTTTCCTCTCACCCTTTCAACAAATCTGATTAGCTCCCAGCTCCCCTTTCGCGCATTGGACAAGATAGCGAGAAATAACCCGTTCCCATGGGCTACTATCTTCTCGGTCAGTCTGCAAAGCATGATTCCACATCTCCCCTCACCCTCGATTTTCATAGACAACCTCACGTGCGAACGCTTAATACTCCATAACTTGAGGCTTTCAATATGTAAAATAGAATTTCGACTCCATGGCGCACTGCCGTATCATAGACTAAAGAGCTTTAAAAGTTAAAGAGGTTTCCCACCCACATCCCACATCCCTTGCTTTCCCGCCCTCCACCAAGCAAGCTTTGCGCACGAGATCGATTCAACAAAAGAAAGCAAAAAATAAAAGGAAAATTAACAACCCCAAAGAGGAAGGCCAGATCCAGCAAATAGGAGGACCAGAACCAAATCCCAAATCTATCGGTCGGTCCTCGCGGCCCTGTATACTCAAACAAATGCTTAATACTCCAACAAAGTATGTTCTCCCTCTATGTACGGCGAGCAGTGCTTTTTCTCCAACCACCGGGCGCTCCCCTATTCACTTCGTCTCGCTTTCCCTCCAGGAAATAGTTTATCGTTTGTGATTGGCGTGCGTCGCTAATGCAGAATTCAAGTAAGAAATCGTTATGCTCTTTGTACAAGCAAGCCCATGGTGAGCCTCTAATATGCAACACCTCTATATCCCCCATATGGTTGCGGGTCGTTCGAGAAGTTTGGGAGTGTAGGTTGTCTGTCTCGTGGCGCAGGGCTTCCATTCGCACTCACACCACCCAATGGCGCAGCTCCAGAAACAAGGTGTTCTGTGCTAGCATCCGATGGCGCAACACGATGAGTTTGTGGTGTATATGATCGAAGAGGTGTGGCGCCTGAGTATGGGTTGGCAGGCTCATTCATAAAGCTATCGGAGCTGTTCTCCTTCACTAATGGGTGCTTGACGTCGTGCTCATATTTGCCAGTCATGGGTCTAAGGGTTGGATCCATCAAGAGGCTGTTTCGGGCGTCGAGAGGAGTAAGGTTGTCGAGATCACGGTTGAGTTTCTCTGCAGACAATATTAGTTTGGTTCTTTTAAGAAGTCAATGTGGGATTCTTACCTGCTTCCTTACGTCTCTTTCGGTGAGGATTCTCCTTGAAACACAGAATGAGCGCGTTGGCGACAATCAGTATGCCGAGTACTCCGGTAAGGACCGACTGAACGGCAACGAGAACGACACCGGTGACTGTTTGAGTGGTCTGAGCAATTCCGAGCTCCTCAACAAAGACCAAGATGCAGATGACGGAGAGTGCTCGCACGACCTGGATGAAAATGTTGATGATGTTACCAGACTTTCTCTCGAATGGTCGGTTCCAGATCAAAAGACCCAACATCAAAACCTCAATAACCAACTGGGCAATGGTTTGGGCAAATCCGTGTCCATCAGCTGCTGCAAGAACACATCCCTTGGCAAACATGTAGACGATGACCGGTACGAATACCCACCAGAAGTCCTTCTTGTAACTATCGTAGAAGATACTGTACTTAAGCCAGTGAGCCTTGTTGTCGTACAAGCCGGAAGCATCACCTTCCTGGGCCTTCAAAACTCTTGCGGTCTTCCAGATCATGAAGGTGAAGAAACCTAAAACAGCTGTGAACAGGGCGAGGGTAACACCAGCCAGTGTTTTGGCGGCCCAAGAATCACCATGAGTGAATTGGAATACACAGTACAGTACCCAGATACCATACAACACTAGAATCAACTGAACAATAAGACGAGCCATGGAACCCCAGTAATGCTTTCGGAATCCAGTGAGTCCTTTGGGGAAAGATCCAAACAGTGCCCATGTCTCGAGGATGACCTTGAAGAACAAGATTCCGACGGCGATAGCAGCGATAACGCAGGCGACGATGAGGAGAACAGTCATAAAGGTATTGGCAGAGGGAACGCTGAGATCTTCAACATAACCCTTGATACCAGAAACTGTGGATTCAAGGGAGGAAGTGGTGGCATTTGCGGTAGAGTTACCGGTGCTTGTTCCATTCTGGTTTACGGCCAATGTATCTCTGATGAAGAGGGCGAGCGAGCGCTTGGCTGTAGTGGTAGCATTTCCAGCGTCGCTGGTTTGAGTTTTCTTGGCAAGATATGCGACACTGTTCTCTGTCAAGTTTCCACCAGTCTTCTCACGGAAGCTGTCAATCGACTCTTGCATAGACCTCCATGGAATGATACCGGCGCTGAAGGCGAAGTTCTGCGAGAAACTCTTGTATACTGGAGGATAGTTGACCGACATCATACCGTTCATGGCGAATCCTTGGAACACGGTGAAAACCTCGGTGAATGATGGGCTCATAGTACCAGTCCCTCCAGTGCTTCCTCCCGCCGCTGCTGCACCGAGAGCAGATGCTCCAGTGACTACAAATGCCGCTCCAGCAAGACCGGCAGCCACATAGGAGACTGCCGGTACGTTCAAGGTCTTTCCGTTAGTGACTTGGGACTCGAGACAAGCTACGTTTACTCCGCCGTCGAGGGTCTTCAACTCGAGCTTCGCTTGTGCTGCGATGTCTGGAACGGTGAAGGCGATAGATGGGATCATGTCAGCGTAGGAGTCAGGGATGGTTTGCGTGCCAGTGGCCGCAAACTGACCGGATGGTACTGGGCAAGTTAGAAAAGCAATCGCGGATTGGCTAGACATGGAAACATACCAGGACATAATTGCTGGACGAATGTTGCCGTCTCGCAGGGATTGAAGGTTTTCGAGTATACGTCAGTACCATATGCGGTCACACTCAAGGCCGCCTGGATATTGTTAGCTACTCCTCTATCGCATAGGAAAAGGCAATACATACAGATACGTTCTGGACCTTGTTTGATGATCCAGCGACATCGAACGTGACAGTCTTCTTGTCGGCATTATATTGGATGTTCACTTTCTGAACAGTGATACTAGCGTCGGACTGACACTCTGTAAAGCTAGTTGTCGAAAGAATCTGATCTGCGAGACCTGCTGGCAGGGATCCGAGTAACAACAAGGAAAGAGAAGAAAGAGTAGAAAATTGTCGTAACATGATTGCGGCTGGAGCTACTAATTACCCCCCGATGGTCCACCGAATCTCTGAACCTGAAAAGGTCTTCGTATATTAGGTGGTGTACCCTTATGGTGCTGTACTTGTTGTCCCCTTTATCTGTCGCGAGATGTTGAGATGAACGATTGTCGACACTCGATTGTTGAGAAGAGTAGGAAACAATAGTGTAGCAGCAGTATATAGGAGATCTACGAGAGTGATCGAATCGAAGTTGTGATTAAAAGGATCGATGAGTCGATAGAGATGGTGGAGTTTGAGATTGGCGGATTGTGAATGTGTCGTGAAATAGGAGTCGAGACTCGATCGTGGAATATTGACCGTAGAGCAAGGTCGAAGGGGTCAAAAGGGCCAAAAGGGTGTGTTGACAAACGATGGTGTTGTAGAGAAAAAGGCACGAGCTCACGACAAAGACAAAGAAAGACTTCGAGGTTGGAAGAACGAGCGTGATGCCACACGGTTGATGGCGGTGGCAGAGTAGTGAAGCGTGAGCTGTGGGTGGAGGAAATTCCAAGACGGAGAGACAGAGCGTTACTGCTGGGAAGGAAGCGTGGACCTGCGTGCTCTGGCAAACCCAATGAGACCCACTCTTTCTTCCGCACCAGGGTCCTGACAGTTTACGCCAAGGAAGAAGAGCTTGCAGGAGTCCCCGGGAGTGGAGCGAAAGGAAAAGAGCAATACGGGAGTCTAACCGCTTTGAGGGTGATTGTCACGTCAGCCACACCAACATATCATGGGCTAGCTATAAAGCCCCGCTTTCTCTCCATTTACAGATTTCCATTGGATCTGGGTGAACCTCGTTTAATTCTGCTAACTTCATTCGGATTTTGCCAGTATTCTCTGGAATGGATTCACCAGTAAATTTGCTTCCTTTGACCCTAGTAATCTTTTGTAAAAGCGCGCGCTGATTCGTAAGGAACCGTTGGTAGGCGGTGCTCGCACCATCTCTCTGGATCCGCCATGAACGACTCACCCAATACTCGATGTTCCTCCCTCAACACCGGTCCAAGTGAAACAGCATCAGTGTTTCCTCCGTTTCTTCCCCTCATCAGATCGCTCGAGTGTGCACCACTTCAAACAGAAAAGCAGATGATGAGATCATAATCTCAAATGGTGGTTGCTTATCTTTTATCCTCATGCGACACCCGTTGTCTGATGTTCGTCGCTGTTGGGCGGCCTGAGGATTTCCCCCGTTACTTGGCCACTTCAAGTCCTCTTGGACGGCAAGCATGGATATTTACTCTGTTCCTGAATATATGTGGGGAAGGTCTTCCAGGTCCCGCGGGTCTGGAATTCCAAGTTCTCGAATTATTTATGCAGACGAATCTACACGCGCGTTGACCGGCTCTTCACTCCTGAGGTCAGCAAGTTCTGTGGTGATCTATACTTAGGAGCCGGCACTATCAATCGGCTGGATCTCAACGTCTGCGATCTAAATTTGGGCTAGAGAAAGAACCCGCTTCATGAAGACTTTGAAGAAGACATTCTTTCAGGAGTATGGTTTCTTTGACGTGTTGTTTTCGAGAGGTCGTAAAATCACCGGTAAGTCAATTGAACTCATCTCGCAAAAGTAATGCTGCGCCCTCGGTAGCCAGCTCCTCGAGCTGTCCCCTTGTGCATTTTTGCAGGCTTGAAGAGCAAATGGTCGACCGCGCCACCCTGTGGCTTGACTAATATCAACTGACTCCACAGATGCTCCTGAAATAGATAACCGAGACACATCAACAAATTGCATGCTGGCATTACATTTTCATTCGTGATTGACTAAATTGCTGCAATGCTGCTGACACACTTTCGCAGAAAACACAGAGCAAGACGATCATGTGCCTGTCTCTTGATAATGACACGTGACTGAAGCTCTTCTGAGTTGATGTGTAGCTGATGGGTTTGAATATTTCTACTAGCATTCTTACTGTTCTTAAATCCGAGCTGGTAGATAGAAGGGTATGTATCTAGTATTTCGATCGGTAGAAGTATCACGGGATTAGATTGACGGATAGTATTCGGAACTAGGGAGTCCGTGCAAGCAAGCCATCGGCGCCAACCGTATTGACCACCTGAACTGTAAGGCAACAATTAGCCTTGCTATGGATGACTCTTCCATGGGATACGACAACGCCAATCAGTGATGAACTAATACCAAAGGCAGACGAAGAAGAGTATCGAGGCTGATATCACCTAAATATTCTTGTAACACCAAATGTGATCGTTTCACAGGTATGAATCATATACGCATTCATTATTTCATTCACTTCGAAATTAATCTGTGTGTTTCTTGTTGCCTTGTAGGATCGGAGATCTGAACCAGCCGTCTTATTATTACGGCTCGCCGAGCCAAGCAGCTGCATGCTACGTACTCGCGGAGACATTCTGTTGGCGTCGGGTGCGACTTCATTGCTTTTCTCCCAAGACCATATCTCTGGATGCATCTTCGTTGTCATCATCATTCTACTTGACAGCGCTGCGTTTTGCTGTTTTGGGATGGGCCACTGACCAAACCAATTCAAACGTGCCTTCCCATCGCAGACCCTTCGCTAGGATCACCCGACGCAATCCGCCACAAGGCATGTGATTAAATATCAAGACCCAATATCAAAACGAATAAACGAATATCTCAGCAACTTCGAAGGTGTTTCTCTCGTTTTCTCATCGTACTCAAATGCCAGAATCACTGACAAGTCTTGTAGGAAGCGATCACGCTCTCCTTGCCTCTGGTTCGGCATCGACCAACAATATGGATCCCGCAAAAGCATTCAGTAATGAGGACGAGAGTAGTGCACCTACTATCGTTCCATCCGTCAATGAGATATCAGCAAAATTCCCTGAGGTGATAGATGTTCCCAAAGATGAGGACAAGCCGACAGATTATTCCAGCAAAGCCAAGAACAAGACTGAATTCAAACACTACTTTGTATGGCCCCCAAGGAAACCAAAGCTCAACCAAGCTGATATATTCATTAGAGAATTTTCACCTACTCCAATACTCTTGATAAAGTTCTTTTATTAGCAGCGGCATTGGCGCAGATTGGTGTTGGTGTGGTAAGTTTGCCGTTGTTCTTAAAGTGAAAGACATTCTGATACCTTCTAGACTTTACCACTAATGAACATTGTTTTCGGTGAGACTTACGAAATCCAATCCACCTCGCATTCTTATGTATTTCTAACATTTCTCGCTAGGCAAACTTGTTGGGAGCTTCAGCGATTTCTTCATCCCAAATTCGCCAGTCACGAAGCAGCAGTTCCAGAGTAGCATCAACAAACAAACGTGTGTCCTTTCCTCTTCTTTATCCCTTCTTCTCCAAGATTGAACGTATTGAAACAAATATCAAGAGTTCAATTGAAGGGTCACATAATGCCAGCCTCACATCTTTCCTCACCAGCCAGCTGACATGTCTCGTATAGCTTGTATATAGTGTATTTGTTCATCGCAAGATGGATTCTCACCTACTTCGCTATGTTCGTCTTTCGAGTGGTAGGTATCCGGATGTCGGCAGGAATTCGACACGCCTATCTCAAAGCTATCTTCGCTCTTCCAATATCGGTTATCGATACGTTACCAACCGGCCAGGCCTCGAATACGATAACGACTACCGCGAACGTTCTACAAGTTGGTATTTCGGAAAAGCTCGGGCTTATTATTCAATTCCTTTCACTTTTGGTCGCTGCTCTCATCATCGCCTTTGTGTATGATGCTCTGTTGACAGTGGTGACAGCCTCGATCGTTGTGTTCCTGGCCCTCGTTTACGGCATTGTGGTACCAATCATCATCAAGATGACCAAGGAGACAGAGCATGCTGATGAGAAGGCGGCATCTATTGCTGGTGAAGTCCTCGGTTCGATTAGGATGATTATTGCTTGCGGAGCTGAGCAAAGAATCGCAAAGAAATACTCCGGTTGGATAGAAGAGTCGAGGAAAAGAGCGATCAAAATGGGGCCATTGATGGGGATTCAATTCGCACCACTATTCTTTGCGGTCTTTGCGACCATGGCTCTATGCTTTTGGTTTGGTTTTAAGCTTTATCTCGAAGGGCGCATTGATAGTGTGGGGACTATTGTCATTGTATTGATGTCTATTATGATGGTTTCTTTCGCTGTTTGTAAGTTTCCATGATTCTTAGCCGATCTTCAACTATTGACTGATCCCAAGCACAAACTGCTGCTCCTATCATTGCCGTCGGAAAATCTGCGTCTGCGGCAACCGACTTCTTCGCTGTAATTGATGCACCCAAGCCGAACACAACTGGGATAAAAGAGCCAGATGTATCTGCACTTGACAACATCGAGCTCCAGAACATTACTTTTGCATATCCCAGTCGTCCTCACAGCAAGGTCCTCGATGATCTCAGTATGCAATTCGAAGCTGGAAAGATTACCGCAATTGTTGGTGCTTCTGGATCGGGTAAGAGCACGATTGTTGGTCTATTAGAGCGGTGGTACGAACTTGACAACGATAGAATTTTCAAGCTTCCAGAAAGTGTTATGATTGATGAAAAGGAGAAAAAGAAAAAGAAAGAAGAAGAGAAAGCAGCAAAGATCACACCAAAAGTTGAAGAACCCGAAGAGCCAAATGTCAAATTGGGAGGGCAGATTCTAGTTGGCGGCCACAATCTTGACTCCATCGAGCTGAAATGGTGGAGATCCCAAATTGGACTTGTCCAGCAGGAACCTTTCATTTTCAACGATACTATTGCCAAGAATGTAGAATACGGCCTAATCGGTTCTGAGTGGGAGAACGAAGATGCTGCAACAAAGCGCAAACTTGTAGAGGAAGCTTGTCAAGAGGCATTCGCAGACGAGTATATAAATCGGCTCCCACTTGTAAGTCATAGTTCAGGCCAGAAGCCAAGATCTGACTAACTTCGATAGGGTTACGAAACTCCGGTTGGTGACGCTGGTATCAAACTTTCTGGGGGTCAAAGACAACGTCTCGCAATCGCTAGGAGTATCATCAAACGGCCTAAGATCTTGATTCTCGACGAGGCTACCAGCGCTATAGATGTTCGCGGAGAACGACTTGTACAAGCAGCTCTTGATCGCGTGTCCACTGGCAGAACCACAATCACAATTGCCCATCGTTTGTCAACTATCAAGAAGGCAGATAAGATTGTTGTATTGAGAAAGGTAGGTCTTGTCTTTGGCCAGATCTCCAGCCACTCTTGTTTACACTCTCTGTTCCTATTTGCTAACACAGCTCGCTCACAGGGTAGAGTAATCGAAACCGGCACACACGATAGTCTTCTTTCTGACGAAAATGGCGCATACTGGGCTCTTGTCAATGCACAGAAACTTACAATGGGCGACAGATATGCCGACGAAAATGAAATGACAGAATCACATAAGCTCGGGAATGTGCTTAGTCGAGAGATGAGCAACGCAAGTGGAGTCAATGCAGAAGAAGAGGTTATTTGGAAGAACAAAGGCTTCTTCACCAGTTTTGGACTGCTAATAGTGGAGCAACAACAGAGGTGGTTCTTGTATCTCGTCTTGACTATTGGTTGTTTGGGTGCTGGATGTAAGCGCTCAGTACTCGTTAAAAGAATTTGTTGACACAGCTAACCTTTATACTTCAGCTGGAAATCCTATTCAATCATACCTCTTTGCCAAGATCATAAGTGTCACTAATTTTACCGGATCAGCACTACAGGCGGCGAGCAACCACTGGGCCCTCATGTTCTTCATCCTTGGTCTAGGCAGTGGTGTCGCTTATTACATCCTCGGCCATTCTTCAAGCAATATCTCTGCCGTAAGCTCTTGTTTGTTTCACTAGACACCATACTAAATCTGATCTACAGCATATTGCCTGCACATATCGACAACAGTATTTTGAAAGTATCCTTGACAAACCAGTTTCGTTCTTCGATGCCGAGGAGAATTCTAGCGGTACGCTTACTGCTCGAGTTGCGAACGATCCAACACAACTACAACAATTGCTGGGTATCAACATGGGTATAGTCTATGTCGCTGTCATAAGCTTGATTGGCTGTATCATCATTGCATTTGTGTTCGGGTGGAAGTAAGTCTCCATGATCATCAGAGCACTTCTCTAAACGCTTACTTACCATTTAGACTTTCCCTTGTTACCGTCTTCGTCACTATGCCCATAATTCTTGTCTGCTCTTATTTCCGTCTCCGCTATGAAGTACAATTCGAAGCAATGAACAACAGAGTCTTCGCCGAGTCTTCAAAGTTTGCCTCTGAATCTATCGGTGCTTTCCGAACCGTCACTTCTTTGACGCTTGAAGATATGATTTCTAAACGATACGAAGACTTGCTACAAGATCATGTCAACAAAGCTTGGAAGAAAGCCAGATTTTCGACTCTCATTTTTAGTCTTTCTGATAGCATAACCATGTTGTGCATGGCGCTCGCATTCTATTATGGCGTGCGTATTAATGTATCCCCCCTGCAAGCATCATACTGATCCCCGAAACAGGGCAGGCTATTGGCAAACCGAGAATACGATGCAACTCAATTCTTCGTTGTTTACATGGCCATTATTCAAGGCTCCGAGTCATCTGGCTCGCTCCTGTCGTTCGGTCCCAATATGGCTCAAGCTGCCGCAGCAGCAAATCGCATTTTATCCTTTAGAATCCGCCCAAAAGAAGTGGCTGATGAAGAGCTTGAGATGAAAGACACAGAAGGAGGTATACAAATCGAATTGAGGGATATGTGGTTCAAATACCCAACCCGTGATATCCCAATTTTCCAAGGCCTGAATCTAACTGTATGAATTCTATCCTCTTTACTCCCCTGGTACGTTACATCTAACCTCTCTTCTATCGCAGATCGAAAAAGGCCAATTCGCCGCCCTAGTCGGTCCCTCCGGTTGCGGCAAAACCTCCATCATCTCCCTCCTCGAGAAATTCTACCCCCTCCAAAAAGGCAAAATCCTCTGCAACGGCCTCGACATCGCCTCCCTCTCTTCTGCCAAATATCGCCAAAACATATCCCTCGTCTCTCAAGAACCCACACTGTTTCAAGGTACAATCCGCGAGAATATCCTGCTTGGTGTACCTGAAGATACACCTGTTGAGGCTCTCCACGCCGCTTGTCGCGATGCTGAAATCCATGATTTCATTACGAGTTTACCGGATGGATACAACACCGATGTTGGGACGAGAGGTATTGCGTTAAGTGGTGGTCAGAAACAGAGAATCAGCATTGCGAGAGCGTTGATTAGAAATCCAAAGATATTACTATTGGATGAGGCAACGAGTAGTCTGGATAGCGAGAGTGAGAAGTTGGTTCAAGCTGCGTTTGAGAGGGCTGGAAAAGGGAGGACGATGGTGGTTGTGGCACATCGGCTGGCGACGGTGCAAAGGGCTGATGTTATTTTTGTACTTGGTGAGGGGAAGGTGTTGGAAAGGGGGACGCATGACGAGTTAGTTGGGAAGAGGGGGGTTTATTGGGAGATGGTTAGTATCATGCTTTCGCTCATATTCTTAAAACATTGGACTAACATTGTATACAGTGTCAATCACAAGCTCTTGATAGATGATGAGTGCAGGTGGAAGAGAACGAACGGCGGAAACGAATTCGTTGTTATTCTGGTGGATCTACAGGCCACTCTTTTCTATTCTTGTAAAACAGACAGTCATCACCGCTTTTTCGGTAGAGATGAGATAGATACATTCTTTGTAATTTAGCCAACTATCTGCCGTGGAGTAAATAGCGAGGTAATAAGATACTTAATTGCCTTCTCCTAGCACTTTGGATCAAATCTCTAGAGCATCCAGCAGACACGATCGAGTAGCTCATCGCGAGGAAGAGTCATCAAGCCACTGCTGCGACCCTGGAAATATTATTTATTCCGCCCTTTTGAACCCCCTGATCAGGGATATAGTAATCTAGCTCAACGTAACGTGAACCGTAATAAAAACTACAAGCAGTACGAACGAGTACTTCATGGGGAGAGTTCGTCTGTGGTAGAATTTGAGCTGGCGGGGTGAACGTGCTTGAGGGTGCAAAGGAGGTCGCGGAAGGCTTAAAGTAAAGAGGAGATATACAGTATTGATATGAGATTTGGATTAGAGTTGAGGTGGAAGCGACGGCCGAAGTCGGATGGACAACAAAACAACCAAAGTACTGAGAGCAGTAGATCAGCTTTCATGTTAGTATCTTTCCTTTGCATACTGTACTCCTCTCCTTTCAGACGGCAGTCTATCAAGGGGGATCCGCTCACGCCTCCGACGACGCTTGACTCGCTTTCGACTTTGTTGCTGCGTTCACGAGGACGACGGTCGGGGGGAGAGGTGGGTACCTATAGTTGATGATATTTGTTCTATATTATTGGCTTAAATTAGATGAGAGCACAAGAAATCTTGGTGAAATAATTACAGCTTGCGTTGTTGTATTCCACGAGATCACCAGCAAATCTGTTGTCTCCTTTTTCCATGGACACAAGGGAACCTGATCCGAGTAAAGAACATCCAAGGATGTAACTTATGTACCTTTCTCTACCCGATATTGTACAGATAAAAAGCGAAAAGGCTCACAATGTTCGAAGCAATGCAAAGCTCGAATCCCTTTAAATCACCAAACAGCACGGAGCGTCCTAATGTAGTGACATGGTATATATCTTGCGCCACTCACACCGATACAGAGATACGCTAATCATAAAACTGCCTTTGGTGATCTAATGTTGCCCTTGTACCGTGCTGCTTCTCGCCGAGAAGATGGCGTTTTCAAGGGGATTCGGATTAGAGGTTTAGTTGCGTGGATAAGGGCAGGCTTTGGAAGATGGGGCAATGTGGGTAGGTTGGAGGTGGGGGAGTCGACAGCAAGGTGAGGATCGACAGCAGAATCTAGAGGTTAGTTGAGTGGATGGGTGTTAACGGTGTATATGGTTGGTCTGGGCAGTCTCTACAGCTTTGATTGAAAGGAGTAGTCACTAGCTTGCAGTCCATCCTTTGCCCGAGTGCCATCCTCATCCACAAGACTATTTTGCTCTTGGACTATCACTTCCACACAATGCCTTGCTCCTCGGAGGTAATAGCTGCCTTATAGCGAATGTGAAGTCTCTGGTTCTGACTCGATGCTCATAGAGGGAAATATTGGAGGGCACGTATGTTCATGGATTTTGCGGAAGAAGATTATTCACAGCTTTGATTCTCACCCCTGACTTCAGATACGTTACCACAACAAAGTACATCTTGAACTATAAAGTTCATGCCATATCTACCAATCACTTCATATATATGTATATATGTGATTACTCATGCTTGTAGTGGGACCAAATAAACCATCTAACGCTAACGGACCATGCGATGTGACGTGGCTTCAGTGCTGTTCCGAACCTATTCAGTGTTCTCTGCACCTATCCAGCAACAAACTCCTTCTGCCGCTCTAAATATCAACAAACATCTAATGTCCTTATAATTTGGTATTCGAAAACTGAAATATGATGTATCTCCTACGAATCGAGAAATTCATCTCAGTGAGTCTTTCTTGCCAATTCTTCCCATCGTAGTTCATCACTCTTGAGCCTTCATTTTCCTGCATAGTGATATACTCTATTCAATACACTATTTACAGCTCAGCACAGATGTTACATCACTTTTTCTCCCGCTCATGAATCGAACGGTAATTCTCTCTTTCCTCCACTAGGGGAGGGGAACTCAGGCCCAACGCCAGTCTCGGTTTCAACTTTTGCAACAAGTTGAAAATGGGATGGATGCCATACTATTTCTGCAAGGTGGTTGCGCTTGGTGTTACCGCACTTGCCTATAGACGAGGGGTGAGACTGATCAGATTCTAAGATTTGTGGATAATTAATCTCCGGATAATGATGGGAAGCAGTGTACTTTTCAAGTCAGCACACCAGATATCGACAGCCAAAAAAAAACGACAACACAAAATTTACAATTACCTTTTTTTTGTTGCCGTAGAACTCCGCCTCGCTGAGATTCCTCTCAATGATAAAATTCAACTGTGAATGAGAGCTCACACATACCCTCAGGTTCGTTTCTCTCGGGGTTCCTATGGATTTTTGTTGTTCTTGTCCTGGCACATGCTGTTGTAAATTATACACCTTGGGCTTATTATAAGAGACCCCAGCCTCATACTCCAACTTTAAAGCTGCGAGGATATATGGAGAGTAAGCAAGAAAACAAACTTTCCCCGGGCTAGATAGATGCGATAAACTGGCCGCGTTTACGGTGGAGTCATGACTGCTCAACGCGGTCTTTTATTTGTTGTGGACTGATAGTTGGTTGACGTCTTAGAAGAAGTATGAAGAATGAGTCTGAAAACAAAAGAGAAGCCCTTGGTAACTGATCCATGCAGGTGCCACGTCAACAATGAATAGGAAAAGTATGTTAAGGTTTTAGCACTATTTACGGCGAGTTAAATACACTCTTTTACAATCATAGCGGAAACGCAGCGATTGTGCAATCAAGACCTCGAAGCGTGATATATAGTTATTTCCTTACATTGCCTCTACACATTAATCTTTCCCCCAGGAAAAGACAGCTTTCAAATCCCTG
Source organism: Hymenoscyphus repandus (assembly GCA_001414415.1). Lineage (NCBI taxonomy): Eukaryota > Fungi > Ascomycota > Leotiomycetes > Helotiales > Helotiaceae > Hymenoscyphus > Hymenoscyphus repandus. The sequence goes on from LLCE01000005.1 coordinate 315,986, forward strand.
GACCACATCCCATGGGGTATATAATTATCAGAGAAAAAACGCCGGTCATGCATTACACTTTTGGTTAGACACCCTCATCCCAATTACAGACAGGAGAATTGAACCCGTATTAACACCGCCATTTCTTGACTCGACACTTCTTCATTTGACATTGAGATACTAAAAGTTGCAATAGAGAGCATGCAGACTTATAGTGCGAAAGCGAGAACAAGCCCACCGATCGCCGCCAATCCACCGGTAGCAGCCTTGGCCATCGCGGCGTTGGAAGAAGCAGTTGCTGGTGGGGAGGTAGCAGAAGGTGAGGATCCACCAGCACCACCGGTCGAGGAAGGTGCGGTTGGCTTAGGGGTGACAACGGTGGTGAGGACAGTGCTGTTGCTGCCAGCTCCAGTTGGTGTGACAGCTGTGGTGTAGATGGATGTTGGCGCGGTAGTGCTGTTGCCAGTTGGGACGGCAATTGAGGTGTTGTTGTGCTCGCACTTCTTGCAGACGGTGCTGGTCACAGAGGTGCTGTTGACCGATGTGGAGGTTGGGAGAGTGGTAGTAGTACTTCCAGAAGAGGAGCCAGTTGTGGAGGCGCTTGAAGAGGAGCTGGAAGAGGAGCTGGAAGAGGCGGCGCCGGAGATGTGGAAGGGGTTGGAGAGTTGGTATTTGTCACTGTTATCGAGGGTGAGGTTGAAGCCGTAGGTCTTGAAGTTGTTGCCTGGGACGGTCCAGGTGAACTTTCCGGCGCTGTTTTGGATGCCACCTGTGTGCTTGTTAGGCTATATGCTTGAGTAGACTAAAGTGGAGGAACATACTGGCGACGGTTGGGCCCTGCTGGAGGGTACCTGGGCTCTCTCCTTGGATGAGAACGATCTTCACGGTTCCTGCATCGGCAGATGGGGTCCAGGTGATATCAAAAGAAGATCCAGCTGGGAGAATTTGTTCTGCTGTAGGGGCGGTAATAGGATCGAATCCAGGAGTTTGAGCAAAAACGGGTGCGAGCGCGGCGGCTGCGACAACTGCTGATGTGAAACGCATGTTGTTGATTGATTTAGGTTAATTCTTAAAGAATGGACAGTATCAAAGATACAAAAGAGAGTATATATGAAGAAGATGGGTTAGTCGACGAGTGTGAGTAGCATCAGGTCGAGGCAGAACTGGGTGCTCAGCTTTTAAAGGGCTATGCAAAATTGACTCTTCCACTACGTTAAACTTATGGGAAGAACCTTGTCACTCCTCATTAAGCCTAAGACCGAGGATTCGCAGTAACTTGGACTCCTGGACACCCATTTTAGGGCGAGAAACGTTCTAACGACTTCGGGGAGGGGTGTAGGTGGCTACCGAGTGGCAGAAGTGGGGATTGAGAAGCTCATGCTGTGCTTGGGTTGGCTGGATTCTTCCGAAGGTCCTTTGGGGAAATGAAGCATGCCAGGGGTTGAAAATCCAGGGGAACATTTTGTGTGGAGGAGGCGAGCGCTAACCATGGATGTGGCTAACCTAACGTGCCACTTCTCGGCCAGCAACCTATCAAAGGCAAAGACTCATGCAGAGACGATGAGGCTTGATTCTTGAAGGAGAAATTGCCAATGAGCCCTCGAAAAGTCTGTCGAGATCGATCTTCTCTGTGCGTGCTGACTGTGTTATGCTGTGCATATTCGTAAATCATTATCAAATGACCCGGCCACTACCAAGGATATAAATATTGATGAGCTATTTGTGCAACCCCTTACTTGAACAAAGAGAATATCAATTTGTTTAAACTTTTCTTTTCTGAGTCTGAGTTTGGCGTGATGTGCTTGTGTACGGACATTACGTCGTGCACTAGCAGCCTGTCAAATTACGGATAAAGGGGCTTGGCGAGGATCAAGGAGCCCAAACAAAGCAGGACAAGCAGCGCCGACTTCGAGGCTGAAACGCCTTTATGAAGTCTGTCTTTGCGCCTCAAGACTTCACAGTTATAATCAGCCCATTACAGCCTCACGAAGCGTTGGTCTTTCGAGAGAGAGATACCGAATGGTCGCGTCGTAAATACCGAGGGCGTACAGTATCTTCTTGTAAGGCTGGTAGTTGATTGATGTCAGCAAGCCCTAGTGTTGATGGTGTTGTGAAGATAACAATAGGTGGTGATCGACAGGGGGAAGTAGGACCGCGGGCTCTAAAAATAAGGTTCCACATCAACTCTATCCCTTGATTAGCACCGTAAAAACGCGCTCATTTTCTAACGACTTTTCTAACTTCTCGTGTGTCTTTAAATCCTGATGGAAAAGCTTAGAGATATTCCATAAATCTTAGAATGCTGAGGGTAACATTCCTAGGGGATTCATTATGCTTTGGCGGGATGCTGGCACGTGTTTCATGACAAGGGACGAACTCCCGCAGAGGGGTCTTATGTGGACTTGGCGATCATCGTCGTTTTTCCCCCTCAACGGTGACAGAATAGCAATGCCATGAATTCCTCAGAACCTTATTTCAACACACCAAAATTCTCGGTGAGTCTTGTCAGGCGAACACAAACAATCAAGTCTCTATCTCTAGACTCATTCCCACTTGAAGCGCAACATTGTTGAAGTTAGGCATCAACTTAAGTACACGCGGTTGAATAGATGACCCGTCTTTGGAAAATATGATTCGGTGGAACCGCTGCATGTGCGAGGCGCAAGGCGCAGGTCAATTCTCCCGATGCTCAAAGAGGAAGCAAGATCGTTCGTCTTGGCCAACCGTTTTAGAGCCGCACGAGTGTGCGAATCGTCAAATTGCCAAAGAAGAGGGCTCGGTGTCGCCACCGTTACACTTAATAATGTGTGTGTGATCGCACGACTCGCACTTAATATGTTGACTCACAATGACAGTGTGCGAATCTGCGAGAATGAAGACTCCTGTTTTCACTTAGTTGCTGAGCTGGAAAATGCTAAGACCAATTCTTCAGCTTGCAGTTCCACGGACCTGTTGATCTAAAAGTCCTAATGATGTCTCAATACCGAGATGACACAATTATAGTTATGCCATTTCATCGGCGTGATTCGTTGGCAAAGAACATCTTAGCAATCCTCAATGTCGTCGGCCATTGTCCTAGTCATCTCACTATTCTCAAGAACTTTCACCTCCAACAGTCCTCACACCTGAATTCCACTGGAACAGGCTTCGATCACATCAACTTGTGCGTGAGGTGACTTAAAGACAACTCGATGTTCATAAGTCCAAAATATTGTAAGGCCAGTGTCGGTAACGCAACTGAAGTCAAGGACTGCCTTCTCCAGGCCCTCTTTTTCTCTCGTGAAATCATTCTCAGCCAAATCTAATACGTGAGCGCTTTTCTCAAGCACGAAGTGAAATTCCAGCCTCAAAAGCAAGAAATGACAACAAACAGACAGAGGACAGCAACAAAACCCACTCATGGACAAATACGTGAAGTTCGCTTGACCAAGCGCACGAAGATGAAACACGAAGCACTTCTGCCACGCCCAATATTGTGCTCTTTGCAAAATATCCTTCCTCCAACTTTTGCGGTAATTAGCTCTTCTGGGAATCGACAGCACTTTTCATTGCCATTATCACTAATTACGACTTCAGTTGAGTAAGGAAAGAAAATCCGGATCTTGCTCAGCTGAAGAAAAGCTTTCCAATCAGACAAGAGACTACACTCCACATAAGAGGAGGCCTAGCTCTACAGAATAAAATATCAAGTACGGAGACTCGGAGCCCACTACTTTAGAGACAGCATGTTATTGTTTCACTTCATAATGGGAAGTGTAAACCTGATAGAGTGCATTATCAATTACTGTCCTCTGTTTCATTGCTGCTACTCTCCTTTTTGAGGGTCCTTGAAGCAGAGTGTTGAATTTGTTGTCGAGGACAGGGTGTTGTCAAGGTTCAGAGGTTCAACCCTCTTGGATAGGTACTAACTTCCCTTGCGTCAGGTCATCGAGTGTGCCTTGACAATGCAGCTTATTCTATGGACTTGACATCGGACTTCTGTGACTCGAAGAACACTTCAACTTTCCGCGAGCTTAGTATCTTGGGTTCTGTCGCATTGTTTTGTTAAAGGTAGGTATCGACATTGGCATATCACCGTCTCTCATGTCCTCATGATTTTCATGGAATGAAACACTAAACTTGGACAAGTCAATGCATTCGCTAGGTACATTGCTCGAATCAATTATAGTCATCGGATGCAATTTTTGCAGGATCTGAGTGGCTATTGCCATAGTTATGACGCTTTCGAATCTGAAGCAAAAACTGTTCTTCTTTCGCGCCTCAGAACCTTGATACCATCGACTTCGTTCTTTCTGTCTTCGAACGGTCCACTGCGCTCACTGTGTTCACAAGATAAATGAGCACAAACCTCGAATCCCAAAAATCATACCCAGCAATTCCTCGTTCAACAAGAGAAATGGTTGAAGCTTCGAACATATCCGAAAGTTTCATATAGATGTACGACGAGTACTCAATCGTACGCGGAAATCGGAGAAGGGAAGGTGTGGAACACCTTTTCACAACCGTCATATTTTCCTTACGGCTGAAGAATGTTGTTATCGAGAACAAATTTTTATCTGTCTCATGAGCGAGCTTTTAGATAGTGAATGAGACGCACTTTCCTCAAGCCCTCAATTGAAGCATCATTTCTAGCATCAGAGAATCCTTCGAGCTTTCTGTCTCAAACCTTCAAGTGAACTCGAAAAAATCATAAGGTTGCAAAATGGCTGCAATATCAGTAGTTTCACATGAAGTAAAGCATTCGCTAGTGCTTTTACAACCTTCCGAGTAGGATCTTCGGGGGACTATCAGATTCTGAGAAGAGTCATTCAACTTGCGCGAAACTCTACACTTATCGAACACAAAGAAGCGAAGCATCAAGGAAAAAGTCGAAAACGTAGTAAGATAGATTAATGCAACTTTTGGACTTGTTCACTCCTGGTTGATATATATATGTGTGTGTGTGTGCCTACTCGAAACTGAGTCCCGCCTCTCGTTGGAAAATGTGATACTCCCGACAGTGATTTGCAAAGTTGATAGCGTGATATTTGGATAAGTACTATTTGAGTTCTCGACGGTGAGCCAATAGCTCAAGCTTCATATTGAAGTAAATTAAGAATTTGCTTGAAGTTAAGCAAGCATAAGAACTTGACCACCCTGACCGACAAAAGATCCGTTCAGACTTGGTCTTCCTACGGGATCATAATATGTTTCTGCTATTCACAAACTCAATGAATCTTAGCTTGAAGAAATGTTGGTAGTGAGAGATGAGTCTATTTATTGTTCTATTCGTATAGACACTTAGAAAATATATTGTGGTGAGGAAGGATGCTGAGAAGGCGATATAAAATTTACACCCTTAGTTTGGCTACAATATGTGTAAAGATCTGTGTTTGATCTTCTTGTCACGTTCCGGGTTGATATCACATCACGACAGCGAAGAACTACATTCTCGCAAATATTCCAGCCTCAGGTTAAAAATGTCGACTCTCGTTGGTGAAGAAGGGTACCATTCTGGCTCTCCGGTGTCATTATAGGAGAAGTCAGCACACTAAAGTAATAACAATAAAGCCATCCAGCAGCTTAAAAGAGGATGGCACATCCTTTATAGATCTGGTAGAGAACCTCTATGGACAAGACACAAGACTTTGAGGATTCCGTCTTGCAGGCAATGTTTCTTCCGAAGCTAGATTTATCCGTGGCCATATACAGCACCCCGCGGGATAGCATGCTTTTTGCAATTAGTCTCTTCAAGCGCAAACAGGTTAAATTCGAATTTCAACTTCACGAAAAGTGGAGTTTTGTTGTCGATAGGGCCACCGTTGTTAAAAAGTTTAATGCATAATCACTTCTGGACAAAACTCAACAGATACGAGACTCTTCTCGGAGCTGCCTCACGAGGGGCATACGGCGCTACCACCAGTCTATATCAAGATACGCAATACGATGGTTGAAATTCATATTTTTGATAACTTTGACAAGTATTCCTCTCTGTTGTGTGAGAACAGACCTGGAAGATGTACATACTTAACCCGAAGTTAGGTTGAGTGAACTCCCATTACAGAATTCTTCGCGCTGGCGGTACCAGGAGAGGACCTACACGACGCCATATGCTTTTCCTGTTACATTCTAGGTGGCATTCATCCTGCCTCATGCGATCTCTTGACTCAAGGTATAAGCCGTTCTTCCGTAAATTTTTATCAAATAGCACAAATGCACGGCGAGAGAATAGTTTAGGTTCATTGAATGCTTGCGCTTCGATTCGTAATGAGCAAAATATAATACCCAGTCTTGTGGCCAATTAATTAGAAACAAACACTAGATTTAGTTCCCATGTCTGCGTGGGTATTGGTGTGACCCCTATCTGTTATCGATTCAAATTTACCAGCGTAAGATTGACACGTCGAAGCTTCCCCAAAACTTTGTAGTCGTGTACAAATTTACCCGGTTTCGGTATTCTAGGACACAGACTCTCTATCCAGGAACGCTGTGTTCTTCGTTGACAGTAGCGATTAGTTGTAGGCTACAGTGTATGTTATATTGTAAAGACCCCAAATTAAGTGGTTCCTAGTCTCTAGGTGCGTGGCAGTGTTACCATAACCTCAGAACTTTCTGTAAGTAATTGACATCAAATAATAAAGATGAAAAAGATTCAAAACTATAACCGCTATGGTGTGTAAAAATCCGTAAGAGATAAAGTTAGCCAGGTGGTAATGGAGATCTGCTGCTGCTTTGTGAATGACTAACTGCTTCAAATTCCCCATACCCATTTAAGTATAGTCATCTCTCAGTCTTAGAGAAGATGAAAACATCTTACCTGCTACCCCTCCTCGCTACGGTGGCCTTGTTTTCACCAAGGAACTTCGGTCCCAGAAACTGGAGAGTACACCGAGTATATAGTTACAGCGACTGGTAAGCACTAAGCGACCAAGCGCTTAAACCCGCCTAATTGATCGTATACATGACCATTCACATCAGTCCTTATCATCTGCAACCCACTTGATCAGGGGCGGCTTACCCCTGATTGGCTGTACTAAGCGAATGCCACCAAGAGCTGAAGTGGGGGTGGGGCTGGGAACATCAGCCACAACGATATAAAAAAATGGATCTTGATGCCGATCAAATGTAAGCCTGACATCCTGCGACTTTCCTTTAGCAAGCTGAGCCTCATCGACGTTGTGCGAGCGTATGACATGACATCAGCATCACTCCATTTCTCAGGCTCCACGCTCTTGAGAGGCTTAAGCCGAAGTAATTCGAGTGCCGAAGAAAATCGGTCTGGGAGAAGTTCCTTGCTTCCAGGTGGTTGGAAAATGGTAAGGTCACCAATGGGAGGCTATTTTCAGGATGGTGTCGTATTTTGAGATCGCATCCTCGGGCGGCACAACCATTTTTGGGCCACCGAGGCGTTACATGCGGTAACTTTGAACCATACTGCCGGGTCAGGATCAGTTGAAGACCTGAAATCATGGCGCCTAGTATTCTATAGCACTATTTTTCTGCATAAGCGCTTGGTATAAATGCATTGACGCGCCTCCTTCGAGGTCCTCTATCTAACTTTCACTTTCACCATTTCATTATTTCATAAAACCCTCATCTGCGTTCCAGACCTCTCATAAAATCATCTCTTACAATTCGGATTTTGAGTCATGTCTTTTAGCAACCTCAGAGACCAGTGGTTTCCACCTGCTCCGGCGTTTGTGGAAGAGGATGTGCCCTCTCAAGCTGGAAAAGTTTTAATGGTGACTGGTGGTAATTCGGGAGTCGGGTTCGAGCTTTGTAAGATGCTTTATGGAAAAGGTGCAGTGATATATATGGCGTGTCGTTCAAAAGTAAGAGAAGAAGCGGTTCACTGCGTCATATCAAAAGCTGACATCATCTAGGAACGCGCAGAAAAGGCGATACAAACCATCAAAGATACCTTCCCAGAAGAAAAGACTCCTAGTCAATTAAAATTCCTCGAAATGGATCTCAACGACCTAAACTCCGTCAAGACAGCCGCATCAACATTTGCCAAGCAAGAAACCAAACTTGATATCCTATGGAACAACGCCGGCACAGGTGCAAATAACATCGAGCCAGGCACCCGAACAAAACAGGATTTCGAAGCTATGATCGGAATGCATTGTATAGCAACCCTTCTTTTTACAAAACTCCTCGTCCCGCAACTCCGCGCCGCCGCCACCTCATCCCCCTCCCGTGTGATATGGACCGCAAGCTTCATGATCGAAGCCGGCACACCTGAGAATGGCATCGACTTCTCCCTCCTCTCCAAAGGAACGCTGGACCGCAACCGTAACTACTCTGTTTCCAAGCTCGGCTCCTGGATGCTCTCGCGAGAATTCGCGCGTCGCCATGGCCATGAAGGTATCGTGAGTGTCGCGCAGAACCCGGGGAATCTGAAGACAGATGTGTATAATGGGACGCCGTGGTATATGATGTTTTTTGTGAATCGAGTGCTGCATGATGCGAAGTATGGCGCGTATACGGAGTTGTATGCAGGGTTGAGCCCGGATTTGGGGTTGGGTGAGAGGAATGGGAAGTATATTATTCCTTGGGGAAGGATTAGGGGGGATGAGGAGTGTCCGAGGAAAGATATTATTAAGGCGATTACGCCGGAGGAGGAGGGGGGTTTAGGGTACGATAAGAGGTTTTGGGAGTGGTGTGAGGGGCAGTATAACCCTTTTTTGTGAAGTTCTTACTCTGGTGTTTGATATACCCGATATGAAATTGCTTCTTTCTTCAAAAGAAATATTCCCCATCTTGCGCCATGAAATTGAGACATATATAGCATATCTGCTTTGTCGAACTTGACTACCAAACACCACAACTTCATGACAGCGCGACTTAGTTGGGCACTTCTTTTTTGACGTCTCAACCATTCGATGTTTGCGGCTAGTATTCTGAATAGTCCATTAGCCTCCGAAAGAAATGATTTTTAACAGCCGTTACGGACATCCCCACAGACGTGCACCATTCTCAATTGGTCAATTGTTGTCGATTCCCTCCACCACTTTTCTCTGCAAGATTATTTGAAAATTGGTCAACACCACAGTACCTGAGATGTGTAACATACAAGCAGCCAGAATGAAGGTCCCATAAGATGGCCAATCGACCATGTAGGACGAATTCATTGGAACGGTTCAGTTATTCTTTGTCTGTGATAAACTTCCTTATCAAGGTTCGTGGAGGGAATCTTATGTTCTTGTAGTACACCGGTGGCTGTGGCAGCTAGTGTTGTTTGAGCCAGGGTGGCTACTTTGGTAGACATTCCTTATGGGCTTATACCTCATCGTTGATCGAACTGCAATCTTGCGCAACTTCTGGCAAGGTAGAAGATGTTAGGGAGAATGTGAAATTGTGGAATTCGAGGGCTACCAATCATGTAGAGTAGCATTACAAGAGTATGCCGCCGAGCAGGTGTGGAAATTAATGATTTCGAAATGACGTGAGGTAAAACAGCAATAATTCTGTTATTCTGGTGAGTCTCGCAAGCTTGCTTCATTTGATTCGTGGACTGTTGCACATCGAACTTTCAGGCTACCCAAATTTAGTAGTTGGGAATTGGAGAAGCGCGACTATAGGCTTGAACTTTGTCGGGGATCCAAGTGTTGTTGCTGATAAAATCCCGACAATGCCATATTCATGTGTTTGTAGTAGTATTTCTTGGCTGGATTCTCGGAAACGTGGCTGAGAACAGGGAAGATCGGAGATGACTTTGCTGAGCTGAGGAGGATGACAGTCACTCGTCGTCAACTGCTCTTTCGTTTTACCTGCACGATTTGGTGTTTTAGAGCAAGGGAATGCGGGGTTAAATAGCAAGGCGCCATGAGGCATGACGTTTCAGCGAGCAGGAAGAGCTTGAGAGACAATGAATATATAGTAGCATCTCTAGACTTGTATACCTTTATTTTTACTGCTCAAACGCCCCCATCTATTCTGTGTACCATCACATTTTCCAGACCCAAGGTATTATACGCAAAACTCCAGTCTAAAAAGAGAACAAACGCTGAACAATATTTACATAATTGTTCAACACACAAAATTAACGGCCTCCAATCTGACCCTTAGGTATGGGCTTGATCCAGCAAACACAGAGATTGATCGCGATAGTAATAACACCAATAACCCAAATACTCTTCCCATAGTTTTTGGCATCATATCTGAAGATGATAGCAAAGATGATTCCTCCTAAGTTTCCACAAGCACCAGTGACGCCAGAAATGATGCCATTAGCATGCGGATGAACATGCGGCACGAGCGAGAAATTCGCACCATTTCCAGCTTCGAGGAAAAACGCCATACCGGCAATGAGACCAAACATCGTGGATTTGTTATGCGAGTCAACTTGACCAATAGCAACGAGGAAGCAGCCTGTGATTATGCCAAGGGAGTGGAGGAGGATCTTCTTAGCCCACACGTTTTTGGTGCTCTTGAAGAGGAAGTCCGAGCCAAGTCCACCGAGAGGTCTGAAGACGACGTTGAGTAGACCGAACATCGCAGCCCAGTTTCCGGTTCCGGTTTGGCCAAGTTTAGGGAATTGCTTGAGGTAGTAGGCACCGAGGATAGAATTGATGGCAAGTTCGGCGCCGAAGGAGCAGAAATAACAGGCAGCGACGACGAGAGTTTGGGGGCTGAAGACGACTTTCATGGCGTCCTTAAAGGATGGCTTAACGACGACTTCGCCGCGGGCTGTGGCAAGCATTTCATTTTCTGACATTGAGGCTTCGTGGTTGAATGATCCGTGCTTAGCACGAGCGAGATCGGCTTCCTCATCTAGACGTTTCTCGGTACTCGAGGTTGGAGTGGAGGTCCCTGGTGCAGGTTTTTCTGTGATGCCTCCGGGGATGTCCACGAGTCCTTCGGCACGGACACCGTGAGCCTGAAGGTTTTGTTGGACGACGAGATGTCGATCGGACCACTTCCCGTTTGGCGTGTCATCGCAGAGGAGGAAAAGAGCAATGGCGACTGCAGTAATGAGGATGAATGGCACGATGAATGAAACTCTCCAGGCTACGTGCTCGCTCAGGTGTTGTTGGCTTCGGAAAGAGTTGTACACCGCTGGCATGACAAAGTATGTGATACCACCACCGGCATTGCCAAGTCCTGCGGTGAGAGAGTTCGAGGTTCCCACAATGTTCTTGTCGAAGAAGCCAGTGGACCACACTTGGCACGGGACAAATGAGCCTCCTAAGATACCTACAAAGAAACGAATGAAGTAAAGACCCATTGCATTATGCTAGAGGAGGGGAGTTAGCTTTAGACAATCAAAATACACCTAAGGATAATCTCTAGCTCTTAGACACGATGGTGCTAGAATAGTGAAGGGTAAGGAGTGGCGAAGAACATGAAATGGAACAAGCTTTGAGTAAAACATATAGCACTTACAATGGTTCCAGCTAGGGCACTAGGTAAAGCACCCAAGAGAAGACACGCTGCAAACGTCTTGCGAGGGCCAAAGGCATCACAGGCAGGCCCGGCTACAAGTCGTACAAGGAGCCTATGAATAGATAGCGCACGTCAATACAACCCATTGGTAGGGGTCATGATGTAGCTTACGTTGCAGTAAGCGCGATGATATTAGAGTTCGCGATCTCGATTTGACTCAGTTTGAGGTCGTGTTTGATGGCATCGCTCAACTAGACCATGTTAGATAGCCAAACAATATTTGAGACGAGGTGCTCTACCAATGGTGGAAAGGCATACCTAGAGCTTCGTTAGTATTCACTCATCGGTGAGTCCAGGAGGGAAACTTGCCATGCCAAGAAAGCGATCATGAAACCGAACCACGAAAAGAAAAAGACTCTTCCATACTTGTTTACTGGATTAAGAGCCGGAATTGTTCGTGCCTTGCCGTTCACTGGATTGACCTCAGGAGCCGACCACAGAGCAGCAATTGAGAACCCCATATTGGAAAATTATCTAGTTCTTGAGCGAGAAACAAGCCTTGTCAATTGCTTGGAAAAATGAATAGATGCTGGGTAAAGATTTGAGGCGTATACCAAGCCTGGGGAAAATGCTTGTCTTATAATATCACAGATTAGCGACGCCAGCGACTGGTTGATACATCTCCGGACGACTCACCAAGAAAAAGGCTTATAGCAAATCCGCGGCAGATCCCTGTGGAGATCTACAATCTCGACGGCCTGACTGGGACGCACATAGTTGTCGTGTTATGGTGGGGAGTTGCAGCCCTAACAGCCCAGTACGTGAGTCTAGCCTGTTAAATCACCTTGATAAGGAATTTGTCTGTTTGGGTGTCTTGCCAAACCACCGACTTCTGATATCGACCTCTCGGTTTCCAGGTCGATATCGAATAGAGCACTGTGTCGAGACTGGGCGGATACGCCGGTGGCTTAATGTCTCAAATCTTGCTTTGCGGATGAGGCCGGTCAAGGATATATCACCTCGGAGAAGAAAAATTGGGTATGAAAATGCGATATTGAAAATAGGGGAAGATGCAGTTTCGTTGCCAGAAGTAGATACGGATGAGGCTAATATAAGACAACTTCATGAAGATTATCTATGCTATTGCAAAAAAGCAGTCCTGTTGTTCTGGAATAGGGTTCAAATGGAAAGATTTCAACTTGAAATTATGATCTTTTCTTGAAACTCGATTTCACCTATTGTCCTCATAGTGACGGTGGCACACTAGAAGGAACATCCTTATCTCTGACGATGTTCGACGCAACTGATCGAAGTGAGAATTCTACCAATGAGGACGAAATAATTTTAACTCAAGAAGGAAGGGTAGTTCCCGGCACGATGGTTGCTTCCTGCAAATTGGTAGTAGGTATCGCGACTGTCAGTCCCCTTCTTATCTTTGACGAGGCCCAAAGGGGTAATTTGAGACCCACTTTTCGAGATAAGAAGAAGCTCAGATGGCAGACCTGAAAAGCACGTAAACCTCGAGATCTCCGCGGCCGACATATTTGGAATATTTAGTCTAGAAAACCATTATTCCCTTTTCGCGGTCTTACGGCGCAGCAATTGAGGTTATTCTTGTTTCGACGGCCTACAACAGCAGGAGCGACACGATGGAAAGAAAGGAAAGTCCCGATGCGGTGGCCACGAACCAAATTCGCACTTGTCACTGAGCTGGCTCGTTGGTAGGTAGGTCTTGGCTTGGAAATCGGGTTTCGGTATCTGTTGAAGCGATAGTTCTGATATTGGTTATGGTGGCTCGCCTCAACACTAGCGTTATCTCTGACTTTCGACGAATCATTGCAGGAAATCATCTTGTAACCTTAGTATCGATCTCGACTTCCGAGCACTTTAGCATGAAAACGTAGGTCAATATATAAGACAACCCCCGCCCGAAAAGTGTTGTGTCATTTTCTCCTACATCGTGGCAGATATCATCATGGAAAACAAAAGAGTAAATATACTTGGTAAAAGACCTACTATTTCAAACCCTGTTAGAGAGAGCACGCTCTATAACACTGACCGAGAAACTCTGCTTCGATGCTCCAGAGGATATATCTTCGCAGCCACGTAGCGGCCGGCGAAGACAGGTTATATGCCCTTGCGCGTAAAGGGGATTTTGTCGATCAAAAGGGCCTCTGTTTCGTGTGTTTTATCGTCGTCGTTGTCCAATCTCCAAACCCACGCAATATAGTCGCACACGTAGGAACACACCCAACACCACGACTCCGACTCGATTGGACTCAATCTAGGCTCGGAGATAATTGCAAATTAATGCGCAATCCCAGGCTCGTAGAAGGCACCACGTACAGGTGTTGAGTCTTTGCCCTCCTGAAACTCGGGAGATAATTACGGCAATTCATTCGGAAATAGTCTGCTGCAAATTGGTAGCATCTATCTTGCTACAGATCACGCAGTTCTGCAAGGTAAAGTGGAATCAGACGTAGATGAACCCCAGACAAGGTAAATTGCTATCAATAAACATTACAGTATTCCCAAAGAGCTTCGTGGGGGCCGGTTTAGGCTGAAGTCTTTGAATTTGAAAGAGGAAAATCACGATGTTCTAGTAACTAGCCCTTCATCTCAGTCATCCACTATTAAACTCACTTTCCGTGAGCCCTTGTCAATTCACTGAAATTCTGCAATCATATCATTCGTAATCTTTTGCCTAGGCTTACCCCACTTCTGTCTTTGAGGGCGAGGACGACCTGAATGCCTTTCGATAGTTTTATCAAAGAGCTCCTTGACCGAGGCGTATCTACATGAGTTCAAATATCGTACCGCAGTTCCAGCTCTCTAGCCAAATAAGTCATGCCCCTGCATAAAAAGTCAGCCTGAAGCTCGTCTCTGTTCGAGGCTGCCTCCTCTAAATAAGCCATCAGAAAACTTTGAAGTAGCATTGTAACATTTGGCCAGTGTAAATTGTCTTCAATGTAGAATGGTGGCTGTGAGAGAGAAGTGGCAGGATCTGCAAAGCCGTCTTGCGATGGGTTGGTGATGCATAATCGGAAATAGCTTGCCGGCAACAAAATCGTCTGTTGGACCCCCTTCGTTGCATCAGGTAATGAAATCTCATGGTTTTGCGATCAAAGTTTTCGAAAGCGGGTTGAAATTGAGCCTGCATGAGGTGGTGTCTTTTGTCGTTGATGCGAGTAGCAGGATCCACGCTTGAACTGTATGACCAAAATTCACGAACAAAGCCAGCAGCAAGCAACTTCTGTGAAGCGATTTCCATCTCCCCATCAGCAACTCTAAGCATATAGCACTACGAGAAGAAGTTAGGTTCAAGATAAGGCAACATGAAGAGGAAAGTGAGAAGCATCCGACACTTACTGTGTGGACGGCATGGCTGCCCAGAAACGATGCAGCAAGCTCCCCCCCTACGACCAACTGAATCGGCTGGAGTACATTTGCCACGAAGTCCAAGCCTAGCAAATCAGGATTGTTTTCCACCATGATTGATAGTTGAAATACTAAAACACTGAAAAGAATGGTAGAGAGGTGCCGTTGACCTGTTTTTTTGAATGTCGATATCTTTGGTAATATTCGAAATTGTCGTTGCCCTCGCCGATACTGATAGATCATAACATCACTTATGACTTAAATTTTAATCAAGCGATAAAATGCATCAGAAGCATATCTCTTAGCCTAGCCTAACCTCACTTCAAAATCTAAGGTCTCGTCCCTTAGGGTCGGATTATCTAAGTGACCTTTCCATCAATCATAACACATCAATACACAAGAAGCTCCACCGTCAATGCCCAGTACTCTAGAAGCGAAAAGAAAACGATCCGTCCCAAAATAAGAATGTCTCGCGATGTCTTCTCATGTTGGCATCATACCGATACCTCCTCCAGACCCACCACCGCCCCTGTTACCAAAAGCCCTCATCAGGTTACCATCTCCTGCCACACCACCTCTGCTGGAACTCGCCTTCCTTGACAAGCCTGAGCCACGCCTACTTTGGCCTCTTTTCGCTATGCTAGATCCACTGAATGATCGACTGCTCCCAATTGCTGATCCAGAAGCAGAACCGCCACTACGTCTACTACCAAACTTTTTACCACCACGAAATTTGCCACGACCAGAAGGCCCACCTCTGTAAGTCTTACCAGGAGAAGCTTGCTTTGGACGGCGCGGCTTTGGCTTTGACTGCTCCTCAGCTACCCTCGCGTTGAATTCGGCAACTTCTGGATTTTCTGAATTGAAGTACTTGGAGGGCATCTCTGCTTGCGAAGTATCATCACTTTCTCCATATTCGTCATCCGTGTTTTCCTGGTCAGATACTAGGTCAATCACGGTTTTGTGGTTTCCATCCATGTCTCCAGGTTCAAGCGAGTCCTCGTAATTTTGATGAAATTCTTTGACTAGGCCAACAAACCTATCTCCCCATCGCTGGACATTGTCTGGATTTATACCTGGTATGCGGAGCATCTCTTTCGTTGTTGTGGTCCAGTTGATGGCCATTGCTCTGAAGTCACTATCTGTAAACCATACTGAGGATAGCCCTCTTTTGTTGCGCAGATGTTCTTCTCTCTTCTTAGCTGCAGTGACAAAATCTTGAACACAGACTCGGTGCATGTCGGGGAGATTCTTCATGCGGTCGTCTCTCGTGATCGGAGGGCCAAGAACTTTCTGCGGATGGTTTTGTCGAATGATGCTACGGCGGGGTGGCGCAAAGGCCTCATCAGAGCTACTATCGTCATCGTAATTTGGCGCTTCATTGCTTAGGGGCTGATTGAACTTGTGTGACGAAGGCGCAAGTGGCGAAGTGAGCATTGTTGAAGTAGGCAATGCTCTTGCACGACGCCTCTGGTCCATGTTCTCAGCTTTGCTGCCGACCTGTTTTGTTAGGTTTCCGGCGCCTTTCGTTGAATCTGACACCTGGACAAGCAATTTGATATTTCGTCGACCTTTCTCAAAATCTCTGTAGTTTGGGCCAAGCTGAAAATGTTAGTATCCTGAAAAATGGCTACACTAAGTGGCTTACCGTGATATATTGTTGGGGAAAGCCGCCCCTCATAATTACGCTGTACTCCTCTACAACTCTTTCCATAAGTAGCCGAATGAACATACGTTCGACTTCGTGCCTGGGAAGGTTGCTGGCTTCTCCATAGCCATCTAACTCTTGGCGCCCTTGGTTGATCAGTTTGGTGGATTGAGATCCTCGTAAGATGTCTACAACATGGAGGAGTGTCACGTTCTCATTTTTGAGTGCTTTAACAATCTTGATGGCAGCTTTGACTTGGCGTGTTACATCCTTCGACTCAAATTGTGCATCCGAGGTGCAATTGTCGCACATTTTGCCGCAGTCTTCCTTGCTAAAGGCCTCGCCGAAGTATGCAAGAATATTGGCGCGACGGCAGTCACTTCTTTCTTCGCAAAATTGCACCATTCTTTTGAGCATTTCGCGTTGCCTCTCCTTGACCTCTTCGGTGCCCTCACTATCCTCAATGAATCGCTGTAAGACAGCTGTATCTTGGTACCCGTAGTAAAGAAAGCACCCGGATGGCTTCCCGTCACGGCCAGCTCGGCCAGTTTCCTGATAGTAGCCTTCCAAGCTTTTCGGAATTGTATGGTGTATGACGAACCGCACATCTGGTTTGTCGATACCCATACCGAAGGCAATTGTGGCAACCACTACTTGATATTTCCCGGCTTGCCAATCACGCTGAACTTGCTTCTTATGCTCAGGCTCCATCGAGGCATGAAAATGGTGAGCGCTGATACCATGCTCTTGCAATTTGCTCGCGAGGTCCTCGCATCCCTTTCTCGACAATGTATATATAATCCCCGTTTGATTGGCATAGTCCTCCAGAATCAACCTTTTCATACTTTCTAGCACTTCAACACCAACACCTTTACCTTTCTTCGGTCGCACTTCATAATGCAAGTTGGGACGATTGAAGCTTTGTTTGTACTCTTCACAGCCTTCCATACCAAGATTGTGAATGCAGTCCGCTTTAACATTTTCTGTTGCTGTTGCGGTCAGGGCAATAAAGGGCACTCCAGGGTATTTTCTCCGCACTGAATCTAAAGATTTGTAGTCTGGACGGAAGTCATGGCCCCACTGGCTAACACAATGTGCTTCATCAATGACGATACGAGCAAGTCTTCTGTTTCTATGCAGCTGAGCGAGAGTACTGGACAATTTCCCACTTTTCCCGACCATCTCCGGTGTTACGTAAAGCAACTGGATGAATTGTTCAGGTAGAGGATTGTTAAGAGCACCGAAGACTACATTGCGTTCATCTGGGGATGTTTCGCCGGTGACTAGGAAGGCCTGAATATTTCGCTTTTTCAAATGGTCGACTTGGTCGCTCATTAGACTTAGAAGAGGTGAGATTACAATAGTGACTCCTCTGGTCTTTCCACTTTGGACAACAGCTGGTAACTGGTAACATAAGGATTTTCCACCGCCAGTTGGCATGAGAATAAATGCGTCCTTCCCACCTAGGGTAGCATTTATGGCTTCGAGCTGATTTTGTCGGAAACCGCGCAGTCGGAAACGATCCTTGAGGGCTTTTGATACATCACTAGACCAGGGATGCTTCATCATGCTAGCATGGGCAGGATCCATCGTGGAGTACATAGTTTTCTTGCCCACATCGGCTCGAGATCGACTTTCATGAGTCCTGGAATTTGACAGGGACCTGGGGTTTTCCATAGCCAAAATCTTGGGCGAGGGTCGAGATGTAAGCCTCTGGGGACGCTCTCTTGACTCAAAGTCCTGCGTCACCTCAAGAAAGTCGACATCATCAAAATCCCCATAATCTTCTTCAATATCATCCATCTCTTGGTCTCTTGAGGGCCTGCCATTGCGATGTAATTCCGACTCTTCTGCGAGCAAATTATCAAATATTTCATCGTCGGAGTCATAGTTCATAGGCGAAGGCTCAGAGTGGAAATTTGGTTGTCGTATAGATTTATTCGTTGAATTTCGGGAGTGCTGACCGTCATTGAACGATCTCGGCATTTCTTGTCGGCGTGGAGAAGGGGATGCTTGATACGAGATTCGAGACGATTCTTGATCAGCCCTACTTCTGCGAGTTGAGAACAGAATAGGCTGTCCGGGTCGGTATATGTCTGAGGTAGTAGATGACACTGGTGGGAGAGAAGGAAATTGTGTTTGGAATACCACTTGAGCACTCCCAACGCTGCTTTGTATTAGGGGCGCTTCCTGGAGTTTAGGGCCAGGTGGTTGTGCCTGTGGCTTTGTAGGGATTGGCCCGGTCCCAAAACCGTCGTTAACAGCGCCAGAAATATGTAGCAGTCGTACAAGTTTATTCTCCGAATCTCTGATTTGTGGACCTAGAGAAGTCATACGCTCATCTGCGAAGGTAGTGTCGGCCTCATCATTCATCATTTCAGCGATTTCGTGGTGAAGCTTTTTCTTGTCATTAATCAGAGTCCTGTAATTTTCTCCCGCCACTGTAAGCGCGTCATATGCTTTTTTCTGAACCAGTAAATTTTCCCTCTCATCTTTCATTTGCACAGGAGCTGGCTCCTCCTTGTCATGGTACTCCATTACCGCTGCCGCGTTATCTCTGAGCATCTGTGCAATATGGTTGTGGTATGACGCAAGGGCGGAAGGATACTTCAAGTAGAATTTAAGTAGTGCTCTGTCATCTACGGTGATCCCTGAGGATGACATCTGTTGACTGGATGGCTGAATGGGTGATTTGAATATGGGCGCGGGCTTTTGGGATAAGACTAATCGCGAGGGTGATGGGGTCTTCTCCTGTCCGGCATTAACATTCTGTGAGATGGGCCGCAATGGGCTACCGACTCTGGACTTGGGCTCATTGACGTTCATCATTTTCTGGCTGCTTGGCTTGAAATGGGGCATATCTTGCCAGGTCTTTGGGCTGTCCAGGTTTCGAGGACTTCTTTTCACCTGGGCCCGAGGTGAGCAGCTCACCTTTCTCTCGATATCTGACACAGCCTCGTCATCATCCGAATCTTTGATAGATCGTATCGAGCGGCGATTTGGTCGCTTGGAGGACGCTCGAACAGGACTGGGGGGTGATTCGGTTGTCTTTAACAGTGGTGATACTTCAACTTGGATTTTCGATAGTGGCTTTGGTGTCCGAGTACTGGGTGTAGTCATGGATCCCATTCTTGTCATTTCTGGTGACCGAGTGGGTTTTGTCTTGCTTTTACTGTCCGAAGGACCTCGACTTATACGGGTGCGAGTCTCGATCCTACTTGTTGTCTCCGTTATATGATACTCGAAATCTTGTTTTGAACCAGGCTGCTCTATTGTAGGATAAGGTATTTGACCTTGGGATTCCTGGGCAGATGTTTTCTCGAGCTGAGAAAACATTTGTTCATCGATATCCATAAAGCCATCGCTGTCAAAGCTTTCACTTTGGTCTCGCTTGTCCCTTTCTGCGGGAACTACATCTTCTCTTCTGTTCCGAGGTGTGCCTTTGGAAATGTCATCGCTTTTTCGCTTCTTCGATTTCGCGAGAGGTTCAGTTCTGGCTGCCGATTCCTCGTCCCATAACAATTTTGGCTCGCCCCACTGAGGAATCTCGGAGCTGCTTGAACACTGCTCATGATCATCACCGGTGAGATCCACAGCTTCGACAGTTTCAAATTTTATATCTGGGCGTGGGTTGTGTTGAGGAGTTCGCGGTGTCGGCAACTGTCTTGCACGAGATCGTTCGACGGGAGTTTTGAGAGAAGGCGTGCCTTGAAAGGTTAGCTACTATTCGATAAGGAAAATCCGTATTTAAATATTACCACTTTGAGTCCTCAAAAGGTCAGAGTAGCTTTGTGTAAGGGAGCTTTTCGGAGGTGCAATAAAGGAGGCTGATGTAGATGCCGGAGTAGCAAGTTGATGTTGACTATAAAGGGCTGGCCTAGAAGACCTTTGGGCAGATGAAAGCTTGCCCATTTGCACGATCGCGATGTTACTGTCTATAATATCTCGCACACGTGGCTCTGATGCGACTGAAGAAAGCAGTGGCGGGCGGCGAAACTCAGGTACGACATTGATCTCGACCGTGGGTGGGCGATTTCGCTGCAAGTTGAGCGGGACTCTTGGAGTTTCCTCCTCGGCTTCCCCCTCAAAAGAATGTGTTTCGATAAGTGCTGCCGCCGAGTCTCTGTTCGCATGCGATGCGGCAATTCCTGGGCAGCCAACCGTGGGGTTGAGGTTAATGGACAACAACCAGGAAATGTGATCCTCCAAATTGTGTCGAGTCATGGGGCCTGGCGACGACAGAAATTCTTTGGCGAACCCATCTGCATACTTGGTGGCTTTTGCAGAGTTGTTGTAGTCGAAGATGTGTTCTGCGGTGGTGCAGTGCAAGGTTCTTGAAAGCAATATGTTGGTCGCGTCACAACGCGTTGAAGTTCACGATGCTTGCGCTTTGGTCCACAAGTGGCACGTGTGTTCATTGCCCCACCGTAACTCTCGATCTGATTTTCACCACTAACAACAACATATCTACTATATTCTGTTATTTAACAATCGACTATTCACCATTTTCAACTTGACTTTCTTTTGTTGATAGTGGTACCGGAACTCCTTTTCAGGTGCAAGGGTTCCCACTTTTAGTCAAGGGAATGGTTTACTTGTCGTAGGCTTCTTATTTTATTTAGTCTTTCATGCGTCCTCTTTTCGCCGATTTGGACAGTGAGAGGACAGAGAAGAGAGCAACGTCAAAACTGGCATTCCAGAAATGGTATATTACAAGAATCACACCTATCATTGTCCGCACTGGACGAATGACCTCTTAGTAAACACTTTTTGGACAAGACTGTCATCTGAAATGCTGTTGAAGAGCTCTTTATCATCTCATTCCTCCATTAAATGTAGGAGATCTGTATATAAGTTATATAGCGCAGGAAAGTAACGGCATCAAAGGAGATCCGATTTGATGGTGGACTACCTCCAGAAAGAGATATGATTGTGGAGAACGGGAATTTATTTCCAGTTCTTGTAGCACATTAGTTGCCTACGCTCTGTTCTTCGCAATTATCTGCCTTCTACAATCAGATACTTTACCCCGTTTCCAACACTCCTCTATTCTCAATCTTGATTGTTTTCGAGGGACATCCGTGTAAGGGAAACTAGAGGCACATCTATTTCGTACCATGCACGCATTCTAACTACTGGTTAGCGATACTTGTCGAAAGATTTCTCCGCGGGGAGCAAAGTACTGGATATAAGCGTGCTCGAGGTTCAATAATAATCCACAATTCGACCGAGAATGGATTCCGGCGGAGAAGACATTTCAAGTTTCGCCAAATTCGTTTCAACGACCTGACGCGGGCGAGCTGAATCTACAAAACTTTCAAGGAGGAGTAAATGAATGTACTTCTCAATGGGGTCACGGTTTCTTCGGACAATCGACCTGAACATGGTTTCCCACCTTGCATATCGTTTGGCGCTCCGTCGAATTTGCTGAAGGATACCTCCAATTGAACAGTTCACTCTATGTTAAATCTAGCCTTCTCTAGCTCTTCGAATAGCTAAAGGGTTTAGATGTACCTCTGAGTAAATAGAAGATAGAAGGATACTTTTTTCTACAGTTTTCTTACCTAGCTTAATTCAAGTTCTTCTAAAAGTTAAAAGGATTACACACCTCTTGTTATTAAAAGTTAAAAACATACACTTCACCATCTTTTATTTGAAATTTAAACTCTTCCTTTACTATCGTAGGATAAATAGTATATGTTGAATTATCGCAGGGTATTAGGCACATGACAGCCCTCGGGCCTTGATCTCACTTTTTGCACTCATACCACTTCTGATCCTATGCGCTATTTGTCAATATATCCAGTACCACCACAGCGTTGGTATATCCATACGTTTCAATAATATCTAAATATCCTCCAGAATAGAGTTCTATTGAGATTATATAAACTTACTTCCAAAGAGAACTCTACTAATATGTAAAGAGCATAAGTAAAAGAATTTCCTAGACTTATAATTTATTAAATAAAGAGGGCCCTTTAAGAGTAATACTCTACTTACTTTAGATAACCAGCCTAATTCTCCTTTCTTTATTCCAAGAGCAATATTACTTGACTGTATATTTAAGGAGAGTTCTATCACGACCTGGTCTACGCAAGCGAAGAGAATACTCAAAGCTTTAGCTTAAAACATCTAGAGAGTTCCCAAATAGGATGTCTTAAATAGGATGTCTCATGAGGTAAAGCGTGTTGAAGTCTTAGTTGGTAATGTCTTCTCTCTATGTAAGAATTAATACCCTTCAAATGTACGTTAGAAGAGAATCCTATCGAGATAAAGAGGGTACTAGTCATAGGAATACTTAAAATCTTACCTAAATGCCGATGATGATTCTCAAAAGGGATATATCTTCCGTCTTTATTCGACAAATATGATTGTTCTTCCTCTAATTCGAAGAACAGTGCCATTTTTAAGTGTAACAGAAGAAATATGTATCGAGACCTTGGGGTCTACTAACGAAAATACTCAAAATCAAGATCAAGTCACGAAGGGGCTTTTTGAAATTTGAGGTTGTCTATCCGCTTGTCAAATGTATCAACTCAATTCAAGTTTATGCATATGTGCCGTCAATCGATCTCAACCCCCACTCTTTGTTTCCCATACGCTGTAGCGAACTCCCATCATCCAACTACAAGACTTGCTTGAGCAAGAGCACCGAAGACACATCTCCATGATCTGGAATTTTGACCGCAATCACCAACTGGGTGTCATCCTCCCCGCTCTCAAGACTGAAGCACTTCAGCTTCATTTCAATAAACTGAAAACCATAAACCATCAGTCCTTTCTCCACTTCCTCACGACCAATCACCTTCTCCCCGAATCTGATGCTGTGGTGTGAATCTTGAAGTCCCAATTGTAGAACCTGCTCGAGCCGACCCGTAGCTTCATAATGCATGTTCGTAGTTCCCGCAGTCGCATAGACACGTCTGGGATCCCCGGGGTATGCCGCCTCGAGCTCCAACTCGCACTCTTGCCCTCCACAGGTGATCGTAGCAGTCGCCCAGCTTTGGAAATCATCGTCATTGGATTGGGTGGCTCTGGGGTTTCCGCCGGTTCCTGTGTATCTAACTTCAACTTTACGGCCCATTCCGACCGAGAAGAGCTCCAGTTCGCCATCCTGGAGGTCGTCGATCGAGCGGACGGGCTTGGTGTAGACAATGATGAATGTTCCGCAACATCCTCGAAGGTCCTGTCACATTTTTCAGCTTCGTTTGCCTCATTTTGACCTGGTTTGAGTGGGACAACACTCACTTCAGGCTCTCTCAGGTCGCAAAAAAGCGCCCTACCGACGAAGTTTGCATAACGGAGGGCCATATCTTGGGTACTGGGGGCACGGATCTCTGGGAGCTCGATCTGTGAGGCTTGGGAGGTTCTATTGGTGGTTTTCATGGTTTTGTTTGTTGTGGTGTTGGAGGATGTCACTATTTGAATGAGAATTCAAGCGCTTTGTCAAGAGGGGTTGGTCGTTGTTAAATAGAGGATGTTGGGTGGAAGTAGGAGAATATTGGAGCCTTAAAGTTGAATAGGCGCCTTGCCGAGAACATGCAAGGTTTGGGTGATTGTTTTGAAAGATGTGTTGGTGTCAAAGAGTGTAAACAGTTTCACATGAAAGTGAACCAGTATCTTGCCGAGAAGAACTAAGATAAAACATCTACAGTTCCACCTTTCAAGAGTGAAATATGAAGAAAACTGCCACTAGAAGTCGATTTTAAGTACGCCTCTAGAGAATTCGAAGTTATCTGTAAAGAGGTTTCTCTAGTGCAATTCTAGTAGGAGATTAAAAGGTCTATATATTAATATATATTGTCACAAGCTTCCAAAAGTCTTAGCGTTTCTAATTCTGGCATATCCTATCAAATATATTTAGTGAGTAAAAGAGACAGGGAGTTAGTCACCTGGTAGAAGTGGAGTCGGTCAAAATTGCTGCCCTTAAAAATTTTCCGCGTCGAGCAAACGATCGAAGGGCTGTTTCCGACACAGATAATTCTACATGAGATAGTTTTTCTCTCTGTATTGTTAGTAGTTGTGGTGGGCTATCAAGGTATACGAGGGCTTCAATAACTTTCATCCTGGCTTTGAGAGTCGACCGCCAGTATTCTTCCTGCATGTCTCCCTGTAACGTATCTATAATAACCCTGATTCTGAGGTGCAAAATGAACGGGGCTTAAAGTGAGAAGCTCTCGCGCGCAGGACGGAAAACAATCGAGCCTTTTGCACCAACAAATCGACAACCTCTCACGGCCCCATTGAATGCTGAATCCTCTTCGATGGCGGCAAACATTTCCTCATTTCCTCATTTCCAATCATGTTCATGTAACAATCAGGCCTCCTAGCCGTCAGTAGCTCTGGAAAGATCTGTTGAAAGCAGTAAGACACCCGGTAACATTATACGTCACTAGGCTTGTCGCGAAACGATCGGTGAGTCTTTTCGAAAATTTCCATCCATAAATTTCAGCTGTTGAATCACATTCGGGGTAAGATTCATTGTACAATCCCAGGATCAATCCGAGTCAGGTTATCAGCCCCTCCACTATGTGACGAAGCGCTCGCTTGCTTCTTCCCATCCGCCACGACATATCAATCACACGATACCATGCCCACCTCTTCCTCACGCTCCAACAACGCATTCGGAATCTTCGCTCGACCAGAAGTTTGTTAAAGTTTACCTGGAAAACTGCCTCCTCGAAATGGACTTCTGGCTGCTCCCAGGGCAATCTCTCTCAACCTTTGGTATTAATCCGATCTGTTGAGCCTAGGAACAAGGCCGAAAGAGTTTCTACTTTGAAATGAGTATCTTCAAGGAAAGCGGATAATTTGAACAGCAATTGCAGAAAGGTCTGGCTCTGTACAATCCCCCAAAATATGGCCCCAAGAATTTCAAAGTTGTTCACTTTACTCGCAATACATAACTCTGATACATAGTGCCAGCAGCCGCCATCAAAGACCCAACTATTGATGTACATCTTCTCCATAGTTGGCTCCAACAACCGTGCCTATATTGCTATTGGACAAGATGTCAAATTGTGGCATATGTTGCATCTTCTTGCCCTTTTGGCTCTGAGCTGCTTTTAATTGTTGCTCAAGCCTCCTCGATGGAGCAAGATACAGTGTTCACTAGAATGGCTATGCGCTTTCATAGCTGTGGCATGACAAACTTGAAGTTCTGCCCGATTTGTATAAAGGGGAAAGGGCAAAGGGCAAAGCCAATCAGGAACCTACTAGCACCATCTAGAGGTCTTGTCATTTGCTAAAATGTAACAAAGCACCTTTGACGCAATTTAAGCCTTCTACTAGGTCTATGCCATCAGCTAGCACTCGATGTCTCAATAACTACTTCAGTCAACCGTCACCAACCGTCAATTCATTGTGACAATATCATGGGTTACCTGAACTAAATAGTTGCTGTATTTGAAATTGTAGATACTCTCTTCCTAGCGCTACAACAGCTAGAGCCGGACAATTGTCTTGATATCTTTTATTGTAATGCTCCATGCTTTTCAATAATCTGACTCCCATTGGTAGACTTTTCATTTGTCAAAGGAAATAGATAGATAGCAAGTGGTGAGGTGGATATATGCTTTGTGGTGGAGCGGGCTTAGCGGAGGCCAATTAAATACCGAGGTGATGGGAAGCGACATTATAGGACACTTACCTTTTGAATGTGTAGACAAATGCGCTGCCCAGGTATTAATGGTGGCAGACAAAGTTGTGCAAGATAACTGAACATCAAGCGTTTGAAGGCAAGCACAGCCTCTTTGTTTGAGCCCCTTCGGTTCGGCGCTTCGGCGGCTAAAATAAAATTTCACGAACATTTCCACCTTCAAAGCTATATGTAGTTGTGATTCTACGACAGCGGGTGTCCAAGCATTTCACCTGATACCACAGCAATGATTGTAAAGCAAGCTTGTTCACGAATTTTTCACTAGGCTCCCTTGGTTCGACTCTTCAGCGGTTGCAAGCTGTTCAAACAGAGCCAGATGATATCAACTTTACCTTTCTGCACAAGGTTGATTTTGAACACTCTACCCGTTCCCCCTCGCTTTGGTCTCGGTTGTTGAAAACTGTTAATCTGGTGAACACTTCACTTACGCCCGCACGCTTTGGTCCGGCCACACTGCCTACTTAAGGGACCTAGCTGAGTACAATCCCACAATTGACAGCAGAATTGAAAACTATAGATGATTCTTCTTGTCTTCACTCTTATAAGAAGCTGCTGCAAGTTGCGCCTGCGATCGAAGATTTCAATCTCGTTGAATAAAGACTATACTTCAATGACATAATTACCTCGATCTTCCTCGATCCTGCAATAGACTGGGCTCTCTAAATGACCACGGCTTTCTTTCTACGGCTTCAAAATTGCCGCTGCGCCATTATGTCCCTGCTTAGTATTCCGCATATGGTAAAGTGTTCCTCGAAACAGCGAATTTACCTCCTCGCTGCGCTCACTACCTCGATCTATGGACCTTTCACAACAATACCACGGAAACTTAAGAACACACCTGATGTTCCGATATTCAATTGCTTTGTCGACTGTTAATAGCGTCGAGCCATCTCTGGTGAGTGAGCGCAACCCCTCAAGCACTGTTTACTATACCTTCCAGAGAGATCTCAAGATAGGTCATTTCGATCGCGACGAAATTGAGATTAGAGATTTATGCTACTTCCCTTCGAATGTTTCACTCTCAAGGCAACGAAAACGTATGAGAAACTCCTTTGCAAACTCCTGCCTGTCCTCCTTTCGCTGCCCCTCGATCTTTGCACTGGACCATACATGGCGACTACTGTCTGACCTCTAGGACGAGAATGGGCCAGTGGACCTCTAAAACATCAGAAGCTGTGCAACGAATGTGCATGCGATCCTACCTCCACACATCCTCCTACTGCCTCCTGCTGTTCCCCTTGCGTCTTTTGGGAACGGCGACGGTGTACGATCAGCGAGAGCTGAAGGCAATATCTTTTTTGCATTGACCACACAGTTGCATCACGTTGAAGGCAACCTAGTCAATGGTGTCACTCGGACTCGGGCTTGAAAAAGCCATCACCATTTTATGGAGTCAAAACTGAAATCACAATCATCTTGGGCACACGGTGCTCAAAAATCTCGACCAAGTGGCAACGACTGTCTTCACGATCCTGACTATTGACCGCACATCCATCACCAGCTGGAGGGGGAATGAAGCTAACCACAGTTCACCTTTGCTCCGTTTCAATCCTCCTCCTTCCTTCCGTGATGTTTGGGTATACGTCACATACTAGTGTAAGGACATTCGAAGATCCCACGGCATATTATGCAAGCTATCACGGATGCAGCATTAACTAAACTCATGTTATGGAGCTTACAGAGAGATTATCTTGATGCTAAAATGCATGAAATATCAAGTGATAATGCTTTTCATGTCTTGGGGGGCCAATTTATGTCCCGGCTTGATCCACGCGGCTCGGGCATGTTTCATTGAGAGATCGAAGGCGAATTGAGGGGAATGGCATAGTCTCTACCCGCCTGCTGTTGGTTTCATATCGTGCTCTTGCCCTATGTGTCTTAAGAATACACCACTTTTGAGTAATCCTCGCTAATTTAGGAAAGGATATGTGTAAACTCTCGTCAAATTACTCTTTATTTGTTCCTATTGTGCTTCACATAACTACACAGTATCACAATTTAATAGCGTCCGCCTAAATTTCATCTTACAGCCTTTTAATCTCCCGCTTGGTCAAGAGGGAGATATATACAGTCTTGTTCGATCACGGTTTACTTATTTTTATTGCGCTGCCTATGGTCACATAGTTTCCCTATCTGATAATATCTAGCTAAAGTTCAGCTCAGGTTTTTTGCCCCCTCGCTAAGCTGAGGGGGCAAACATATACACTTTCATCCAATCACGTTCTATTCCTCTCATTGTGCTGCACATTACTACACATTATCCCTCTCTAACAACATCCTACTAAAGATTCTCGCTAAAGATAAGGGGTTCTAGTGTTCACAATGGCTTACAACCACAATTCCTCCCACCAGAGTGTCGAGGAGCTCTGCCAACTCCTCGGGGCTGTTGGCATCGTGCCTTGCTGCCGGCAGAAAGACCATCTTATCGGCATTCTCTACACTACAACTCTGGGCCAGGCCCGGTGTAATTACCACGCCGCCGCTGTCCCGAGAAAGTATCAGAACTATAATCGCCAGCCCACCGCAGAACTAGCCAAGGAGATCTTTGACCGCATCTCTGGGGCTCCTCACGCTCCTGAGATCCTTCACAGACTCCTTGGGGTTATTGACAAGGATGCTTTCGTCACTTTCTGCCTGTATTTGGATGCACTAAGCGTCCCACACGGTAGTGCTCTGCTCAATCAAGATGATAATCCCATCAACAACCTTCCTGGACTGGCCGTCGACATGGCACGGCTCAATGAAATGGTTTTTCTGGCCAAGAACCCAGTCGTTCCTCTCCTAGTACAACCAGCAATCCACAGGGTCCCCACGGTCCAGCATCAAACGAACCTCCTTCAAACACTACCTCTCGAACTACGAGAGATGATCTATAGCTATGTGAAGGATGAGGGACGCTGTGTACAGCTCTATGAAGTGCGCGGAATGATCAAGAGCGCCTGTAGGGTCCCCATCTTGCTGCAAATCAACCAAGAAACCAGGAATTTCGCAAAGAATAGCGTTAGACACGGTTACAAGCTCACATTCAGACTTCCCACACAGCCAGCTTCACCCGGAATCTACTTCTCCCCCACCACCGACACGCTCTATTTCGGGCCCCGCACATTCGCGCACGCCACCAGCCTCACCTCCGTCATCAACCACATCATCGTGAGCATGCCGCATACACTAGCCCTGGTCAAGCACATAGCCTTCAGAGCCACCGACCTAACCGACCTTCGAATCCACCAGATCTGCGCCCTCCTCGTCCAATTCCGCTCCCTCGAGACCGTCACGGCCACCTTCATCGACCGTCACATCTCCTTCAACACCTACGAAAGCAGCATCCATCCCCACTTCACCCTCACCGAGCACGTCGATGCTGCTGGCAACCACACCGCGGCCGAGAATTGGAGCTACCCTAGCCCGCCCAACGTCCTGCCGGCCTACGTAGCTGTCAATTTCCAGACTGCGCGTGCTGCGAGACCGGGGATGCCAGGTCAGCACTGGGAGGCGATCATTAGGAATTACATGGCTATCCTCAGACAGGCATTTCACGCGGGAGCGGTTGCTACTACGGTGAAGAACGCCGCGAACGGACTAGATGGGGAGACAGATTTTGTGGTGGAGAAGAGAGCGAATTGGCCTGTATTTCGCGTTGCAGGGGTTCGAAATATGGCGCTGGTTTAGGGGATATCTAGGTGTGAGATGGGCGGGGTTTTCTTGATTTTCCAAAGGAGTTGTATGAAAGTAGCTGGATCTAGTACCCGTGGGTCTTCTGCACTACTAGTTAACTGAGTTCTGAGATAGTCGAGCATCTTACAAAATGATAAACGAACCTCGAATATGACAAGGGTAGGCTTTTCACTATCGAGGTGATACTGAACGAGACGATCCCCCTGAAATATCTAGGTATGTTGTTGCTCTCTTCACAGGTATTGTTCTACTTATATTAATTCTTTATAACTCTAGCAGAGAGGTGTTATTATTCATTGGTACTTTAGATACGAGATACCATTTTATAAGGTACTTCTAAGCGAGTTAGGCCCTAGGGATTATAAAACTTAAACCCCTCTCGACAACAACCTCTCATCTCGTCCCAAGCGCATCGTGGTAGCTAAGGCGAAGAAGTAGACGTCCAATTCAAGATCAGATCCTTATCTACCTAGTCACTATCCTCAGGATCTAGCCTGGTGTCGAAGAGAGGATATAAACATCATTCTCCTCTCCTGTCTGGGACATTTCAGCTTATTCTCTTGAAGAATTTGAGGTCATCCTAGCTGGATCATCCTATACTATTCAGGTGAACTAAGCAGGTAGTATATGTAGCGTCTTGATCTTAGAGCCTTGCAAGTGAGCATAGGAAACCCGAATCACAATAGAGAACACAAGCATTGGTGTTTGAGAAGATTTCATCAATTATCTAGAATCGATGCTATTTATATAGAGATCCGGTCCTCCACCTCTCCCTTGACGATCCATCAACAAATATGGTGTATGGAATCCAGATCTCCCTCCGCCTCGGCTCGGCGCTTTGCCTGCTTCCCACTCTTCTCCCTACACATCAACGAGTGACAACAGTACCACGATTCCACAAAGTACTTAAGCATTAAACATCCAAAAAAGACTCGACATGACAGGACAGGGTAGATAGATAAACAAACAAGACATGCCAATGACAGGCCGCGATGGTGGGTGGTATCAGTATCGACAAAAAGCAACATCAACGCACAAAATATCAGACAGGCATCATCTCCACTCCCTATACAAAGTTTGGTAAAGAAAAAAGAAAAGAAAAGAAGAAAATGGGGTGCAAAAATAGACTCGGAATATAATGACGAGTGATCCACAACCATCATGCAGTAGCGGGACAAGAAAAATGTAGTCGAGAGGAAATATGAAAAGCAAACGTTCTATACAAGATGCCATCGCACACCCTCGAACGCGGGGTTAGAATGGACGGATATGAGGAAGAAACGCCGGATGTATGAATGAACAAGAAGCCCTTGTCTGAAACTCTCTATTTTTGGTGACCCAGGCTCCTGGCGCAAAACAAAAAATGGAATAGGCCCCCCCCCCCGCGATCTGATATGACGTGATGCAAAATGGCTGGCTGGCTGATGCAATCGAACAAGCAAAGCTCGCTAAAGTATGACCAATAGAATGGAAAATATGTATATAGTATATGTATAAGAGCAAAATTGTTGCTGTGGTCGTTTGAAGACGTGTGATTGGAGGAGGATTATAGACAGTAGCGCGGGTCATCCATCATCTATCATTGCCGTTCCCGTTTCCGAGGTTGAGCCAACTCATGTCCGATTGATGTGGTGGTGGCCTTTGGGGAGGAGCCGACGGAGGGGTTGGAAATTGTAGTTCCCGGGGGAATTGGTTGGTGTTCCGTGCGATTGTTGGTGCATATATGCTCTCCGTGTAGGCCACGCTTGGATTTCGCCCCCATTGCTGTTGACCATCCACTGGCGTCCATTGATTCTGTTCATGCACACTTGCTGGGACCCCACTCGAATATGCATCCAGTCGGTCATCTGTGTACGATGACATCGAGCTCATCGAGCCCGCTCGCTCGATGGTCCCGGACATCTCCCTGGTCAGAGGATACGTGCTGGAATGGTTCGCGATCGTTGGACTTCCAGTGTTGACCCTGCTAAGTTCCGGCTGACCCGGTATTGGGACCTTCAATGGTGGTGGTGCCGCGGAGGATTGGGTGAATTGACTCCGGTGAGCTTCCGAATATGCTGAGTCTCGGTCTACACCATCGTCCATGGTCGTCCGTCTTGACCCTCCAAACCCGAGAATGTTCATGGAACTTCCCCCGGACCAGTACCGATTCCATCCAGAACTTCTTCTCGTACTCCCTCGGACCCTGCTCATGCCTCGTGCTTTGGCCAGTGGTGGCCGGCTCGGATCATGAACTGCTTCTTCTCGGGGGGCTTCCCGGACCGAGGCCAACACCGGCTCCTGTGGTATAGGTTTGCTGATAGCAGCAGTTTTGTAGTTCTTGTTGAATTGGCTGCTCGTGTCGCTAGCCACACTCCCATTCTCTTTCGAATCTCCCCTCTTGTGGCCAACCCTTCCCATCAAGATCGCGATCGATGAGAACGAGCCTCCTGATGGTTGTGCCTCGTGACCCCGAACTTGCCGTGCGGAGCTCATCTGGGGCAAGCCTCTATCCATAAAATCCATCGTGTTCTTCTCATTGGGGATGCCACTTGACCGTCGTCGGTGAGCAGCGTCGTTGAAGCTCCTCCGCTTCCTCTTCCATCGAAGCAAGAATAATATCGCCAAAAAGATCAAAGCCAGCCCAATAATGGAGCCCAGCACGGCACCGAGAATCTTGACGGGGAAAGGCGGGTCCTTACTCCCACTCGATGTCGCAGGAGCCGCGGCCACAGTAGCGGTAGTGCTGGAAGAGGATGCTGGCGCGGTCTCTGAAGGCGTGGAGGAGGGGGCGGCGCTGGTGCTGGAGACGGCGGTGGTTCCGATCATCTGTTGAGTGGCCGAAGAATCCGATAGCATCTGTGTCGCGTTCACCCACGTGTTTTTCCTCGCTCGGAACATGCATAGGACATCTTGCTGATTCCCACCTGATACCACGACGAGCCCGCTCTGGTCTCGTGACAAGGCGTAGTCTCCAGTTCGCGCACTCGAAGGTACCAAAGAGTCATTGTAGACAGGCCAGTTCTGTACGGTCAGATCGCCCCTCCTTACTTTCTGCCCATCGGTCGCTGCTTGTCTGTCAGTCGCTACCGGAACCGCACCCTTCACCGCATTTCCATCCGCGTCTACGATGATCGTCCGATTGACGCTATTGGGTGATACCGTCATGTCAAAAGTGTACAGGCTCTTACTCGCGTCGTCGCCATTGATCACTATGGCCTTGATGTTTGTCGAGTTGTAAAATGGATTTGCCAGTGTCGAGTTCGAATCCTTCCAGCCCGTCGTCGCGCTGAACAGCATCGCCTTGACATTGGTCTCACTTCCTCCCACATATAAAGCCTTGCTCTGCGTGTACGGGATCAACACGGGTGATATGGCGGGTTCTGCCATCGCCTCGTATGCTAAGACGACATGAGGTTCTGTCGCGTTGATCGTGAAGGTCTGGGAGGTGGGTTGCTTGGTGCCATCCTGTGTACCAGCGTACACCAAGATGGAGTCGGACGCATTGAGGTAGACCGCGTTATGCCAGAGTCTGTTTTGCGTTACTGGGACGTTTGGTTGTATCGTTGCCCATGACGAGTTCGCGAAAGTGAACTTCTGTAGGCCCTGATAATCACTCGAATTGGCGGTCCCACCAACGATCCACAGAGCCGCGGCGTTGTCGTTGTCGACCGGAGTCGACTTCACACAAACACCTCCCTTGATGGACACTCCCGAAGATAAATCTTTCCATTCCGCTCCCTTTTCCAGTCTCAGCGATTGGAACGCGGTCGAGGTATACGTATACAGCGTGTTGTTAAATATCGCGGAACAGGAATTGTCTAGTGGTGACGAAGGTTGTGGGATAGGCATGATTGCCTTCGACGTGGCCGTCGTCGTCAAACGAAGTTAGTCGATCGCGCTCGATTCGGTCTGGCCGAAGTTCAAAATCGAAGTGTAGAACGTTTTCAAGACATCACCGGCAGCTGTAGTGCGCGAAGATCGACCGACTCGTAAGGAAGGAATGCTATCAAAGCGGTTGTGGTCGAGGTCAAAATTCCTGAAAAGGGGTGGGGGAGATCAACTCGAAGGGTGTCGCCCAAGCACTTTCCTCCTCCAATATCGACAATTGTTGGTTGCAAACAATGGTCGGTCACGATGGACTAGAGATGTTGACGATTCCAGGTCGGGTCGAAACGAATCGCTTTCTGAAAGGGTGATAGTGTGTTCGAGGCCGTAGGAATCGAGTGAAGAGGTTCCGTGGACCTTGCTGAAACGAACTTGGTCGAAGTCGGACTGAGGACGTTTGCTCTGGTGAGAGGTTGAAACCAGCCAAGACGGAGGGTGGAAGGGAGTGAGCCACGAGTCGGACGGGATGAGGCGAGGAATTGGGGTGTAAATTCGAGCAGGGAAAAAGAAGTGAGTGTCCTGTACAGAGGTATGCTACAGAGGTATCCTACGAGGTATCCTACGAGATATCCAACGTTGTAGGAAGAATGAAGAAAATAGCAAGTATGCAAAGGTGCGGCGGATTGATTGGAGCGAAGTTGAGAGCTTCGCAAAAGGATAGAGAGGATGGGAGTGGCCTAGCGGCGGAGGAGAAAGTCGTATGTGGGTGGTTGAAGGCGGGTGAGAGTGTGGTGTGGTGTGGTATGGTATGGATGGGGGGATGGTGGTGAGAAAGGAGTCGGAAGAAGGCGGTGGGATTTCTCTCAGTCGCTCAGTCGCTCAGTCGCTCGAGAACGGTGGTGCAGCAAGAGGTTCCTGGGTGGGTTCCTGGGGTGGTTCATGGGTGGTGCGCGCTGAGCCTGTTAAAGCCTGTGCCTGCGTCGCGAACGGACGTCTGATTCGAGGGAGAGATCCACCTCGCGCATTCAATAGCCACGAATGGAATGAGGGAGGGCCCTGCAACTTTATTGGATCGACAGAACAGAACCGAACATCTATGGTGGTTGTTTCGATGGAATTCAATGCGAACAAGAGAGAAGAACCAGAAGATGGGATATTTGCGGCGCAAACCCCGTCAACGTTCTTGGAGACAAGAGCACACCTTAAAACAAGTGGATATATTCTATAAGTGAAGAGACAGGCCAAGACCTCTGCCAGGCTACCGGTAGGTTTGGGTCGCGTACGCCCTCGTCACAGATATATCGTCCATGAAATCTCGTTGGGTATGAATGTCCTGTAAGCAGGAGACGGTCAGAAGCGGTCAGAGGGGGTCAGAGGCGGTCAGAGGGGTAGGGAACGGCGTGGAGAGCCCAGCAGCGTAGGGACCATACGAGGCATCGACGAGGGGAAGAAGCTGGTACAGGACGATACATGGAAAGGTCACACAGCCAGCAAGATGTGGTGGAGAGAGCAAGATGTGGTGGAGAGAGCAAGATGTGGTGGAGAGAGCAAGATGTGGTCGAGAGAGCAAGATGTGGTAGCAAGATGTGGTAGCAAGATGCAGTCGAGAGAGCAAGATGCAGTCGAGAGAGCAAGATGCAGTCGAGAGAGCAAGATGCAGTCGAGAGCTTTGGAATCCGGAAAAGCGCTGCACCAGCCAGGATGCAGAGAAGCAGACAGCTTGATGATCCTTTCGCCTGTGAGTCGATCCAATGCTTTCAGGCAATCGTGATCAACCGGCGTGGAGGGTGTTGATGGGTAAGAGGCAACTCAGTGATAGCATAAGCTGGCCGTGGTATTCCAGCAGCTGCAAAGCGACCTATGCTGTCCAGATGCGGTTTATTGCGTCTTTCGTGGGCAAGAATAAGTATCGTGCTTTTGCAGATAGTAGCTCTTTAGCGCGGAGCAGGCCGACGTCAAGGGCTCGCAATTACGATGGGCGGATACAGATACAGATAGAGAGAGAGAGAGAGAGAGAGAGATAGATACAGGCCGTCGGATACAGGCCATCGGATACAGGGTCGGATACAGACCGTCGGATACAGCCTTTGATGAAGCAGGACAGACTGGCTCACGTCTTAACGCCGCGCACAAGAAGTCTCCCTCTCTAGGCTGTTCGGCTTCTTGGATGCACGAGATGGTGATATCAGAAGAGGACTCCCGAGTCCCGGTTGGTGACCGAGGAGGGGTGCTGCAACTCTGGTTTGACAGAGGGAGGCGAGCAAGCCAGGTGGGGGGTGTTCTTTACAGTACTGCAAACTCGATACACGTCTACAAACAGGAGGCTGCTGTCACGGTATCATCAACAAGGGGGGGGTGGTAGCAATAGAGTTTCCGCCGTAACCTCCAAAGGTTCAAACTTCAAGGGCAGAAAGGGGGGAGGGGGGAGAGGGATAGGGAGGGAGAAGGGGAGGGAGAAGGAGAGGGAGGGAGAAGGAGAGGGAGGGAGAGGGCGAGGGAGAGGAGGAGGAAGGAGGGAGGGAAGAAGGGGAAGGGAAGTTCATCACAAGAGAATGCTTTACATCCTCTGTAGAAACAATATCAAAAGGCAATTGTTGTTGCCCTGCGGTCAGGTCCAGGTTTGCGGGACGTCTCTGGGCCGTCATGCCTCCGTCCGTAGTCCAAACCATTTATAAACCTAAGCTATGAGGTTTGGTGATAAAAATATGGTCTTGACAATGTGACTAATTATTTCCATGGCGCCCTACGCTGTCCATCTCGTCCATCATCACCATCGACTCCCCTCACACCCTCTTCTTGTCTTCTCCATCTAAGTATGGAAAAGAGGATTCTATCGATAGCACCGGATTATTCATCCCTCGACATCCCTCGACATCCCTCGACGTCCACTCCACATCCACTCAACATCCACTCCACATCCACTCCTCATCCACTCAACATCCACTCAACATCCACTCCTCATCCACTCGAATGGGGGCCTACGGGAGTCGGAGTGGGATTGGGAGAGGGAGGTGGGAGAAGGTCGGCGAGAGGTCGGCGGGAGGTCGTTTCTGGCTGGCGTCAGCTCGTGGCAGCCCAAAATAACACGGACTAGCCAGTCGAGCGGCGTTTTCTCCCCTTGCAGCGTCCGGCAACGACCCTCGATGGCAAAAGGTGGGCATTGATTTGAGTGGACGGTCCTCTTTTGTACCTGCGTACCAGCCCCAAGAGGGTTGGTGTGTACGACTTCAAACAGAACGGCTCCTGGAAACCCTGCCATCCAAAACCCTGTCATGGAAACCCTGTCATGAGCTGCAGGGACATTCGTTGTTTCAGGTCAAGACTTGTTCATATCTTATCCATAATACAATTCATAACTTCATATCTCGTGCCTCGTGTTCATTAATTCTTTTTCATTACGACCTCGCCATGGCTAATGCAATGTCGTAATGCATATGGCTGCATATTTGAATAGCAGTGACGGACGTTGAAGAGGGTGCGGTGCTTCGCAAAATGGAAATCCGAGATCCTTCGACCTGCACACTGCGCAGTCCAGACGGAACTTTTATTCATTTCAATATCGAGGCACAGCACAAAGCAGACTCGGTAGTGAGCCGATCGTCCATAGCCAATCAGAGGACTGAATCCGACTGCTGACATGCACAACTCTACAACTCCGTCAAGAATCACCAATTCAGGCTCGTCTGCCCAGTCTCTGCAGCAAAAGAAAGAGTACGAGAAGAAAAATAACCTGATCAATGATCTTCAGGCTGCCCATGCACAAGACTTCAAGATTCAGGACAGAGCGTCGAAGAGAAGGTAAGAGCCACCTTTCACGTCGATGAATTCACCGATGAATTCACCTCTGTGCGAGTGCACAGCTCCCCTCTGGCCCTCCGTCGCACAAGCACCCTCACACAAGCACTCTCATACATGCACCCTCACACAAGCCTCCACAACTTCACAAGCCTCAAGTTTGATGTTTCCAGAGAACTCCCGACCGTCAAACCCAAACCTGTCGCATCGCGGTCGGCCCCAAAACCTGAAATCCAAGGGGCGGAGTGATCAGAACAAAACACCAACTTCAACATCTCGAACAAGCTCGTCTACAGAATTCCCATCGTGACAACCACACAACTTTGTTGGAAAGAGGACCTGTCCAGACTCCAGACAAAACTTCAAAGAGCCTCGTGTGCGATCATTCATCGGCCTCATCGCATGTCCTCCGAGCTCCTACACCCACCACAACATCGTTCGCCCGAGTTCCCCTTTGCAGACATTTGCTGCGGCTTTGCTTTCTGATTTCGTGCAGACATGCAACCATCACAGGACATCCCCCGTGAGGCACCCGAGGCACCCAAAGGCACCCAAGGCCTGGCGGAGAATTCCACTCGTTCGTGAGACAGTCATTCTTCGTCAGCGCATCGGGAGAATTTCTTCATGTCGTGGCTGCATATCCGCACCTCCATCACGACACAGCCAGCCGAGCATATCATATCAGAGACAATACTTCCCTCCTGCTCCATTCGTCCTGAGATGCTCTGAGAAGAAAGTTGGAGATTGCCTTTAAGCGCTCGTTCATATGGTCATTTCTTCCCCTCGTCTTCGTTTGCCCATTCAATCTTGATCAGGTGCACAAAGGTTTGTCGCCAATCGTGGGGTGTTGAAGCGCGCGGTATTGTTGGTCGTGGGCTGGGTAAAGTGTCTGTGATGCAAAGTGTTCGTCTGAGCCAATGAAACGTGGCGACCGAGCTCGATCTCTTGCATAGAGGGCGAATCGACGTTGTACATCTACAGGCTCGTAGCGTTTGGGGAGATGAAGAAACTTTTTTGCTAGACCCCCTCGTGAACGACAATCACGTCAAGCACGTCAAGCACCGGGAGTTGGAAAGTCAAAGAGTGAGGCTCAAGTGCTCCAGGGCTCAAGCTTCCGTGGAGACATTTTCACGTGCTATGCACTTGCTCGACATCTCACGACCTCTAGGCATGTTTTACGAGTCAACGGCATCAGTAGTAGTACCGAAGCCAGCTTTGCTAGCGCGATTTGGTCCTGGTCTGCAAATCTCTTCATTGCACCACAAACGTTGAGTGGGCTATTGTATGCGACGAGACCACTCCACAGAGCTTCGTCATGAGGCAAGAATAGCAGTCGATTTCTAGAAGGACACTAGATCTCCGAGTAGAGACCAAGTTAAGGTCCTCTCCATGTGAATCCTCTGGATATGAAAAGCTTGCCCACCATCTACGGATTCCCGATGAGGAGAATGGTGGTTTACTAGACGTGCTCGCTACTTGAATGTTCATCTCATGATTTACAAGCAGGAACATTCCCACACTGGATGTGAAGTATGCACCACAATCTACCCTTCCTTGCCAGATCTCATTCGTCCTAGAATAACATCCACCAACACCTCCCCGCCATCCCCTCACATAACCTCATCTGTGACCCTATTGCTCCTCCAGACCGTCCAACAGACCACCACGATACCCGTCACCTCCCGCTCCGTGCCTCATACCACTTTTCGTGGGGTGCTTTCCTCTCTTTTGCGAGTCGCCGCGTGCTTGCTTGCTTGTTGATCCCTCGTGTCATAGCGCCGTGATGCCGATGCTGTAGGATTCGGTTTGGGAAGGGTTATGCGAGGATGGGGAATCGTGGCGTGTGCGGCGAAGAGTTGAAGGAGATGGAACGGGTTTATTCCTGGAGGAAAATTATCGTGGTGAATTGGTTGTGGGATGGATGATGTATGGAGGTCTATCACATGTTGGGATGAGGTTCTGGAAGGGCTATTTTTGTCGATGGGGGAGTGAGAGGGCGTGGGATGGGAGGGATTATAAGCATAAATTGTGTCCTCGTGTATACTTGTATAGAGGATGGCATCTTGAGTTCGGAGGGCTCCGTGGCTCTTCCCTCATACAAAGATGTCGAGATTGAGGTGGGAAGTTACGAGATTTGAGAAGGTTGAACGGAGCCGAGGAGGAGTTGAAGGGGGAGACGTCTATTTTGCAAGAGCGTGCGTTAATCCTATGCATACACGATTGTTTAGTTTCTTGGAAACTGGCAGATAGTCTGTAAGATTGTCGCTTGGATTCTGGGAGAACAAGTTGTATTCTCTACTTCTTGATAGGAGAATCACGTTAGTGCTGGGATGTGCTTATGTCTTTGACGCACGCTCTCACTGATAGATAGCTAGTAAATAAGTGCACAGGCATAAGTAAGTGTACGCGTATCTCAGACACTCTACATACAATTATCTGCCTCGTAGAAGAAGATAATCACCAGGCAAGTAACCAGCTTGTCTAGAATAAAACCAAGACATATTGGGGAATTTCCGGCTTGATTCTCACTCACGATGATTACTTCTCTGTCTTTGGTGCCGGGTGGGTGGCTTGGGGATTTGGAGGATTTTGAAGATGGAATATGGCGGAGGATTAAGTAGAGGGGGTGGATAGGGAAGTATGGAGACATGGATGGGAAGTCTACTCACGCGTCGTATCTTTGGGAAGCCGTATCTTTGGAAAGCCTGCTGGTCGAGGATGTTGGTGAGGTAGAATTTCCTTGTACCGCAGCAGCCTTGACATAACCTAACGTGTGGGTGACGCGTGAATGTGAGGTTGTGATCCAGTGGGAGAATACCAGGGAAAGACAAACTGTAGCACTGTGCTTGTGTGGGTATCTCTCGTGATGCAAACATGTTGCGAAATGCTTGCTTATTTTCTGGTCACTTTCTCAAGTCACCGGCTGGTGGGGGAGCATGCGTCGAAACTGTAGATACATTGGCCGAGAAATCTTGTCTAGCGTCTTAATTATGGAGGGGATAGTAGAATCCATTGTCCTATCCTATCTAGGGTATTTAAGTTCATCCTCCTAATCTAAGGATATTATAGTCAATTGTCCTACAATACCTAGGAGAATCAAGGGGCGACGTCCGCAGAGTTTGTCCTAAAGTTTTACCATGATGATATATGATTGTTGTGAGCAGGAACTCTCACTCGAGAGTTGTGTCATTGTTGAATTGACAGTTTAGGTATTTGACTCTAGTGGCTTTCATTTTTTTACTCGATACTGGCCCAAGGAGTAAGTGATGTAAGTTTACTCTGTGTTGACTTGCCGAGTCGACCGATTCTTACTACGCAAGAAGGTAATGTTTTGCTCCTTTGGCATTATTATTGCAAGCAAAGCTCGAAACCTAAGCCTAAATTCCGCAAGGGATTTGGCAGCCTTTTCGGTGATGAAGAGACTGACTGCATTATTAAAGATAGTCTCTCTCCCATTTCCTTGATCGCAGTATTTTCTCATCCACTCATGAACACCTATACTAGCAACTCGGCTTTATATTAAATAAAGTCAGGGCAGATCTACGAGATCACTTATGCTCATACCACTTCATGTTGGTTCAGAAGTAGATATGGATGAGTGGATATGTATTGCTCGTTCTACTAATAAGGCACGGGGTTAGCAAAAGAGCATGTCTTGAGGGGATATATCCACACAGCTCTCGCATGCACACACCTCATGTACATAATACAGTATAATACCACCACCACTGCTTGCCAGCAACCAGAAGATTACTAGCAACAAGTAGGTGTTTCATCCAATATCTCTCGACGAAGAGGATTTCCCATTTCCAAACAAGACCCCTAATGATGCCTTACTAACGTACCGGTAGTCCCACAGAAATCCATACCTAGGATGACCTCATTTTTGGGCCTCGCCTTAGCCACTCTACCACATCAACGGCCCTTGATTAACGAAGAAACAGCCTCCTTGGCTCGGTTCTCGAAGTTCAACCCCGGAGATTCGGGCCACAACCCACAAAAGGCATCAAGCATTGATGAGAAAGTTTCCATCCCACGTGGAAGTCTGTCTGTTCGCATAAAATAGCAGATATTGGTCAATATTGCTTGACGAGTGCTCCCTTTCCAACATTCTGGGATTTTGCGGCGAGGGGAAGAAAAAAAGCCACCTCACATCTGCGTCATTCCCCTTAACTGGAAGTGCGAAAACGAGACCATCCCCATTTGATGAATTGGCAATACAAAAGGAAGAGTGGGGAGATGACTACGATGTTCTATCTCTCAACGATCGAGCCCGCCCTCCAGACGCGCACAAACTAGACAAAGACTTCATAGGGATGGAGGACGGATACAAGAGAGCTGAGAGTATACTTAGGCATTGGCTTCTCGTCACCTAAGGATACATAGCGCAGGAACTGCCTGGTCGGTGGCTGGAAGATTTGAAAGGCTACCCATCAGTGAGGTTTGAATGGAGAAGAAAGACTGGCGGGGGTGCCTTAGGCAATGGTTGTTTATTGGATTGCCAGTTTGCAGTGTCGAATCTCGGTGAAATATATGACAATGTTGGAGTTCAAAAGACTCAACATTTGCGCTGGCCAGGCTTTAGAATATTATGACACCCGCTAATTCACTGTCCTCACGTTTGGTAGGGTGCCCAGAACTCCAGATCATGGATAAAAAATGGGGTGCACCGCTCAGTTCTTCGTTGGAACTTTTCAAGTGCTGGGCTGGCGTGAGAAGTAGCCTGGTTCCCGGTGGTAATCTGTGAGTCAATAGCCGGATGATGTAAGAAAAGGTTGCGTGAACAGAAATTGGGGGATTGGGGTTGATATCACAGGGATGGGCTATCTAAAAAGGAAGAGTCATGAGGACGACCCCGGAGATGGAGGGATATGTTTGTGTTGGTATGTAGAGGTCAGAACTTATGGAGTGAGTGAGTAGCCTTTGGGGCATTTGTTAGACAATTCTATGAGGGAGAAGCGTGTTGGGCTGATTCTGGTCAACGTAAAGAAAACTTCAGTTGATCAAACTTTTTTGCGAGCAAGTGGTTTGCCTTTGTCACTATTTGCTATTTTGTAGTATCCCATGTCATTTATTTGGATTCACAAACCTCATCCACTTTTCTCGGTGTTTGCACAGAGACAAGAGCATAAGTAAACTATATTAAATAAGCAGCACACCCTCCTCCTCGATCTATGTAAAAATTGTTCCCTGTATATGTATACCCACCAAACGAACCCAAATCCACCTCTTCTAAACCACAATAGGCTTCAGGCAATTCTTCTCACCGTCACCTTCCCCAGTGGGAGTCTCTTTGTAAAGGTGAACAGATCTCGCTTAACTTTCCTAAAGTGGAATAGCTCACAACCAAACCATATTGGAGCGCATTCACGCCATGAATGTTGAAGATATGCCTCACTTACGTGTCCAGAAGAAGTAAGGCGCCAAAAGGGGCAGGAGGCAACACACATATATAACAACATCGCAATCCAACTTTTTCTTGCTCCTGTTTTGATATTACAACCATCGATGCGCACAATTATGTTTCTACAGCACAACGCTCTTGTACTTACAGCTCTCTTGTTGTTCTTTTGAACTCAGCTCTTTGCTACAGAATATTTTTTGTTCTTTACAATACCAGCCATCACCACCCACAATCCTTTCTGGTTGTCACAATTCATCACCCGTGTATGTTTACAGCTTTCTTGTGGGTCTAAGTCTTTGACACACGTATATCTCCTGTACACAACAAATCTCCAGTACCTATCATCAATCTTGGTACTCTCATTGCTGCTGGCTGTACAGCTATCAGGAGACCTCTTGTGCACCAGGTCAGTGTTCGATCTATCACTCTTAGACTGATGTTTCTTGTATTTTTTGTCACTCACCCCAAGTAATGACCATGTGCAAACCTGCATAGGAAGAGCTTTAATGAAATCTCATAGCACACCTGCTTTTATCTCAAGCAACATGCCTGGTAGAACCTTGCTAATCATTTTACGGTACCAAAGTGGTTTGCCGACCAGGATGCCTCCACGCCCAAGAACAAAGACGGAGACTCGGCTCACGAAGAAAGAGATTCGAGAAGGAGTCGAGGGAAACCCTCACTACACTTGCACCAATACCAACCACAGTGGGTGCAGTGTAAAGACACACTTGAAGTCCATGAAGTGGCACTACAAGGAACGACT
Source organism: Hymenoscyphus repandus (assembly GCA_001414415.1). Lineage (NCBI taxonomy): Eukaryota > Fungi > Ascomycota > Leotiomycetes > Helotiales > Helotiaceae > Hymenoscyphus > Hymenoscyphus repandus. The sequence goes on from LLCE01000005.1 coordinate 359,463, forward strand.
CCCGCCCAGTAACTACCACGGCCCTTACCCACAACGAGTTTTCGGAAATCCGAAGTGGGATCATTACTACAGATGGTCAAATGAAAAGCTCTTCACCGACGTCTACGATCGGATCTCGGGCGCAAAAAATACGGGGATCATCTTGCAGTATCTCCCGTACATTGACGACAAGGATGGTCTGATTGCGATCTCCCTCTTTCTCGACAACAACAACGTTCCCTATGGTGGAACAATCAACGGACGAGGTGTCAATCAACTTGACTCTCTGCCGAACTCGAGCGAAATCATCGCTCAACTGAACCAGATTGTGACGGGAGGACCAACTGCTATTCTCAAGATGAGCAGGGCCGTGGTTGGTCCAGCTGGAAGTCTAAGCGACCTCCCTTACCCCACGTCTCGTACCCACTACCCTTACTTCACACTTTTTGACAGACTCCCGATTGAGCTTCGAGCTATGATTTGGAATCTGGCAATTCAGGATCTCGAGCCACGAGTCGTCCAGCTCTTCCTTCAGCGAGGACTGATCAAGTCGACAGCGGTCAACCCCACAATCCTTTCCGTCTGTCACGAATCACGGAGGATCTTCCTCAAATCCACTGAATGGGCACAACCATTCAACTCCACCCTCCTTCCTACCGCCACCACAGATAACGACGGCGATATCAACATTGCCACAGTCCCTGCCACCAAAAAGGTGATCCCCTACAAATGCACCATCTGGATCCGCGCAGCCACCGACACCCTCCTCTTCAGCACCCGCAGCTGGGTCTTCTCCACCCCTACCGCTCTCCTCGAGAAGATATCCAAGGAGAAACAACCCTGTCTCACCCTTATCAAAACCGTCGCTCTGTCCCGTACGAACTTTGAGCGCGACTCCAAACTCCCAGCCATCTTCCGTAACCTAGCGAATTTCACAGCCCTCACCACCCTACGGTTAGTCTGGGACACTGAGCTGAGTTTCGAGCCACACATGACAGTTATTCGGCCTGTGCCAGCGAATGCGGAGGCGACGCCGGAGGTGATGAAGTTGTTGAAGTTTCGGCTGGTGGCGCAGAGGCTGATGTTCAAGGGTGATCAAGATCGTGTTAATGAGGTCTTGTCAAATAATGCAGAGGCAGAGGAGGTTGTTGAGAGGTTGGAGGAGTTTGGGGTCTGGGCAGGGAAGGTGGCAAGTTATGAGTACTGAGGGGTTCTTGGGATATGGGAAGCTTTGTGATGGCTGCGGGTAGGTCATTTGCTTGTTTTGCTGAGAAAGCCACGTAACATTAAGCATAGTAGTAATAAGGTTCCTTTTCACATAGACCGAAAATTGATATTTTAATATTATCCTTCGAAAATTGATTAGAGGTAACATGAGATCAGAGAATTGTTCCTGAGGATCTGCACCTCGCCCAACATTGCCATGATTCAGACGCGAGTGAAAGGCGGGTTAGTGATAGAGAATGATTTGTCTTGGATGGTGGAATTTTAGGTGGCCTTGATAATAGTAAGTGAGACCTCGGGTCAAAAATCTGCGTACACTACTCTTTGATTTTTTTGTATATTACAATATAACACGCTTGATTATCCTCTGATCTCTCGGAGAATAATAATTGATATCCTTTAAAGGATAAAAGAATAACTTATATAATCTTCGCCTCTATAATACACTAGGTCAGAGGGTGCCTAGCTGCACCTAGAGTTTTGGTGGATGCTTATACTACCAAAGACTAAACATCAGTAATTAACAGACTCATGAGAATTGTAACCGAAAGCCGAAGGCTGAAAAGAGTTTCTTTATGGCATTCTCGGTGATTACATGGTCCTGCATCATGTTGTCTTTAGAAGAATTTGTAAGTTGAAGTTCAGATCCTAGGCCCGGGAGCTGTTATGGGCGACTTCGGAAAGACTGTTGCGGTCTTTCCTAAAATCTGTTGAATTATCGCCAGTAGTGACGCTCGTGAGTACCCTCGAGCCTCAAGCTCACTTCTTGCACTCTTACCATTTGTGATCCTATACGCTATTTATGAATTTATCCAGTACCACCAAAGCGTTGATTTTCACACACATTTCAACACAGTCTAACAACGCAAAATATCAAAAATGATATTAAATTTTAGGTATCTAACTTGTTGATTTTAGATATTTTTCGTAATTTTGATACCCTTTTTGACTATTGCATTTTTGAACGGTGGCAATATGAAAAGTGTCATACATTTGTGACTTAGACGTTTTATACTATATTTATATGTGAAAGTACTCCGTAGCGGTTGTGCCGACACTAGTAAATTTTACATGAATACCGAATAATCAGGATGGCATAAAATTGCTACAATAATTAAGCTCTAGTACCTGTCTATAGATACTAGAAGACATATAAGTGTGAGTGCTAGAAAAGTGAAAATACTGAAGTTTAAAACTAAAATATTATGATACTTTTGAGGGGTTGAAAAATTTCTGTGGCATATTTGATCTTGTCCGATCTAACAATACACGGTCATTATACTACACACGATTCTCCTCAGGGTATTGTATGAAGGCACGGCTGCTTGAATCCATCTAAAATAAAAGACACTTTCTCTCTTGACAAACGATGGTTCCAAAAATTTACTACTGTCACTTTCATCAAGCTGCAACTTTGACATACTTGTGTATCATTTTATCTTAATCGGCAGAGATAACGAACGGCTTGTCTCCTACCAATACCTCGGCAATTTCTGGAGGGCTTTTTTCCACCCTGTTGAGATTGTTGAGTTTTGGAGTTGGCAAATTTCAGCCTCATGTTGGGTATGTGGTGTAGAAACATCCTATCTAGTCTCAATGCCAACTTGAGTATTTTGAAGGAAGATGAATATGACCTTCTCTGAGTGTTACAACATCTTATCATACATACCGCCAATACTCCCTAACGGTCATATGTGCTATGACAGTTTCTACAAATTACCATGACAGATGTCTTCGGAACGTATACACGGGAAACAGCTATTCGTTTTCTAGAGTCACTCAATAGGAATGCCATTCGAGGCTCAAGATTTAAATAAAGTTCAAGCACACTTTCAGAGACCAAAAATAAATTAGAATGTGTAACAAGAAAACGAGGTTACGATGTGGCGTTTATGAAAACGATGAATGACAGGGTTAAAATTGGTCATGTAGACTGACAAGCGTCACCTAATACATGGAAAATCCGAGGGGCACTGGCAGATACACCTTGGCGTTAAATACAATACGGGAAAGATGGCCTACTCGGCGACTCGCGAAAGGGACCTCCGCAACTAAACCACATCAAACAAGAACCATCCGGTTTTATGGAGATAATGATATCTAAGATATGACACTCACAACCTTTGCTTTCGAATGTCCTATATCCGAAGTTTGAGGGCCTTGGGATCTGGTCGCGGTCGCGATCCAGGCTACCGAATTGAAAATGAGGCTCTGTCCTACAGCCGGGCAGCAATCTTTTGATATAGGTCTATCTAGATCTCTATGAACCCTCTGGCCCTCTAAGATAACTGTTGCCTATTTCTGGTTGGATGTAATATGCTTCAAACTTCCTCGGCCTAAACGGATCACCGCGGGAACTTGAGGCGTGGATTTCAGTTTCCAAGGCGAACACCTAGCTACTACGATAGGTAACCATATCCTTTCAGCGTCAGCGACTCTTTTGTGAGTTAAGAAGTAGGCTTCGCTTGTTGTGTCCCCACACTTCTGTAACCGAGATTTGTTTACCATAACCCTTTGATACTAATACTGCTACATCTAGAACCATGTAAGCAATGTAAGAGGGTATCACATCATAGAAATAAAGCTATTTGGGAAAATCCATGTGCGTGCTGGTCGTTGTGGGCTGGCTTTTTCAAGCCTAGAGTTGATACATTTCCGCCAGCGGATATTGGGTGGCTTGATATTAAGCGCTCCGCAATTGATTTAGAACGAACATAACATATACCTCAAGTCGAAATCACCATTACTTAACACTGCTCGTGTCATTGTATCCTAAAGCTGCTACCTAAATCTGCATCGAAAGCTTACCGAAATTACAACCTTCGCAAATCATGTCCAGTGCAGCCAGTTTACTTCACGGCCGCGTATTTATTGAAGAGTTGAGTGATGCAAGCATCGCAGGACCAGGGGTAAGTCTTCATGTAAGCTCCCATACATACAACTAATCTCTCACAGGTTGTCATCGCATTCATAGTAGTAGGCATATCGACTGTGACTGCATCAGTTGTATCTCTCTGACTGCAACGAAAGATTGAGCAAAATAATTCATCGCAACTTCCTAGGAACAGCGTGGATTCTCTCAAAACTCCCTGAGTCAAAATCTGGGCTCAAGTACTCGAGAACTTCCTCATACAGCTATCCGACCAGCAATTGATCCTAGGGCTGGTGTTACTCATTTGCACCTTTTTCGAATATTATCCCAAATCTCTGGGTGGCAACGACAATTCTTGGCATGCTGAAGATGTCGCCTGCTTGTCCGAACGACATGTACTAAGACTTCAGTGACTTTGCTTTAAGGACACCATCAATTCAACTCTATCATACATTAAAGTAGAAGCAAATTAAATACCCTCGGAGGTATCAGAGAACCATCTTAGTTGTCTTAACCAGGCCGATTCTTTTCTCTTATATAAGCGAGACAAGAAAATTACGCCCCTGTTAGAGGTAGAATTTTGCCTCAGATTCTCAGTATCTCTACTATAGTGCTCTTGATGATCGCTGGCGGCACTGGTACAGCAAAAGCCACTGTAGGCTATCCGAGTTTCATTGAGATGGCTTTTTCTAAGCGTTTGGCCTTTGAATCCAGACCTTAGGTTAAAAATCTGTATGCACTACACCTTAATTCTCCTGGATATGATAAGATAACCCGCTGTATTACTATTAAATGTCTAGGAGAATAAACATAAGTATTCTAGATAGGAGAGGAGAATGATTATTATTATTTTTTCTTAAACAAAACACTATACTATGTAAGAGTTTTCGGATTATTATATAGATGTATCTGTAGCTTTGAAGCACGCTTTTACCAAAAGTCCTCACGGCTGACCTGCCTCACAAATTGTTACCGAGGTTTTGAACATTCCTCCCTTAGTGAAACTTCGCGCCATGATGGTACGAGACATCGTGAAAGGGCTTTGAAGCATCCTCACTCAAACCTTGCTAAATTTGACTTCCAGATCGAGAACCAAAACTGAACGTGAATTTGGAGAAAACTTTGTGAGTCTGGCCAATTCGGACAGAACAATGACACCCCGGCAGCGGCCTATCCGAAGCCAAGGGGTAGTAGTTGATGGCACTTTGCAACAAATACTCTTATCTGAGCAATGGCTTTCCCACTAGAGCACCAGGTGAACGGCTCAAGGTCGATTTGCCTCTTCAAACATTTCTCTGTGTCCCGTGGTTGATTTCTAGTACAAAAATCCCACAACTCGTGCCTCCTGACCTCTTCCAACACCAGTAATACCTTACGATGAGCGAGAGGCACGAGCCACAGGTCTCAGGCGTAATCATTGGCGAAGGTAACTTCCCGAGCGATCAACAACATTATGACAGTCGCTGGAAGTGATTGGACTGTCAGACTTTGAAGCAGGAGATCCTAAGCCTGGCACATGCACGGAACATGCAAGAAGCAGAGCTATTCAGTATCCTTGGCCACGACCCCAGGACGGGGAGGGCGAAATTTATCAATATGTATGGAAGCATGCTCATCGTTCTAGAAGGGACAATCTATTGGATACAGGAGGAGCTGGGTGTGCCGCAGGACCCGGTGTCAGGATGCCCTTGCTGATGCGTATTGGTAGAGTGGCAAGGTTGAATGGGCAATGGAGTGATGGGCTATCAGTCCACTGCATATCATTTGTGGAAGAGATGGTGGTGCGTAAAACAAAGAATTGTAGCAAGTATATTGCTGGTAAGAAAGATTGCGTTCACAGAGAGTTAAGGAATTTAGTCTCAATAGACTGCAGAATACAATTCAAAGCAATAATGGTTCATATGTCCCTCAATGTTACTTTGTCCAAGCATTGAGATACACATACCCGTGAACCAACGAGCAACTTTTGAGCAAGAATGTGGACGTTTCAAGGTTTTCCCAATACTTGTTGTGTCTTACAGGGTATTTCTCTCTTGAGGCACCTTTCGATGGAGCAAAGTTCACACCGGCGTCTGCGGCGTCTAAAGTGCCAGTCCCACAGCCACTTGACCTGCATCGTGGGACAATGGCTGCATTTGATTTGCTACAATATTTTGAGAATTTCATGACATATCTCCCCACATCTTTTTTTCAAGGAATAGACGGAAAACATTCTTCTAGAAGCCTTCGAAAGCTTCCATTGCATGGAATCAGCCTCTCACACTTGTGATCGATGGCCCATCGAAGATCGAGGGAAAAACGCCTGTCTTATAGTCAGCCTCGACCGTCACAACTCTAAGCGACGTATTTTCCGCCCACAAGGCTTGAAGCTCGCAAATCTTGCCACAGCTAAATGAGAAATCTAGCATCTTTGTTCTCGAATGTTTTTCTGATGTTGTCTCTCAAAGAGATTGAACTAATGCTCGAGGGGTTTAATTGATGAAGGTATCAGGAAACATCATTCTTCACACCAGCTAATACACCTTGATCGGACTTCGTCGTCTTGCGTATAAGTGATTTGTTGATAATAGGTATTAGTGAGCCAAGTCTCTTCATGGTAAAACCTAGTCGAGAATATTGAACTTCGACTAGCTTGTGATGTTACACCGAAGCCATGGCTGCACATGAATGTCGCTTGTCATGTACATGCGGATGAACCCCGTCCTGCACGAAAGTCCCTCGCCAAATTCGGAGCGTGGGATGGGACGTGGAGGTCATGCTCTTGACATTTTGGCTGGCAGCTAGAAGGACTCCTCTTGCAAGTGGTGATACCATTTCTTTTGACAGATAGCCGTCTTTGGTCTCTTGATATTTGCACTCCAGAAGTTGGAGAGGACGTCCAGCTAGCAAAGTCAACGATGATAGTCGAATATCGAACAAGCGATGAAGGAAAGAAGGCCTGTTGAAAGAAACGGAATCTGGCTACACGAAAAAGCAACAACCCCCGCGCTCCACACTGCACTCTTACTCAAGCAGTCAAGGGGACGCGAAGACGAGACTGAAATAGGGGGCTTGTCTTAGAGGCCGAACTCGTGACGGCTGAATCGAATTGTAAATGGTGCCCCTCCTGCTGTCCTGCTCGAGATCTCGCCTTGTTCTCTGGTTTCGACAACATTTTAACAATTATTGTGCTGTGCACACCTTCGTTCCTTTGCTCTACTCTCTGACATATTCGTTTTGATCTTGCCCGAGTTCATTGCTGCGTGTCAACAACGGGCGAATCGGTCGTTGGTTCTTCGGAGCATTAGCCCTTCGTTGTGCCCCGTAATCAGCTATCCGGCTGTCGCAGTGTCCCGCCACTGTGGTTGTCTTTCACACGGTCCCGCTATTCCTGAGCCATTATCGAACGGCCGAATAAAAACTGTGTCGATGAGGCCGTCATTTCTGGAACGTACAGTCTCTCAGTACTATTATTATTGGTACTCGAGGAGAACGGAGGATCGAGGTAACGCGAATAAGCTCAAGCTCCAAGCTTAATCTCCTCGAACGACTGGGCGTGGGCTTCTACTCCGTACTTATCTTAAGCGACCCCGATACCCCACCTCTGTAAGCAAGCGCAGCGCAACGACGGACGCTTCGAATTTTTCTGCTTCACTAGAGTACCCGTACACCAACTGGCTGCTGCCCGGCAGTCCAGTCTTTTCGACCATCACCGGCGCCATTTCAAATCGCTCGTTTTGTCGCAGTGCCAGAACGCAGGATTGATGTTCAAGGGATTGACATCTCCAACTACAACACGGTCGTTTACGTCGAGTACCGCATCGAACCTCCGAGATCTCACCTCGGCCTGCAGTCGTCCATCCCCGCTGTCTTAGACACGCCCGCTAAGCTTCCTATCGACAATCGCTTTTATCGTATCTTATAACACCAGGTAGTGCACTGCAAGACACGTTGGATTAGAAAGGAATTTGGGCAAGATGATGGATTCTTCCGGTGTATGGGACAATCAGGACCCAACCCTATCGGGTCCGTCTCAAGATGATTTCAATCAATTCCTCGACATGGGCATGAATAACCTCAACGATTCGCTTCAATTCGACTTTCAAGACTTTGGCGCCCAGCATTCAGGCCAGACCGCACAATTGCTACATCGACATGATCATGGAGCAATGGATCATTCGGGGTTGGAAAATGGCCGGGGAAACGGTACAACGATGCAAGAGCATATGCCGACGATCACAACTGTTGCTAGCCATCCTGCGATCTTGGGTAGCACTCTCAATCATGCGCAATCGTCGAATGAGAGCCTGGTGGAATTGGATGCGCAGATCCAATACCTCCAGCACCAGAAACACCAGAGACAACAACAAATGCAACAACAGCAAATGCAGCAACAACATGGAAATTTCTTTGCACATAACAGCATGATCCCTCCAACGCCAAATAGCATGGAATTACATGCTGCCAGTTCTCAATTCTACCCTCAGAGCGATCCTCAGCAGCAAGCCATCTTCGAAAGATTTCGGATGCAAGTTAAAGACCAAGATGTCAGTAGCCTAAGACCCCCCCCCCCCCTCTTCTCAATTGTATTTTTTGTCATGTTTCGAAGAGTTTAAATTATCCTATATGAATATTAAATCTTACGTTCACTTAGATGGCTTTCACTCCACTCGTATCCCCAGCTGTTACACCTCTGGAGACCAGCTTCAACATTCCTGAATATACCATTCCAGGTGCCTACTTCAGTCCCCTGAGCTCCCCTGCTCTTCGTGCTCAGAACGAGCGTCAAGCAGCTCTATATGAACCACGATTTGCAGTTGCGGAGAACTCACCTATCGATACGAGCGTAGATTCCCATTCAGCCTCGACGAGCTCTGGTGCTTTATCAAGAAAGACTAGCAAGAAAGCAACTCCAAAACCTCGTTCAACACGTGCTGTACGTCAATCGCCGATTGTGAAACCCAAAAGGTCGAAAAAAGGTTCGTTAGTTGCACAAGCACTCGGAGATATTATTGAGCCATCACACACCTCTGCTCCTCATCCCAAAGATCAAAGCACTTCTATATCAGGGTTAAGCACGGAAGAGTCTGAGAATGGGTCGATATCACCTGAATATCTGTCTGAAATGGCACCTCCCCCAATACCAACACCAGGCTCTTCTACGAGATCACCTTATATACCTGCTCAGAAGGAGGATCCACGAAATCAACGACTCATCCTCGGCTCTCCAGCGACTCCTGCCTCGCTCATGCGCTTGACACAATCACCACAAATCAACGAGCCGGACGGTACTCAGAGCATGGATGTTGATGATCCGGAGATGGATGGCTTCTCGCTTCCAGAGGCCGCAAATATGTCGAAACCACAACTCTCGCGCCTTGATACACAGTCGGATGGTCAGATGACCCCAACTCTAAGCTCGACTGGTGCTAAAACACCTGGCTTTCAACCATTACCATCGCCAGCTTTCGCCCGTCCTACGTCGACTGCTTCAGCGAACTCAAGCCCCCTGATAGATGCCATAAATGGAAGTATGAATGGCCGAAAGTCAAACCAGGCTGGGGCTCGTTCCAAAAAGCGATCGAGTAGCTCAGTCCTTGCATCTCCAGCATTACTTCCCCGAATATCCCCAAGCATTAAGCCTCTAATATCAGGAAGTGGGAAGGTCTCGGATAATACAGCCTCGTTGTTATTAGCATCAAAGTCAAATTATCAAAATATCCTTGAGGGTAATCATCTACCAGGCGTATCCTATCCTTCGGAATTGTCAACCAATTTGACATCGAAACGAACTTCTCACAAAATTGCCGAACAAGGACGACGAAATCGTATAAACTCTGCATTGCAAGAAATAGCTACACTATTGCCACGAGGCGCTGGAAAGGATAGCTGCGGGGAGAAAAGTGGCGATGCTGGTGAAGAGAATGATGCCGGGGCGAATGCAAAGGGAGGTGCCCAAAGTGCGAATAGCAAGGCAAGCACAGTGGAACAAGCGATCGACTACATCAAGCAGTTGAGAGCAGATCTTGCGGACGCGAACAAAAGGGCAGAGGAAGCCGAGAAACGTTTGACCAGCACTTCGTGATTACGTTGATTGTAGGCTATTTGCTTTTGGAGTTAAGGATGTTGATGATACCTCATATGGGTTTTTGGGCAGGCAATGGTGATTCTGAGTTCATATCCACGGCGGTAATCTATAGAGAAGCATAGCGGGGGATTCGGAATATACAAACGTGCTCTGATGAATATGGCTATCTGGACTGTTCGTAGAAATGGCATTCAAACGATTTATGGCTGGAAGAGGTGTGTGAAAATGGATGTATCCTAGCATACGTTTGTAGATGACTGCCTTTGATTGAGACAACCCGAGCTTCTAGATATGCGTACACCGAATTGAGAATGCTCATGGTGCATCTAGTGACAAAGCTTCATTATTTTAGCTCTGTGAGTATCATATTATCTGTGTTCCCATGTCCCGTGCAAGTCTTCTGATTCTTTCAGACCTCCACGAACATGATCAGCAAATTCCAACTTCTCAAACACAGCTGAAACGTATTGTTGCTACATCATCATTCTCCCTCGATACCCGTCCTCGAACAAATGAGGTGCCCATATACCATCGAGCACTTCATCGCTCCCTCTAAATATTTGCATGTATCGGCCAGATCGCTTTTAACCTTTCACTCTTTCACAGTCTTGCCTTCAAGTACATCCTCATCCAACTCCTCCATCACCCCCAACACCACACTCAAACTCTCCATAAACCCATTCACCGCGACCCTCAGCATCCGATTTGTCGTCGCCTTATACTCCGTCCTCAACACTGTCTCAGCGCTGGAATGCTCTGGTGATACCGTCGAGAACGCCCTACACACAAGAGGCGACAACTCTTTATCGACACCGAGGGCTTGTAGCGCAATGGTGGCGAGGCGGGGAGTTGGGAGAGGAGTGTCGATTGTTCTTGAGAGGTGGTGGTGGTTAACATTGGATTTGTGTACGTGGGGGATGTATGGGGCGCCACTTACATGGAGCAGGGGAATTCGGCATCGGGAGGAGGCGTCATGATGCCTGTCGATGCACTGTTTATTTTGGTGATCAGGGACCTTTGTTTGGGAGCAACACTGGTTGTGCATGAATCTTGAGAAATTGGTGCGAGGGCCTCGTTTTGCAAGGGGGTCGCGATTTTACCTATATCGAAATCTTGCTAACTGGATTGGGCACAATAACACTTATATCCGACTAGAGAAATCCGGTCACAACTGAAGCAAAGAAGAAATACTTTATACATTTCATGTCGACTACCTTTCCCCTAACATACACATGATGACAGGGAAATCGAGGATAGACAATAGTACTTGAGTCTAGAACTCTCGGAGCATTCCGCAGGGCCTCAAGTTGGGGTTCTTCATTAGGCTTAGCGGAAGAATCGTTGCTATGGTAACGCTAGCGTGGCCATCCACAACCTTCGAATCGCAAACAGTCCAAGTTGATAATAAACTGACTACAACATCATCTTCTTTCTTCTACCTACTAAAGAACTTGAACATTTCTATTCCCGCACATTGAATTGCTTACATCCATCGAGTATGCTTTGACACCTAAGCCGTAATCCACAGTCGTATACGAACATCGAAACGCAGCTTCCAAATTTTAGAGTCGCACGATCTTTCCGTCATTATTAATTCGGAAGCAACGACCTGCCAGAGTGCAATTGACCGCAATAACCATCCTCAAGATGACTCCTGCCGTAAAGTATGGGCAGATTATCGAGTACATCCCAGGTAAGCTTTACAATCGCATCAGTTCTTCCCTCGCTGCGCTTTGGGCATCGTTAGCCAGCGCATCATCTTTACACATCATTGTTTGCTATGGATCGCTATTTTATCAAGAAATGGGCATCTTTAATAGACGGGAGTGACAACGATGAACTGGTCGCAAATCCGCTGTCACAGCGATGCCATGCAACAACGAACAACATCCTTCCATTTTCATGGCTAACATACACAGACCGATTATATCTAGCCTCATACACGACACCACCCACCGCAGACACTCTCTTTCCATACCCAGCTCGCCAGCCTACTCGAAGATCTCCAAATAAGCGCTCAGCAAGAAATGCTGAAGGTCCCTCTGTAGTTCTGTCTGAACGGGACAGTACACCGCCGCATTATTTCTCCGTCGACGACACCTTGCTTTATAATGCTTTCCACCACGACTTTGGACCATTACACATTGGACACCTCTACCGATTTGCTGTTCAATTCCATGATATTCTTGGTGCCCCTGAAAACAAGGAGAGACCGGTTGTTTTTTGGAGCAAGGCCGATGCGCGGAGTAAGCAAATTTGCATGCAGAGAGAAAATCCAAACGCTGATAATTTCAACAGGCAGAGCAAATGCTGCGTGCATTCTTGCGACATACATGGTTCTCATTCAAGCCTGGACGCCACATCTCGCCCTCGCACCGATCGCGCAAGCTGACCCGCCTCTGATGCCCTTCCGCGATGCAGGCTATAGCCAAGCAGATTACGGAATTACAGTACAAGATGTTGTGTATGGTGTTTGGCGCGCTAAGGAACAAGGATTCTGCGCCCTGCCTTCATTCGATCTCGAAGAGTATGAAAGGTATGAGCGGGTTGATCAAGGTGACTTCAACTGGTTGACTCCAGATTTTCTCGCTTTCGCGTCTCCACAACACAAGCCGGTTGAGCCAATAAAACCATCTTCGCCGCTCTTTGCATCTTTGCCAACCACTGTCAAGGAGGTTGGAGCACACCCAACCCTTCCTGGCCCTTTCAAAAATGTTTTGAGCCATTTCGCGGAGCGCAATATTGGTCTTGTTGTCCGTCTCAATTCAGAGCTCTACTGCCCATCGTACTTCACAGCGCTCGGAATTGAGCATCTGGATATGATCTTCGACGATGGGACTTGTCCAAACATGTCGACCGTAAGGAAGTTCATTAGATTGGCACATGAGATGATTACTGTGAAGAAGAGAGGAATCGCTGTGCACTGCAAAGCTGGTCTTGGCCGTACTGGATGTCTCATCGGAGCATACCTCATCTATCGCTATGGTTTCACCGCCAACGAAATCATTGCTTACATGCGGTTCATGAGGCCAGGCATGGTTGTTGGTCCTCAGCAGCACTGGCTGCACCTCAATCAAGGCACTTTCCGGGAATGGTGGGTTGAGGAGCAATTCGAGATCAAGATGAGAGAGAAGATGGCAAGCAAGGCGCCATCAACCCCAACAAGAATGAGCTCCAAGTCTTACACAGTGAATGCTCAAGTAGCAACACCTCCAAATGCCAGCAGACGGTCACCTCTGGGTGAAGTCGACAACGAGCAAAGGACCAGCATTGGCGTACAAGAAGATTGCCTACCAGCGCCAACACCAGGCCAGCCACGAAAGACAAGCAGAGCGGTCGATCGTCACCATCCGTATAACCGAAGCGTTTCGAATTACACTACCACCGAGGATGAGCGAACGATTCAGCGAGAGACTGAAATGATCTCAATTCACAGGTCCTCGCTGGACGATCCTGACGGAGAAGATGAATGGACAATGCGGATGAAGACTAGTCGGAAATCATCCCAATCTCCGGCCAGAGTTATGTCTCAATCGCCAAGCCGGGTACAGAGCAGATCCATTAGCCAGACGACTACCACGATCTATTCAATCGACAATGATAGTAGCAATGATATTGAGAATATTGGCTCAGGAATTCGACCAAAGACTCCCGGTACAATGAAGTCTGGTAGTGGTTCTAGCACTCTCAGCAAGGTGCGCGGAAGTCCAAAGCGAAGCGGAGACAGCTTAAGGGAGAAGCCCACAAGTGGTGTTCGAAAGGCCAGTGGAAGAATTGGTAGCCTCTCACACTCTAGCCCCCGCAAAGTGTCCGGTCTGTAAATGTGTGGTATTGCGATTGCATGAAAAGTCAGGCGTCAGTGAAGCATGTGCAATTGGGGTTGAGGGCGTTTTGTTGAGGGTCATTGTTTTGTCTTACCGTTCAGTATAATCCACTTTTTGCATTATTCGCTGGCTTGGATGAACGAATGGAGTGTTTGGGTCGCACTGCTTTTTGGGATCGGTCGCTTTGCTTTTTGCTTTACGGTGTGGATATCAATCGTTGGAGGATTGCTGTTTCAGGGTTGTTAGGGGCTTCTTTGCTTTTATAACGAGACATGAGCATGCATTGCATACATACGAATAGTAGAGAATCAATAAGAAAATCACAAATCACTAAAATGACTTGATAGGCGAAAGATAGTGATTTCACTTCTTGCTGAGCTATAAGAAGTATCATTGGGGTTTACAGTGCCACCCTAATAGAGTAGACGCAGAAGAAAGTGTCGATTGTTGACTCCGAATCCCCAATGTGGGATTGAAGGAAAGGGGGATCGAGGCAAGATGAGAAGAGAACACCATTCTGAGCCCAGGTACTATTCAGGAACTTACATTTAGATAACGTTACTTCGTTACTCCCGCCAGTGCTACCAGCGTTTTAGCATGCCTTCTGACTTGAAAGGAGGTTGAGGTACCATTAACAGACCGCTTTTAGAGTCCAGGGATAATATCAACACTAACCCCCAGAAGTTAAACACTCCTTTCCACCCCAAGATACATAGGTACATACCTGTCGAAATCCTCTACCCTTCCAAAAAAGCACTCATCGAAACCTAACTATAGTCATACCTGGCCACTTCTCTCTATATCACTCACGCTAGAGCGCGAGGCAAAGACAAATCCTAGTTACCTGTGTATATTATTCTAGAGAAGATAAGAGAATGACTTATATTCCGTTTTCTCAAGCAGAACTTTCTGAGTCACGTCTCCTAGATTTGTAACGACAACAGACTAGATTGCGCCCTGAGAGTCTGAGGGGACCAAGGAACTAGTCACTTTTATGCCTCTGGCTGGCCATATAGAGATCAGCCACGATTCACAAATTTCCTCATGTACCTCTGATGATTGTCAAAGTCGCTGACGTGTGCGTTCGTTCTATCACAAATTATCCTTGGATATTCCTGATTTGCCTCGACGACTCTTTATTATATGTAGCGTATTTCTAGATTTAGATCCTTACATGGAATAATGGGCAGTACTTTTACCGGAAAATAACAATTTTTGGAAAGCTCCCGAAGAGAAGCCTGGGGTTTCGTTGAATTTGCTATTTTTTTGTAGTCTAATTGAGAAAAGCCAGCGCGAAACAAAGCGGGAGAACCTGCATCAATCGTTCATGACATGAGGAGGTCTGGCGAAGAAAGTAAAAAAAGATGCTGGCTATCTCTAAGAGTCGCGGCAGTGAAATGGGAAATGGCGAGAAGTGCAGTGATGAATTAGAGTCCAAAAGCAAGCAAGTTGCGAATCGACCTCCAAAAAGCACTTCGTTGGCTCACCCTTTCAACAGATCTTCATCTGCCTAGACATGCAATATCCCATCCCGTTCCCATCTTCCGTGTACCCAGAGAACCAAATATCAACGCCGAAATCGACCATTTACTCCTCAGCCTTTGGCTCTGCAGGTGCAGCAGCAGCGGTCTCGGTCTCCTTTGGTGGTGCCTCTTGGCCTGCTGCTGGGGCGCTTGTCTCGGTGGCAGTTGGCTCAGCCTCGGATGAGGTCCAGAGGGTCTAAAAAGATGTTAATATAGATACCATTAAAATAGCTAGAAAGCCCCGTGGGAAGTTAAGGCTTACCAAGTTGTCTCTCAAGAGTTGCATGATCAATGTTGAGTCCTTGTAGCTCTCCTCGCTGAGAGTATCAAGTTCTATGTAAAAATTAGAAAACGGTAGTAATCAATCTATGCTTCACAAGAGACTTACCAGCAATGGCATCATCGAAAGCCTGCTTGGCGAGATGGCATGCTTGGTCAGGTGAGTTCAAGATCTCATAGTAGAAGACCGAGAAGTTGAGGGCAAGGCCGAGGCGGATTGGGTGCGTTGGTGCGAGGTCGGTCTGGGCAACTTCGGTAGCATTCTTGTAAGCCTCGAGAGATTTGTCGGCAGACTCCTTGCGCTTATCACCGATTGCGAACTCAGCGAGGTATCGGTGGTAGTCACCCTTCCTGCAACAGTATATCAGCGACAAACTCTCGAAAACTCTTGTTTCCCAACTCACATCTTGTGGTAGAAAACCTTTGACTCTCCGCTCTTGGCAGATGGAATCAAGTGTTTGTCAAGGACCTCGAGGATATCTTCGCAGATCTTGGCAAGTTCGGCCTCGATCTTTTGACGGTACTCCTTGATGAGGCCGACTTGCGACGAGTTTCCTTTCGACTCCTCCTTCTGTTCGATCGAAGTGACAATTCTCCACGAAGCACGGCGGGCACCAATGACGTTCTTGTAGGCCACGGACAGGAGATTTCGCTCTTCGACGGAAAGTTCTTGGTCCTCAGAGGCGACGGACTTCATGTTCTCCACCATTTCTGCGATCACGGTTAGTATTATGGATGATCCTCAATAATAGGATGATTAGCTCACCCTCATAACGCTCAGCCTGCTCAGCGAGCTTGGCGAGATAGACGGAATCTTCGTAACCCATGGTTGCGGTAGTGAGAAATGTGCTGCGGTTGATGTGTTAGCTGGGGATGATTCTTGAAGTTGAGGTTGAAGAAAGAAAATGTTGTCGCTCCTCCAAAGATCAGGTCGCTAGTGTGTGGTGACGTCCTGTCAGTTTTGTTTGGCCGACGCGACTATACACCCTCAAATGATGCGCCGGATAGCCACTTGTTACAAAACTTCTGGAAGCATTCACCAGCAGAAGTCTGTATGCAGTAGAAGTGACTTCAAATTAGTGTTGCCGACTAGCTCGATACCCCTCAGCCCATAGGAGGGGCAATCGCAAGCCTGGCGAAATCGCGGTGAATTGTAATGTTGATACAAGATCGACTACCAAGGTCCGCCAGACCCGAATCGATTGTGCTGATGTGTTCCGCAGACTCGATTGATGGCGGACGCGGTGTCCAGGTTCAAGGGGAAGAGTAAATGACGAAATGTAAAGGAGAGATTCTCACCGAATTGTTGAGTAAAGGTAATCTGCTGAGGCTGCAAGATATCAAGAGCGTGGTGTATGGGAGAGAAGGTGTATGCGACGTGTCTGTACACAGGCGATCTGTTGGGTGTGTTGTGTTTGAGAAAGTGAAGTTGAGGAGGTGGAAGGGGAATTTGGAGAAGTTGATGGAAGCAGCGATGCAGGCGAGGCAAGGCCAACCTCACGCTTGAAAAGGCGCTAGTGAGACCTGGTAGGCACGAAGCGACTTTTTGACCGCAGTCCACCAACTAAACCTGGTTTGCACCTGCAATTTGAAGCCGTTGCACTATCTTTGAAGAGAGAACTGTGCACAACGAGGGTGGATATTGGTAAGTGCAAGTGTAGATGAAATTAGTATTGATTTTGACCTTAATATCTCGGTCAGTCGGTGAAGTGTTATGTTGTTGTGCGCTTGTTTCCTGTGTGCGGAGTCGTTGATAACTGAATCGTAAATTGTAAAGAGTATGATTGGTCAATTATATAGGACTACACAGATCGGCTTTTGTAAACGCTATCACGCTACATCTATCTTCATTTCAAGTTTAATGTCTATTTATACAATTGCCTGCTTGGAGCTCGAATCGCCTTCTCTTCACTATCTTCTCCACGATTGTTTGTTCGCAGGGCTGACGACCCGATAGAGAGACCCTAGATCCTTGCCCTTGATGGCACACAGTTTCGAGGCTCATTGCATGATTTCGATCGTCACGAAAGACTTCACGGCCTAGGGAAAGCCTTGAGAAGACCTCGTTATTCACATTCACGCAATCACCAATAAAATTTGAAAAAAGTCCGCGCCAGTCCTTGAAACTTGCGCGACAAGCTAAGAATGTAGCATTGTGGCAGTGCTTGCTCAAGCCTGCCAACGCACCACTGTGACCTGAGCTTCGTTATGAAGGCATTATGCGGACTCTTCTGTCTAATAACATTAGCCGAATCATAGTTTAATGCATAAGATTTAAGTGTATAGTCGGCATAGTCTCCTAATAGGGCTTTGGCAGCTACTGTGAGAGATGGCCAAACTCGATCCTACGAATCACATGTTAAAAGTCGAGGGTTCCTTCTTTATGCATACTATGACTTTGATAACTTACCTACACCTCCTACCAAGGTAAAAGAATTGACCAAACTTTTGTCATTTCTCAAAATTCGATCCAATTTTTTCATGAATTCCATGGGCATTGCGGTGTTCTCTTCGTCTAAAATGAACAAAGCCATTCTAATGACCGGTCGGAAAATTTTCTAGAATCGAGACGCTGACGTCGTAGGTTGGTGCGGCTCATCGGCACTTTAACGAGCACGAGAATAGACACGAATTGTGCGACGGTGATGGAGGCACATTTTCCCTTGAAGATTAGTTGACATCACAGGTAAAGAGATTGACTTACATCTAAGCTCAGCTATGTTGAAGCTTTGAGAAGTCTAGGACTAAGTCATAAAATGCTTGAGCTGTTCTGGTGTTCAAAGTCATATGATAGGTCACATGAGCCACTAGCTCTTCATCGTTGTGCCTCAGGCACAAGGGAATCTCTCCACTTTGTCATCAACCAATCACGATCTTGCATGGGACAAGCTCTCTTCCAAGTTGCGTCCACGGGTTGCTCTGCAGCATAAGGTCACCTCACAGCACCCCTCAAAGCTATATAAGGACACATCCAACCCCTCTCTCTAAACTCATCACCAAGCTACAATCATGTACCGCCAATCCATCATTAAAGCTGTTCGCCCAGCGTTCCAAACCCGCGCCTTCTCAATCACCACACGAACCATGGCTGCCGGAGACACTGGATCCGTGAGATCAGGCGGTATCGCATCTGGGTACTTATTCACTTCTTGCTTGAGATTTATTTAGGAGCTACGGATATGCTGACAAGTCAATGCGATGTACAGTGACGCCTTCAACAGACGCGAGAAAGCCAACGAGGATTATGCCATCCGCATGCGAGAGAAGGAGAAGATCACCGAGCTCCGAAAGAAGGTTGCTGAGCAACAAGAACACTTGAAGCAGCTGTCGGACCACATGTAAGGACACTCAACCTCGAAAAAGAATTATATATTTCTTCAGTGCATCCTGAGGAGTCCTGCTAACGGATATTCTTTGTGCAGTGACGATCTATCGAAAACCTCAGGTGGCGAGCAGAAGTAAGTACAGCCTCGCTTTATAGCATGCTGTTGGAGGAACTGCGTTATTACTTGCGTTTGCATCGTTTACCGAGCAATGCTGAGTCACTACTCATACAGCTGAGATGGCAAACGGGATATCGTATAGGGAAAAGAATGGTGTGGCATGAGAGGATGACTACGGTCGATTGTATACAAGGGAAGGAATTCTACATTTGCATGTTTTTATTAAGGAACTCGCCCGAAGTCGATTCGTTATAACTTCTCGTACCCTTTAGTTTTTCCTTGACTATCGTACATTTTAACTTCGCCAGTTTTGTGATGCAAATTGAAAAATGTTATTTCTGGGCTCTGAGATAGAAAAAAAATTCATGACCATCATATGCTGCTACGCAGCCCGAGCCTCTCGTCTCAAAACAATACAATGGACAAATAACGCCGGCCTCAACTACCACCACGTATCCTAAATTACCGCCTACCAGCAATAGACCGATAGAATGATTCAGCTGTGTCGTTTTCGAGGCTTCCATAACCATTTGACCCAATGCTCTGGCCAAGCTGTTGAGCTTCAGCAATTTTAGCCTGAAGTAATGTGGCATTCTGATCGATCCACTGCAGTTGCGAAAGATGATCATTCAAAACTCGGACGATGCTTGACAACTAGTCTTCATATTAGTATGTACTTCAACAGTGATATCTTTGTAACACTTACAGGATCATCCACTTGACTACTCTTGCTCAAGGACGAAGATGCACTATTGATAGCTTCGATCATGCTCTTAAGATTATTTCCCATATCATCCAATCGATCAGACAATTTCTCAGCAAGCTTATATGTTCTCTCTCGTTCCTGGTCAGGACCTTGTAGCTGGTCACCCAAGCCCATTTGTCCATTAAACAATTCATCCACCTCTGCTTCATACTTGTCGAGCCAACCCGCAAGCTCATCTTGCTGACTCTCGACATTAGAAAGTTGCCGCTCGACTTCGGAAGTCTCTCGCTCTGCTTCGAACGTGCTTTGGTATAGCTTCTGGATCTTCTCGCCATTGTTTACCAATAGCCTATCCCACTCTGATACCTTGGTGGCTTGCTCTTGAAACTCTTTCTGGTATTTTGATAAATCTCCAGCCCAGCGAGTAATGATCTCGTCCATCGTCTTGTTTTTGAGTCGAGAGAGTTGAGGAGCCGGGCCAGAGGTGGACTGTCCCAGGTTAGAGGTACCAGTAGCGAGTCCTGTGGCACCTGATGTGACAGTTCCTGTTGGGGCAGCAGCAGCAGTTGTGGATGAAGACGTTGAAGCCGTTGCTTGGGTACTAGCTGGCGCGCCTCCGAATAAGCTTGACCTCGACGCCGCCGGGGCCGAAGTAGCCGGGGCTGAAGTAGTTGCAGCTGCTGAAGAAGTTCCAAGACCGCTAAACAAAGATGAAGTAGCTGCAGGAGCAGGTGCTGGTGCTGGTGTTGAAGAGCTTGGTGCAGTTGTATTCGTACCACCAAAAAGCCCACCTAGGGATGTAGCTGCTGGTGGAGCCGATGAAGCTGCGCTGAAAAGGCCTGAACTTGGAGCCGAAGTTGTTTGAGTAGATGTAGAAGTACCCCCAAGCCCTGCAAATAAGTTCGATTGGGCAGAGGTTGTCGGTGGTTTAGGAACACCAGCAAGACCTGAAAACAAACTTGGTGCCGCGGCAGGAGCTGGTGCAGGTGTTGTTGAGGCTTGTGCAATTGATGAATTCGATGCCGGTGTAATTGCCCCGAAACTGAACGGTGGTGCAGCAGATGTACTAGAGGCAGTTGTGGTAGTCGGTGCTGCCGCTCCAAAAATGTTTCCAGGCCGACTCGCAGGCGTATTTGATCTACCCAAGTTTGCAAACAAACTACCTCCTCCTAACAAGCCAGCAGCACCTGTCGAGCCCTGACCATTACCAACAGGTGGTGGTCCAGCTGGAGTAGTAGATGGGTTAAAATTAAAGCCACTTGTTCTAGCCGTAGCTGGAGTCGTTGACCCTGCTGGAATCGAAGTTGAGGCATTGTTTATATTTCCAAAGGCTGATCCAGTCGTTGTTGCAGTTCCCCCTGAGAAGAGCCCACCAGGGGGGGCATTTGCTGTTTGGTTACCGAAACTGAGTGGCGAAGGGCCGGATGTAGCTGGCTTTGCACCACCAAATGTCAATGGTCCATTGCCTGTGCTGCTTGCGAACAAGGAGGGCGCGCTTCCTCCTGATGTCGAAGCTGTCGCTCCGCCTCCAAAGAGTCCTCCAGGTGCTGATGTTGCAGGTGTTCCACCAAGAAAGTTTCCTCCTCCTGTGCTTACCTGACCTCCAAAGATCCCTGCCCCACTCGCTGGAGGCGTCGAGCTGTTTCCGCCGAACATATTGGACATATTGCTATGATGTTGAAAGGACGAGATGCGATATTAGGTAGTTTCTACTGTAGTTAGCTTTTGTGATAATGGTGGAGCATTGAAGTTACAGTAAGAACGAAACAGAAGCTGTATCGCACGCCAATTACTGCAATGCCGACTTGAAAAATAGCGGTGAAATGCGTCACGTTGGAAGGCGCGTAAAAGAAGTCTTGAATACCACTGCCCTCGAATTGGCGCGTTGTCACGGAGCCGCGAAATTTCAGGTCAAGCGAAGCAGCCTTGCGCTTCTGGTACGCACGGATCACCCGAACCGACCCTCGACAAGGATCATTGTCTAGACATCTAGAACCTCTTTCGACCAGCACGGTGCTCCGTACCACCTCTGCAACTCTGTCTCCCTGCTCTTCAGGTTGCACTTCAAGCCTACAATCTCAAAGGGACTTCAGAAAATATGGCAGGAGCCGACCATGAAGCCTTGGAGCCACCTCGGCGGACGAGCATTGACGATCCAGGAGCGCACGATCTTGGTAGGCGCTACTACTTCCCCCATCCCCGACTATAAAGTATCTTGCTGATCGTCGCTCTCTAGAGTCCTCTGATTCTGATGACCATTTCTCTGACGCTCAATCTGGATTGGAACGCTCTGAAGTCACCTCCCCTGTACCCATAACTAGAATCGAGAAAGTCGATAATGAGCCCAGTTATGGAGAAGTCCCTGGCACAAAAGCATATAACATGAGGGAAAGCGATGCTGAACCAGACGAGATTGCCGTTGTGCCAGATAGGAAAGAGCCAGCTAGATCCGATTCGGACGTCCATCTATCTACACCTGGTGGGCAACCAATTCCTATCACAATTGTGGAGAAAGTAGACATTTCCTCCCCTAGTTATGGGGAAGTGCCGGGTACAGAGGCACACGAAAAGAGGCTTGCAGATGCTGTACCGGATCTGGTTGTTAGAACAGGAAACCGGAGCCCAGCATCGAGCACAAGATCCAGAGCAGAAAGCACTCCTGGAGATCGCCCTATTCCAAGTACAAAGGTCGAGAAGGTGGACTCCAAGCCGAGCCACGGAGAGGTTCCTGGCACTGAAGCCTATGAGTTGAGAAAGGGTGATGCAGAACCAGATGTTATAGAGGAGGTTGGGGATGCACCAGGTAAGAGCAATGGAGTTTCTTCCACTTCAGAACGATTGACCGAATCAGGATCGCCAACGTCTCCTGCTGCTAGGTCCCCACACATGAGCCATGCGAGACGGAAGTCATCAACAGTTGGAAAGGTTGATGCGCCAGTTGGGGATTACAATGAAGAGGAGGATGGTTCTGATGGTGGTTTTGGAGACGACTTTGATGATTTTGAGGAAGGGGAAGAGGATGCAGAATTTGGCGATTTTGGTGATGGATTTCAAGAGGCAGAGGCACCTCCTCAACCAGCTCCTCTCATACAGTCTCTACCAGTTACGCCTGCATTTGTGAGTAGTAATCTACACAATATGAAAATACTCGACTGTGTATCTTCCCACTGTGAACATTGCTAACATACATCAGCCCGTGTTGGATTTTGCCGAGCTCGATTCCCCTGATGAGGTCCTGGCGGCTCTTGGGCCCTACATGGACAATCTCTTTCCACCAGATACCATAGACACATCAGTTCTCCCTCCTCTTACAGCCGAGAATCCCATATTTCTCACACCACGTAGTGCTTCTCTTTGGTCTCAACTTGTCGCCCCACCACCTCTACAGCCGCCAAATTGGATTCGTTCTCGAATTCGACGACTTTTCCTCGTTTCCCTTGGTGTACCCGTCGACCTCGATGAGATCCTGCCGGCGTCTAAACAAAAGAAATTAATCCTACCTTCTATTCATCTAAATCCTTCGTCAAACTCCCCGAGAACATCTACCGACTCGCGCTCCATAAACCGCCTTAAACACAACGAAGGAAATGCCTCTTCTACATCCTTAGACTCTCAAGGGAAGCCCTCCCGATCAGACTCACGGCGGAGACGCGGCCCACCTCCCGCGCCACAGCTCGATCTGGTATCTGCAAGGCAGCTTTGCACCATTACTGATGAGGCTCTTAATGGCCTTACGATGGATGAATTAAAGGGTCATGTTAAGAAGCTCCAGACGATGCAGACTACTGCGAAAGAAGTATTGGAGTATTGGACCAAGAGGACAGATGAAAAACTTGGGGATCGAGAAGCTTTCGAGGGGGTGATTGAAAATCTAGTAAAACATGCTAGAAAGACGAGAAAGTAGTGTTGCTGATCGAAGCTAGATGTTGGAAACAGCAACTCATTAATCTATCATAATACCACTGCCTTTTTAAAAGATTAAGGATTTGGGTTTTTCTCCTGCAGTGTCCCGCCAAGAGAGAGTACATAACATAAATCTGTTTCGATAGCTTCACTGTGTTTGCTCTCCTTCAGTGGCTCTCGCTGCCGTTCTCTCAACCTCGCAAAGACGTGATTCAAAATGACAGTTTTCGGGTAGTATATTAAACCTTCAAAGACCAATATTGGTTCATTTTGTACTCTCAGGTGTGAAAATTCTCTTATATTGGCATATTCACCACTGATTGGGTTCGGTGTTCCCTGTGTATAAGTTTTAGTCCCCTGCTGTCAGGTTGGCTTTAACTTAGCTCGCGGATCATAAATATTCTTGTGGATCAAAGAGGACGAGCAGCTCTAGATGAATAGAACTCTTCACAAATTCCGGCTTGTGAAAGCATACTTCAAATCGCGCTGTGAATGTGAGCACAGATGTGTTGTCAAGAATATTTCTGCCGTTAAATCTCTGTCCATTAATCACTTTGTACAGGGCACAAGTAAATCCCCTTTCCACATGAGAGCAATCGTGGAGCAGAATTCAGAAAGAGAATGAAGGTTCTAACTGACCTCAAGCCAACTTCTCCAAGGGAAAACAACGACCAAATTCTCGGACATCTTAAAAGGCCGGCCGTCTCCAAGGACCTAGGGGGTGTTTTATATCAGTGGCGCTAAAATATTTATCACAACCTCATACCAGTGTGTTAAGGCTGGGTGACGCTGCTTTACTTCAAACGCGTACCTTTTGAAAGGATCCTTAGCAAGGATCGATTCACAATTTGCCCCTTCATTAAAATGTCACAATGCATTTTTCTCTGCACGCATCAATATTCCACAGAGCATAATTATGAGCAGTAGAGAGCATATGCAGTCTTTTGAGTTGCGAGTCTCCAACTCTCGCTTCACACCTTGTTCCCCAGAGCATCTCTCTCATCCTCTCTAAGTTCACCATCCAATTTCTCGCTGGCTATTTCCCTTAAGACTAACAACGTCAGATCAAAGTTTGCAGTCAACAAGATGCCAAAGACAGAGTTCAGCGACTCAAGCTAAACTTTAGCCACTTCTAATTGCAGAAATGCATAACATAACCATGTCTCTTCGATGCAACATCTTTATGCTGTTTTGGGATGCTTGTAGCACAATTTGTAGCAAATTTTTGAGAGAAAGGGCTAAGGAAATAGAGTATTGTTTGACAATCGACGTTCAAATCACATCTCCCGGTCAAGTTGTCGCAGCACTTTTACGAGGTTACTTGCAATAATTGACAACATATCTTTCTAACCCGTATTTTTTACTTGGCGGTGAAACAGATATGTGGTAGACTTCATGTCCTAAGCCATAATGTTTAGATCTTGGATAGATTGCCATTTTACAATTTTGTCTTATGACTTTTCACTATCCAGGCTTCCCAAACCATGTCATAAAAGACCTTTGAAATTAATATCCAGCAGCTCCTATCATCTCTATCCTGGACCATCACTCAGATATATATATATGATAATTTAATTAAACCTTATCCAATCCTATAGATTATAACGTGGTGTGTTGATGTGTCCCGTCATCAAAATTTAAGCATATTATCCTATATCCAATCTCAACTCTCCCCCGACAGTGAGCATCTTACTAATGCAAATCAAACGCCATATCGCGAATGAAGATGCCAGCCTTGTCCTCCTGTTTGCTTGCTTAATTACAGAAGGGCTTCAAAGTTAGCAAATGTCATTAACATATCAGAATCAACGTTAGCACACTAACATACAAACCACCTTACATTTGATACAACGAACTCAAGAAGTTCATCGCAGAAGCGCGCGCGCCAGCAGAACGTTAGCGTGCATGCAGACAGTGCGTGTAAAATCAGCGAAAATTCCATTCCACGAAGACTAGCTAAGCTTGCGCATACGAACGAGCAGGAACTCAGTAATATCATTTCGCAAGGGCGACTTTAAAGTCAACGCGCACGAATGAAAACTAGGCTTCAGTCGAGAAGTATCGCTCGCATAATGTCCCTTCCGTCATACATTTGTTGTGTCGTGCAAAGAGAGTCTTCTAAAACTTTTGGGTTCGAGGTGTGGTGCGTGCGATATTGAAGAAGCTTTTTGAAAAGACATCATCGAAGAAGAATCGAATGAAAGAACAAAGAGAAGGAAATGAGATATGCAATGAAGCTCTAATAAGCTGTGACTCGCAAGACAACCGCAAGACTGAGCCAAGCACCACAGAAGATAATGCCTAGCAGAGCTGAAGTGCAGGCCCAAGTGCAAGAACTGCCTTTCGATGAGCGTACATGTTTGGTGATGAAAAAGCAAGTGGAAAGAGACCGCGCATATCCTTCGTTGACGCATGATAAAGAGACCATCTAATGCACTTTTTGTACATGGCATTCGTCGATAAATGCAAATCCCCACCCATCCGATACTTTTCAAGTAACGCTAACTCGGAAAAAATATCCAGTGTTGGATGTTGAGAATCGAAGTTGAGAAGTGCAAATCGGACTGCAGAAAAAACGCCAGAATCGCTCAAGAACTCCATGCGAAACACGTGTCAATATTTACTGCTATTTCTGTTAGCGACATGCGCGTGTTATCATTCGGGACAACCTTACCTGCATTGGAGGAAAGTTACCATAAGGATGAGCTGGTGGCATTCCCATGGATTGATATTGCGGAGGAGGTGGGGCGGGACGGTATGGAGTTCCGGCGGGGCCACTGTTGTTTTGAGAGCGACCCCAGGAAAGACGGACGCGAGAATTTCCAATGGGATAACCCTGCATTTGGTTGATGGCCATCTCAGCTGCATGACGTTGAACGAACTGGACGAATCCACAGCCCTTTCCTGGAGGAATTTTGACATAAGTAATTTCACCAAATCCTTGGAAGAATGATCGAAGTTCATCCTCGGTGACATATCCAGAAAGACCGCCAACGAACACGGTGGTGTTATTGGGATCAGTGAACTGATTCATCGGCTGAGGAGCACCATAATAGCCTCCGAGTGGTGGTGGTGCGCCCATGGAGTACATTCCAGGTCCTCCCATACCTCCAGCGCCAGGCATACCACCTTGCATAGGCATACCAGCAGGTCCGCCTGCACCACCAGACTTGTTCTTTGGGGTTGCAGTAGAGATTCTCATGGGTCGATTGCCACAGTAGACACCTTGCATCTCGGTGAGGGCACGTTGTTGATCTTGCTCATCGGCAAATCGGACGAAACCATAACCGCGGGACATCCCAGAGATCGGGTCGGTCATGATCTTAGCAGACTTACATGATGGAAAACGAGCTTGGAAGAGTGAAACCAAGACGTATTCGTTAACCTCTGGGCCAAGATCACCAACGAAGATTGAGAATTCGGGACCACGATCATCACTATTGGAAAGTCAGCACATAATAACAAGATGCGATAGCATTCATGAGTTGAGGAATATGAACCGGGATTCTGACCGTCGGTCGGCTAAGCCACCGCCAGATGCCCAGTTGAGCTTGAATGGTCGAGACGTGTTAGGAATCATAGAGCCATTGAGAGAGAGTGCCTTGGCAGCAGCGGCTGGTGAAGCGAAATCAATGAAGCAGTAACCAGCATTGCTACGTCATGTAAGCAAAGGTGAACATATTTCACAACCTGTCCTAGAGCTTACCCGGAGAATTTGTCACGGATCATCTTCACATTGACTTGCTCGCCCATGCCAAACCAGACGGATCGGATGAAGTTCTCATCGATCCATGGCTCAAGTTCACCCATCCTAGATATGCGTCAATAAATATTCAATGTGATTCATCAGTGAGAAGGTGAGGCGAGTATGTTCAGAGCGGTAATGTTCTAATCGACTACATGTTTGATAACACGAAAATATATGAGGGAACAGCGCGTAAAGCTGCAATAATTGCTCGAGATGAACGCTTCTGCAAGAGTACACTGCTCGGAAAAGAGTACATCAAGTCTGCGAAACGAACTATGGAGTCCCAAAACGCGTCGCAGAACTACATAGGGGAATGGCTGGTGAAAGAAGAAAGTGCGAACACGGAGTGTCGAGGACTTACCAAAGAGTGGTCTTCGCATCACCAGTAACACTGCCAGAGGAGCCCTCAACTCCGCCTTGTTGTGCGAATGGTGCTGGAGAGCCGCCATCTTGGCCAGGTTGCTGTTGCATCTGTTGTGGTTGCTGAGGTAAACCCTGAGGTGGTGGTGGGCCCTGTTGAGT
This sequence comes from Hymenoscyphus repandus, assembly GCA_001414415.1. Lineage (NCBI taxonomy): Eukaryota > Fungi > Ascomycota > Leotiomycetes > Helotiales > Helotiaceae > Hymenoscyphus > Hymenoscyphus repandus. The sequence continues at coordinate 387,553 of LLCE01000005.1, forward strand.
CAAACCATTACCGTTGTCTTGCGGGAATTGACCTTGCTGATTGGGATCATATTGGAAAGCCATTATTGCGATCTTTCAGATGTGGTAGGAGTGAGTATGAAGATTGTGATGAAAGAAGTGTTGTGAAGGGAAGATGCGTGATGTATGTCGAAGGTGGTTTGATGAAGATCGAAGGCGCGTCGAAATTATGATCAAGATCTGCTGTGTGTTTAGCGACGGTTTTCGCGCTAATGAAGGTGACCCGTTGGCAGACTCCCGTGGCGGCGAAACCCGGGATGTATTCGAGGAACCTTGTTAGGAAGGGAAGTCTCATCAAATGCACTCCATGTAAAAGCAATCGTGAATAATATCATGTCGAGATTCGTGAGACGGAACAGCGAATGGACACTTGTGCGTATTGGGTACGGGCCGTTGCGCGGTTGAAAATCTTCGAAAGCAGACGCGATAGTAAAAATGAAATCACTTTCATCTCAAGATCCGAAGCTCCGCAATGTTTATCACAACACACCTTTCGAGCTATAACATGATCACAACTCGAAGATATGCTGCAACAGTTTTACACAAGCAACTGGACTTTCTGCGATAGGCGAGACATCATGCGGCTGTTACCACCTAAGCGAGCAAGCCCCGGTTGAAGCGCTTGAAGGTGATGAGTCTATCGCCGCCTATGGACGTCGACGACGTCGCCACTCAAGCGCGCGCTTTCCTGTCACAAGCGCCACTAGCACTTCTACGCTAAGCACAACACCATGCGACGGTTACCACTACTGCCACCCACTAATGGATTCGCGTGAAAATGACACTACTACCGCGTATGAACACCAGCGACATTGCTACTCGAAACAACCCCTCTCTATTGCAAGTGTCAACAAGCATTACTGCAACAACCACGGTACCATACCGCCATTGGCGGCGTATAAGTGAGTTCCATATCATGCGCTTGAACGCTTTGGATGTCTGACGACAATTGCCACCGAAGCGAGCTCACATTCGATAGAGAATGCAGACAGTCACTTCAGCCGCAACCATGACACCACAAAAGGTCATCTACTAATGCGAATGAAAGTAATAGCATTAACAATCAACAAATGAATGGACAGGTATTTCATCTCGGGCAGGAATCTGCAGCGAACAAAAAAACTCCTTCATTGATTCGTTGGATCTCCATGAGCTAACTTCTTTGGTAGATCTTTGCAGGGGGAGCTTCACAAGCCCGACTCTGTCAGGTGGCGAGGAGGGGTAACAAGCTCCAATGTTGATCTAGTATTCGTCGAATTACGCGTACGCAAGCAAGTGAATGCTTTTCACGTTGATCCTAAGCAATCGACAAAAAGCAGCTCTGTAGACGACCAAAGCTACCTCTTCCCAATCGTATCATGACCAACGTGCTAAGCAAAAATGCTTGAGATAGAGAGACACGAGTGCAAGCTGTTGGTGCCCAGCAGCCAGAAAAGGCTCTTCTTCAGTGCGCGATGCGCAGAGACGAACAATCGATTGCTCGTTGGCTCATTTGGATCTGATAGACAGGTGGTAAACGGGTCATGCTTGCAAAATCTCAAACTTGCACTGGGCGAGAGGAAGAGCTCAGGACTAACCCCACGATGCGCTTTGAGGAAAGAGGATTGATCGGTCGCTTAATTCAAGGGACAACAATAGATAAGCCTGTGAAAAGCGCACACTGGCACTCAAACTCGCTCTTGGCAATGGACAAGACGAGCCCAAGTCCAGTCTACGTATAGGGTACGGTGTTTCTCAACTGCACACTTACTACACCCTACAAACAGAACGCAAGCCTGTGAATTGCATACTCCTGCAAGCACTCAGATTTGCTTTTGGCAACAGTACTATGGAGCGCATACAATTCACAGACACACATACTGGGAACCACAACAATGCAGCTGGCCAACACTGTTGTCACCAAGCAAATCAATGCAGCCTCTTCCAAGGTTGAATGACGCTGCATATGTCTTTTCCAAATTAGGACTCGCCAACGACCAGCACTGTTGCAATGGCAAAGAGCCGGTGGTCAAGAACAGTACTAAAGATGGGCATACACAACACAGCTTTACCACCCCTACAAATATAACAAAAACCATGGCTTGTCGTCTGAGAGCGCATAGGGAATTTCGACAGTGACGTATCAGGAGTTCCAGCTTGTACATTTCCGGTATAGCGCTTGGTGGTAGATCGAAATGCTTCCATTTCCGCAATTCGGAAGTCTGCCAACTATGTCCGGGAGAGGTATTGAAAAACTACTCACCTCAAAGAAGTCCAACAAGAGCTCGAAGTTCTAAGACCAGCCTTTGTGAAGTCGTTACGAATAGCGAAGAAATAGCTGGGAAGAGAGGGTTTGTAGAATTAGATCCGACTCGAAATTATGACAATTGTTGCGCCTGAAAAGATTCGAGACCGTATTGGCGATAGTAATGGAGATTTCGCTGGAATGGATAATTGCTAGGGATGACTTTCAAATCTGCAAAGAGCACCGAAAGTTAGTCAATTGTATTCCGGCAAGAACAAAGTCCCGCATTGCTAGAGAATGAAGCTCTCTACACGCGTTGCTGAGGTATGCGAAAATGGTTTGCGCCAGACTTGCCAACAAATCTGCATCACCTGGCCACGCATTGGAGGGAGCGACCGAATCGAGAAGAATGCGCCAGAAGCAACAAAACGCCTATCCCGACCCAGCACGCTTCCAGCCAAGCGCAGAGGTTGAGAGGATGATTCTGGCGACCAGCTCGCACCATTTCGAGGGTGTAATCGGGTTCGCGAGGACGTTGGGGTTGCGATGTTCCGTTGTTGAGGCTCTAGGCCAATTGCGCATTTCTGCTTTCTGCAAGTAAAAGAAAGATCTGCTGGACTTACTATGCTGGGAAAACGGGAAACCCGAGAGAAGACAGCAAATTCGAAAAACGAAGTCCAGACGAAAAGACACAAAGGCCCCGAGATCCACGGAAAACAAGTTGACGCAAAGGTACTGCAGAAACAATTCCAGGGATGAGGAAGAAGTGATGATGTGGGATGGGTGGAAGGAAAGAGAAAAGAGGGAGGGGGCACTGTGTAAGTACGAAAGCCGGCGTGGACCTAGCGTGTGCGAAGCTGCGTGCTGCTAGTGAGCTAGTCTAACCCTTGGTGTCTTTTAGGTAGGGGGTTTTATGGGGCAGCGGCGTCACAGCCAGCACTGCGACCAGCCAGGAGAGGACAACCAGACCACCTCGAGCAAGAGCTAAAACTTTAAAAGCGTGAATTAGGGTTTGCAGAGAAAGCCAGAGCACGGCAAGGGCAGACAAATTGCAGTCTAGAGGAAGGTGCAGGCAAGAGAGCGCAAGAGGGATTGGCTCAATTTCAGGGTCTAGTTAGGTAAGAGGTACTAAGCTTCTTAGCCACATTACACTCCCATTACACAGGGACTTCGTGAAAGAGCTCGTGCAAGTGGTTGTTGCAGCTGTTCAACATAAAGATAACCTCGAGGCTGTTTGCAGTCGTTTGTAACAATTGGAGACTTATGACCGTCTTGACCCCTGACTTTCAAAGGGCAGAACAGGTCACGAAGTTGAAGCCATAGAAAGTGACGTCGAAGTTAAAAGTCGATACGTTAGAGCACTTAGAGCTATGCGTGGCCATGGATTGGTTAACTAGGACAGCTATCCCAAAAGGATCTAGAAATAGCCAACCATCAGCTAGTGGTACAACTTCAACCAGCTTACACCCTGAAAAGGTTCTCTCTTGCAACTATCACAGCAATCCGGCAACGTGACTTTCTCGGTCGGCTCTTCTCTTTCATCCCATGTTGCGCCCTTCAACCCTATCACGAAAACAACTTCTTTGTGACTGGCCGGGACAACAATCCCTTTTCTTCTTTCTTCGCTTTGCAGCTGGCATCATGGGAACGACCCCCTGAAGGCTGAAGCGAGCTCACGTCTCTGAGCAAATCAGGCTTTTGTCTGAGGCAATATGTGGGCAAAGGTGGGCTCAAGGAACCTAAAACAACAACTGAGGCGTTAGGAAAAATAGCATGGTGCTAGACAACCTAGGCAATGACAGGCTCGAGAAACAGGCTCGACAGGCCCTCCGCCCGTCAACCATTCATCGTCCTTCCTCTTTCCCACGGCGCCGGCTTCGGTTTCTTCGGATCTTGCATCGTGCAGATGCTGGTCCCGATGACGCCTGTGAGGCTTGCCTAGTAAGGCTATGCAGGAGCACAATGCTCAGGTACCAAAGCTGCCTTTCTAAGTAGTAGAGAGACTTTACAGCAACTTTGGAAAAGAGTGTGTCAATTTATGGGGGTCTGCAGAATTGTGGTGGGGAGAAGAGGGGCAAGGAATGGGTTGGAGGGCTGAGCATTCGAGCCCAAGAGACGGAGAGAAGAGCTCCAGAGGCCAGGGCATCCCAACCCAAGAAAGGGCTTGCATTTGGTGCACGCTTACTTGCACATTGCACCACTCGTTGTCCTCAGAGCAGGATAATCGCAGCCGATCCCTGTCTTTTCGCGATCAATTCTCTCCGACAGCTTCTTTGGGCATAGGCGATCGACGGCCATTCTATATGTCGGTTCCCGGAGAGTTTGACGATATCAGAGACAGATGTATTTCGTCTGAGACTTTTCTACGTGAGAAAACAGATTCACCAAACCCCGGCTTATTATAAGAGGGATCTGTTACTATTGTTATTGCTTTTACTAATAATCTTGTAGACAATATTATGCTTGCGAGGATGGGCCGGCACATATTCCCAGTTCCGGCGAACTGATTCAACTCCGAGGATATCAAAATAGGAACGAAAAGCGGCGAAAAGGAAGCTTTGATATAATTCTACACATATCGGGGCTCGTGGCACATTAAGTCGAACATCCAGTCTACTTTGTACACGGAAGAGACGAGAAGGAGACCCTGGTACCTACTTTCTTTTGCCGTCTCGCACAGTTCCTTTGCTCACGAGGGCCCTTACGTTCTGAGATGCGTGATGCCAAGAGGGGATTGAAACGGCATTCGAGCGTGAAGAAGGTCAACCTAAAAATCCAGAAGGTTTTGGGGTTTTGTTCAAAGCGTAAGTGCAAACCCAATCAAAATAGCACGATATCTTAGCCAGAGGCCATAGACTTTCGCGAGACGAAGAGGGAGGGGTTCATCAACATGAGGTCTATCTAGCACTTCACGGAAAAATTCCTGAGAATTTTGAAACTCAAAATAGCCACAGAAGTCTTTTTACCCACTGAACGAGTTCAACGAACAGAAATTTATCAGTCTTTCGGTTCGGCAACGATCACAACCTAGCCCTCCACATGGTGATTGGAACACGGGTGCTCGCTGTCTGTAATGACCGCTCAACAATTAACTCCCTTTTCCATGGTGTAATTCTAGTACAGTTCGATGAATTTATGGCTATATAATTCAAGGTTTTGCTATTCAATCACCCAAATTGCTTTGACCTCGATAGCAGCTTGGCACCCCAGCCCGATACTGATGTTGATACCATATTCTCAACATCGGACGCGGGTATACTACGTCTTCGCAGAGAGCCTCGGCGATTTGAAGAGACTTGATACCAATGTTACTCAGACGATACGACGCGGCACGGTGCTTCGCAGGTACAGTGGCCGGATATCGTTACGCCTTCTTTCCTCCACGCACACCATATGACGGTTTTTGGCTTCTCGATTCAACAATTCCTGATGCAACCTGCAAGTAATGACCGACATTTCTCATTGGTCAATTGACGCAATGAATCGCCGGCTTCTGCACGGATATCTCACTTCTGCTCCGGCAAGCAACTCCACATTGAGCGTCTCACAGCTCGCATGCTCCAAGAATGTAATGTTGAGATAAAGTTGCCAGGTGGGATCATTGTTGGATTAAATCACTATCGTGGAAAGACAATACGTTCATCGTAATTGTTTTTGCTTTTCAATTAAATTCTTAAATTTCCATCATCATAGATCTCGTACGCCTCTCACACATCAGACACCAGACAATGTGTTCTATGCTTTCACGGAGGTATCAGCGAGTGTAGCAATAACCAACCAAGCTCGATACCGCAGTGACACAAAAGCACCAAGACACAGTTTGACTCGTCACATTTCCACCGTCTCGCTTCCCAAAGACGTGTTACACAGCTCGGAATGAACAAATACCTCAATTTGACGGGACGCCCCGGTGCGTGAATGGTAATACCATACTACCAACACAACATTCGCATGCAAGAGCCAGTCATCTTCCCATGACTGCCTATACTACCTCCTCATTGACTCACGAAAGTTCTCACAGCACGAAGTAGCTATAGTTGAGAAGATTGTTGGAGGAGCAAGTGTAGCGCCCAAATATAGAACCAAACAGGTCCTCGGAATAGTCATTGCGGCATCGCGTCTAACCAACCAGTTACTAGTAGAACTTTCTTCTTATTCCCAGGATCATTAGTCATGGCTTCGACTAATACAACAGAAGGAAGTGGCATATTAACAGTATGGAAGGATTTCCTAATAATAGAATATTTTAAATAATAATAAAACATTGGCCGCCACTTTGTTACCTTGCAGGAATTCACAATGCTCAAAATAAAGATATAATGAACTTTTTTCTGAGGCACACACTTATTTTCAAGTCATGATTTGATAGCGAGTTCTCCTGTCTTATCGGCATTATTTGCAAGGCTTGTGTTCCTTTCAAACATATCCTTCAACTCAAGTGTAGCCATACAGAAGGCTTAAATGAACACTTGAATATGAGGAATGAAGGTTGTAGGTATCAGATATTGTCACTTCTAGAGACTAGCCACTATGATACCAAACAGAAATATATCACATGTCGCGGTATCAGCCTCTGGGGACAAAAATGATAACCCATTAAAGCATGAAGTAGCGCAAATGTCACCACAAGCAAGTACGGTTAGCATGTGAATATGTACATTTTATTTTCTTTTGGATACCTCCACATTTTAAATTATATATATCTTTCGAAGTGAGTATGTTACTCTTTCTGATGCCAGCTCCCTTTAGCAGCAGCAAACTTACCAGCCTTTCGTACGCAGGGCAAGACATACCTATTAGCACACAATTATCCATCCTATGAAATTTTGAAACACTTGAATATAAAGCCATATGAATAACAATTTAAGACGAAGTAAACAAAACGACACCAACAAAGGAGCTCAATCTTCGAACCACCTCAGCCCACCTCTGCATTCCCTGTGTACAAGATCACACTCAAATCTAAGAAGGACTGTATCTTCTCCACGTAAGTTCTGATCTAATTCGAAGATCAATCGTGTGAAGCTTCGAGGGAATCAACTTCATGTGCTCGTGTGAAGGGTTGTTCTTCTGTCCCCCAAAACTCAATACTAGGTGATTATCACCGATTATAACCACAATCCGTAGAACTTTTCCTCTCTATCTCCAGACCACACAAAAATAATATCCCTCACATGTCCAATACTAGGTTGCCTGTAGCTTTGACTAGCTTCAATTATGACCAAATTCTTAACATCCTCGCTCGGCATATCCCCGCACATTAAGTCAAACGCCAATCAAGAAGAAACATAATGCCAGGTGAAACTCTGACGTCTGAAAATATATAAATCATGAGTCTCAACTTCATATGTAATATTCTTCCCATCTCATAAATTGAAATATACAGATCATTGCGGCCTCAAAAACACACCACTACAAGCTTATCATTTTACTCGTTACCTCCAACCCGACTAGTGAAGCCTCAAATATCACTGCCCACAGAAAGGGAAATTTCTGCCAGTTATCATATTTTTTCATAATTCTCTCCCCAGGGCTTTTTCTACCTTCTTATCCTCACAGAATATATTTAAGTCACTTTCCGTTACGCAACAACACTTTAAAATCCAGCATTTAGGCAAAACCCTCGATAGACCTTTCTCGACTCCAAGCTCTAGAAGTAGTATTAGCCCCATTCAAGAGCATTATCAAGCGTCGAATACCAGCTTGCCCTACTCCACTAACTAACACACTACGAAATTATTCCTGCCCGTGAGAAATGCAAACCATGCCATTCTCTTCTCTAGGACCAACTTTACATAGTGCTTGTCCTCTTCCATTCTTCGAAGGAAATGTGAATCAAAATCCTCCTCCCATCCCAATTCGAGCATTGAACTTGAGTGTTCCTAAGGTATCACAGAATACTGTAGCAAATTTTCCTTCGGTCGCTAGAATAATCAAAGGGTAGTGCATGGTTGGTGACCTTTGCTTCGTGCTCGTAAGTGCGTGCCCCAAAATCTAGGTACACCCAGGCAGACTCCGGTTAGTGCTTTAAGGGAAAAGTATATATACAAGTTTTTCTTTTAATCGTTTAATTATTTAAGGATATTGAAGATTATTCCCCTAGAAATTTAAGGACAACTGAACTGTCGTTCATTCTCCTAGGACAATCAAGTGTGTTGCATTATAATGTGTAGGAGAATCAAAGAGTGTACCTAAAGTTTTGCTGCTCACTCTTACGATTTTATCATCCGCACGCAGAAGGAACATAATTCCTCTTTCGTGCAAGCAGATAGGGCTCGGAAGATTATTGTGTTCTGGTCACGAAACGAATAGGTCATTTTCGCCCGGGCGGACCTCACACCGACAAAGCGTGTTTCAATGATCGACATAAATCAATTGTTCATCTATGAGATAAATAACGCTTATGTCTACTCATGCCATGCACTCACACCTGATACCATGGCCTTCCCCAAGCACCGCCCGCCGTCTCCAATCTTTCTTTCGTCAAACCATTGAGCCATGTACATGCAACTCAGGAAAAGCCGGCCTTGAACTCTCCTGGAAAAAGAACAATAAACACTAATGCGAACCTATGTCGTAACATGCCTGCGTCCCACAGTGCGTGCTTGATGATTAAAACAACGCAAGAGTATGCTCCTTTGCCCCTTATTTGATCAACTCCAACAACGCCGGCGCCGGTGTGAATATGGCGGTTACAGACTACGCAGTAACGAAAAAGGGGATCGCAATGGTGGTATCAAGAGAAAATGAGAAGTTCGAAATTATCATGTACCAAGTCCGAGCACGAAGATCGATCGTATCTCAATTGGCATTACGAGCTATGAGCACGCATTAAAAGCTACCCGAGAATTAGCACAAGCCTAAAGTATCGCCGATTAAAAAACACGGCACTAACATACCCGAGCTAATGGATCTTCCTGATCTGCAGTCACAATAGCTGGACTCTCAAGAGAGCCATGAGATATTGGACCAGAGGTCGTAAGGGCTCTAGGCTCTAGAGGAGGACGGAGCTGCGAACCTGATGAAATGGGAGAAGGAGAAACTGTTCCGTTCGTACTTAGAGCTTGAGGATGTTCGCCATTAGGTGAAGCTCGAATCTCTCTACCCTTCTCTAGTAAAGCTCCTCCTAGTGTCGCACATTTCAGAATTGTCTGAACAAGATGATTCTGTTTCAGAGGTTTCGAGAGATACTCGTCCATCTGTGCTTGAATGCATCTCTCTCTGTCTCCCAACATTGCATGGGCCGTCAAGGCAATGATTGGTGTTCGATGAGTACCTAGGCTGCGTTCATACTCTCGGATCTTTGCGGTGGCCTCGAAGCCTCCCTGATTAAATGTTAGCATCTTGCAATGATCATTAACAGGGAAGTGCTTACCATGATTGGCATTTGCACGTCCATTAGGATTACGTCGTATTTCTTGATCTTGATAGCTTCAAGAGCTTCTTGCCCATTGCCAACTACGGTAACAACATGGTGGTACTTTTCCAAGATCTTTACTGCCAAACGTTGGTTGACAATATTGTCTTCTGCCAAAAGAATGTCAAAGGATTTGGTGTTATCTGCTAATGATGGAGCGGCGCGGTTTTCCAAGGCTGGTATCATTCCGTTTCCAAGGTCGATACACAGGCAAGGTGTGGTCATGTAGGAGGTAATGCCTAAATCCAATGCCGACTTAAGACTGACGTGGACGACAGGTGCGAGCAAGACAATCGGGATGTACTTGAACTCATCAATCGCTCTCAAACCTCTAGCGGTAGTAATTGAGTCAACGATGATTACATCGTAGGTAGATGCAACCTTCGATCCGCCTCCAGATAGATTGACGTGATTCTCACTGTCTACCACCATTGGAACGAGCCCAATTTGTGACAGCATAGCGACAATCTCCTTTCCATGTCCAGTTTGTCCCTTATCAATGAAGAGCACATTGTGGCCCTGATATGGATGAAGAGACTTCTTGATGAATCCAATGTCGGAGGTCGCCAGGCGGACAGTGCAGGTAAAGAAGAACGAACTACCTTTACCATATGCACTCTTGACCCACACATCTCCTCGCATCAAGTTGACGAGACGCTTTGAGATGGAAAGACCAAGACCAGTGCCTCCGAACTTGCGGGTCATCGAGCCATCAGCTTGCTGGAAAGTATCGAAAATAAGATCCAATTTGTCTTCCTGAATACCAATACCAGTATCAGACACTGAAAATTCAATGGCGTATTCGTTTGGAGCACAATGATCCTGTGATGCTTTACGGATTGTCAAAGATACTTCTCCATGCTCCGTGAACTTGATAGCGTTGCCAACCAGGTTCAGAATTACTTGACGTAGACGGAAAGAATCTCCTACGACATGGTCCGGAACTGAGCTATCAACTCGGTAGGTGAGATCAAGGAACTTCTCGTTCGCCTTCACCGCCAGTGTTTTCAGTGCGTTGAAGACTGTGCCTCGTAGCGTATAGGGGATCTCCTCCATAATCATTCTATTTGCTTCGATCTTTGATAAATCCAAGATATCATCAATGATAGTCAAAAGACTGTTGGCTAGGTTGTGGACGATATTCAACATCTCGCGCTGATATTGGGTAAGATCAGTATCGAGTGTTAGTTGTGTCATTCCGATTATTCTGCCCAGCAAATTAGTATGCGTTCATGCAAAAAGTGTGTGTAGGGGCTCCGGAGCTGCTCTTAAGACACACTTGTCTTAGGAGTGTATTTGATCCCTAGACAGCTCCAAGCTCCGGGGCCTCCCTTGAAAGAAATAGCAGTTTACGGAAGGATAATACGGACCCATTCATTGGCGTCCGAATCTCGTGGGACATGTTGGCCAGAAATTCAGACTTGGTTCTGTTCGCAAGCTCGGCGGCCTCTCTGGCAGCTGTGTTTCGCTGAATCGAGTCTCGCAAATTGAAGACCATTTGATTAATTTTTCGTTTGAGCTCGTCCATCTCACCAGATGCCTCGACAGTGATGAGCTTCGTGAAGTCTCCATCAGTCGCAGCATTGGTAATATCGCCGAAAGCTCGCACTTGCGCGGTCAAGTTCATGGCCATTGTATTGACATCTGGGGATAGTTTCTTAGCGGCTGCTTCAAATGTCAATATGATTTTCACATACCAGTAGTAATCTCCTTCCATCGACCGCCAATGCCTGCGACATCAGCCTGGCCACCCATCTTGCCATCGACCCCTACGTCCTTGGCCACACGTTGAACCTCATTCGAGAAAATACTCAAACGGTCAACCATATTATTTATTGTCTCTTTCAAGACCAGTATTTCTCCGGCTGCCTCAACATCGATCTTTTGGCTCATATCTCCATTGGCAATAGCCTGCGTGACGGTAGAAATTCCTCGAACCTGCGAAGTCAAATTACTCGCCATAGTATTAACGTTCTCTGTAAGATCCTTCCATTTGCCCTCGACATTCTCAACACGAGCTTGTCCGCCCAAGGTGCCATCGGTTCCGACTTCTCTTGCGACTTTGCTAACTTCGAATGCAAAGGTACCTAATCTATCCACCATAGTGTTGATCGTGTCTTTCAGGGAAGCGATTTCTCCCTGGACCTCCACTCCAATTTTCTTAGTCAAATCACCCTTGGCTACAGCGGTGGTGACTTTTGCGATTTCTCGTACTTGCGTGGTGAGATTCATCGCCATACCATTGACATTTTCGGTCAGGTCTCTCCAAGTGCCTTCAACGTCGTGAACAGTGGCTTGGCCTCCAAGTCTGCCTTCGGTACCAACCTCACGGGCAATCTTGGTAACTTCTCGTGCAAATTGCTGGAGCTGATCCACCATCGAATTGATGGTTTCTTTAAGTTGCTGAATCTCTCCTTTGCATTCTGCTTGGACCTTCTGGGTCAAGTCTCCCTTTGCTACGGCTGTGGTGACCATCGCGATATCTCGGACTTGGGTAGTGAGGTTGTTAGCCATGGCGTTAACATTGACGGTTAATGTATTCCACATTCCCTTTACACCCTCGATCTCAGCCTGACCCCCAAGAATACCTTCAGTCCCCACATCCCGAGCAACTCTGGTAACTTCCGAAGCGAATGTTCTTAATTGGTCTACCATGGTATTAATTGTTTGCTGTAATTGTAATATTTCACCCTGTGCAGGTCTTTCGATCTTCTGCGTCAAATCTCCATGTGCGACGGCGGTGGTGACTGATGCAATTTCACGGACTTGGTCTGTAAGGTTTTGGGCCATCACGTTGACTGTAGTACATTAGTCAGGGATCTAGAAAGCGCAAAGAAGAAAGAGAGAGGAATTGTATCAAGGATACCCAGGTACAATAAATAGGCCGGAGATAGACTTTGAGAACCAGGAAATTGACATACCGTTATTCGTGAGCTCTTTCCATGTCCCATCTACGCCTACGATCTGTGCTTGACCCCCAAGGATGCCCTCTGTTCCGACTTCTCTGGCGACCCTGGAGACTTCGCTGGAGAATGTTTGCAATTGGTCCATCATAGTATTGATCACCTGTAGAAAATATTTCGTTAGCTAGTAGTGTGTGAAGATGGCCAAGAATTGCCCCGAACCTTCTTGAATTTGCTGATCTCAGGGTCGAGCTCTTTGGCGTGAATCAGAACCTTCTTGCTCAAATCACCTTTCGCAACTGCTGTGACGATCTCTCCGATCTCTCTTAGTGCCTTCTGGAAAGCTTCATTTGCCTGTTGATGCTTCTTAAGTTCTCGCTCCAATGTCTTGACACGCTCGAGCTCCTCCCGATTCTTCATCTCCTGCTCGCGCTGTATCTCCACACATTTCTGCTTAAGGATCTCATATTCCTGCTTTCCTTGTTGGATGAGCGCGGCCTGGTCGAGCACCTTTTCAAAAGCAGCCTCAGGTAGCGATTCGTCAGCAACTTTTGCGAGCTTTGGAGGTCTCTCTTCAGATGGCGAGCTAAGCATCGAGTTCATGGCATTTTGTCGAGAGTTACCATGTTTCTTTTGCCCGCCAGTGAGGACATCTGCGAAGCCTGATGGGGCTCCTAGTTCACTGGGCGTGACTGGTAGAGTTTGGTGATTGACGACGCTGGCCTTCTGCTCTAGCCTATTTACCCTGCCAAACAATGATGAAAGTTCTTGCTCGAGTTGACGCTTCGCCGATGTAGAAGGTCCCGGGAGGCTCAGGGGCCCGACGAAGTGGGAAGTCTCGATGGCACTATTTGTCGCAAGAGATCTAATAATCGCGCTCGCGGCCGCGAGAGTCTCTTCGTTAAGATGTGCCATGGCTTGCGGTAGCCAGGCGGGCGAGCGTAGAGGTAAGATTGAAGGCGGTGTCTAATAGCACGGCATGAAGAGTTGATTTGTAGGATCGATCGAGGTTCGAGACTGTGGTGGTGGAGGATGGATAGACAAGGCGAACTGCCAGTCGCTTGGTCAGATATTGTTCAACATTTTGATTCAATTCACAGGGCGATCAGAAATGGGATTTGAGGCTGAAGGACGATGGCAGGAAGGAATGGTGCAGCATAGAGAAGACTCACCACCTGCTAGGGCAAAACGTACTCGGGTCTCAACAACCAAGGGTAAAAGTAGATGATCAAGATCGAGTAAAGTGAAGCTTTACTTCCTCGTCAATGCGTCGAAGCGAATTCCGACCTGCCGAAGAAAAAGTGCAGCAGCTGGCGTCAAAAGATTGATGGAAGAGGGGCAAGCCGCGTCCAGGGGATCTCAGATAAGCTAGGTGGACTGTATGCGACGGGGATCTTCGATAGCAGAGTAAGAAAAGACGGGGATGCTGGATACGCGCAGTTCTCGAATCTCGAAGTGCTGTGTCGACAAGAGGAAGCCCACGATGCAGTGAAAGCCAGGAAGGAGAGGCGAACGCTCCTTGAACGGGATTTGGGGGTTGATGCTTTTCGTGATGGTCAAGGCAGGGCGAATTTGAGAGGAGGCACGGCCAGAGAGCCACTAGTGGACGGTAGGGCCGTAGGACTCCAATGTCTAGCAAATCGCGGATGCAGCTGGGGGGACGCGGCGCAGTAGTGGAAGAGACGGCCAGGGACTTGGACACTACTGAATTGTAGGAGAGCGTCCCTACAGGAGCGACTAGTAGGCAATTATTAGTTGAGTGCCGTAATGTCAGACTGTTGTTGTGGTTGGCAAGTTGGACCGCAACAATTTACCTCAAGAAAATACGACGGTTGGTGGAGACGAGGGTCCGAATCCACAAAATTATCGAAATTATTGGTTAGAAGCCCAAGAAGTGTCACCCAAGGAATTCCGTAGCGATGAAGGACTGAAGTGAGAATGCGTCTCTTTACCTAGACTACTGCATTAACTTCCAGCTAGTTCTCTTCACAGTAAAGTGAAGTATTTCGGCATTTGCTCCGTACGCATCCTCAAAAGTTCCTTGAACTTCCTTTCAAACCCTGTGTTTATCCTCATCTCTCATCGTCATTTCAAATGCCCTCAAGAACGATTCGTTAAAGGAACTCTGCGGATGTAATTGCCACCCAATCACGTATGCCAACTACTGAGATTAAACGATGACGAGGAGGCGTCGTCTTGCAGATGAGGGCGCAGGGGGGGCATTTTGCAGCTCGTAACGAACATCTCTATTTCCACTTTGGGCCTCCATCACTCATCTCTGATAAAATACTAACTTGCGCATATACTCTTCCTTTCCGGGGAGAGCTTGCTCGAAGCCATTCCAGAATTCTTGGAACCTTCATTGAATAGAGGGCCGAGCTATTAAATTTCCTCAAAGCGGGGACTTTACAGCATTGCTTTTGCATGCGTGGGTGTTACAGACGTGTTCAAAGCACTGTTCATATCAGGCACTAACATTTCAGATGCGACCTGGATGAACCTGGGGGAATTCTTACTTTTTTTACACATGGAGGTATTATATAGCTCTAATCTTCGATCTCAAAATATATGGTAGGTCAAGAGCATCACGGGGAATTTTGTAACAATACATACATTATCTTGCGCAAGATAAACGACTATGTCATTTTTCAAATCTGAAACGTTTCAAGTTGTTAACCGACGAATTGATCGCAACCACATATCCTAAATCGTGCTAGCCTATTGGATATTGATGGGATCTCACGTGGTTGAAAGTGGGTTCTGATCAACATCAAAATCCCCACTCAGCATCACAATTCGTATTGATCAACAGCCCCTTTACTCGCCTCACTGTAAAGAAAGGCGACAAGTCCCTTACTAGCAAAACCAGGTGACACCACGATAAAAGACTTGTGGCCCTTCGTCGTTTCAAATCCGCGTTTTTGCCACCGCCTATCAGTTCTCCAGAGCTTTACATGTCTCTAAAACAAACATTGTCACCATACGCTCGGAAATATTGGGGCCTTGTATCTTCTGCCATTCCAAAACTAGCTCGACTTCGGTCGAGTATTATGGACCCTTTTGTCCCACAGAATCCGTGTTGGACAACACACCGCCGTTGCAAGGGAATGTTCGGTTCGGAGATCGGAACGGGTACTGTCCAGCGTTTTTCCGTGGACTACCTAGGGCTTCTTAGTAGTGGAACAGACTCTTGTGACATCGGCAACACCGACTCCAAAATGACTCGCTGATACTATTCCATCCTCTGCTTGGTGCGGCAAATTTTGGTAGTGGAAAGTAAACATTAAGTAACGGAGAAAATGGGGTGAAAACTTGGCGGTGTGGAACGGAAACATTATATCGAAGATTTGTTGTGACACATAATGAAAAATGTCACAGAAAATCCACACATGTCTCCGAGGGAGAATACGAGATGAGTTGGGCCATACTGTGTCGCTCTCTTCAACAAACTTTTATTGTATTATCTATCAACTTAAGTTGCGTGATAGTATAGCCACAAGAACCAATTGATACAAGGTGAAACTTCTCAAGTGTCGAGCTTGGATATGCCTTGTTGTTTGTAGCTAAATTGCACCTGGAAGTTATCTCGACATAAATGCGTCCTTGAGACATAAACCGCTAAGGAATTTGGATATAGAGAGTATTTAGAGCCGAAAGAAATTTTTATCTCAACATCGGCACTTGCAAAGATGTGTCTTACCACTAATATCCTCCCAATGTCGAGTTACTCTTGGCGAGCAGAGAGTAAACGAAAGGTCAAATGATTCGTCAATTATATACTATTGAATGTCGTATTATGGAATCCCCCGAACACTCCGCGTGTAACTTTTGCTATTATAACAGAAGAACCTCTCGAAACTCAAATCGCGATCTTACCAACATCCTATGATATTTGCTACGAGCACCTTTTTTATTTTATAGCTTTAGACGTTCGAAACTCTTCTCTAAACAGTATACAGCAACTCAGGACTAACGTTGATATCCAGTGGCAAGCCAAATGAATTCGGCGGAGCAAAAATATTCAAGATAATCTTGAATCTTTCCTAGAGCACACAAGAATTATCATCAACCTCCGATAGATAAGAACCAAAAATTAATATCTCCAGATACAGCTACAGTAGCCTAGTGCACCATACCGAAAAGGCCACGGGCATCGAAATCGATCCGGACCATGTAGTCAGATTAACAGAGTTGACCCCCCATCAAGATCTCGCAACTATTCAAGGTAGTCTAACAATGAACTCAAAAGGATCGCTTCTCAATAAAATTAGAAATCTTGCCCTTCAACAGCGGCAGCAAAGTACTTTTAATATTGGTATCACAGCACCAGCGTTAAAAGCTATCAAAACACCTCTGTAGAAAACCTACCCGAGTCATAAACCACCAACCACTCTATCTGAGTCAGGACAGAGCAGACAAATGGGACGAAGAACCTGTCAAAAACCGCATGCTATGCACGTCAAGCTCTGCGCCTCGCGAATGTAGCTTCGCAAGGAGACATCTCCGCTAACATCAGCATTTGACAATATGATCAAGACGAAATTCGAGACCAAAGTGAACTCACCAACCTTTGCGGTGCGCAACAAGCGGTGAGAGGACTTTCCATTTGAAATTCTCATGTGTATTCATTAAGAGGCCTTCATTAACATAATGGTATCACTTTCTCAACAACGCCCAGCTGGAGAAATTCAATAGTCAAACTCCACACATGTAAGTCCCCCCTAAACCTAAAGAACGCCGTCCATGTTCAATCTCAAGGCCCCTTAAACTCAGCGCCGTGGCAAATTATTTGCGCCAAACCTCGGCCCGCCCTGAGCAAGACTCTGTCGCACAATCATCTCTGCCGCGGCAGCAGCGGCCAGCCGTTCTTTCTGCCGACTTCTGTCTCGAATATAAGGTGCTGCTTCAGGGCGCATTCTCAAGATCCTCAGAATCATGTCGTCACTCGGATCCGCCTGAGCCTCCTTTCTCTTTTCTTCTTTCGCCTTTCTCATCGTACCGAGATTGCGACTCATCATTATACTTTTGGCCCTCTTCATCGAAGTCGTTCCTAGCAAACCTCCAAAGGATGGTCCGAGAGAAGCTGGAGCAGAAAGTCGATTACGCTGTTGCTGCGCGCGTTGAGCAGTGGCAGAAGCCATACGCTCTGAAGTACGGATAAGATTGTCGGTGGTATCGAAATAGAAAAAATTAAGAGTTTGCAATTCGTGGTACTTTGGTGATTTGAGAACATCGGCGGGGACACCATCTACCTCGCCTGTTTCCTCGTCTCGAGAGTGGAAGAACGCGAAAAGAAGCTCAAGCCACTGGAAAACGGTATCTAGTTCGGCTTGACTCAAGGGCTTTTGTATAGAGGGCTTGTCGGACAAAGGTGGAACCAGAAGACCTTCGATGGCAAGGAGAACCTCTTTCCACAATCTGGTCATAACCATAACCATAGATGCATCGGTCAGAGTTCGCTTCATGACTTCGAAGTTGTCGTTGAAATACTGAAATAGTGGTCGCAAAGCATTCTCTTTTTCAAGAGCGGTCACTGGTTGTGGTGCGATCACAGATTGGCGATTCTTCCATAAGCTTGTCACCGAAGATACAGAGATGCCCCCTCGAGACATCAAGTGCTTCAAAGCTTCCTGTGAAAGACAGCTATTGATGTATTGTGAGAGCTAATATACAGTTAGTAATGTTACGAAAACATAAATTTCATGATATACCTTATCAGTGATGAGCCTCGTCATATCTCTCTCTGTCCTCTTCAATAGACGGAAGGCTTTGCCGAAATAGAACTGAATGTCGTCTCGCTCCCCTTCCATACTGACTCGTAATAATAGTCGTCCCTGAGTGTCGAGGTTTAACCAATACTCTCTCGGCATGTAGTCGCTGAAATGGGCTGGGTCCAGTTTCAGATTTGTCCTTCCGACATAATCGTGATCCCCAAACGTGTCCCAGTCCCACACAGTAGCAATGATCATTAGAGGGCCTGGGACAGTGATATCAACAGACTCATCCCAGCGAGGGTTAAGGTTTCTCATCACAATTCGAGTCTTAGCCAGTCGCTTTTGATATTCGTCTCCAAGAACCACGTAAGGATCACTAGTCCCATTCGGATCACATGCCTTAAGGTCTTCGGCCTCCACAATCTTAATTGTGAAAACGTACTTGTTTGGGCGACGCTGTTTCTCTCGCGGTGGGGTAACCTTGGCAAGGACATCCGCGCATGCATCAACATTCATCATTTTCTCGAGTGTGTCAAGCTGTTGAATAGCATACTCGATGTTGTTGAGTTTCACGAACGACTGAATGGTGTAAGCAGGAGCTAGCATAAAGTTTCAGTGATAGGAAAAGAACAGTACCTGAGCATAAAATTGGAAGGGTTCAATCTTCTCTTTATTGTTCCAAGCATCCTTTGCAAGTTGCATCCATTTTTCTTTGTTTGTTTGAGCAGCCGCTGCCTCTTGGGCAGGGGAGAGTCGATCCATTTCCTTGTTGAATCGTTGGTCCAAGATTTCGCAGTAGCGTGCGAGGCCAACTCCAAACGACTTTGATAAGGCTGTCATGAATTTTGCATATTGGATATCATTGTCCCACTCCAACTTGAAAATCTGGTCTGCGGTTTCATTGTACATTCGGAAAATGTCTACCACCGATGAAGTATGTCTCTCTTCATCAGTGGGGGGGCGTTCGGGATGCTCCGATGTAATTTCAAATTTGTCTTCGTTGATGGCACCGTCCACAATGCCAACTATTGTTTCTTCAACTTTGCGAATCCAGCGCCAAACAAAATCAGCTAGGACATCCTCAATATGGAATGCAAAAGGCTTGTTCGGTAGTGCAGCCTGGTGGATTCGACGAATTTCTACCAGCTCTTTATAAAGGTCAAACCCATCTTGTAGGGGCACATCCAGATCCTTCGACTGCGCAACTTGTAGGATACGCTGAATCAAGTCATGAGCATCATTCTCGAAGCTGGGAAACATTGTTTCAACCAGGATTGTCAGGGGATTCACACCCATGACTTCTGGGTTCTTGCGATAGCGCTTCTGAATGGTGTTACATAGCTTCACCACCCCCTTTCCAAGTTGGACAACGTGATAGAACTCCCAGTCCTCCTGGTTTTGGGGGACCTCAGCCTCGAGATATCCTCTGTAGACTGCCGCAGCTTTACCACGTAGTCCGTCGGCGAGCTGACTTCTATACGATTCAGCTTCTTCCTCGCCCTGGAAGAATGAAGGGTCGCTGTAGATGTGTAGTTCAAGAAGAGCCAAAACCTGTCCCGGCGATGGTGGCTTTTTGTCATAACAGTGTTGCAGGAGATCATAAAGATCCCGAAGGAGGCCGTCATGTAAGTTAGAAAGGATCTGCCGATAGTTCGCGAAGTCCTGAACAGTCCAGTGTCTTTGATCGATTGATGACAGCCCGAGATTGTGCGATTGGCTATGAGTGCGTTTAGGCTCTGGAGGAGGGGATTTTACAAATTCAAAGGCCGTATCAAGCTCTTCTAAACCTATCTCTTGATCTAGAAACTTTTGTGCTGCAACATCGAGGAACAGAACTAGTTTGGTGAATTGAGGGACACGCCAGCGGGTCGATAATTCTGTTATCAAGTCCATGGATGCACGAGACAAGAGAGCGCTTCCATCCGCAGATTCTTGTGCATGAACCTGATCGAATGTCATGGCGTGCAACAAGATCAACCTGTAAAACGCACGTGGTTCCGGGGGAATAAAAGTATATGTAGACTCCTCGAGGAAGAGCCGGCCAGGGTTCTCCTCTTGCAGCGACATAGCGCTCATGTCAACAGGTTGATCGAAGGCATAGAATGAATTACTATCCACGGGACTGGAAATGGATTTGGACAGCTCCGCATATGCTTGTTCTTCAGCACTAGCTGATTGTGAGTGGACTGGAGGAAGGGGTTTGTTAGACCCAGTGGATGATTTCACAAGCTCTGGTCGAGCTTGTAATATCTCTGCCATCATATGAGATAGGTCTGGTATCTCTGCCTTTTTCCAAAATTGATATCCTTCTTCTAGGTCAAAATCATCACTCCTCAATGTGCGCTTCGTATTGGAATCCAAACAATGCTGGTATGCTTTCAGATCAGTAAGGGCTGCTTCCTCCGTCCATACTTTCTTGTTGGCATCAATGTCAGATTGAACTTGCGAACTGCGAAGGTCGAATATTTTTGCCACCGTTTGTACCATAGGCATGTCTTTCACATCCAGACTCAAAGGTGCCACAACTTCGATGGTAGTACCCCCAGATGAGTTTGATTTATCGATGAACAAGTCTTGATCATTCGTCAATAGCTTCTTCTCCAATGTCGAGAGCCGACTCATAAGCTCAGGTCGATCCTTATCATTCCCATTATCCTTCAGCGTGTTGCTTATTAGCCTGACGAACATAGCAACATGCCGATCTACTAAAAGTTTCCATGAATCATCGTCTGGGGCCTTCCCCTTTTGTAAGGCCTTCGTGGCATTCGAGTAGAAGATGAGTACCAAATCCTCGACACGCCGTTCTTTGTCCATCCTCTTGCGGAAGCCTTGCTCGGTGAATGCTGTATAGGCTTCTGCGAATGTCCGTTTGACAGCAGCATCGTTGTAGCCAGGAAGTCGTTCGGTCCCAATTAAGACTCCTTGTAATCGTTTCTCCAGTGGGGACATGAATCCGTGAGGAAATTTGGCCTTGCTGGTGTCCTTGACGAGAGAAAAGTCTTGCATCAATTCACCGATCATTACTGTCTTTCTTGCAGCTAGAGGCTTTGGAGCTGGCACATATTGTTTCCTCTTTGCGCGAGGTTGTAAGAGGTGGTGGAGGTATGCCACTCGAAGGGCAAAGGTGTATGCATCGTTGAAGCTAGGGACTTTCGTTCGCGATCGAGAAGCAGATCCGGCTCGCGATAACGCAACACGCTCGCTGCTTTGTATGCTATTAATCCGTCGATTCGGTCGAGTGCGGGCAGATGCGGACGACATGTTGTGTCGCGGAGAGTAGGCGTTGCAATGTTGTCCAAAGTGCTTTGGCGGGGTGTTGAAGGTAGTGAGTTTGCTCAGAGAAGAGGGTAGCAGAGCACCACGGTGACTTGTACCGTAGCTCCTTACGCTGCTCGAGCAGCCGATTTACGAAGGGTTCTATCGATTACAGAGGATGCTTTATCATGATCGTCGAGCTGAATATAATCGTAACAAGAGTATGAGTTCAGCGAAGGGGTGGCATTGACCGTTCAGGCCTCACATGCGACAGGGGTACTCTCGTGATTCCCTCAATTGTGCCCCACCCCCTGCACATCCTTCGTCACCACTACGAGGCCAATGACAACTTTAGATGTGTTGTGTAATAGCAGCGGTGATTTGATTTACATAAATTGTGAGACGGGAGATGGGATATTCGAATGAGAAAAGTATCTCCGTTAGTGTGTTTCCCTGAAGCAATACCTCTACTCCTTTGTGTGACGTTTTCAACACTTCGACCAGGACCAACCTTCCAGAGTCTCAAGTAAATGTAAATCCCTTTGACTAACAAGGCTTACCATGGCAACATATTTTGGGTAGTATTAGGTCGGCTTTTATGTGAAGAAAACAATATCCTCGAACGATGCTACAAGAATCATCCCTATATCATCCAATTTAGAGACCATAGATACTAGCCTTCAGCTGTTTGCTTTGTGGATGCAATTGCGAGATCCACCGACCTCATTTCCTGGCATTCTTGTAGGGAACCCAAGCCAAAGAACTGGTGGTGATGTCTCACAACTTTGGAAAAGCTAGCTGATCCATACAAGATAATTAGTAGGGAAGTACGTAGACTAGCCAAACAAATTTCAGATAAGTAGTAGTGTATTAGGAAATTTCTATATCTTACTTTTAAGAACGACTCCTCTGTCTATGGGCCCCGAAACATCAAGGATTTATAGGTAGTTCCGAGTATAGATGTACATATTATAGCTCTTGCTTACCGGAATGAGATATGTTACTGCATTCTTTGTGATACCGCGGGAATTCATCAAACTTCATGTTGATTGGAGAATGAATATACCTGTTACAATGAGAACAATCAATCTCTTGCTTATTTGACTGACAATAAGATGAAATTTTGACTCCTGGCCATGCCTACTACCGATTGTTCAAGTGTAATAGAATCTGTCAAAGCGCCTATGATTGTGATTAATTCAGGCTAATATCAGCACCCAACGAGGTATTCCTTTCCTTATCACAAAAGTGAAGATGGCAGGTAATGAAAACATCCAAATTTTCTACAAAATGCAAGCTCAACTAAATAACATCTTAGGCTTACCTGGGGAACAAAAACAACGAGAGCATGCTTAACTTCACGAGGAAGACAATTGTATTTGCCCAGAGCAGTACATTGTTGCTCTGAAAGCAGTCGGAGCGTCTTGATGCTCGTTTTGTCAGATTCTAGTGACTGAGGCTTCCCCGAAACTTGCCTCTAATTATTCACTGCATTATCATTCCTGGATGTTAATTTCTGACAATGCACATGACTCATATCGCGTAGGGAAAGTTCAAGCCATAATTTCCCATTGCTTCTGAGGTGAAAGAGCTTGACACATTATCTTAGCCCTTAGCACTCTTGCAACCACTTGCTGCCGTAAGTCAAGGATTATATTCAAATCTCCGGGAGTGTTTGGTCATATCTCTTAGATTTACTTCTGCCGATGTACAGCTAATTCTGCTTGAATAGCTTTGAACCCACTTCCGCCAGCTTTTGTGGTGTTCATATACTTCTCTACCATTTGAGAACAACGTACTTTATAAATTGGTCAACGCTCACTCATCTCCATATATCTCCTCAAAAGAGAAGGAACTTGGTTCAATAAGAACTACCTAAGGAGTTCCTCCTGGATCGAATTTAGAGAACAAGGGACATGAAATAGATTTATGCTTGCATGTCTGTTGGCCTGAAATATTGTTTCTTCTTAACCACACCTCCAACATGACGATTTGGTTCCTTGCTCCGCCAGCTTGATGAACAAGTTCTAATTAGGAGGTTAATCCTATTCAACCAATCCCATAAAGGTCTGAGCAGCCAAATGTCGTCTTATGAGCTGATAAGAGTGTCCAAGTCGTCAATTCACAAGCCATAAATTTCTTATAAGTCACAGATAAGAATGACTTGAAGCGTACACAAACCCTTTTGAATCCTGAACAACAATTGCCTGTGATATTTGTCTCAAGATTTAAATATCGAAGATGTGAAGAGCTGCCATCAATCATCGAGGCGTCAGGATGAGACCCACCCAAGCACGTGACGATGCACGGACCTCGTTGAATAGACAACCATGATGGCCAACCCAAGCAAGTCACTTCGCAAGTTAGCAATCTTTATAACGCAACTGACTACTTGAACGTTGCCTTGAGTTGCACACAGCAATAACCTGACAGTACTAGCCGGGTCTAGTTTCCCTTCCGCCTCTGCATGGTCTGCCTTGCACCGAGAATGCTTCTTTTTGGGGCGACGCAAAGTGAAAGCACAGCACCTAAATCGCAACTCGTATTATTCAATCAGCATCAAGGACAATCATGACCGCCAACCTCCTGAGTCCTGATCTCGCCCTCAGCGACACTGCATCACAACCTGATGATCAGCAGATAACGATACCCAAAACTTCCGCCGCTAGCCATCCTGTGGGCGACATGAAATCAAATGAATATGCTGGAGAGCAGCAAACATCCAGCCTCGAGGCAGACAACTTTGAAAAGTCGGCCAAGGTTGGCATCGATGCGAGAACAAAGATGTCGAACCTCTTGAAGGAAAAGGAACAGGAGTGGACAGCGGTCGCCGAGAAACAAGGGCCGCTGCGACTTCTGGATCTCCCAATGGACGTATTGAAGGAAATCGTCAAAGAGGTAGGAGTACTTGTTTTAGCCGATTACCTTGTCATGCTAACACCATATTACAGGTGACGCATACCAACGATCTGACAGCTCTAGCGCTATCACACTCTGCCCTCCACAATCTTGCAATTCCACATATATATTCACGATTCGATATTGTCTGGCCTGATGCACATGCAACAACGGATCCAAGGACTGGGGTTGACGCGTTGACTTACGGTCTTGCTACACTATGCATGGGCAATATCTATACAAATCACGCCCGGGATCAATCCTACACCTGCATGAATTGCGGGGCTATCAATGCTATTGAATGCAATCATGATTTGAGCTCCGGCCAAGGAAACGGCCAAAGGCGTTTAGGGAATCAATATCCACAATTCACACGCAAGTTTTCTCTTGGTAATGGACCAGTTGACTGGGTACAAGAATATCTCATTACAAAGGAGAGTGGAAAGATGCTTGGGACCTTGGTCGCTTTGGCCGTCGCTAGAATGGTCAATTTGGAGGCATTTGTCTGGGATATGCCAACGGGTGTTTTGAGAGATGTCTGGCTTGCTCTGTCCTCATTGCAAAGCCGAGGCTCAAACCGTGAATGCCGGCTGGAGCGAGTTTGGGTGAGATGGCATGACAATTCTGATGCCGCAAATGCAAGCGGAGCTCAGCCTACAGTTACCCCATCTACGACAACTTCAACTATGTTATCTGGGAGCACGATGAGCACAATAGGATGGTCCGTTCCGGCAGGTGCTCCTCCAAGTTCATCGGCCCCAAAAAAGTATGAACAGACCACTGTCGAATATCCTACTTTAAGTGTTCTTCCTCCTTTGAAAAGCCTTTCAGTGCTTGATATAGATGAGCTTGATTATCTTGACGAGATGAGTGTCTTGATTGCCAAGTCAATAGACCGTCTACGCGAGCTTCGGGTTGGGATATCATCAAAGGCTGTGAATCGGGATTTTGCAATTGCATGGGACGGACAGGATTTGGCCCAAGTCGACCATAATGCTGGTTGGCCTGGAGCCAGTACAATTGGAGAACGTCGTCTAGGTGGCGTTCTAGGAGTTCTCCTAGGTCGTGTGTTTGATATTCGCAAAAAGCAGAGAGCTACAAAGCCCGAGAAGAAAGAATGGAGCGTGTCACTGGCTTCCTCTACCCTAACACCAATGGAGGTTACCAATGTTGAAACACAAGTTCCGTTCCCAATAGATACTCACATCGACGAAATGGCAAGCGATCCGAGTGTACAGTCACCTACTAATATTGCTGACGAAGAAAATTGGGCCATTAAAGAGTCTTCTACCAGTGTAGTCCAATTCCCTCCCACTTCGCCCTTCAACATCGATGGAGCTTCTTTCCCAACCGCATCGAACGAGGCCGAAACTATAACACATGCAACTTTGTCTGGCCCACTTCAAGACCCAGCACAATCTGACATGGACTCTCTCAATGCTCTCATTTCCGCTCATGGTTTAACCGATACTCCAGATGTCCAGCATTATGGTATTTCACCAACAAATGGCATTTTAGACCTCCCCTTGAGGAAATCGTTGACTCAAACGTCAAGACAATCCCATTTCTCTGAAAGTCCTGTCGGAAGAGAGAGACTCGACGGCAAGTTGAGGCTGCAGACTCTAGAACTGGAACGTATTCCGCTTTCAGTGGCCGTTTTACAAAAAGCGTTCGACTGGTCGATTCTCACCAATTTGACAATCTTAGACTGTGCGCAACACGAAAAGTTATGGACCATGTTGCGACGACACTTTCAACCATCATCAGCCGGTCCAAATCATCCCTCGAAGCACGGGGCAAATCTCCCCTCGCAATATCATCTGAATTTGAAGAAGATCCACACCGACGCGGCATCACCATCACTCATATCGTTTCTAAAGGATACTCTCGCTCCTAATACATTGGAGACTCTTTTCTTGCAAGATCGCAAGCGATTAAATAACGCCAATGTCACAATTGTATGATTGCTGCACTCCATTTTATTGTTGATAAAGCTAACCCAGAGACCTCGTAGGATGCTATCTATAAAGGACCCTTAAAAAGACATCGAGCAAGTCTCAAAAAGCTGATGCTTGATAGCTCGGACAAAATTCCCAGGGGTCCGACGAGTTCAACTGAAAGTTCAAGATATCGAGCTTGGATGCCTAATCGTGATGTTCTTAATTTCATCACTAGTGGGCGTATGTCAAGTCTTCGAGAACTGAGCATCGCTGTTGATTACAAAGATTGGGTATGTTGCAAAAGCCAACTTCCACTCCCTTGCTCTTTGATGAAGGCTAACGGCGGCAGCACCATTTTCTTCAACGGTTGCCACAGATACCCCACTTGCGCTCGCTGAACATTCCTTTCATTGCTGATCACGTCACAGCTGCATTTGACCCCAAAGAGCTAGCTATGCAAGTTGTAGATGTGATTGTCTTGCGTCCAGAAGTTGAGTTGTGTTACATGGGCGTCTCTCATAAGTGCTTCGAGATATTGGAGAATCGTCCACAGGATGAGACTCACGGTTCGGCAGACACGCAATCAAGTGGTGCAAATGGTGGTGGTGGCCACGTTGGGACTGATGAGGATGAGGACGAGGATGACGAGGATGGGACTGATGAGGAGGATGACGAAGACGAGGAGGATGATAATGGGACCGCAATCGCAGCAATTGATCCGGACGAAACGGAGTCGGATGTGTCGGATCATGAGGGTTCGGACACAAGCTCTATGAGTGGGTTTGACGATGGGGAGCCTGCTCCTAGGTTGCGACTGAGGGAGATTCTTTTCTACGACGATAAAGTCGCTATATTCAAGGCTCGTCATGGCAAGCTCTAGGGTGTTCATTATGGGAAGTTCAGTACACAAATTCCATGCTATGGCACAAGAAGAAACACTTGTGGATTTGTTTACTTACATGTTTCTGGAGTTATTGAGCGCATTTGGAAGCAGGACTGAAGCATTGCCACAGGCAGTAAAAAGGCGTGGTGGATTGGTCTTGCACCAGGAGTTCAGCAGGAGAGAGTCTTCATAGTGAATAATTGGGAGACTATGCGGGATATTGGACTCAGAATCAGTACGATACCAATGGCCTGGCGATGGTTGGACATATGCTCTTGCTCCTTAGGTCTGTCGTGTTAGTTAGTATTTGGTGGCATAAACAGAGATTCTTGTCAGATTTGAAAGATGAGTGTGTCCCACACGCCTATGGCAATATTTTCCCGTACCTTAGGCGTGGAAGGGGTTTCGGCTGGCTGGTGGAACGGCAATCCTTTGGTCGTTGCCTACTTTCTTGATCTGAGGCAATTGCCTTGTTTCTAATTATGTCTGCTCTGATATGTTTATTCCTCTTTTGTTAGCCGAGGGGCATTTCTTCTTGCAAAGTGTGACTAGCGATACTCAAACACCCCCTTAGAGATTGCTGTGTTCTCGTTCCCGATCAGAAGGGATGCAGATGATCAACAGTTGTCCCAAAGATATAATGCAAGAGGGCGAAAGTCTTTAGCGAAAGGAGCTCTCACGGGTCAGAACGTCGATCGAGACGAATATTCCAAATGAAACTGTTTGAGTAGACAGTATGGAGTAAGGTACCGAGGGCTTTGGTACTTCTACGAACAAAACAGATGCACCTGCTAGCTTTGCATTACTTGTGGATATTGGAACCTCGGTCACTTGGTGCTTTTACTGTACTACCCTGATTTAGTAACATGATTTGGTGATGCGGCTCACATTTGATCTTTTTTTATCTTCATGGCTCAGCTAACGCGAAGGAACGAAAGATGGGGAAAATCATTTAATCAGCAGATCGAATCTGATCGTTACCATGAACCCCTGTCTTCAAAGTCATGATGAACTAGCTCATTCTAAGGACCCTGCAGCGATCAAACACACCCATTGCCCACGCCGCAGAGCACAGCCTTGCGGTTCAATTCCACTTTCCCATTCATCCATCGACATCTCAACACCAGAGCATGGGCACGATTCGAGCCTCATGCTGTCGACTGGCAGAAACTGCCCAGTGAGGAAGCCTTAGCGTTAAAGCACGGCACACATCATTCGCCATCCACCACTATACATCAGTTTTCCACCAGTTATCGTTTGATAGGTTGCCTCGCAGAGTCGCATCAGTCAGCAATGCCACTCTCTCACTATCTTCACATGAGAATGCTTCGAAAAGCCTCCTTGTTACCCGTCACACCTTTATTCTGGTGCCACCACAGCTGCCACCATGCCACCATCCGAACTGAGCAAGCAATCCTACCCGGATGTACAGACTCTCACCCAGGTTCGGGACAACGGACTCGACCCAGCAAGTTCGTGGAGTTCTTCACATGCAGGTACGACAATCTGAAACTTCATGTTTTGATTGCGAAGGAATCGAGGGACTAGAAACGCCACCCCAAGATCGATTTTGTCATGACGGTACATGTGGGGGAGGGGCAATCGATCATGATTGCGACATTGACGGCTCGGACACAAGGACTCGTATAGTCAATTTGCGGGCATCAACTACTCTTCCGAACGAAAAAAGACTGTTCATTTTGAACCACTTCCGGCTCCTACGATACCGCTGTCAAGTGCAACTCGGAGAAAAGCGAAGAAGTCTGATAGTCACTAGGGATTGTGGTCGGGTCCGATACAGTTTGATAAGCAACACATTTTCTTTGGCTGCTTACAGCATGTTGCCACATGGAAATCAGGATATGTCAGCGTTTCAAAAGGGCAAGCTGTACCACACCTCCTCAATGTTGGATTCGAGGACCGTTTGCCTTACGAATGTCGCGTCCAAAAGTCATCAATTCGGGAAATAGCGTTTGGGCGGCTAAACTGTAGATCTGTTTATCCAACTCGCCTATGACTTCACTGCTGGGATGATATGCGCGCCAGATTCTCCAACATCGTCAACCATACTCCGCAGTCGGAAAGAATTCGATCGCGATTGTCGAGTCGAGATACGCTTAGGCGCTCGTGCCATATCGTCAGCAGCCTCGCCGCAGAGCCACAACTATAATGATCCTAATTAAGATCCAAAACCCGAGTCCACTTTAACTGATCGGAGCCTATCCCTGCATGGCTTTGTTTATATTTAGGAGGGCTAAACTTTATCTGTTGAACGAGTACGCTTGCCGAGCGGGTAGGACCGCAGAGAGGCGCGAGTGCAAGCGATTAAGTGGAGGATTAGACGCTCTGCTAACACTCCAACTTTTTCTCAGAGCCAACCCCACGTAAAGTCACGTAATAAGCCATTGCGCGATCTCTGTCGAGAGCATCGAGCGCTATCTGCGAGTCAGGCGAATAAGCACTTAGCTGGCCAGCCAGAGTCAAGAAGCGTTTCGAGCCCGCCAATCTCGTTGGTCCAACTCCCGTCGGCGCTTGAAGAGGCGAAGCTGTGATTCTCATGTTTATTCCTGGGGTGCCATCGCGCCTAATTAGAACCCTTGTAATTCCTCCAGCCAAGGAGGACATGGTCAGGGGAGCTCTCGTTCTGGAAGCCCACTGGTTGCCAGTCATCGTTTCGAGTTACTGCAAGGGACCATCCGCAGCAGTCGGAGTGTTCAGGGGCAGCCCAGAAAGATCGTGGGCCATGGTTGTTGTCCAGAACGGTGAAGATTCACCCCGCTCTGATCGCCACTGATACCGGTGCTTATCGTGGTGATGGACACGCCCCATTTGGTGCAAATGATCAGATTGTTGGTGACCAGGCCATCTACCGATCATATACCGGTTCACCGCATTCGTCAATTGGTTCCATGAGCCGCTTGTAGGGCGATGGTCGCACAATCGAGGCAATTGAGCAGCTCGATTAGACACAGTCAAGCCCCAGGAGTCAACATAATATCGGGTTAGTCTCAAAGCCAGGAGCTCAAGCTCGAGCTTCGAGCTTCGAGCTTCAGCTTAAGCTTGAAGCTATAGGTCGTTCCTGAGCTGGATCGTGGCCCTCTGACTGGCTCCCAGTCAACCACACCTTCTTCAAAGCTCATCATTGTCGAATTGAGGCCCTTCTCCGACCTCGTGGGAAGCGGGGCTTGACAATCTCTAGTGCCCGAAGCTATTTCGAAATCTTGGAATGGCAGGCTGCTAGCCCACACTCAAAAGTTCAGAGCCATCTTCAAAGCGATCATTCTGACTGGCCAACAGAGCGGTTGATCAGCAAATCCGATCCTGTTTCCTGGACCCAAAACGTGGCAGTGTTTATGTACGTGACAGATAGTATGTACTCCGTGCTGCACTCACTACAACGTTGTCTGAGTATCACGGTCCTCCGTACTGATGGGAGTGTTTACGGAGAATTGCGGCATGCTGTACGGTTTGGTATCTCAGGATTCGAGGGAACACTGTGCGTGCAGTGTTTGATGAGATGCTGCAGACTCGAGCCTCGATACGGTTAAATTGCACTCCAATGAAGCCTACACTCTCCGCATTCAGGAAAGAGGCGGGGACGTCAAAGGCTCAATACGGCCGTGCCTTACAGTTGCCATCGGCGGAGATTTCGTACCTGGCAGATTGGTGCAGAGGGTACAGAGGGTGCAGAGGGGTGTAGAATAGAGTATGTCAGGCCCGGCCAGGGTGTCAGAGGAGGTGAGGTCAAGGTGAAGGTGTGGATGAGGTCGAGGGCACAGTTAATTTGCTAGTGGGACCAGAGAAACGGTACAGTCAGGAGCGTCAGGCTTCTGTTGCTATTTTCCTCGACTGAAGAAAAGAGCCGTGTGGTTGATTGTTCAGGTGGTCCGGGCTGTGCCACTGTCATCGTGTTTCAGATGAAAAGAAGCTTAGCAGTTGGCAGCACGAGCTCGCCCTCACGATCTTGCGATTAGGCCCCCTCGACTCCTCAAGGCCACCCCAATCTCCAATTGTTGTCCCCAAATAGCGCCAGCCCACCAAAACCCGCTTCTCACTCGCTTGCGAGCCTCTCAGATTGTCTCTCTCAGTCTCTGTCTCTCACTCAATCTCGGCGGATGACAATTTCGCCCACTACCGGGCCACTAGCAAATTACTATGTACTGATGTACTCTATTATTACTATGATCGGGGTGTCGGCGCTGTTTAAGCCGCTGCGAGTGAGCGGCGCGGACGAAAACTCTGAGATCACGCATCTTCCCAAGTTGCAGAAAGCAGTAACAAGCCTGGAAGAGTTGACACCGGAGACCTAGTGGCGATGGGTTCTCCGTACCGGTCTCCCAGTCTGCTGCCAGTCCATGATACCACTTTCCGCAATTCAAATGTCTCCAATCTTTCACAGTAGATACTGCAGAAATTATGCAGGGCCAGTAGCGTGGCCAGCAGGTGGTGGTGAGTGGAGTGCTTGGAGAACAC
Source organism: Hymenoscyphus repandus (assembly GCA_001414415.1). NCBI lineage: Eukaryota > Fungi > Ascomycota > Leotiomycetes > Helotiales > Helotiaceae > Hymenoscyphus > Hymenoscyphus repandus. Next base: position 419,278 of record LLCE01000005.1, read on the forward strand.
GCAGAAAAGAATGCAGACCTCGTAGCGACTACTGCAGTTCAACCTGGCAGCGAAGATGTCAATGGATCGGAAAAATACATCTGCCATGGGCACTTTCTGTGGTAACGCGGCCATATCGGTACTACTACTACTACTAGGTTCTCACTCTTCCACAAAGCCACAGCTCTTTTCGCATGCTTTGTTCTTTGGTTTGCCCTATTGCACGACAACACTGTGCGATTCAAAACTCTCCTGTAGCACGGAGGACAATGATCGTGCACCGATGGTACTGCCGTATATACATTTAGCTCTCGAGGCTCGCGGCTATTGGCCTGACCAAGTAGTCACAGCCTTGTAAGGCAACGGCTTCGGGGAGCCTAACACTGGCACTAGGAGATTTGAAGGGCATTGTTGCCAGCACTGACAGTAGGACACTGCTACAATTAGTACCGGTGACCCGCTGGGGGCTACTATTGTACCCAGCCATCAAGCCACAAGCCACAAGCTTCGAGCTTCAAGCTTCAAGCCCGTCAAGGTAACTGGCTCGCTGGCACTGGGTGCTTGGTGCTTGGTGCTTGTTACTTCCGTGTTGGGTGATTCCACAGCGGGAGTGTCTGATCTCTAGTGTCTCGAGTGTCAAGCGTCGAGCGTTTGTTTCTATCATGGGAAACGCTACTGTCGAGTGTCGACCAGTACGACCAGGGGCCGCATCCTTCGCCAAGCTCTTCAGATGGTCCACTCGTAACCCCTGTCTAGACGCAGGGGCAGGAGGCTGTCTTGCGGCCGGCATCATCAGTCATGAGCAGGGTCTGATGGAAAACCTGCTCCACTCTTCAACTCTCGTCCTCGAACCCTCGTCGTCTATCGACTAGGGGGGGGGGGGGCGGAGACCCTCGCTGCCCTCACTGACCAGGGCAGTGATGATTGCTCTACTTTAGAGCCTTGTTCCCGCTTCCACTCGAGGCGAGACCACAACCTACAATACCAATACCATACCCATCATCAGAGTTGTGCCTCGAGGATCCATCAGAAACATCTAGGTCGACAAAGAGGTCTCATCTCATCTCATCTCATCTCCTTAGTCTACATAGTCGGACCCCCTGCCACACGAAATCCCCACGATTTTATAAGATCCTCCCGAATCCAGCAGCCTCTTCTTCTATCTATTTCGAGTATCTCATCTAAAATCCTGCGTATGTGCCGCCGTTACAGAATCACAGCCCCTCAACATCCTTCTTCACTATTGTCTTCATGGCCTCTCTCTATATAGACTCGAGTGCAGAAGACTCACGTCAACCCAGATCAAGAGCCAACAGTCACCTGTCATCAACAGCCTTACAACTTCAAGGCCTAAACATCTACGAATCTGACCCCACCTGCTCAAGCGAACATCCTTTTGGGCCTGTTGGTTTCCGTACTGCATCACCCCAATCCTTCATCGAGCAGGATCCGGATCCATCTGCACCACATATAACCGCTCCCTCCCCCCAAGAACTCACTCCATTTCCCCTCCTTTCGGACAGTGAATTGGATACCGACTGGTCGTATCTAGAGGCACCCGGTGGACAATCAGGATCATCAACTTATCTAAGAGTCGACGATCCATCACAGTCATTTCAACCACAACGATCACATTCTTTACATTCTTTAAGCCAACCTCCTACCATCCTCCGTTCCAATTCTATTCCAGCAAACATGAGGTATATTAGAAACTTATTCCGATTTAGAACATGTACTGATTCCAAAATAGCACCGTCGGGATTCAACAGTATGATGCCCGTAGCTTCGAGCCCGCCGGCCTTCGGCAATCATATACTTGGCCTCGTGAGTACGACCTAATCAGCCTTTCCAATCGCACACTAACAATATATAGACTTTGAGATGACGCCTGAGCAATACATGCCTCAAATTCCAAGTGGGCTCCCAAGTCCACCACTCAACCCATCAATGCTTTCAGCATATGATGACCCAAAGCTCATGCCAATCTACTCTCGTTCTCTCTCATCTTCTCCACCACGAGGGTCACTCACTCCCGAGCAGCGGGAATTGAAGCGCCAACGGGATCATGCGAGAAGGGACTCTAAGACTCGGGCGAGAAGGGAGCGTTCAGTCAGCAACCCATATGTGGTTTCCAACCGAACATCACCAGATGTCATGCCACGAACACTTCCAGAATACTCAAACAGCCTCACTCCATCTCCTCTTCTTGCAACTGGCCCTCTCCCATCTCAGCCTGCGCAACCATCCCCCGCGCTGAGCAGCTCTTCCTACCTGACTCCGTACTCTCCAGCACTTCCAGAAACGTCGAGTCCAGAAATATACCCGGTGTTTACCATGAGCCCTGCCGATTTCTCTGCATCTCCCACATTCTCTTCCATGCCTTCTTACTCCCAAAGTGGAGCGGAGCCTAGCATCCACACTTATGTGTAAGTTCAGAAACAGCACCGCTTCTATATCCCAAGTTACTAACGATTTCACAGTGGACGCCCACACTCTCTTTCTTCGGCTTCAGACCAGCCACACATGTATCAACACCACCCACACCCAAGAGTTGGATCAACCGATTCTGCAGATCACGTTCGAGTCGTCCACAGCCGACCTAAGCCACAGTGCTGGGAGCACGGATGCAATGGTCGTCAATTCTCAACTTTTAGCAACTTGTTGCGCCATCAGCGTGAGAAATCCGGTGCAGCTGCAAAATCCAGCTGTCCAAACTGCGGGGCTGAATTCACACGAACCACTGCACGAAACGGCCACATGGCACACGAAAAATGCAAGCAACGACGAAACTCCTAGACACTTTTATGCATGCGACCAATTTTCTTGCATTATAGGAGTACTATACCTGGGTCTGGAATTATACAGTTTTTGGGAGGAGTACATGGGCATTAGAAAATCATTCGTTGGCACCAAGGGCTTTCGTCTCGAGTGGAGAGGACAGGACAACGCAAATCACGTTTAACGAGCATATTATTTCCTCCGTTCTAACGCAGCGTTCGTATTTATTGTTTATTATACCCTTCGATTCTACTAGTACTTGTTTTATTATTATTTTGAGCAAGAGAAGAGTCGGAGCACAATCAAAGCACAGCATATTCAAAAATCTACTTGACAAGTCTTTTTTCTATCAAATGGTGACAATCCGATGAGTGAGTGGTTCAGAGCTGAAAACATGGATATAGAGAGGTTTGTTCAACTTTGTGCGTAAAGCATAAGCCGTGGGGGCGAAAAAGGATAGAGTTCCTCCGACAGCGACCCCAAATTTGGAAACGAATAGAGAGGCAGACAGACAAAAGCCTGAGCCTGAGTAAAATGATGCTGATGCTACTTCATCTGCAATGCGGAAAGCGAAAGGCATTGGAGGCCGAAACATTTGCTTTGCTTTGCTTTGCTGTTCCGGTGGTTGATGGTTCGGCCAGCCCAAAACACAGCCCCTTCTCAAATAGCACGGAGTGAGCAAGGTCGACTCGTACAGAGACTAGGGGGGGTGTGGCTGCAGGGGTATTAGGGGGATAAGCGAGAGGGGAGGGACGAAGATGATTTGCAGAAGGGGTGGAAGAGGAGAGTTTCTTCGAGGTCTTCCATCCGATGTGTGCCATGCGAGACGTACAGTAGGTAGGTCCGTAGGTAAGCAGGTCAGATGCAGATGGGGGAGACTCGAACTAGGGTTGCTTGATGTACGATGTGCGATTGTGGCCTGCGCCAGCCACACAGACGATGAAGATGCGGGTGGGGTTCAGGCACCGGGTGAAGAGAGTGCAGGTGATGATTGGATAGGCGTTCGTCTCATGTTGTTCTGACAATTGTTGGTGGTGAAATGTCGCGTGGAAAGGTGAAGGGGGGCCCTGGTTGTCGATACATGTGTGCTAGAGTAAGAAAGAGCTTGAAGAAGTTGGTGGTGTGGAGATGGAGGTGCGTCTGTTAGACAATGTTTCCCTCTTGCAGTGTTGCAACAATATCAAACAGCTGCATGGCGAGCGTGGAGCATGGAGCATGGAGCGTGGAGCATGGAGCATGAAGCATGGAACATCATAGCAAGAAAAATGTCATCTGTCATTACAGTAGTAATGTCCTAGCTAGTAAAGCCCCAGCCCCTTGTCCAAACGGCTATCAAGACTCAAGAGTGCACCGAAACTGTAGTATTTTAAGATGCTGATGCAGGAACGCCCCCTCAATATCTGAAACCCACGCCTGAGGGAGTTGATGGGGTTAATAACCGCGATGGGCGAGGACGACGGCGATTGCATGTGTGGGGGCCGACGCTTGACCTGATATGCAGTTTCTAAAGCCTGAGAAAACACCCTTTTCGCCTCTTCGAGCCACGGGAGTTCGACAATTCAAACCTTTCATACCTCATCAGAGCCACCACCTTGAAGAGGCTTGCTGACTGTTGTCTTGTCTCTGGGCAGGCAAGCTGGTTCGATGGCAGCGACGGCAACGGCATCTCTCTCTGCTTCATCTCCCGTCGATCCTGACCTTCCATTTCCCTTCTTCGCCGCAAATCAATATGCATCGCACATCACCGACAACGATTGATCATCTTTCCCGTGTCCACCACTTCCCACGCCGCAGACCTCTCTCTCTCCCTCAGGTCATGATTGTCTATCTCTTAGCCCTTTGGCCTTCCCCTCCTCGAGCCCTCACCCCTCTGTTCGTCTGATCTGCCAGACAGACTGTCACAGCTGTTGGAAACAATCCCTGGATACCCCGAGTCTTCCCCTGTCACCATCAGTGCACCATGATCTGCCCGATGATGAGAGCCTGTCCCTAATCCTTGACCCCGATGTTGGAAAGGCAGAGCCGTTCGCCGGCAATTCGTCTTTCCTCGTCCCTCGTTGATTTCCGGGAACCCATTATCTTGATCTGGAGCAGTGGACAAACGGCGAGCTGAAGAACGATGAGGGGCAGAGCACTGTCTATCACTCTCTCGTGCACCGAGAGTTTATTTATGGACAGCGGGCCCCCAATGCTGCAGGTACCGGGAGCTATTTGCAAAGAGGCAGAGGTACGACTTGTACAGACACAAAAGCTGTGCAACACTCAATGATGGATTTGCACAAAACGCGGCCGTTGTAGACACAAGGTACGAGGCCAATCCTTCAGCCTTGTCAACTAGACAGCCTGTCTTGATCTCCTCGACCTGCCCGGCTAGGTAGGCATTTTCTTCTCGGTGGCGAATCAACTTTGTATTAGCCGTTATTTGTCTAGCACTGTACCTCCCTTGTACCTTGCAGACGTCGGTGGTTACGACACTCTATCTATCCGCATCTTGTTTCGGGCTTCAGCGATGACGATACAAAATCTACCGTCAAGCCACTTTTACCTGGCGAATACCGAGCACGTCACCTTCCCTAATTGGACGGACTTGAATACCCTCAATCTACTCTTTCCAAGGTACGTCGAAGGTATCTCCGTAGTTGAATGTGTACGTTAGAGGCACAGTTGAGTCTGGTGTGCAGGAGGTGTCATTCGTGTACGAGAAACAAGTTTCGAGTCTATGGTCATACGGACGAGACACTCTTGTGCCGAATGTGTTTCTACGTACATAACGAAGGAGAGGGTGTAGTGGATAGATGTCAAGGGGTCTGTTAGTGGCGTTTGGAGGTTGTTGGTGGTGTTGTTGGCTGTCAGATAAACACGGTCACAGACAAGAGGTGGCCGAGTGGGTTCACCTCGCAGAGGGCTGCATCATCGGTGACCACCTGTGTCAATAAAAACTCTCATTTCCCTTTCTGGGCTTTTCGCACTTTAGTCTGGGTTTTGCTTGTCGCCGACTAGGCCTCTCCGAAGGATTCTGTTATGCATATGCTGGAATTCAGGATTCGTTCACAAAGTTGTGACGGGGAAGTGAAGCCGACGACCATGTGGTCTTTGAGGCTCTCTTCATGCTCACCATCTTTATTTTCTGAGGTGAGGAGCATGAAGTATGATTTCCAAGTCCAAGAATCCGGATAGTGTGGGAGGTATCTTTTGGCGACGATGACTTCGTGGAAGAGAAACTCCAAGCGGAGTCAGCAAATGTATATATTGACCTCACTGCTCACCTTCTTCGTCAGCAATATCGACCCATTTTTCATTTGCCGCTGTCTTACACTGGGTCGTCGGCGCGAGTAAGCTATGCGTTGTCGTCTAATGCGACATTGGGTCATTGAGAACAACCTTTTTTCCTTTGGCATGATGAATATCACTTGGTCAAAACTCGTAGACGAGATTGAAGCTAACAAATACGAAACACGTGTTTTCTGTCACTTCTCGGTCACTAGAAAGCGAGCATTATTATTTTGTCATCAGCATCATTTCCCGTCATTTTACTTCATCGGATATGAGAAGCAAACCACGTGTTTACGTGGTAACGTTGTCGAGAAGTCAATTTGAAGGATTCTAGACCGTCGATTTCAGAGGGAGGCAAATTGGGAAAGAACCAGAAGTCTGAGCCCCGATCCTAAGGCCATGGTGGCGAGCTCATTTCCACTATCTAAAGCTTCATGAAAGGTGGGTGTGCGACGACGAGATTATGTTTTCGAATGCTTGTTTTGATTCTTTTCTCAATTTGAAGATTCTAGATTGTCTAAACTCAGTAGACGTGACCCGTGGCACACTGTTGAAGTTTAGGGTTGCGATTGTGGAGATGTTGTGGATGGAAAGGCAGACTCGATACGGAACCAACTTTTCCGTTCATGTCTCATGGAGGGCGGCAACGAGGTTCAGGGTCAACGAAAATGCTCTGTCGTTGACCACTGACCTGGTCATGTCTCCCATTGACTAGCATTTGTTTACCCCAGATGAAGTAATGATACACTTCTCAGTCACACCTCGGTAGTCAATATCGTGTATCGTCATGGATCATTGTCATGAATTCCATTGTCTAGACTTTCCCTCCTTGACGGGCTTCAATGATTCGTTTGAATCGGTTAAATCGTGCGAGACGTTGCCGGTACTGAGATGTCTTCTTCGAGAAATTAGGACTTTCTAAAGTGTGGTGGAAGCGAGGTTTGCATTACACGAGCACCTGCAATGAACTTCTTCCAATGTCGGTAGAAATTCGATCAATTTCAGCCATTAAAGGAAATATCACTCAATCTCTCAATCTCTCAACCGGAAGATTAATGTCTTCTCAATCTGAAATAAGAATGGCTCATTCTCTTAACAGATTCAGGGAGATCACGTTGATATGTATGAAGGCCTTCCTCTTCAAGTCATAACTTCAGACAGGTGGCGGTAATGCCCAGTGTGCTCAAATTAAGTGAGAAGAATGTTCTGGACTTGTGATGCAATTACAGGCTTATGGCAATGATAGATTACTGCCAAAGAGTTTCTGTAGTATAATCTAGCTAATGACGAGTCGGTGTTATGTTTACCCTGATGCTGAATAGTTGTGTGTCAAGTGATATGTTAGGGAAAGCTAATCTTCTTGCTTATGGGTTTGGAGAGGCTTTCGCTATACAAAGGGCGATTTTGGATGGTGCCTTATTATTTTAGGGTGGTTGTAACTCGACAATGTTGTTGTTGTTGTTGCTGTTGTACTAGGGAGTTTTTATATGGCTGTGAAAGTGACCCGAATTCGAGTTGTTTGATGAAGAAGTTGGGAATCATTGTCTATGACTTGTCAGGATGCCTGGAAATGTTTGGGGGAGTTTAGCGACTGGCAATAAGTCGAAGTCGTTCGTCAACTACATGATTGTGTTCGAGTAAGTTTCAGGGGTAAGAGACTTATTGCAGCTTCGTAGGATCAATTATGGATTGGTCGGGGGCATCATTAAAGATCTTCTTTCTCTTTGAGACCTATATGCTCGAGTTCTTATCTACACTTGGTTTAATTCCAGGCCTCGCTTAGGTACATACTCAAAACCACAGATGCCTTTGGGACCTTGATCTTTTCATTGAGCGCATTTGCTTATATGTTGTGAAATATCCATGAGATTAACGGACTTGGATACAGATAAAGTCTAATCAATTTGCTCTGAAATTGGGTTGTAAAATAATGAAATAAAACAAATGATCAAGAGGTATGAAGCTATCCCTGTCAATACATCGGCGAATTGATTGGCCGCCCCGATATGTGTCGGCGATTTTCGCGTAAAGAGGAACGCGTCGCGCTTTCCTTTCCTCCCTCAACTTCACGAGCCAGCAACTCAAAAATTTGTACGACTTCAATCTTCAAACTCCTCTCAATTTCACAAAACAACAGTCAAGAGTAAGTCGCCCAGCTTTCCGTATAATTTCGGGATGCCAGGACTTTACTAATCTTATGGGAAAACAGTGTTAGAAGCACGTCTCGAGCAAGCTGATCTACTGAAGAAGGTCGTTGATGCGATTAAAGATCTCGTCCAAGACTGCAACTTCGACTGCAATGACTCTGGCGTCGCGCTCCAAGCTATGGACAACTCGCACGTCGCACTCGTCTCGATGATGCTCAAGGCCGAGTCCTTCTCCCCATACCGCTGTGACCGCAATGTCGCGCTCGGTGTTAACCTCACCTCGCTCACCAAAGTCCTCCGCGCTGCTCAGAACGAAGATATCTTGACGCTCAAGGCTGAGGATGCGCCGGATGTTCTGAATTTGGTGTTCGAGAGTAGCAAGAGCGATCGCTTGAGCGAGTATGATCTCAAGCTTATGGATATTGATCAGGAGCATTTGGGCATTCCTGATACGGAGTATGCTGCGACTATTACAATGCCTTCAACGGAGTTCAGAAGGATTTGTGTTGATCTTATGGCGCTCTCCGAGTCTGGTATGTAGCTTTTGATCTACCAGCAGCTCGCAATGCTAACAGGTGTGCTGCAGTCTCTATTGAGGCTTCCAAGGACGGCGTCAAGTTCACATGTGCTGGAGATATTGGACAGGGTTCTGTTACTCTACGAAGTCACACCGATGTCGACAAGCCAGCCAACAACGTTGAGATCGAGCTCTCGGAGCCCGTTTCTCTTACTTTCTCCCTCAAGTACCTTGTCAACTTCTGCAAAGCTGCAGGACTCTCCGATACTGTCAAGCTTTGCCTCTCCAACGAGGTTCCTCTCTTGGTTGAATACGGATTGGCTACAAGCAGTTACCTAAGATTCTACTTAGCTCCTAAGGTATGTAGTCCTAAGGACTAATCATATAGGACATGCTAACATTTCTATCTAGATCGGAGATGAGGAGTAAGCGGTACTATAGCGAATTGAATTTATGGTTGGTTGGGTTTGGTAGCATATCCCCGTGGCGTGTTGGTTGATTTCAATGGATATTAATGAAGAGATGATGATGGCTCTTATTAATTGGAGGCTGCTTGGAGCAACTGAAGACTTACCAGCGCCCTAAGAAGATACAATCGATGCCCATGATATGAGGAAATACAGACAATTTCGATACCATTGTGCGTGTCCCTTCCAGGGTTGTGTTATGCAGCTTGACAATTATTGCTTGGATTGGGCGCGGAGGCGGGGTAGCAAATCCCGTTGCCCCACTACAAGGCTGACCAAGATAAGAATTTCGTACTTATTTCTTATCGATATAAACATCACAGGATGCAACAGTCACACAGTCTTTCGCACGTTTTCTTTCTCAGTCTGTATCACAATGTCTTCTTTACTGCCAGAAGCCTCTACATCGGGGCCATTGTCCGATAGCCAGAAGGAGAATCGGCCTCCGAGCGGAAAGTCAGTATCTAAAGAAACAGATTTCCCCATCCCCGAGACGAATGTACTCGCTGTTGCAAGTCATGTAGGACTTCCACTTCCCGTATGTATGTTGTGAGCCGACTGACACAGCGATGAAGGTCGTCTATGGGTAAGTCGCCTGTGTTACATGTCAAGCCATGACTGAACAGTGTCAAGATATGTTGGAAACACAATGGCTACTTTCGTCATGCAGTCTCTCGGGTGCGAAGTTGCCGCAATAAACACAGTACAACTAAGTAGTGTCCCTCCTCGATATTCACCAAACTTTTGCTGAAGATAGAACTAGGTAACCATCTAGGCTACGGCCAGGCAAAAGGCACACGTGCAACTGCTTCCGAAATTACAGACCTCTACCAAGGCCTCAAAGACTCCTACCTCGACTCCTTTGATATGATGCTCTCGGGCTACCTCCCTGGCTCCGCCTCCGTCGAAGCCGTCGGCGCCATAGCCCGCGATCTCAAGTACAAAGCGACGATGAAACCGGGGACTTTCTTCTGGGTGCTGGATCCGGTCATGGGGGATAATGGGAAGCTGTATGTGGCGGAGGATGTGGTGCCGGCGTATAAGGCGTTGATCAAGGATGCCGATTTGATTCTGCCAAATCAGTTTGAGGCGGAGTGAGTTTGTTCGTGAGGATTTGATGGTGAAAGGAAGTGCTAACGGGGAATAGGACGTTGAGTGGAGTGAAGATTGTGGATGGGGAGTCGTTAAAGCTTGCGATTACGAAGCTACACGAGACATACCGCATCCCTCATATCATGATTACTTCCGTTAAACTGCCTACGCCTGGCGCCGCCGATTCTCTCTCAGTGGTTGGTTCAACAGCGACATCGGGCTGTGAACCAAGGATATTTAGCGTCAGAATCCCCGCGATAGACTGTTTCTTCTCCGGAACGGGGGATATGTTCGCTGCGTTGATGCTTGTGCGATTCCGGGAAGCTGTTACCAACACTGCCGCTCTTATGACAAAGTCATCCTGGGTATCAGAAGACGATGTCGAGCCTACGAAGTTGCCACTTGCTCAAGCGACAGAGAAGGTGTTGTCTAGTATGCACGCTGTGCTAACGAAGACGAAAGAGAGGAGGGATCGGGAGGTGGAGCTATATGATCAGAGGATCAAAGGGCCAGGAGAAAGCGAGAAGCGATTAAGACTAGTGAAGAGTAAAGCTGCGGAGGTGAGGTTGGTGAGGAATTTGGGATGTTTGAGAAGTCCAGAGATTCTCTTTAGAGCGGAGGACTTTTAGAATCTTAATGGGGGCATGGGAGATGATAGATTCGGAATAGATGAATGTTGTGTGATTTAGATGAGCTTAGGCGTTCGTTCGCATAGCAAGTAAGCACATATGGAAAAGAAATGTTCAGAGAAGACCTGCTTCTATCATTTATAGATCTAGAACCAATTCTTGGTTCTCAGCGCCTCTATTTTGATTGTAATTGCACCACAAACTCCATGTCCAATTGCGCCCCAGATCATCCTGCTTCCATTCGTCCATTCATCCACATAACACACAACTTTACGCTCATGAACATCTCGCATTCATCCCGTACTACCAAAGCCACCAGCGCCTCTCACACTCTCCTCAAGCTCCTGAACCTCAACCACCTCCGGCGTATAAATCCTCTCTAGCACTAGCTGCGCGACACGATCTCCCTCCTTAACCTCGAAATCCTTCTCCCCATGATTGAAAAGTAGTACTTTGACCTGGCCCCGGTAGTCCGCGTCAATCACGCCTGCGCCCGTATCGATCATGTGTTTGGATGCAAGGCCGGAGCGTGGCGCTATACGACCATCTGTGTCGAGCATTAGTGAGAAATAGTAAATTGAGCATAGAGATAGGGAATTGGGAGAGGGGAAGTAATACAAGTCCCCGCCGGCACCGCCATACTAATATCTGTATCGACCAACACCTTCCCCCTACCTGGCACGACTGTATCCCTCGCAGCATAGATGTCATAACCCGCCGCGAATGCGCTGCCTCGCGTGGGAATCTTGGCTTTGTCGCTCAGTTTCTTGATGAGCAGCGCGGGCGCGGACTCGACGGTTGTTACCGTGGGTGTGGACATTTTGAGGGGTGTTGGAGGGGTGATTTTCGTCGTGGGAATGGTGGTTGATGGGGTGTCGATTGGAGAGTTAATGACGGGGATTGGGTTGGGTTTTTGGCGTTTGGGGAGCGGGGAGTGTGGTGGTGAGGTTGCAGGGTTTGCGGAGGTGGACATGTTATGTAGTTGGAGTTGGGAGAGAGAAGTGAGGATTGGAGAGAAGTGAAGTGGAGAGGAATTGAACGGTGGGGGATGCGAGACGACGCGTTGCGATGTTGAAATGTTGGGAGTGTAATTAATAATGCTTGGCGATTATTGGTGAGAGAAGGGTGATTTTAAGGTCCTGGGGGTTGTTTTCTATCAAATACCTAAGCGAGGTGGAAAAGGAGTTCTTGCTGACTTCACTTTGCGGATAAACAAAGAGAGGAAGAGCAATTCTTTACTATTCAGGATCTGAGTGTATAAATGGCATATGAACTTTGTCCTTTTTTTAATCTAGTATTTTCTGTTGTATGTGGTTAGCCCATCAATGCATTGCAACAAAAGATATGTCTTTGAATTGAGCTCGTCACTTCAAGAAAGAAATGAAAAGAGGCATGTTGGCTATCTCTTCTATTTGTGCACTGTATATGAAGTGAATGAATGTTTATTTTGGGAAGGCTAGCACAATCCTGCCATTTTATCAATGCTCATAGAAACGGGACGAATCGTTTACACCTACCAATTTCTGTCACATAACACCTAGAGAATTTGTAAAAAATTTGCGGTTTGACCTTCTTCTAGTTACATTGTATACTAGAATATTGAATGGTCAAGATGGCTAGTGGCTAATGTTTGTTCATGGAAGTCAGTTCATTGCTGATTGTGGTCGGTATGTGTTCCTTACCTTTGAAGTTTGCACTCACCTGTAACAAAACTTTGGACACTAAAATTCTGGAGCTCATGGTCCATTTAGACACATACCCACCACCTCCTGAACACTCTGCAGGCAGACCACAGAAGAGTGCAATTTTGATCAACTTTACGTCAGTGGTCTGATTGCAAAAAGAGTTATACTATATTCACTTTCCGGTGAAATGGGACTGTCTTCTTTCCAAGATATAGCATATTGATAGCTTTGATCCAACTCATCTTTATCCATTCAAGTAAATTATATCTTCTTCTACTTGCACAAACTCGAATTACTTCCATCATCCCCCTCAGTACAGTGGACAAAGTCAATTAGCTCTAGAAGCACAAACTGTACAGTGCTTACGACAATCAAAATTTACCTTCAAATGTACCTTCCGCGAGAGGTCAGTGTTGAACCCCCTCACTTATGATGATTGTGTCCCTTATTGACTTACCATGGTTGCAAAATATTCCTGGAACCATCACCTCCACCAACGCTGATACTTCTCTGCTCCGCCCTCTTCGTTAACCATGTCGCCTGTGCCACTGTTAATATTCCATAAGTTCTGAGAATTACCACCAGAGATAAGACTTATCATTTGGAAAAATACCCTTTTAATTGAGCCTTAGCAATGCTTTCTCTCATGGAGAGGTGTTATCACCTCCTGTTCCAGCAATGCACCACAACGTGGTACATATTCGGCGAACAGAGAAGCCCACGGCGCTACTCGAGACAATTCGCTCTCCTATTGGAATGGGAAACTGCGATCAATTATTCTGGACCCCCTGCTGGAGCTACTCGAATGAGGGTTTCGTGCTTTGGCCATGCACACCACCACTCCCACGTATCCACCATGCCACGGGCCTCCTTCAAGCTACCCTACCCAAGTTCACCATTCCAAGAGATCTCCGAACCCTGACCGTATTCTGCTCTCCTCAATGACCGATGTGATCCGCATGTCAACGTGGACTGCGAACCTTCCAGCGAGGGGAAGGACATACAGCTTAGTTGATGAACAGCTAATTACGAACTTACGAGACAGGGCGACTCGAATTTGTTCATACAATTGTTTCGATCTTGTCCCTTCCTACTTCTAGTGAGCACGCTTTGCTTGCAGCGCAAATGGCCTGTTTAGAAGTTCCACCGAGCCACATAAACATTTATATGAAACTGTCACGCCATGAAATTCTCGCTCTCTTTAGCTTGACGAAATTCGCTTGTTTAAATTGAATACAAAGAATAGGTGGCCTAGAATGAGATTTAGGCCTAGGGTTCTTAAACACGTAAGGTGTGCGCTTCTTCGTCTCTTCAAGCGGCTGAATTGTGGCGATGCCAACACGAAAATTCAATATCACTCTCTACGAACCACTGACGCAGATCGAGGATGAGTCAGTCTATGGTCCAGTTCATGCATATCATTCTCCGACGAAAGATCTGGTGAAGGTTGACCTTCCTGAGAGAAAAAGTCCTAACATCTGGGAAGCATTGGATGGTGCCTCAGCATGTATCGAAAGCATGTAGCAAAGTCAGATCTCTATCTCTATATAGGCTTATTCTTCTTTCCAATAAGGAAGCGCAATTAACGGATGATGAAGTTTCATTGTTATGGGTTCGGGTATATAGAGTTTTGTGAATGAAGGGCGAAGGAATCGACGACCTTGTGAGCTACGATATATTGCCTCTTCCATTTACTGGGTGTCTACTTTTCCTTTCTTGAAACTATAGTCAGTGAAAGCAAAATTATCTTATAGACGATAAAATATCACCTTAATAATCACATAAAGCAATGAAAACCTCGCCACCACATTTACTCGTGTGTTCTGACGTTTTCATGTGTTCTTGGTCACTTTCTACACGAACGAGGTTACGCGAACCTAAAGAATGAACCGACACAAATAACGAATTTATGATTCCATACCACTTCCTAGCTCTTTACTCACTCCACTACTTTCCCTTCATGTCAAATTCAAGCGGAATATCACTACAGTCCCTGTTACTAATCCAAAATTTACCGCAATAATCCCAGTAGGTTCCCGCCACCGAAGCCGTTGCTGTCATAAGTCTACACACTCCACCACCGTTTATTTCTTCTGTCTGAAAAGATAGACAAGCCACGTCGGCAAGACACGCAGTATAACATTCGGTGGGCGTGAAACCCACGTTCACAGCGAGAATGTATTCAGGGTGAGCGTAGGCTGGACGGGAGAGACAATTTGGACTGCAGAAATATTAGCAGAGCGAGAATAGCAAAGACGAGGGAGGTCACATTGGGGCAGGAGCCAGGCATATCAAGGCAGGTGAAGTAGCGAGTATTGTGGCTGTTAAGGCATCATTTTGGTTCCCAGATGATACAAGTGCTTCTGCAACTTCAACAGGAGTTCAGACGAATGCTACAGGTTTTGTAGATTCTATATCCTCTTATACTATCTCAAGTCATTCCGAAGAGGAGAATGTCAATGTGCCACAACAGCCAAATCACCAGATGTATCTGAAATAAGATTAGACGGTTGGAAATAGTTTTGTAGCACATCGCATTGCTAACCTTGCCTGGCCTCATCCCATCTCTAGTTGTTCGTGAGAAGATTAAAATGCTCCACAATCTTGAAGTCAATCAATTACTTTGAACTAAGACCAGATAATTGATGAAAGTTTTATTACACATCATAGTGCCGTCCTGAGCTCTCTTGTCCCGTCTCCAGTCACTTCTTAGCGAAATTGAGGACTGACTCACATTTTCCGAATCATTCAATCAATTCGACTAAAGATGGGACGATTGTGAGGAGGTTTATGGCACATCCTACTGCCATTTTTATTTTTCTTGTTATATCTCTAGTCGTTATGAGGTGGATTTGAGGACTGTTCCAAAGTTTCCGAGTCGTTAAATCGATTTGCATAGGGATATGGTGATTGGTAGGAATGACATTGCAAACCACAATAGCTAATTGCATCTTCGCTCTTTTGTGAGACAGAACTTTCTTACGGTTTTCTAGGGATCAAAACGCGTAACATGACAAGCACGAAAGGGTTGAACTAATGGGATAGAAAGCAACTCGTTGTAGGAAATCCCACCCCATTGTCAGGAGTTGGTCTCAAGAATTGAACAATTGAACTAATTCAGAGTGAATGCTTTTTAGAATTACTGAAGCCAACATGCCAAATCAGCACCGAAATTCGGTCAGTATTATATTTAATTCTTGGTGTTTGAGGACGAGTGGTATCACCGACCATACTCTAATGCCCTTTGTAAAATGACATAAATCAAGGGTATTCTACTTACCATCAACTCCAAACAATTTCTGTGCAACCCTCCATTACGAATGACTTCGGTGATCCTACACCGGAGCTCCTATTCTAGTCTGCTGGAGGGCGCCTCCTTCGCGGCCGACTCTGTTGCATCTCAAAACATGAGACCTTTCCTAGTTTTCATATCCTGAGCAATAGACTCAAGTAGACCAGTGATGTCAAAGTTCGCATACCCTATGATTACCGTGGCGCCATCCAACCTCTTATGCAACATTCCAATTCCCACCCATACGCCTGAAACAAAGACCTCATCACCAAACCTCGCTCGTATCTTCCCCTTCTTGCACATCAATCACCTAACCTAAGCGTGAGTGCAATCAAACTCGCATAAGCCGCCACACTCAACGCAGTCAGCACCACCACCGCATTCCCACTCGTCCTAAACTTCTTCCTCCCCATCCCATCGTCCCCGATTTCGCTGAAGAATTGGCGGTTCCCCTCATAGCGCCTGTACATGCTCACCAGCAGTATGCCGGCACCATAGGTCGCAAAGAGGGCGCCTGTGCTGTAAAATTCTGAGGTGAAGATCTTGAGGACGACGAGCGCGAAGGAGAATTGGCCGAGAGCAGTGCGCACATAGGCGCCTTCAAAAGTTCGTTGCGCGGCGCGGATCTCGACGAGTCTGCGAAGAAGAGAGAGTATGAGTAAGTGGCTGTTTGTTGTGGTTTGAGAGGGTTGTACGAGAGGGGGGGAGCACGTACTCTTCAGCAGTCAGGACGACGCTTCGAGCGCGATGTAGGCGCAAATGAAGGCGATCTTCAGGATGAGGCTGTAGCGCTTGTATCAGCTCCGCGCCAGTGTTCATTGTTTTTGCTGCTGTTTCTGCTTCCGCTATCTAGAACCTTTCCAAGATTACAAGGAAGGGATTCTGGTATGGGAATATCGCGCAAAGTGAGGGGAGAGAAAGAATGGATGACATTCCGTAATGACGCGATAACGGAATGACGAATAATGAACCTGGTTTGGGGTACCTTGAACATTCCGGCCAGCTTTGAATAAACTGCCATATTGGGCGTCCTGCTGCCCCCCCTTCCGTGGGTTTCGTACAGGCTGTGTTTGCTTCTTTCAAGGATATCTGCGTGGGGTAAGGTCGAGAGGTGTGGGTGGAAGGCGGGATCCGATGCCAACCCTGGCGACTGCCGGACAAGTGAATCTTTGACAACGTGAAAGGTACGATCGCAGGAGTTGCGATAAAGTGAAGCTATTCAGAAGTCGAAGTGACATCGACCGAGCTTCTGCCAAATATGTCACGAGTACGGGACATACCCGTACCCATATTTTTTGCTTGGATCTGGCATGTGGAGCTTGTCATGTCATGTGCAGTGTTCTCCATGATTGGCGTTGGGATGAAGAAAAACCTGGCCTCGCCTGGAAAGTTCCGTTTTGTACTTCGGTACCACTTCACGGCCCGACGCCGATGCTCGCCTCTGCACGATGTACACCGAGAGTAGCACGGAGCAGGACGCTGTTGTCGGATATTTCACGATCAGGGAAGGTGGTCTCGAATTATCACAGATGGAGAATCAGTGGCACTTCACCGAGGCATCGACCCCGCCGGCAGAAGGCAATCTATTAAGGGGTTTGAAGCATTTCCATTCCACACCATTTCCATACTTTATCTATGGCGTCCCTCCACGCAAAGTTGCACTTGGTATCTCTCGTTATGAAAATTTGGACATGAAGTCGATCCTTTTCCTCATTCTCCTTTCTAAATCCTCCACCAAACCTCCCCCTAACCTTTCACTCCTTCCACAATCCTAACACCAAATGCCGCCCAAACCCCCCCCCCCAAGCTTCATGTTAGGCCAAACCGATCGTAGTTCGTAAAGGTTCATTAATGTACAGTGTACAATATACAGTAGTGACGCCGTTCTGTGGGTTCTCTCCCAAATGTGATTTTCTGGTATAATGCTCGTTTCTGAAGGTGTTCGTTTTGGTATCCCTGTATTCACAAATGCGCCGTCGTGGAAATCTACAACACGAAATTTTTCTCAGTTCCTTTCTGTCAAATCCATATTTGCTATGCCATTTTGTGTTCTGCTTCTTCGTATTCTGCTTATCTGCCTGGATGGCCAGGATGTGGTGGTCCCTGATAGTACATTTGCCCTTGATGTTCTGGGTAGCCATATGCTGGAGCTGGAGCGGGAGGATGAGCGTCATTCGAATACTGACTTGGAACTGGACGAGGATGTGCTTCGTGATGGGCGTTCCAGCCTGCATACGCTTCACTGCTAGATCCAACAGGCTTTTGATAATAAGGTTGTGGCCAGTTCGAAAATGCTGTTGGGGGCAACGAATTCGCCGACTGAGGGTGGGGGAGTGGTTCATTCGTTGTGGCCGAGGTTGTTGGAGCCATCATACTGCCAGTGGATGATGAAAGAGTTGGTGGTGGATACATTCCTGGATGCTGTTGGACGCGTGATGGTTTGGTAGTATAATTTTCCGGGACAGTGGTTGTGGGGGACTGGGTGTACGAAGGAGCATACTGCTGATGCTGAGGATGATGCAGGCCCTCAATATTGCTATAGGAAATCGACCGTGTTGGTACGGGCCAATTCATGTCATCTCTCGGGCTAGGCTCAGTATGTGGAGTTGGCCAATTCTGCGAAGGGGGGATTTGTAGACTTGGGGTGAATGGCGAGAAGGCTGGCGTCAGAGGTGAATCTTGGGCATTTTGTCGCCAGAACGATTGAGAAGCGTCACCTTGGTGTTTGATGCCAGGTGAAGCATCAGGAGCCATCCAATTAGTGGGACCATGGTTGAACTCAAAGTTACGAGATGAAGTGACAACTGCAACCTTGTCAGGAAAGGTGTTGATGCTCGGGTTGAGAGACTTCGCACCTTTGTTGTCAGGGGAGAAACTCTCTGTCCTCTGACGCTTCATCTGGGGACCTCCAAGATCCTGGATGGGTGGCATGTTCAAAGGAGGATATGGCAAGCTCGTCGACATTTCGGGCAATTGACCCGAGGAGGTGGTTGGAGATGTCGATTCCGAAGCTCTTCCAGTGCCACTTTGACTCTTTGAGCCTCTGCGTCTCGGGTCTGGCTGAGGTTGTTGATCAACAGGATAAAAGTTGCACTCTTTCTTCAATCTGATGCAATTTGAGCATCGGTTTTGCGGATCTGCTGGCGCGGGAATGCAACGTATCTTACGTCGACGGCAATGGCCTGTCCAAGATCAGTTTCTTGCTTCGAATTGTTGCATTTGCTTATCAGCTAAATTGTCACTTACCGCAGGCAACAGAAGTTCTGTGGTAGCCTAGTTTATTTCGTCTTTTGTCTGCTGAGAGCGCAAGTGCGGCTGCTTCAGCTGTCGCTTGTCCACGTACGTTTGGAGTAGACATCGATCTTTTGATTTTGGCCGCTTTGGACCCTACTGATGATCCTGGGTGATTGCTACCCGTAGGCGTCGGTGGTTCTGCAGTTGATGAGTGATTGTGTTGACCATTGTCCAAAGGTGGATGTTGGAAACTGGGAATCAGGTTGGATGAAGGCTCAAAGTTCGAGGTTGGCAGGGTATATTGGTACGCCATTGAAGATGGGGCCGCATTTGTCCCCGATGTTGAGTAGACAGCAGGCGACTCTCCCAGATTCCACATTCCTGGCTTCGATGGTAGTGGTGTTTGGATGGAGACGGCCATCAATTTCGTATCTCATGCGATCTAAGTTGGATTGAATGTTCACGAGAGTAAATCCCCTTTCGTCAAGTCGAGCCGAGCCACTCAACCCACTCTTCCACAACGTCAGAGAAGCTAGACGGTCGCGTACTATTCCTGTTTCCACTCTCCAAGACGAAAGAGACTCTTCAAGAGCTCATTCCCATGGACTCCAGGTTGGAAGTTGGCTACAGACGCGGCGTGAAGTCGAATTAAGCTGACAGCGGCACTACACTTGGCGTCAAATGGCGTCTGGAAGACTGGCGGGTGGCAGTCAAGATATACGACCAGTCCTGCGCCAGCAATCTCAGTGGATTCAAGAAAAGTCGTCTTGTGTTTCCCTCTAGATTAGGGAGAAGTAAGACTTGCGGAGACGAAAAGACAAAGTGTGGCTTGGGTGTCTCGAGGGTGTGCAGTAGTGAGAAGTTGTGCTAATTTGCAAGTGGCATACAAGGCCAGACGAATTTGCTCTTTGCGGAACAAGCACTGTCCGTGGGGAGCAGGGCGAATAGGGAGGGGATGGCTACACGCCACTTGCAGCATAAGTCTCGCAGTAATCTTTAAGGCGGATCACGTCCACCAGAGGGCTGAAAGCGCGAGGAAGGAGACGTTAGATGCTGGTGGTAGAGGAGTGAGACGTCAAAGAAGTCAAGGCTGGAGATGCTTTTAGCTCGAACCAGATCAGCATCCGTTAAGTTTCAAGAGAGGAATAACCGGGGCGGAGGATGGTTGTAATGGTGATGGTGATAGTGATGGTGGGTGATGGATGGTCGTGTGGTAGTAGTGGTGGCGAAGGGGTCGGGGAAAGGTTGACAGATGCAAGAAGCATATCATATCAGACTTGAGGAGAGATCTTCAAGTACGCTTTCGAGGCCAACAATAATCGCAAATTCGCTTTTGCGACGACTGGAGATTGGTCCATGCCCCCCCTGGGCATATTCGGATCAAAAAATGCCAGGCTAGCTCCAGCCCTAGCATGCCTCTACCTTATAATTTAGAGAGCATCCTGGACCCTGGACGCCATTTTTCTATTCTGATTTCATATTCGAATGCCACGCTGCTGCTTTTATGACGAGCCCTCTCGCCCTCGCTGGCCCACTCTCCATAGAAGCTAGGCCCTATTCTTCCTTTCAGCATTCCTCAGTACCCTCACTTACTCATACACGCAACGATCGACCTAGGCCAGGCAAGACCAGGAAAGACCAGGCAAGAAGACCCGCCTCTCCAGTCATGATGGCATGGCAATGGTTGGCGATGGATGGACTGTGATTCCAGGACCATAGCCGAACGCGAGCAGACGTTCACCTCACCATCACGAAGCTATCCATGGGAAAGACAGAAGAAGAAGCGGAAAAGCTGCACGAGGACCGACTTTTGAAGATACCGCCTTTCCACTATTTCATTCCAAACAAGTCGGGGTGGGTGTACAGCAGTTGAAAGGTGCAGCGGGCCGTTTGTTGGCTTCCTCGTTCGTGTGAAGCCGGCGAAAGGTGTCGTCGAGGTGAAGGGTCCAACGAAGGCGGAGGTTGGTTCATGGTGGAGGCACTCAGGAGGCACGCCGAGCACACCGTCCTGATTTGACAGCTCCAAGTGCGGAAGGAGTTCTGCCCATTGCCCACATTGGTTGTCGGCGAGGAGCGAGCATCTGGACCAGTCAGGAGGCTCAGGAGTGCAAATTCACAGGCGTTCGATAGTCAGATTGTTAGTGTCGCGCCAGAATGTCAAGAGGCGAGGAAGTGGGCATCGTGGGCCGTTTAAGCGACGTTTGCTAGAGTTATCTTAAATAGCCCCTTTGCCCAGACATAATGATCCTATCGTGGTCCCACAGTCCCAACGAGCTGCCCCGTGCACTCGCGCTTGCACCATCAGCTCTTCATCGCTCACCTCGATCATCTCTCTTGAGCTCAAGCCTCAAGCCTCAAGCACAACTAGGCTCTGTCATCCCAGCTTCCCCGAATAATGAACGATTGACGTCCTCGAGACATCTCCATATACTTCTAAAACACATTATTCGCATTACCGGTATCCCTCCCGATCAATGATCATCACCACTTCGCTAGAGCGGCGATCTAATCAGTGATCAACACACGTCGCAGCGATGGGCCCTGCAGTCTCTCCAGACCAAATCGAGCATCCGCTACGCAGAGATGCAGCAGCCACAAGCAAGAAACCTCGTCGCCTTCTCCGGCTCCAATGCTCCATCGACTCCATCGACTCCATCAAGTGGAATGCCAGGAGTGGTCTCTTGGCCCCCTGATAGTTGCCCGCTTCGAGCTGCCTGTGTGTCACGGCATCATCAGCTCGCTACTCGGACTTGATATATACGTCCTTATTGGGCTCCAGATATTGAAAAGGCTGTGGAGTGTATTTCACCGATTATAGTATGAAGAATCTCTTCACTGGTGCTCTTTTCCTTCCTGTCAATGGCTGTCCTAATTACACCAACTTCCTCCCCTTAGCAGTTCATGCGTTTCCCCCTCCCGTGGGCACCTTATCCTTCTTATGACAGTATCTGTCACGTCAAAGTTTGGGCGGCTCTCCTTCAGCTCATTGGCACTGGTCTCATCGCCTCATGGTTGCGCCGCTGACTCATGATAAGTTCAAGGTAGGGTTGGGAAATTAAGGTACACGATTTCGGAAACTCAATCCTGCATCGACATCGCTACGGAAGATCACAGGATTCCCCACGCCTGCCATGATGCTTAAATCGTCGATCAATCTGTGATATCTTTTCGCTACGGTCTCACCAGGGAGCTGGAACGAAACAACGGAGAGGGCCGCCTGGACCACGGTTCAGAATCAGGGGCAAGCCTGGACGAACGCCAGGGCTGTCCACGAGTACATTTCCAATCCATGAACCTGGGCACGTGTCATTCTTTTTTTTTCAGACTTCGATAATTTCATGATTCAAGGATTAGTGTTCCATTCCTTGGCACGTCAAGATTCTCAATGATATTCAAGCTTGGAACGACACTAAAAGAATTAGTTGTTGAAACTTCCTTAATTGGGCTATCGGAAGCGAGAGATTCTAGTCTAATGAATTCGCCCACGCTACAAACCTCCCTCCGTACATACACATAGTGCACTCAGGGTCCCAAGGACATGGACGTTGGATTTCTAGGCCATGTGGCCAAATCCTTCGTCTGGCTTGCGGCGAAGTTGCTGTTCTCGAGAAACGTGAGCCCAGGTTTACACACCGATTAGTTGGCCAAAAGAAAGTGTGTTTCAAGCAGTCATCCATAATTTCGACAATTGAGACTCAGGGGAAACGCCCAATTCATCATTATGAAGATCAAATAAAAGATAGTTTTCAAGCCCGACCTTTTCCAAGACAGGGGGAGGTTATATTTAGAACCACCAGAACTGACCTTATGCACTCTTGACGCATGTCGCACGCCCACATGGACGGGAACATGGACGCCTCGAGGATAGCTCGTGGCCTGTCATATAATACGTCGTACGTACGTAAGATTTCACTAGAATGATTTGGCAACAGCAGGAAGTGACGATACAAAAATGAGAATTAGATCACATGATTGAAATTCATGGTCAAACCTAGGACAACCATCAGCTTTGAACTTGAAATAATTCCAACGAAATGGTTCGGATCATTTTGAGTTTGGAAGATACCCACTTTTGAGTTTCAACCTTTCGGATAAAGGTTAGTGATGCGCAGCTGGGTTTTTGGCAGAAAGAAAGTTTTCCTTACATCAAGACTCCACTTTTCGACATTATTGTCTTGTTATGTTTTTTTTTATCCTGATTAAACATCATAATATTTCAATCTATCCCAGGCTGCCACACGCTTATCCCACTCAATCAATATGCACATCTCAAACGTCAACGTCCGCCTTCCCGATTATTACCTTCGATTACGAGCTTCCATCGACTTCCTTCACTTGACAACTTCTTAAAACGGATGGAAGTCCGTCTGCTCCGCATTGTGGGATATTCTCCGATCAGCCTCTCCCTTTACATCCGAGGTGCTTCATCACAAACGTGGATCGCCCAGAAATCGTCCGAATTGAGGTGACATAATTCTAGGGCATTGGAGATGTCGGATGGGGTATCAGGGCAAAGATGGTAGACAAGGCTAGGCACTGAGCGCTTTCAGACTGGTGCAGCAGTCGATCATGAAGGCACAGCTTCCAGCAAAACCCCATGGTCAATCCTGGACTGCCACGAGTACTGAAGCGTTGGACTCATGGCCGCGAGATTTGCCTAAATAACATTCCCTATATTCTGGTTCCGAAAGCTGTCAAAGGCGCACATTAAGTATTGAATCTTTAATGCACCTTTATTTGATATCAATAACATTGCTATAGGTCCACGGTGATAGGAGAAGTTCAGTTGCAGTTCATTATGTACGTTTAAGAATTGCGAATCACACTTCCCCTGAGATCTGTCGGCCACGATCCACCTATCAATCGCAACCCCACGGCGGTGCAATCACGTTATGAGAAGCCAGGAGCACATTTCTTTCGATATCTCGTAATTATGAACAGGAGAGGGCAAGCCTCGGAGTTTACCATTTTGGGAAAATGTGGTCCCATTGTCCGATAACACAACCGAATACGGTACGGAGGTACATCATAGCCCGATAACTTGCATCAAAGGGTCAGAGAGCTTGACGTCGCACGAACTGGTCTTCGTCAAATAATGGCAATTTGCGATCTACAGGGTTATTGCAGCCAGCAGGGAACGACCCCAAGCTTTCCTTTCCTAGAAAATTTATATGCACCGTCTGCGGTCAAAGTCTTGTTATTTGCCGCACAGGCAAGAAGAGACAATATATGCCAGCAGTGCTGAGAACCAGGTGTATACTGCAGAAGATAATTCCGAAGAGCTAAATATAGTTGCAGGTATTGATTGTTAAGCTTGGACTCAGCGGGCCGAGCTTCGTCTCCATGCATTCTTTGGACTTGGAATTGGGTTCTTCACTTCAATTTCGCAGGCTATATTCATAAAGCCAGCCTCACCGCTTCATCCATATTGCAAACGTCACTTTGCATTCTACAAAACCTTCTCAGACAACGGAAATACAGCTCCTCTTTGCATATGCCACGTTGTCAGATGCGTGCTTTATATTACTATACATCTCATGCTTCACTTGGGCGACCTAGGTTCATTATCCGAACATCCTTGTGTAAATCACTCCTGCAGGACCAGGTTCTCAATACTCCAAATTAGTAGATTGGATTGTGAGATGCGCATCAATTCCATTGCTTCTGTTAAGGAAAACAGCACCCACCTCGACATCTGGATCATCTGCTCAATGTAGACAATTTCGGACACATCAAGAGTGCGAAGCTCGCATCTCAGAGTAGCATTTTCATGCATCCAGACATTGAAAAATCACATATCACATTCGCGTGGCATTGTGGTCATTCTAAACCCTAGATATTTCCACAATTTCAATCATGAGATTGCATAACCCCGGGTCCTATCACGTAATCCTTGTGATGGTCTCATAAAGGAATGTCCTCCCAGGCCTTTTTCGTATAACATTATCTGCTCCGGTGAATATCCATGTCTTCACTGCTGACTGCGTGAGGATCTCCGGGTTTGAGGATGACAAGATGCGTACCCTGTATGCGGGTATCGGTTTCGAGTCTGATTTCCGATCGCATGTGAAGCCATGAAACATTTTACAGTTCTCACATTGTGATGCAAAATTTGTGCGAACGCGGAGTAATCTTGTCATGGACAATAAAGTTCAGCCAAATTATCCCTTGTCATTTCCACGCGCCTTAGATTTTTCCAGATAGCCGCAACTCTAGTCTGCTGCGGCTTCTATCTGTACGGCAGATTCTTTTTGACTCGCTCCCATATACGATACACGATCTGTTACTGCTCCAGTGAAGCATATCGCGCCTAACAATGGCTTGACGAAGGCATGGTAACAGTGGAGCAGGATCAAGTCTTGGCCCGAAATACGAGACTGAAATGAAGCACCTCGATGAATAACAATGTCGTCGCGTCTCTTTCTCGCACGTTGTCCGTACCAAGATGAGCACAAACATATATCGGGCCTCAGATCCGGTGTTAGAAGTTCTTTTCTAGCTGGAAGGATTCAGGTGTTGAGATAAGGAGCTGCGAAGACACTTGAGAGACGACTTCCTTTTCCTTTGTGGTCCTCTACTGTGGCGACTGGCTTGTATCGGTCCGAGAATTATTTTCATCCTGGTTCACCGCAATTCGATATCGCGTTTCTCCATATCGCCACGTCTCACCGCGACTTGTTGTTGTGTCTATGACCGGGAAATAACTGGTCGCTTGCGTTGGGTCGGGAAAAGAGCCAAAAGGATGTGACAAAAGCTCCCCCATATTCCCAACAGCTTTAGGAGCGATTGGGGGTGGGTTCTGGTGCCGAAATTTTTTCCTTGATGTAATCCCAGAGGATGAGCATCTACAGATGGCCGTACAGAGACTTCAGGAACCCTCCCTTTCGAAGGGACTTCACCCAACATGGGCTATGAATGCTGTCTTCTGAGCAGCAAACTGGGCTAGATAGGCAAGGGTGGTGATCTAAAGTCGAGCGAAATCTATACTCAGTGAAGCTTGAAATCAACTATTTCCCAAATACTAGATATTTCAATCGGAACAGGGACTACAAAACGGCGATGTACACTCCGACATTACATTCAGCAGCTCGAATCGAGGAATTTAGGTCACCCAGAGCACCAGATACCTCACGTCGAGGTAGATCCCACGTACGAGCTATCGGAACGAGCACTCGAATAGATTTAGAAGAGACGAACCCTCCAATTGAGATTGCGTGAGATTAGACGCTGGTGGGCTAGAAGCAATACCACCTTCAAAAAGACTCTAATGGAATTGTAATAGCCTGTCTTTCAAGCTGTTTCCACATTTACCCCTTCGCCCAGAAACAGATACAAAGACCAACATAGTCTTTTTCGTTCTCAATCGAGGAAATTCGCTCTAAATCAGTAATCAGAAAGCCCTGATCAGCAACCGTCTACGTACCGAATACGCCTCGTTTCGAAAATGCTACTGGTGGGTCTATGGTCCCTCTAGCAATAAAGTTGTCCTACATCTTGGTCATAGAGCTTCATCAACTCGGAATCTTGTCCTTTATAACGCATCAGGTGGGCCGTTGGCTCTACAAAATCTGCGGACAATAAGATCTGTCAAACACTAGAAAATGATGTATTCGGTGTGCTGACGCATTGTCCTCGACAAGACGCACAACTAGGACGGTAGAAAGATATCCGATAGACGATTATATGGGCGACTTGAACCAGAAACAGGGTTTTTGGTGAGCTTGGATGAAGCTCCACCACGTGCGTAATTCATATGGACCTAGCCAAGGTTCAGCAAAATGTTGCGCTGTCGGGGTGGATGAGAAAATATTGCAGGATTCGATGTACAGTAGCTTGATTCCGACTTTAAGTTTTCCAGCAGTTTCAAGAGATAAAGGGTCGAACTTTCTTCTGGTAATTTGAAAGGACGCACCACGAACACCAGATATTCTATATCTCTAGAGATAACAACCATCAGGCAGTATGATTCGAAATATCGCTGTGTGGAAATTGGAAAACGAGTCGCGTCTTCTGTCAAAACCACCGAGATAGGCTGTTACCCAAAGTAGAAGCGCTGGAGAATGTTAGAGTATTGTATGTGATTGAGGAATTTGAGTCTAGAATTTCGGTCATGAGATGAACAGTATATGAACGAGAGATACATGGAACGAGAAATCATAGTAACGTTTTGTCGGTGAAGTATCAACTGAAATCGGGAGACAAGATAGCCCTGCATCGTAGGAAAACTGCAGACTATTGAGATAGCATTGTTATTGGATGTCTGCTCGAAGTAGTTGAAAAGACGCAGTCAAAGTCATAGATTATGAAGTTGTGTTATGTTGCAAAGCCCAAATCGAGGTGAACGAGGCAGTGCGGTGGGTGGTGCCTCAATACTCGGCGAATACTCTCTATAAATAGTAGAGGAAATTGACCTAAGACTTCTCTGTCAAGGGCTTTCCACAAGAGTACCATTTGACTAGCAAGCTAAGCTTTCTTATATTGAGAGGAAGCTCTGTAAGCCAGATGCCACACTTTGGCAAAGTATACAGCTAACAAGAGTCGTAATATTTGACGGAAAACATATCAGATTGCAATGAACAAGGCTAATCTTTGAGTGAGTTGGTGTGTTTTAGGTTCTCGAAGTAAGAAAATGTGCGAGAGAGAGACCAAAGTAAACTTTCATGCCGTAGACATACTTTACAAGGTAGTGAAATAAGATCGACACCACTAATGAAGCACCCAGAAAAACTCAATAAACAAATCCTCTTGGGATGAACGTGGAGGATGTGGATAAATTCCCTGAGCTGTCTTTGGTGTATTTTAAAAGACAAATCATGTTCTCGTGTTTGAGTGACAATCGGTAAATCCTCGCTTAACTGTTTCTTTGTCGGGGCGCGAAAACTCCCAGCACCCACCCACACATTATATTACAGCACTTCTTCCATGGTGCAGGGCTAAGAAACTCTACAATTCCCGCACTGCGCTCAATGCAACAAAGCTCCCAATGAATCCATCTCTCAGGCCTCGCTTAACCTTTCCATTATCCACACCAACACAGCATGAACAGAATGGCGCAGGCCTTACCAAACGCGTTCCCCAAAATGCAAGAAGGAAATCCTCCTCACAGGGAACCGAGAGACTCTGATCACGTCGTGGTTATCTCTGCTACTGGTAGATGGTTGGTAGTGGTAACTCATTCGCATGCAATAATGTACTCTGAGGTTGATGGTCTTGCCGTTGCGCGATCGGGGATAGACACATTCTGTGCTACTGGTGGGAGAACATCGTGTGGGGTTGGCTTATATAGGGTCGGTGGTGTTGTGGTACTGATTCTTTGGAGGTGCCACGGCGATGTATTGCCCGTGTATGAGACTAGTGGGTAAGATTGAGCTCGAGGCGCTTAAGAGGAAGGGTCTCGCCACTAGCCAATATACAGGGAAGGAAGGAGATAAAACGCATCACTGGTGTGGCTCCTTGGTAGCTAGTCGTTTACTATTACATCCAGGAACACTGTCTGAGGAATTGCGCAGGTCGATATAAAAGGTATCTAGGGCGTCTCTCTTTATTAATTTTACTCCGGAAAGTAGTTTGCTTCTGTTTCTACTGCTTCTTGAATTTTACATCAACGCTTGCGGAAGGTCTTCACGCTTCAAGTGGCTAGTCACCAGTTATGATATCCCTAAGGCTCCGAATCTGAGAAGAGTTTTGAGATGTAGGTGTCTCGATACAGTATATTTCGCCAAATCCAGCACCTCTAGTCTTAACTTTCACCGACCGTGTTTAGAATCTCAGAGATCACCCACAGGCGTTAAGCAGTTCAAAGCGCTTGGGAACTCACCAATAAACCATCATCCTACAAAGTGAGGCGAACTACAATTTGGTGACCGCACCTTTGATCCCTCTCAACGACCCCATCGGTGGACCTGTTGCGATCAGCACTTTTACGGCCGGTGCTATCGAGTTGACCGAATTTCTTGAGGTCATGCTCTGCACATAGTACGGAGACTCGCACTGAACAGCAATCACTTGTTCGAAGGAGCTTAAAACTCCCAAAGCCTCACTGCTACCGAGCGCTAGTTTACCTTTATGCTTAAGAAACTGTACATGATTTCAAATGCGACCATCAAACTTCCATAGCATGGTAAGACCTCAAGCCCACAGAACTATGATGCAACGAGGCTTCTAAGAAAGGGAGATGGGGAAGATACTAGTTCTCGCTTTCAAATTTATGTACTGCACGCCAGATTACCTTGATGCTTAAGCAATTGACCGCGATCTCAGAGGCGGTCATCGAACATCCAATTGACTGAGAAGACTTTGAGCCGACCGTAGTGTCCTGAAGGAAAAGAGGGCCCGATAATTGTTGTTTCGGCTTTAAAATTTATGTACCGCACACAGATAACCTTTATGCTTAAGGAACTGACCACGGTCTCATATGTGACCATCAACCTTCCCACAGACTGAGAAGACCCCAGGCCCGCTGTACCGTGACGCAACCAAGAGTTGTAAAAAGGGAGACGGCGAGGTATTGCTTCTCGCCCAAAATTTACGTATCGTGCGGTACTGTGCCTTAGATGTGATCGTGGACCAGAAGCTGCATGTCGGCGCAGGACCTCCTTCAAGATTTGGAGGCCATGAGAGCGACCGGGAGTACCCACGAGTCAGTATAGTTTCAGGCTTGGGCAAATTTCAAAAGAACTATCATCAAGAAATTTGTCTCTCTTAACATTTTTCGTTGGTAATGAGTAGTCCTTCATTCGCCTGGTATCCATCCCCCTTGAAGGGCGAAGCGCGTAGTGACTGACAGGCTCTTGAATCCCATAATTCACTACACCTTAGTCTTGTTCTAGGCTTATGCAACATGTTGCAAAACAATTCTTCATACCCATCGACTCGAATTTGCCTAGATTTGTTTTCTCTCGCTTCGGTCGCGGAGGAGCTAGCCCTTGCAGATATCCTAGCTCTTCAACCTAATGTGAATCATCTTGCCAATTTCATGTCTGATTTCAAGCCTGCTCGAGTAACATATAAGAATATACGAAAGGCAATTCGATAGGAAACCTCCTAATTTCTTAACTGAATAATAATTAAGCTAAAGATGAGAAGAAAAACGAGTATAGAATGCAACAAGAGGCGTATATCACACTGGCTATTTGCTCTACAAACAACGAGAATGGGTTTATCATTCTTCTTTTGCAAATAGATCCCCTCGACAGGCTTGAAGCTAAAGTGATTGCGACCAAAGCGTGCGGAAAGGTGTTTTCGTTCCCTCCTGATTGGCACGATTTGTAAAGATTTCTTGATACTTGATCGTCAATATTGACATATGCGCCAAGTATCTGCCGCGTCAAATGATCCAAAGAGTGGCCATGTCACTTGAAGGCTTGAAAATTGCAAGTAAGCAATAGATGGCAAGCCAACGAACTATTGCGCGACTCGCTATGAGGACATTTTCGCTAGTAATTCGGAAACCCCGATGAAGCAATTCGTAGAGATGACTCGTACCCCGAAGTGCCAACGACTCAATTCTTTTGTGTTCCATCGAGCTCATGTATGATGCAGGAGAAAACTATGGGAGGAAAATCCAGGGTGACTCTTCCTCTATGTGTTCCATACGGATGAGGACAAAGTTCGAAAAAGCAGATAATCCAAGCACAATCAAGAGACACAACCCAAAGGATTTCCCCGTCCCAGCCACTCAGTCGGACCAAACATTGGCTCAGAGATTTTCAGGTACACGCAAACAAACGCAGATAATCTTCGACGATGACACACGTTGAAAGATACATTACTAAATGTACAATAATAGCAAGATTCTACACAGAATAGACTGCATCAAATGGAATCCTGAACGGAGGGGCCGACGTCAAATTGCGATTGAGAACATACGAGGAAGAAGCGTGTTTAAGATGATTTCTTTATGGTGGATTCGAGATATGAGGCAGAGCTTTGAGATGAGAGGGGGAAGCATCAAGCCACTCGCTTGTGTATGATATTCCTGATCCTCCCAGACCATGGTGGAGATCTTCGGGGCGGTTCCCCCGCGGAAGCAGCTGTGTATCAAAGATCCCGGCAGGGCATGAACTCCCGAGGTCAATCTCAAGAAATTGGTACTTGGGATGCGCAATCTTGAGATTTCATGGATCAGGCTGCCCTCTTGAAATCAGGCTCCCGCATGAAGTGGCTTGTCGATCATCGTGGAAACGCACTTGAGAAGGCCCATGCGTGCCAGCGAAGATCTGTTTATCAGAGTGGCTTGGACTTGATATGTTGTCAATTGTAACGATATCTCGGCCACTGGCAAGCTTGAACACAACCATAGTTTGGCAATTCATGTCAAGATCTCGGGTCCATATCCGCTGCGCGCCCGCCAGCTATGATGCTGTGCAGGCGCTAGGTTTCGGAGGGGTTTAATTTTCACGTCAGGGCTGACATGTACGGAATTTTCCTGACACTGTCAGCCCATTGATTGGATGAGCAAAAAGAGCACCTCGCCGCAGTCATCTCTCACCTCACATTTGAATTGCTGGAAAGATTGGAGATTGCGCTGGCCGGAGGGAATTTAATCTGTTGAAATTGCTGGATTGGATGTACCCGCTTTGTGGAGAGGACAAGGCTGGACCTGGGCGCGTTTAAGCTCATAGGAGTGGGAGTGGAGGGGAGGAGGTTGCTGGCGGGTCGTCTTGGCGTGCTGCGGAGATGCACCCCCGTCGTCGGTCACTGCTTGAGGGACGTCGAGGCTGTGTCGATGGTTGTGCAGGCTGTTTGAGCTTGTGTATCGTATCAAATGAATCTTCTGCGGGTAAAATTTATGCGTAAAAACTCCAAATGGGCTGGGAAGCTTGAGATGAGTTGAGCTTAAGCTTGAGCTTGAGCTCGAGCTCGAGCTCGAGCTGCAAAGACCCATGTGATGATCATGAAGCCATTGCCAAGCTTGGAGAAGTGAAAATCAATGCTCCTCAAGAGACCCGAGAGCTCTTGGTTCATGCTGCCTGCGGTGCTCGTATCACGTCCTACCAGCTACTAGACCTGGTGGGCTGGAGTCATTGATAACAAAATGGGCGAAAAGAAGTTCTGCTCGAGCTCTATACGTGCGTATTGTGCCATCATGCCTTGGTAGTTCTGCTGTGGTAGTTCTGATATGGTAGTTCTGCTGTGGTAGTTCTACTGTGGTAGTTTTGCTGTGGTAGTTCTATTGTGGTAGTTCTGTTGTGGTTTTTCTGAAGTGATACTCCTGAAATGATACTCCTTGAATGATATTCCTGAAATGGTACCTCTGAAATGATACTTCTGAAATGAAGATGGTCTCATCCCCCACTATCCAAGACAGATGTTTCTAAGCGAGAGCTGCTCCGCCATGTTCGTTCAACGGGCAACGGCCTCAGGTGTGGTGGTGGTAGTAGTGATGGTGGTCTGGTGTCTCGGTAGTAACGAAGCACAGCCACGAAATCGGAGGCTCAGAGTGAGCAGGCTGACTGAAGCGTCTGGCACAACTCTGGATATTTCAGGTTTTTGGTACGAGCAGTAGGGCAAGGCAGACACCTGAGGATGTAGTGCATGGGCAGTGCGGCTCCTCCTCCTATCATGTACCAGCAGCGGGGGCCTGTCGCCGATCCAGGAACTGGGAGAAGAGTCGAGGAGGGATGGTGCTGTGACCGGGGCCGGGGGTAAGCTGCTCTGTGGAAGGTTTGGTGCCAGTACTCTGGACGAAGCTTCGGGCAGCGTTTGAAGGAGATGAAATGGTGGAGTGGTGAGGAAGAACGGATGGACATTTTGGAACACAGCGACTCACGGTAGAAACGAGCGATGTGGGGAAAACAAACCCATCTATCGACTGCGGAGTGTTGATTGTAGAGTGTTGATTGTGGAGTGTTTGATTGTAGAGTGTCGATTGTGGAGTGTTTGATTGTAGAGTGTCGATTGTAGAGTTTCGATTGTAGAGTTTCGATTGTAGAGTGTCGATTGTAGAGTGTCGATTGTAGAGTGTCGATTGTCGAGGCTCGCGAGGCTCGGAAAGGATTGGGACGCAGTGCCGAAAAGCGTGGGACTCGGGTCTCGAGGCACAAGGCTCGAGGCTCGAGGCTTGAGGCTCAAGGTAATGGCCATGAAGAAACACCCTGCTGGAAACACCAGCAGAGGTGGGAAGTATTGCATTTTGGTGGTGCCGAGAGGGACAGAGGATGGAGCCCAGCAAAGAAAGCAAAGAAAGGTCAGCCAGATGAGCTGCCTGCCTATGCTGCCTGTCTGTGCTGCCTGCTCTCACCGCTGTCAACATGGCATGGCATGGCATGGTATGGCATCAGCAACAGCAGCAGAGCAATACGAGGCGTTGTTGCAATTCTCGAGTAACAGGAGAATTGTATTCTGCACTTCTGCTAAGAGGATGGGATCTCGCTGTTGTAGTCTTCTAGTCTCTAGTCTTGAAATCTTGTAATCTTGTAATCTTGTAATCTTGTGATCTTCTTACCTCCGAAACTAGATCTTTTGGTTCTCTTCGGTCAATTAGTCCTTCGTTCTGGTGTTGTCACACTAGGAAGGAATTACTACCCCCGTCTGCCCTCCACTCGCCCTCCACTCGCCCTCCATTCGCCTTCCACTCGCCTTCCACTCGCCCTCTCGTCTCCACATCTATCAGCGCCTTTACTTTGCGCTGAACGAGGTTTCTAAGCTGGTCATTCCACCCCCCGACCCCCCGACCCCCCGATCTTATCTTAGCTTAGCGGCTTCATCCGCAGCACTCTAAGCACTCCCTCGCCTGCTACAACCTGCCTCCAACAACCTACAAACCTTCAACCTCGCCGCTCCCTCGGTCTCATCCTGACCATTTCACATCTTCAGCCCCCTCCGTCGCTCTCGAAAGTCTGCACAATTATCAAAAATATCCAGACCTGATCGACCTGATCGACCTGATCGGCTACCATCAGACACTATACATCGTGTCACTGACATCTATGCCATCATAGAAGCTTTGCGCATTGCGGCTGCGACCTAACACGCCTGTCCCATCTCCAGAACTCGACACCCGATACACTCCTCCCTCCTCATCTCACCACCCCCAAAACGCGATCAGCAACCACCCTACACCTACACCTCCGCCTTCAGACGCTCTCCTACTCACACTCGCGCCTAGCCGGCTCCATCTGGCCTGTCTTTCTCTGTCCGCTTCTCTCCACTACTACTCTCCTTCTACACAATCTCCAAATTATCCCAACTCCCAGGCGCGTTGCATAGCACACCTTTGCACTGCATACTATAACGCCAGCCTTACGATCATCCCACCATTCCCTCTCTAGCCACTGCTCCGTATCATACCCTCTCCAAGGCTGCGTTCGCACCCATCATGACCAATACCTGGCTCCTCGCTCTTTAATCACAATCCTAAACAACACCAGCAGTTGGCCCAGGCCACCAACCCAACCGTTTTATAAGTCCCTTTCGATCCATACATAGCCTCCCTCTGTCGGTTTCTACTCCGTCACACAGATGTCTTCAACAACTTACAACCCTCCTACCTTCGTCGACGCTCAAGGCTCACGAGACTTTGTTGATGTGAACGACCCTCAACTGTACAGCAATACCTACGACAATAACCACCTGTCACCATTCCCCTCGTCGCAGACCGCCAGCAATTCAGCAAGTCCATCAAACAATCCCAATAGCACCCCAGGCGACAGCTATTCCGAATACAGCCCGTACCAACCAAGTGACTTCAGCGAGCTCGAAGATCAATTCTTTGGCGTGGACTTCAGCGCCGGTGTGGTCAGGACGGATTCATTGCCCTCCAACCTCACAAACACGACCTCATATCAACCACCGAACCTTAACCGGGCTCTACCAGACCTTCCCTACGAGATTGAGAACAAACCTGGCTCGGATACCTACACTGCGTCGACATATCCTCTGAGTCCCGTTCACACAAGCATCCCCAACACGCCCTCACCTAATCTCGCGAATGATCTCAGGGCGAATGTCACCATATCACCTCACGAGCTGAACAACGATTTCCAGAATTCCCGGTACCAGAATTTCGAGTCAGCCGTGCCACCAAACACCGCAAATCTCCAATTGACTCCCGATCAGAGTGGTAGTAGTCACACAAGCGCCGAGGGCGTGGAACCTAGCAACATGACCGGCCTCGACCGCAGCCCACATGTGACTGTTTCGCAGTGGACACAAGGCTACGTTCAACATCAGGCTGATCACGTAGTCTCGTCGGGACTATCACACTCCAACCAGGACGATTTCGCAGCATCGTTCGCAGATTCGAGTGTCTTGCAAAACCTGCCTGCTCCTGTCACAAGGTTGGACGATGGGGCATGGAAATCAGACAAGAGAACCGGTCAGGCAGGGTTGGACCCTGAGAACCGCAGGATGGTACCGGATGATCTCATGCCTACATTGGATGAACAGGCCGAGCGACGGCGCATCATGAACAAGAACATCGAAGTCTACGAGTGGAGGTCGCAAGCTGGCGGCAGTAGTGAGGCCGAGGACGAACGACCTGCGCAGTCATACTTCCGACCCCCACCAAATAATCAAAGCTGGTATCAACAATCAGAATCTCGTCGCCACCAAGATCCAGAGGAGGATGAAAATTGCATAGATCCTATCGATGATGGCATCAGCATCCGTGAGAACAAGCTGGTCGAGGGTCAGGTGTACTTTGATCCCAAGGGTGGGAATGTGACTGAGGCAGATGTTTATCTCATGAACCAGCCGCGCCAATGGAACGATGGCCCATCGGTGCCTTTCATATTGACAACAACGTTCCAACCTGCGACTTCGAACGATGCCATGGAAAGGTACCGACGCCATGCGGACACCATGTCCATCGCGTCGAGGGCCGCAACCTGGGGAACGCGCCGTCGAAGCGAGCCTAGCCTCGCGGATATGGATTCCGTTGCCAACGGTAGCTTCCTCAAGAAGTTGTCCATCAGTAAGCCGACGGAGGGTCGTCAGCGCCAGCATAGCATCTTCGACCAAGGGCTTGATCGTCTGGCAAGCATCGTTCGCAAGAGGAGTGATAGTAAGCTCAGCACGAGCAAATTGAAGCGGACGCATAGCGCGCACAATGTGGCTGATGAATTGTACATCCAGCCAGCGTCGAGGCAGAATAGTGGAGGCACTCTTGCACCACCTCCACGTACCTCCAGTTTTGGTAAACGTTCCACTCCAAGCATTAACACGGCGATGGCGGCTATGGTAGGCCCTCTTGCGGCGGTAGGCACCACCCACGCACGCAACGGCTCGGTCAGTGCCACTGGAACCTCACCTAAAAGTCCCAGTCATCTTGGTTGGTCTACTAGGGTTATCAACCGCGCTCGAAGCAGAAGCGACTTGACACAAACCCAGTCAAATGTTGGCCAGTCTGGCCTCGCGGGCCTGTGGAGAGGGCATGGTGGTCCACCGGTTCCGACTTTGGCCTCCCCACCTGTGGAAAACGAACCAAGGCAGCCAGAGATTCAAGATCAGGATGAAGAGGATGACGAGGACGATGAACAGATGGACGAGGGTGATATGAAGGCCGAGGGAGAACAAGCAGATCCCATCATTCCAAATTATGATGGCTTCAAAGCCCACGTCAGGCGCTTGAATCCTGACATGGACCCACGTTGCAACTGGCTCGTCAGCAGAATTGCGCATCAGCAGGAGATTCGATACAAGAACTTATTGGATCTGCGTGTGAAGCATTCTCAGGCTCTGAGTAATCGTACTTGTGGCGCGGGTCGATTGTGTGTCGCACTCGGTGGGAGTGCCACGCTTCTTGACACCAAAGGAAATCCGAAGGAGGCAGACCAATCAGGGCCCGGTCTACAACTGGTGACAGATTTCTCAGATGAGGACTCGAATCCCGGAGAAGGCGCTCTCACCGAGGAGACCTTCCCTACTGGCGTTCCCATGCCGCCGACGAAGAACCTCCCAGCTGAATTCGAATGTCAACTATGCTTCAAGGCTAAGAAATTCCAGAAACCCTCTGATTGGACGAAGCATGTCCATGAAGACGTGCAGCCGTTTACCTGCACATACGACAAGTGCAAGGAGCCAAAATCATTCAAGAGAAAAGCAGATTGGGTTCGGCACGAGAATGAACGTCATCGTCACCTGGAATGGTGGATCTGTCAAGTCGACGATTGCAGACATCCTTGTTATCGCAAAGATAATTTCCTTCAACATCTAGTCCGAGAGCACAAACTACCTGAACCGAAGCAAAAGACTAAGGCCGCGATCAAGAAGGCTCGTCTCACAGAGCCTGCGTGGATGATGCTGGAGCAGTGCCACCACGAAACCCAAAACCGACCTCAAGATGAACCTTGCAAGTTCTGTGGCAGATCTTTCCCAACCTGGAAGAAATTGACCGTACACCTTGCAAAACATATGGAGCATATCAGTTTACCAATCTTGAAGTTGGTCGAGGCACGAAATGTCGACGCAAGCACTATCATCAGTCCAGTTGAGCAGAATCTTACTCCAATCACGCCAATTAGTCGCGCGAAGATGGAATCTGCGAGCCCCTTCAATATGAGCAGCGTCTCACCCCACATTCCTATGACCAACCAGCCGTTCGCAACGTCCAGATATGACCAAACGGCATTCTTTCCAGCTACCGGCTCAGCTGGCGGGTTTGGTATGCAATCCCAACTGGGCTCTGACCTATACACTCCAACGAATATGTATACAGACAACAACTCCTTTGCGGTCCAGCAGGTGGATCAACCCCGCGGCTTTGGCTCAATTGATTCTGGTGGACTCGGTCAGGTCAATCAAGCACGTGGATTTAGATCCAGCGATGCGGGTTTCCAGCAACACCAGAGGACTCCATCTCGTCCGTATGGTTCCATGGATGCCAGTTTCGCGCAACAACTGCCTGAGCAGTCTTTCATCCCTACCCCAACCTCCGCATTTTCCATGTCACAGGACTTTACATCTGCTCCAGCAGCGGTATCCAATTACCCGGCAACGAACGTTTTGGGTATCCATGACGGTTCTTTTGCTTACAATCCTTTGTCCGTCAATACAAGCCAGAGCTTTCAGCCTCAGGTACCCATGACGCAAGCACCGGGGAGCGGCCAGAGCTACAGGCATCCGTCGCAAAATATGCCATATTATGGGCAGTAATGAATTTTTTTTTCTGTTTGTTTTCTTTCGAATCTAGTCCGGCGGATCGGATAAAGCCTGTTCATCTATAGATATCAAGTGTTTGGTGAACGATCTTGTTTTATTGATACCACGACGATACGTCTGTTTTTGCGATCTAGCGAGGGGTTCAGGATATATACAGGACAGGTTGCCATTAGTGGGAGTTTACTTTTTGTTTTATTAGAGCGTGTGTCTCAAACATCACTACCATGATTCATTTACCCGATGTACACATCAATTTCGTCTCATGTGAACAAAATTGTCTAGCTTCGAGCGTCTGAAGGCTGACAGATAGGGACTAAAGCATAAAACCGCTACGCACGATAGGTGACCAAGCAACCTTTTGAAACTTCAAAACTACTGGTAACAAAGCCCTGTTCATTTCAAAGTGGCACGAAGTACTGCAATCGTGCAGAAATAAAGCACATGGAAAGACAGAACAAGTATGAGCTGACGCCTATTTGTCGGCAGTGAACTAGGACCATTTATGTATGTTTTTTGCGAGCGAGGAGGCTCTTCATATGCGCCTTGCGAGCAATGTGGAGTTCTTGCGAGCACTTGTCTGAGGTCCCACCGCAATCGCAAGGGACCCCGACTTGTGGCACCCAAGTACCATCATCATCCTTTCTATCAACTTTCAATGACGAAAATGTAATCAACCTAAACTTTCCTTTCTCCTCTTCATCTCAACTCTGCTTCATTTTTCTTCTGAAGTCTCAGCGGATTCTCTATTGTTCCGGTGATGATGAGCGCGTTCCTAAGCCTGGTGCCGTCTTGCGACACTCCATTGCTGGTCGTCTTGAGTGTCGCCACTACGCTCCTTACCTCGGCCTTGGTTAGAAAAACACTTGATCCGGTCGCTGAGAGGATTATTCCGAGTCCGAGAAAAACACTGCTTCCTTATCTCACGAAGGAGGAACAAGGAGAGCTACCGTACCCTCCGGATGCGTTTCCTGGGGCGAAAGATGTTGAGAGTCCGGTGAGTTTGTTTCAATCGATTCGTGTCCAATCACGTGACCTCGCAAAAGCTATTGTATTTATTTTTGGTCTTGAGTTATTAGCAGACTTCGATATAGAGACTAAGATTTTCTAGTATGGAACCATAAGAGTTTATGAATGGGGACCGGAAACAGGTCGGAAAGTCTTACTGATCCACGGCATTTCCACGCCCTGCGTCTCTCTCGGGAGTCTCTCCAACATACTCGTTGACAAGAAAGGATGTCGAGTTATCCTTCTCGATCTCTTCGGTCGTGGCTACTCGGATAGTCCTGACCTCCCCCACGACTCACGGCTGTACACCACGCAGATCTTACTCGCCATCACGTCCTCCCCTTTACCTTGGACACCCGATGGTTTCAGCATCATCGGCTATAGTCTCGGTGGTGGCATCGCTGCAGATTTCGCAGCCTACTTCCCGCATCTTGTAAAGGACCTCGCACTCCTCGCGCCCGCTGGGTTGATCAGAGACAGTCATTTCGGCTGGCATACGAAACTCGTGTATGCGGGATTCGTGCCACGGTTGTTGCTAGAGAGGACGGTGAAGAAGCAACTCACTGCTTCCAAAGACCCGGAAATCCCACCACCGCAAAAGGAGGATGAAGCTTCACTGCCTGATCGAATTGCTGGTGTGGTTGGCAAGGAGACGGAGAATGCAGCGGTCAACGAGATGAGGGGGATCAGTAATCCGCACTTTAATAGTACGCAGTTGAGTAAGGATAAGCCGGGCTTGACGGTGGCGAGTGCGGTGAAGTGGCAGCTGGAGTTTAATGAGGGCTTCGTGAGGAGTTTTGTTAGTAGTATAAGGTGGGCTAGTATCAGTGGACATGCGGAGACTTGGAGGAGATTACGGAGACTGAGAAAGGATACGAAAGTGGTTATACTTGCTGGGAGGACGGATCCGGTGATGTGAGTTGAAAAGTTTCCCTTCCTTGGGTTTTAACGAGCAGGGCGAGAAAGGGGTGGGATAAGGGATATGCTTTGCTAATGGTAGGTTGTGTAGCGTCGCGACGGAGCTTGAGGTGGATGCGAAAGCTGCAATTGGGGAGGAGAAGGTTGAGTGGAGAGTTATGGAGGGTGGTCATGAGTTCCCGATCACGCAGCCGGATTTGGTGGTTGAGGAGATTGCTAGGGCTTGGAAGTTTTGAGATATACGTCCCTTCTTCGTATTCGAGGAAGATCAGGCCACGAAGGATAGTCGAGATACCCCGCTCGAGTCGTGGTGCTTAGGGCACTTCTGTGGAGCGCGGTAAAACGGGACGAAGGGAACGGCGATAACATATAATGTTTTAGATCTTGGGGTTTTGGAAGACGGTTTCTCTTGCCTTGAGATGGTATAAGATGAGAAGGAAAGAGTGAAGCCTTAGTCGCGGAAATGGTTATGGTTTTATGGATGAGTTAATGCATGATGAATGAATACGAATTCCAGTACTATTTTATAACGTCTGGCAAGCTTGATAGTCGGAGGTGTGTGGAGTCGTGGTCTTGTGGGGTTTGTGAATGTTGTGATATCAATGCCGTGAATGGAATGGGAAGCTGAGAGGTCCTTGGGTTTTATTTTCTAGTCACACGAATGCTCTGAGGGGTGTCTGCTTCTCACTTGCCTCTTAGCTCAAAGTAAGGTCCCCGAGCACAGAAGCCGTCTTGGAATTCCCTCCTACCCTCTCCATGCGTGCTATAGCAAAGATGTCTCTATTGGGGATTTGACCGTTCAATCAATCCCCACTTCTCTACCTACCTTCTAAGGAAGGATTGCTAAAGTATTGATAAGTGAATAAGGGTGGAGGGATCATGGTAGAGGTCGATAAATTAGATAGAACTTCATATACAAATACATGGAAGAGCAAAAATGTGATGTCAAACTTAGGGAGTGGCAGACCGTGATGTATTTTGTATAGGGTAGTTGTTGCTAGGCTTCGGGGTAGCTTCGCACAAGAAGTAGACACTGGAAGGTGTGCCATGCACTCTCACAGCACAGCGACATGAGTAGATATACTTGAGAGCTTTTGGGTGTCCTTTCTCTCAGACTGTTAACTCTTGTGAAATTGGACCTGAGCGCAACACATTAGCTATTAGGATCAATTAAATTATCTACTTCTTCGTTTCCAATCTCGCATTCAAAGCTCTATCAAACGCCTCGGGGATCAAACTGCCTCTCCGCCAACCTCATGTACCTATTAGCGCACATTATACGCAACCTCTTTCCAAACACCAAAAGCAAAACGATAAATATGTTTAGGCCAGCGGATATGCATCCAATGTATGTAAACATGCCATGAAGGCCTATGGCGTCAGTCCAAGGATCCTGAACAAAGACGACGATGGTCGACATAGTGTTGCGCACAAACGATATGCCTACGAGCGCGTCACCGAGTATTTCGCGGTATGAGTCAGAGAGGTAGGTTAGGCTTATATCGGCTAGTGCTATTACTGAGAACCCAAATATGCCAATTCCGATGCAGGGGATGATCCATGGGTCGCCCTGGTGTTTCATTGTTAGCAAGTGAGCTCAATCCATTAGGAAGTCATAAAAGGGCATACCGCCGCAGTGCCGTATCCATAGACGAACAGTCCCACAGGTCCTATCAAAGCGGGAAGTAATGCACCATATAAACGCATTTCAGGTTCATAGACTCCTTTATTCCGTCGAGTGAGCCACAGAATTGACCAGTCGCTTGCTGGACCGCCCCAGATGAAACCAAGAACACAGCCTATAAAGGCTGGCATACAGAGCAGACCAAGTCCAATCTCATTGAAGTTGTATGGTGGCAGCGTGAAGAACTGAGCTTCGCTGGTGACCATGATAGAAAACCAAGCAAGCAAAATGCCGTACTGAACAGCGCAGTATGCAATGGCTGGAATAGTGAAGACAATGACGAATGGCTGCCAGGTATGGCGGAATATCTTGTTGAACGGTGTATTACTTGTTGTAGTGAAGGCGAGGCGCTGGCGATAGGTCTTCATAGGTATGTTCGGATTTATGGTGATAGCCTCATTGGGGTCTGGAAGACTTCGAATTTGATCGACTTCTGTTTCGTCTTTCGAATCCCATTGTGAAGTCACACTCGCCGAGCGGGTAGTGTCATGAGCTGATGGAGTAGCATCACGAGGAAGTTCCTTTTCCGGAGGTATATATTTTGTCTCCTCATAAAAGAATATGAACAAGAGAACATTAATACCAAGAAGTATCGTCGTCCACCAATACATCCACCGCCATCCCTGGGAGAAAGTGATGAGTCCTGAAGCCACAGGGGCTAGAAATGACTTTTGCAAATTAGCCAAAATTCCTGTTGTCTTTTGAGACACAACTCACTCCAATCGCCACCATTAGTAAATATACCCCGTTCATCGTACCTCTTTGGTGAACGAAGAAGAGATCTACGACCTGCGAAACATCAGTGACATAACACTTATAAATTCTGCAACAACTCACTGTCATCTGGACCAATGTTTCGCTGACAGCTCCCGAGAGACCTGAAATGACCTGTGTCGTGACCATTTCCTCAAATGTGTTTAACTTTGCCTGCCAAACAGAGGTCCCAAATGTAATGACGGTGCTAATTATGTAAACTGGTCGACGCCCATATTTCAATGCAAAGGGAATGAAAAAGATGCATCCAAAAGCCAAACCAGCAGTATTGCAGGCGTATGTGATGTTGAGCTGTGCCCATGTCATACCCAGTTCGTCGACATAATCTTGCCAAGCAACGGTACCGATATCAAGACTGTTGTTATTCAATCAGCGTACTGTCAAAATAATATGTAAATTAATTCATAATGTAGACTTACATAGTGAAAGTCATCAAAGCATAGAACGATATGATAGCATAATTGACAAATTTTCTTCGTTTCGACCAGTTCTGAGAAGTTAGGAAAGCGTTAGATGTCGATGATAAGGCAACTCACAAGAGGGTCATTAGGGTCGTCAGAAGGTTGAGGTTGGAGAATAATGGTATTTTGACCGTCTTCCGAGTTAATAGCTTTTCAATGTCAATAAATTTCTGGATATTGCAATTTGATATTCACCATTTTGAAGGTTAATTGTGCCAGGCGCAAAGGGCTTCTCGCCTTCCCGCCGTTCCATCTCGGGATGATCACCGTTCCTGCATTGGTCTTTCAAACCAAAAAGCTTGGCTGAAGTAAAGGTGATCTTATCAAAGACCTCCAATTTTCCGATCTTTCCAAGGATGAAAATTGACTCGCCAAATGAATGTCGATACCCAAAGACGCCCCGGAGTTCCCGGAAGCCGAATTTGCGGAGGTTTCAGGTGGCGTACGGTGCGAGAGACGTGGTGCGAATTGAAATGAGAAAGATCTCGATACAATGTGGAGAGTAAGAAAAAAAGGGATAGGAATGGAGAAAGGAAAGATGCCAAGACTAGATACTTATGTGTTTGATGATCGCGAAAAATGACCAAGAGTCAAGGTAGTCATCAATGCATCATTTTGTGGCTGTTGGCTCAAGCCTCGGAATGCAAACGACCACCAGAGCGGAAGGCGCCATGCGGAGAAAGATGCGATGTTTCTATTGGCTATCTGTGCTTCGGTTAACTCTAACTTGCAGGGATCTTTAAACTCGTGGACCGAGCGTCTG
This sequence comes from Hymenoscyphus repandus, assembly GCA_001414415.1. Classification (NCBI taxonomy): domain Eukaryota; kingdom Fungi; phylum Ascomycota; class Leotiomycetes; order Helotiales; family Helotiaceae; genus Hymenoscyphus; species Hymenoscyphus repandus. The sequence continues at coordinate 463,077 of LLCE01000005.1, forward strand.
ACGTAAATTTCCCCGTTCCGAATCACTTCACACCTTCACAATCAATAAAAAATAATCTAGAGAGTAATGTTAAGGAATCGAATCGCGAGACTACCGAACATAAGTTGAACGAGGCGGCATCATGCGGGCTGATATATGGCCTTGTGTGTTGCAACACTCGATATCTAGATGAGTCGTGGGTCAAAGGAAGGCACCATCAGAATCATTGGCCTGATTGTGTTTTTGTAGGCGAAACATGCATATCCACGAAAGTATTTTCTAGCACGATATCTTGATATGAGATTGAGTAATTTGAGTACCCCTTTGAACCACTAGTACGTCTCATGGTTTCGCGCCCCAAGTGCCCAAACCCTTGGGAATTAACTTGATAAGTTCTTTAGACTAAAAGTCCATGGCCACATTGATTCCCTGCCTCCTGGGGAACAATCATTTTCCTAAAGAGTTTTAGAAAATCTCGAGTTATTCATATCTCTCGCTAGGTGAACGTACAGGGTATGTGCCAATACCTTTCCGAGTAGCTGTATTAGCGTGCTTGGTAGAATATTGGTTGCCGCAGGAACAAAGATGCACCGGCAAGCGAGAATAGGGTTTGCGCACTCGACATCAATTTTCGTGCACACGAATTGAGCCAGGATATAATGCTAGCGTGAACGTGTTAGGAAGGAAGTCACGTATTTTTGCATATCGCAAAAATACAAGTTGCACACCTTTAAAACCAGAAAGTGAAGGCGAGTTGAATGATAGTGTTGAGAGTAGATTCTAGATTCTAGATTTTAGATTGTGAAAGTGTGGGATTTGAGGAGATGGAAATTTAAATAAGATGCGCCAGGGGTTTGTTTAGTTTTTGAGGTACACACACTAGGAGTAGTAGTAAGTGCTCAATGGTGTGGAGCAGAAAGAGGGTAAGTGGGATGAGATTGATGACCTACAAGCGACGAGACATGAAGATTGACGAATGGTGAATTCTTCTATATTCAAGAAACCAATTTGTTTCTGGGCTACTAGAAGCAGCATCCAGATCCTAACGCAGTGATCGAGTTGCCTTTCTCAGATATTATCTCGTGACTCTCAAGTCTACCTGGACGTATATTCTTTTCTAAATGCTTTCAATCATCCTTGATGTAGAGACCAGCTGATAGTGGTCTCACCAGAATTCTGCTGTTATACCTTCTGAAGAAGTGCGAACAGAAGTGTGGATGGTCGTCATCTCATCGCTCATAAGCACTTTATTTAAAACTCCTATTGCATTTTAATATCGTATATTATTATTTAATCAACGAATCTTAGACAACAGGGAAGAGAAGGGGTCGAATTTGACGTAGCTTTTATTCTGTATTCGAATTCGTTCTCGGGCCGGGACTCATGAACTTGTTACGTGAGATATATATCCAGATTTAAGGTGAACATATAGGCAAAAAAAGAAACATGGGCATAAGGTCTATATGTACTCCAATATCGCATTCCTCGATTTGTTTAGAATTCAAAAGAAAGTTGGACGAATGATCCACTATAATTATAAAGGCCAAGCTCAATGTTCCTAGAAAAGATAGAGACTATATTAAAATCTCCGTCTCAAAACAGCGAATCAAGTTGTATGTCCTTATGATTACGACTAAGTCTTTGCAACTACTGGAAAGAACTGAGTAACCTGTATTTAACACCGATGAATGTAGTTCTGGTTCTATTTTTTCTTCTCGCAATCCTCATTACATACTAAAGAGGTTATTTAGCAGCGCACAGACCTAGCTAACTTGAATTTCCAAGACAGCTGTTATAGATAGAGCAGATTATTAAAGATAGTAGGTTTAGAATATATGAAAAGAGGCGACGGCAAGCTTTATATCCCAGAGAATTTAAGATTTTAGATTAAAACCCTACGTATAATAATCCTTAATTCTCTCAAGTACTAACTATAAGATAATCTTAAAAATTCTTAAATGTCTTGTAGAATGAGCTTAAATATCCTAGATAGGATAGGAGAATGATTCTATTCTATTATCCTAAAAAATATTATAAAGAGTCTTCTGACGAGTTCCATGGTCTATCCGGAGTTTCGACGCAGGCTCTTACATGAGAGACTATTTGGAAGGTTAGTACGAAAGAACACCAAAGTCATCACTAGCACCTGCCCAGAGCGCACAAACTGTCCTGTACCTGTACCAAAGCTCGTCGCCACTTGGATGGCATTAAAGTGCCAAGTCGTTCAAACAACTTGGAGATGGCTTTGACGGTTGATTATGAAAATGTGTATAATTTTTGTTGTCGCTCCTTTTTGAGTTTATGTGACCACTAATACCGAGGGACAATGAGTTGGGAAGGTTACCCTTTCCATCTTTATGCAGGTACTAGTGCAAATTTCGTGAACGGAAATGAAACTAGAACTAAAAAATAGTATCGGCTATTAGTTGGGGGAATGCTAAACATTGAACAATACTCCTAAACTAAGTCAGAGTACGCCGTCCGCAACTACCGCTGTAGGTACTTCTTTGAATTGAGCACCAACTTGCACCTCCTTCTTCTGATCTAGCACATGGCTTGACAACTCACCCTGGATTTCTAGTTTATGTCAAAGCTTATTGCAAGTAATTAACGCCAATCTTGTATCCTCCACTTCTCCCCATTCTAAAATAGGGTTCGGGTAGTTGGTGTTCCTTATGAGGGGTAAGCTTGGGACCATGAGCTCTTAGTTGAGGACGAAGTGGATTCGAGAAACTTCGTGGAAGGATCCGATTTGAGCATACAGAGAGTCTTGTATTGGTGGGAGGAACGGAGCTGCTAATTAGGGGAAGAGGGGTCGATTGTCAGGGGCACGATGAGCTAATCGCATGTGTAGCACGAGCGGGTATCTCTAGGTGCAGATTGTGCCTTGGCCGAGGAAGTGAGAAATTTTCAGGACTTTTCCTCGTTGGATGTTCAGTAACTATCAGAGCAAATACAGCTTTGAAGTCCCGACTCGGGTACTTCGGGTGTCATTAGATTGGTAATTTCCAAGATCATGCTTCTGGTATCTTCGGTCATCTCGGAAAACCCTGTGTCGAGCCAGAAGCTCTCAACGTTGATTCAGAGTTCGACAAGGGTGCTCCCCGCATTTAGTCACGTGTAGCCAAGCCCGTTATGGCTTGCGGAGCGGCTCATACTCGGCCCTTTCAAGTGACAACCTTAAAGCGCCAAACGCCACTTCATTGCTCGGCTTCTTGGACCAACATTTTCCAACGCGTTTTCCTCATGCCATTTCGTGTTTCTTCACCACGCGCCTCTCTTCTCTCTTTCCATCACGTTTCCTGATGTCCTTATTTCCAACACCATGGCTTTAGAGAAGCACTCAGCGGTGCTACGTTACCAACGCCGACTTCTTGGCCCTCTTCGCGCAAATAAGGACGACATACAGGTACACAGGTACACAGGTACAACCGTACGAGTACGTACGACTACGGATGTGATCCGCGTTTGTCATTTTATACTTGTCCATCATCGGCAATCCATCCCAACTCTGGCCACGCTCGAGCCACTTGGATCTTGATCTTGCAAGGCGAGGTCGAAACGTGCAGTCAAAGACGGAAAGACGACGATCTTCATCCACCAGTGACACGGCTCACTAGGCGACCCCTGCCTTGCTCGAATGCAGTGGCATGGGATCGTTAGGCAGGATAAAGTGCTTTGCAGATGCCAACTGCTGTTGCATAACACTGCAACTTCCTCGAAGCAAGCAGTCTCGAGGCAGTTTTTAGCTACAGACACAACTCGCTTGCCAGCCGAACAAATTACATCCCGTTGTTCTATACTAGCTTCGACCTATTACTGCCCAGCACTTGGGACGAGGTCGTCCCATGTCCTGTCTTGCATTCCGTCCAAAAGATTTGGAGGCGTCAAATGACTTACTCCACCACCGCTCTGCTGCAGTGCCTACCAACGATGCTGTATCCGATTCTCCTTTTGATTTGAGCCTCTCGGTCCGATTGCACCGCACCTTGTCGGTGTGCTCGCTATCAACTGTCAGCGGTCTTTAACAACCTGGATCTTGACAGTACTCAAGCTCGATCAGGTGGTTCGTGCGAAGTCAGAACCTTGCACTAGACATCCCGTACCCCTGACCTTCCCCATGTCGATCTACCCCAGACCCTTGAGGTTCTAAACTTTTTTGAAGTGGGGTGACGAAATCTACGGGAAATTACAGCTATGGCACCGAGCTTCAGCAAAAGTTCTGCACCACCATGAGTTTCTGGGGAAATGTTTAGAGTTTATAGCTAATAAAAATAGCTATCTTCTGACGAAGTGGCACTGGCTCGTATTGGTGCAAGCAGGGTCCCAGTGAGTAGCAGAGATGAGCAGACCGGAGCAAACATACCATGTTGTGTGGTCCTGGTCATGGGCACAACAGGAGCTCGAGTAGCTCTTGCTGCAACAGTAATCAGGTTTTAGTTCGGACGCGTTGCGGAGTATATAGTCCCGAGACTTCTCCCTGGGAACCTTTTTTCTTCCCTCTTCAGTTTCAGTACTCATTCCTTCCTTCATTCCTTTCACTCCCTCGATTGAGAGAGCTGTTGATTGTGTTCAAGATGTTGTGGACTTCGATTGTTACCTCAATTGCGTTGCTGGCAGCTTCTGCTAATGCCCAGCTTGATAATGCCTACTCTCCTCCAAGCTACCCTTCGCCATGGATGCGAGGCGGCAATCAATGGCAGGATGCTTATGCGAAAGCTCAAACTTTCGTAAGCCAGCTCACTTTGCTTGAGAAGATCAATTTGACCACAGGTGTTGGGTAAGTCCTAGCGCTCTCCTGTTGGCACTGGAGCTCCCAGACAGCTCTTTTCCAGGAGACCTGCTGACACTGGTGGTCCAGATGGGAGGGCGAAGCATGCGTTGGTAACACTGGATCAATTCCTCGATTGAACTTTCGCGGATTTTGTTTGCAGGACAGTCCTCTTGGTATTCGTTTTGGTCAGTCAAGTACTTAATCATACCCAGAAGTATGCTGACACAAAACAGCGGATCTTGCCACTGCCTGGCCTTCCGGAATGAACACTGCCGCCACTTGGCAAACCCGCCTCTTCAAATCGAGAGGAAATGGAATGGGAGCAGAACACCGAGGCAAGGGCGTTGACGTTCAATTGGGACCGGTAGCGGGCCCTCTTGGTCGCGTTCCTGCTGGAGGACGCAACTGGGAAGGTAAATTGACACCTTGGGTCATCAGGGGTAGCACGATTGACAAGTCTCCTAGGTTTCAGTCCCGACCCGGTGCTTACTGGTATTGCAATTGCCGAAACTATCAAAGGCATCCAAGATGAGGGTGTTATTGCGAATGCTAAGGTAAGATACGCCTCCTACTCCGTTTCCAATGGCAAAGATTGACCAGCCTATTCAACAGCACTTTATCATGAACGAGCAAGAGCACGAACGCGACAAGAATGGCAATCTTGATGCTTACTCTGCAAATGTGGACGACAAGACCATGCATGAGACCTACCTATGGTACAGAGTTCCTATTGCGAAGTCGCTGGACTATACTAATAGATTTCTAGGCCGTTTGCTGATGCCGTTCGTGCTGGTGTTGCTTCTGTTATGTGCTCTTACAACCAGATCAACAACAGCTATGGCTCGCAGAACAGCTACACTCTCAATTATCTTCTTAAGAACGAATTGGATTTTCAAGGTTTTGGTAAGCAGGGTTTCAATTCGCATCTGCCCAGGCTAACAGATAAAAGTTGTCAGTGATTGGTGGGCTCAGCACACTGGAGTTGCCTCTGCTCTCGCTGGTCTTGACATGACAATGGCTGGAGATCAGGGGTTGGCTTCTGGCAACACATACTGGGGAGGAAACCTCACAGCAGCTGTTTTGAATGGCACAATTCCACAATGGAGACTAGATGATATGGTTGTTCGTATTATGTCGGTATGTGTTGCAGGCCTTGGCTTAGCCAGGCTGTCTTTCGTCATCGATAGGTTTAATTGACATTATTCTAGGCATACTACAAGGTTGGCCGTGATACAGCGAGAGTTCCTGTCAACTTCAACTCGTGGTCTTCTGAAACATACGGATACATCCACCCTCAAGCTAACGAGGGCTACCAGCAAATCAACTTTCACGTTGATGTACAAAATGGACATTCTCGCCTTGCTCGTGAAATTGCAGGAGCCTCAACTGTCATGCTCAAGAACGTCAACAATGCCCTTCCATTGAAGAAACCTAAAAGCCTCGCAATCATTGGCGAGGATGCTCATGATAATCCGGCTGGACCAAACGCCTGCGGAGATCGAGGATGCAATGTTGGCACATTGGCCATGGGCTGGGGGTCAGGAACCGCACAATTCCCGTACCTCATCGCACCAGTCACAGCACTCCGCGCACAAGCTCAAAAAGATCGCTCGCTATTTGTCAATGTGAGCAACAACTACGACTACGAAGCTATCACTAAGGCCGCCTCTAACGTATCAGTCGCAATTGTCTTTGCGAATGCCGATTCGGGAGAAGGATATATCAACGTCGGTGGGAATCAGGGTGATCGAAATAACCTCACTCTCTGGGGAGGCGGTGACGAATTGATCAAGCGAGTTGCATCAGTCAACCCGAACACAATTGTCGTGCTTCACACTGTCGGTGCTGTCATCCTCGAAGATATGAAGAACAACCCCAACATTACCGCCATTCTCTGGGCTGGACTTCCAGGTCAAGAGTCAGGTAACGCCATCACCGATATATTGTACGGTGTTCGAAACCCATCTGCCAAATCGGTCTTCACCTGGGGCAAGAAGCGCGAAGATTGGGGTGTGGATGTTCAATACACTTTCCCTACCCAACCAGGCCAACTTAACTTCAATGAAGGCAACTTCATTGACTATCGATACTTTGACGCTAACAACATCGAGCCCTCTTACGAGTTTGGTTTCGGTCTCTCGTACACAAACTTCAGCTACTCGAACTTGCAGATCGTCAAGAATGACCCGGGACCATACCAGCCCACCGTTGGCATGACCAAGGCCGCACCAACCTTTGGCACCATCGACTATAATGAAGCCAACGCTGAATACCCTACTGGATTCAGAGCTATCTTTAAATACATCTATCCATACCTCTCTGGCCCAGTCCCAAGAAACCAGACCAGCAACTGGCCAGCAAAGGCCTTCGACTCTAGTCCACAACCACGGATTGGTGCTGGAGGATCTGCAGGTGGCAATCGCCAATTATGGGACACTCTTTACACTGTTTCTACAACAGTTACAAACACTGGCGGCGTGAAGGGAATCGAAATTCCTCAACTTGTAAGCATCCTCATTTTCCCTTTTCCTTTTCACTTACATAAGCTAAAAACTTCCCAACAGTACATCTCACTTGGCGGCCCAACAGACCCCAAGATCGTCCTTCGCGGCTTCGATGATCTCATCCTCGACCCCAATGAGAGCCAGACATTCACATACAAGATTACGCGAAGGGATATCTCGAACTGGGATACAGCGTCGCAGAACTGGGTTATCTCGAGCTATCCTAAGACAGTATATGTTGGTTCGAGTTCGAGAAATTTACCTCTTAAGGGTACGCTGCAGTAGAGGATGGGGTTGGGAACAAGGAGGAGGCGTTTTTGGCCCGGGGGGGATTTCTGATGGGTTCGTGAGAGAATTAAAGAATTTATATGAGACTATGACCACTTCAACCTTCTAAAGTCAATCTAGCACAGCGAATCTCCCTGGTTAGCCGATGGCTTTCCGACTTCTTAGCGAAGATACCCAAGTTTCCTTTATATTAGTCCATAGCGCCTCCGTTCTCCATAAATCGATCCTGTTTTAGAGTCGTGGCCTAGTCGTCAGTCTTCGGATCTTCGTATTCAGTGTACTTTTATCCCATGCTCTCGGGCATCTACTTCCAGTCTGCGGACTCAAAGATACACCTACTAATTCAATTATGTTGAATTACAGCAGGGGGTTACGCAAGTGACAGCCCTCGAGCAATCTTACCATTTCTGATCATTTACGGTATTCATGGAATTTATCAAGTACCACCAAAGCGTTGGTTTGTATATATATTTTAATAAATTACAGATTAACTAATTAGTTCTTTCAGAGACTTATCTCTTCTGAGATTAACATTATTTTTGGCAAGGGTGGTTTTGGGGGTGGGGTTTGTTCTTTTCAATGTGGCGATGAATTTGAAATAAAATGAAGTTGGAAGTGTTCCTTTTTTGGTCGAAGAGTGCTGGATGTCGAATTATATTTTGCAAGTCACTGTCCGGCGGCGGTACATCTGAGAAACTCGAAACTTTTGATAGAAATTATAGGACAATGACCTCTTGCGATCGTCAATAAAACCCCAGGCTGTTGTATTGTTTTATCATGCGCTTGGCAGCAATGCGTGAGAATGGAAGAAATAGCCATTTGCTAGGCAACAACATAATGTGTGTTGGTCTAATCTCTCCTCGTTGGGCGGTGAGTCTATAATGACCCGTGGGAATAATATAGCTGTAGGTGTGCTCGGCGTGCGTGTATACATGTGCAAAGGGTGCTAAGGATGTTTTGAAGTTTGGAGCAGCCTGAATATCTTGACAAACTGGACTAGGGGCTTTCAATTACAATCCAGCTGTCAACGATATATCCATTCCTTGGCTATGGCGAGTATAGCGAGCAGGTCGGGTACAATAATCAAGGATTATATATAGACATGCTGTCAACTAAAACAAAAAAGAGAACTTGTATTGTTTGTACAGAGAGCATACCTAGATCTCCCAACTTTTTATGCCTTCTGCTTATTTACCCTTCTTAACCCATCCTTCAGCCGCCTCTCTCCCAGCACTAACCTTATCATCCACAATGCTAACAGCCTGCTGTGTATGAATCCTCGCCATCCTCCACGCCTTCTCAACACCCTCCCTCGTCCTAATATGCGAGTCTGCAACCACAGGGAATCTCTGCTCATACTTCCAGATCAGGTCCGAAACATTCCGCATCGTCACAGGTAACACAACCCACCCCGCTCCAACACCTACAGCGAGCGGTACTGCAGCTCTGAGAACGATATTTCGGTTGCGAGAGATGATGGAGCCGGTCATAGCCGCGACAAGGACGTAAATTGAGCCAGGCATGAGCTTCTCGCCGGATTTTGGGGAGGGTGCTAGGGATGCTATTGTGCTTGTGAAGGAGGATTCGAGGTCCAGTGCAGAGTCCATGATCTGGTTTACTTTGTTCTCGGCGGCGAGAACGTGCGCATAGATGAACATGCGAGTCTTACCAATCTGAACAGCTAGACGATCGGTAGGTGTGGGCGATGAAGATTTTGATGGGGTTGAACTTGGGGTTATCGAGTTGGTGGATGGAGGGCTAGTTTTCGAAGAAGCGGCGGGGATTTCCTCATAGTCATCGTATATAGGTTTTCTTGACTGAGAAAGTAATGAGTAATGCTCTGGAGATTCTTGGGATATCGTACCTCTTGAATCTTGGGAGATTCTGCGTGCAGCGTTGTTTTGGGGAAAAGAGCTACCCCGGCTACGATGGCTGCACCGGTCGCATATCGCTGCAAAAATTAGCAAGGGAAACTATCAATTGGTATCATAGTTATTCTGACCTGCCGCGTGAACAATCTTGAAGCCATTGCTCAGTGGGCGATGATGTGAGCGCTCAACGGAGTTTGAGTTGAGGCTTGAAATTCAAGGTCCCGATCGGTTGTCGTCGCGTGAGAATTGTGTATGATTGCATAACTCTGCCAAGCAACCATGCACAAAATAATCTTTATATCCCGAGGTCTCAACCACAGCCTTGTCCAGCAGTCGCGACTTTTTCCATCGATATCCACCAATCTTTTCTGGCGTTGTTTTATATGCTTGGGAAATGTTGAAGGCCGCTTCTTCACGACCATGGATTTGCGCAAGATGTATTCGTCAGCAGCGACCGCTCCGGCGCCTCCATTCTACCCAAACGCATCCATCGACAAACTCCCTCCATGAGAGCATTCAGATACCAATAGGTTCTGCTAGGGAAATTTCAGACCTCTTCTATACGAAAGCAACCTCAACGAAATATGACGATGCGAATTTGCGACAAGTCTTTGATTCCCCTGGTTTCTGGAGAGAGTTTTCCCAGCATTCGAAGACATCATATGGAGGACCAAACAGCGGACTATTTCAGAACAAATATTTGACGGGACCTGAAGGGTTCGAGAAGTTTGCACATGCTAGTTTGAAGAAAGCGCAGAAGATTGTCAAAGAGGTTTTGGCAATTCAAACTAAGGAGGAACACTACAAAATCGTGCGGAAGCTGGACCGTTTGAGTGATTTGCTATGTAGAGTCATTGATATATCGGATTTTGTTCGCTCTACACATCCCAACCGGAGCATCCAAGCCGCTGCTACCAAGGCTCACTCGATGATGTACGAATACATGAATACTCTAAATGCGACAACGGGGTTAGCTCAAAAGTTAAAAGATGCGCTTAAGGACGATTCGGCACCCTGGGGAGAACAGGAGAGGAGGGTTGCTGAGATTCTGGATAGAGACTTCTCCAAGTCGGCGATCGATCTTCCAGAGGAACAAAAGGATCGCTTTGTATCTATATCTCAAGAAATCAATAATGTCGGCTTCGCTTTTACAGAATCTGTGTCACCTCAGAAAGAATATTTGACCTTCAACAAGAGACAATTAGATGGCCTGGACCCAGGATTGATCCAGGAATTTAGCGATTGGGGTACGGTTAGATTGCCAGTTGTGGGAATGCCAGCACTGCAAGCTTTAAGGAGTGTGAAGGATCCTGATGTCAGAAAGGAGGTTTTCATGGCCAGTCGTACAGCCGATCAACACACTGTCACTATGCTGGAGACATTACTGCGGAAACGCGCGGAACTCGCTAAGCTTGTGAACTACAAAAGTTATGGCCATATGACTCTCCAAGATAAAATGGCTCAAAGCCCGTCAAATGTCACTGCATTCTTAGGTGCTTTGAGGGACGAGAACGAAGGGCTCGTGGCGACTCAATTAGGGAAGCTGGAGGCAATGAAAGCGGCAGACATTCGGAGTGGCAATCTTGAGATTCAAGCCTGGGATAAAGAATACTACATGGCGCGAAAGATATTATCGGAACGGTCAAGAGTGCGTAGACCAGATTTCATCTCTTCATTCTTCTCACTTGGTACTGTCATGCAAGGCCTTTCCCGACTCTTCTCCAGGCTGTATGGTGTTAGCCTCGTACCACACGAATCACATCGAGGAGAAACTTGGAATTCTGATGTTCGGCGGCTCGATGTGGTATCTGAGACGGAAGGCACCGTGGCAGTACTATATTGCGATCTCTTTTCCCGGCATGGAAAGTCGCCAAATCCAGCACACTTCACGCTTCGCTGCTCACGACTTATCAAAGCGGAAGAGATTGACGAATATCGTTCAATGGATGACCTACTCTTCAAATCCCCAGTGGAAGCAGCCAACGATGGCATGTCTACCTCTGCTCCTCGTGAGGACGGAAGCGTCATGCAACTCCCAGCCATTGCTTTGATTTGCGACTTTGAAAAGGCGAACTCTGCCAAACCCGCGCTTCTCAGCTTCGGCGAAGTTGTCACCTTGTTCCATGAAATGGGTCATGCTATCCACTCAATAATCGGGCGTACAGAATTTCAAGAGATCTCAGGAACGCGAGTTGCTACTGATTTCGCCGAGTTGCCTTCGATCTTGATGGAGCACTTCGCGGCAGATGAGAGCGTCCTGTCAATGTTTGCGCGCCATTACGAGACAGATAAACCACTGCCATATGAGATGATTGCTGAACAACTAGCTCTCGAAAGGCAAGTCGAGGCTTTTGATGTGGACAACCAAATCACGCTTGCTTTTCTAGACCAAGAACTTCATGGCGAGTTAGCAATGGAGCCGTCCTTTGACAGCACCAAGATATACCATGATGTTCAGGACAAGTGGTCGAAACTTCCATCTGATCCACCAGGTACTCGCTGGCAAGGTTTCTTTGGTCATTTACATGGATATGGTGGCTCGTACTACAGCTATCTCTTCGATCGCGTCCTTGCGAAACGTATATGGCATACTGTTTTCAACTGTGGGAGTCAGCAAGGTGCTGTGACAAGGGAAAACGGAGAGAAGTACAAGAATGAAGTGCTAAAATGGGGTGGAGGCAGAGACCCCTGGGTCTGCTTAGGTGGTGCTACTGGTGATGTACGACTTGTTGATGAAGGGTATCGACAAGCTGTAGGTTTTGCCAATCTTGCTGGAAGCTGGCGAACCGAAGGAGCTGGAAATACCAAGTGAGCTGTACATGGATAACGAGCACGATGTCTGTAAGAAAAAGAAATGTACGACTATGTGAAGGACTGCTGGGCTTCACGAGGACATGTGAGTAGAAGCCAAAATCTGTATTAATCTTTAGAAATGGACGGGTTCTTTGTCCACTTGCCAGATTTGTAGATACACCCACCTCTGTTTCAGATCTATACAGGCAATGGAGGTTGATGTAAACATTCAATAATTATACTTGCTGGCGATTGAGCAAAGGGGTATGCGGAAGGATTTCTCGCCAGATTTTTTTTTCGAGCAGACCTCGCCTAATGCCAATGAGTAATAGTAGCATACCAAACTTATATCCCTGAGATTGAGCGTAGCCGTTTCTTCTGTGGTTCAAGTAGGATACTTAGCGCGGCATGAGATTATGCCGTGAGTATCGTTCTGCTCCTAAAACCGGTTTAACCGTACCATAACCCTTGTAGGATTAACAGAAACAAATTCCATGAGAGCTTGCTTAATCGATAACACTCCTGCATCGTCAACGTAGAGCCTAATTCACTACTAGATTAACTTTTAATTATAAATCAACGATGGGCCCCAAGACGCCAACTGGACACCAAATGAGCGCTTGAGGCACCCCTTTTGTGCAGTATATACAGCTGCTGAATTCGTGAATCAATCTCGGTAGAGTTTTCATCAAATATTTGCTACATGAGACTTACGAGCCTAGCTCGTCTCTTAGGCCACTTTTTCTGCTCTAATAGTTCCGCTTCTCTGTCCACTCTCCCTTTTGAGCAGCGTATTGAGGCCGGATTTGTCGTTGTCGTCGCAAATAGCCAATCATTGACCACGACGCTCCCTTTTCGATAAGGAGTGTCTTGAGTAATGATCGCAAACTTGAGTACCATCTCTTTCGAGGTTTACTCTTCTACCTCTTGTGTCTAGGTAGCGATAATCAGGTTCCTGCGGAACATATTACCTAGCATACTATGTCACGACGTTGGTCGGTCAGCCTCAGCAATCCCTCTTAACTTCCACAATTCGCTCGCCGGCGGAAGTTGAACTTGCACACACCACCTGCTCCTCAGTAGAGTTGGTATGGTTGATAGTGTTACTTGTGAATATTCCTCGAGAAAGACGCGCTTTTCTCGGTTGCTAAGATGGACTACCACCGAACATTTCGAGCTCGTCACTTACCTTAAAGTGACTTGGTAGCTATCTTTTGGAAGAGCAGCTACCTCAAAAGCACAGCTTTAGCTGCCAACTCCATTTTGATTAGGAGTTTACAAATCGCAATTGGCTAAAGTTTCTACTGCTCATACATTCGTGCAATGTCCGACCATAGCAACAAGAGCAAACACTAGCATCTACAATCACGACCGAATGGTATGTAGCCAGTAAATAAGGGTAATTTTGGACAACAGTACTGAAGCAGTACCGCAGAGGAGAGACCTGCGGCATAAAGCATTGTCTAAAACTATTTGCGAATTTACAGAGTGCCCAATCTGCTCTAAACTCGATTTAAAACGAGGGCGCGTTAACAGAGAGTAATATCGAATTAAAGGCAAGTATACGCAGGAGCAGAGCAGTCTCAAAAGAATGGCTTTGATAGAGAAGTCAAAAGATATGATTGTGAGCCTGGAAGGAGATTTCGAAGATCTCGAGTGAATTTCCCTCCTTTCACATCGACATCTACAGTACGCGACCAGAAATGCCTGTGCAGGAGGGATCTGCCTTCAGGCCGAAGATTCCAGAGGCTAATTTGCACAGGCGTTCACAAACTAGTAGGTACCGTTATCAGTGATTCCAATTAGGTCAGACTTTGATCAGACCATACTGAGTTCTGTATAGCTGGCGATCAACAGCTTCCTAATAGGACCAGTCTAAGAGAAGAATTGGGTCTTTAATATTTTAATAAGTCCTGCGGTTAACGAAAGAGGGAAGGGGAGAACGGAGAAGGATTGGCTGGTGTTGCTTTAGGGAAATTTTCTAGGAAAAGAACCACTTAGACTATACGATATAGTTATCCATCTAGAAGTTCCTCGAATTAACACAAGAGTAGTTGCTTTCTACAAGATCTACAAACCACCCCTGTCATTCTCATATAGTGGACCGCTCATCCGGAGAAACAGCAAATGTAACGAGTGGTATCTATGCGCGCCCCGAAAACTGCAACCATTCGACCACCGGACCACCCTTGAATCAGGAGAGAGCTTGAAAAGCTAAAGGCAGGAGTGCTTGAAAAGTTGGGTAAGATCTATAGGATGCTTTATATCCTTGGAATATGGCAGAATAAGGCTCTTCAGTCATGCGAATCTATGCATTTGCTGTATTTTATAAATATTAGGCACTAGGCCGATCTTGTGGGGAGGGTCACGGGAAAAGTGGTACCCCTTAGACTCCAAAGGGGGTCCCCCCCGAATCAAGTGCGGTAGGGCGTTTTTACCCTACTTACTACATGGCAATATGCTCCAGGATAATTCACCGCCTACTCAGCCAGCCTTGCAATTGGAGATATACCACACATCAATGTCAGCACGGCTCGTAAGCTTGTTTCTGATGTCGAGACCTTCCCAATGAGGGGACCAAATTCACGTGTAATACCCCTCCATAACAATCCCTGCCACTGCGCGTCAGACCCACACAAATATATTTCCATCCTCTCTGAGTCAACACCATCTCCTCTTGCTCTTCCTCAACCCATAAAATCGCATATTGGCCAAACATGGCCTCCGATATCTCCCCGGAAGATTCAATTGCCCTCATCAAAGCGAACCTCGCCGAAGTCCTGAACCCCGAGATCATCGACGATGTAATCCTCACGCAAAAACGACCCCTCAAAGTCTACTGGGGAACTGCGACAACGGGCAAACCTCACTGCGGATATTTCGTGCCGATTATCAAGATCGCTGAACTGCTTGCGGCGGGCTGCCATATCAAGATTCTACTCGCAGATGTCCACGGATTTCTTGACGACACTTCAAAAGCGGGATGGGAGCGAGTGCAATTCCGTGCGAAATACTACGAGTATGCTATCAAAGGCTTATTGAAGTCGGTTGGTGTAGACCTCAGTCGATTGGAGTTTGTTATGGGTTCGAGTTACCAATACAGTAAAGAGTACACCCATGATCGATTTCTTTTGGAGCATCAGACCAGAATTGCGACTGCGCAGAAGGCCGGCGCGGAGGTTGTCAAGAACGATGGGAACCCAACGATCTCAGGTCTTGTTTATCCACTTATGCAGGCGTTGGATGAGCAATACCTGGATGTTGATGCGCAGTTCGGTGGAGTCGATCAACGCAAGATTTTTACCTTTGCGCTGGAGAATCTGCCGAAGTTGGGATATAAGGTTAGGGCACATCTGATGAACACTATGGTTCCTGGCCTGGGCGAGGCGGCGAAAATGAGTGCTAGTGATCCGGACTCGAAGATCGACTTATTAGAAGCTCCTGATAAGGTTAAGACGAAGCTTAAGAAGGCGAAGTGTGTGCCAAAGGAAGTGGAGGGAAATGGTGTTATTGCTTTCGTGGAGCATGTCATTCTGAGAGCTCTTGCTTTGAAGAAGGATCATGATGGGAAATTCACGGTGGAGCGGAATGATCAAGAGCCATTGGTTTACGAATCGGCAGAGAGGCTGAAGGAAGACTATGCAGCAGATATTGTAAGGCCTGAAAAGATCCCAAGTACACTCGAATGACTAACGTTATACCCTAGCTCACTCCCCAGCTCCTCAAATCAGCACTGACAACCCATCTTAACGCCATCCTCGCCCCAATTCGTGCAGAATACGAAGCTTCCCCAGAATGGCAATCAGTCTGTGAATCAGCTTACCCAACGGTAGTGATCGAAAAGGTCAAGAAGGTGAAGGATAAGGGAGA
This sequence comes from Hymenoscyphus repandus, assembly GCA_001414415.1. Classification (NCBI taxonomy): domain Eukaryota; kingdom Fungi; phylum Ascomycota; class Leotiomycetes; order Helotiales; family Helotiaceae; genus Hymenoscyphus; species Hymenoscyphus repandus. The sequence continues at coordinate 479,156 of LLCE01000005.1, forward strand.
TCCTGCAAAGAGAGCAGCAGCAGCTTTGGCAAGACAAGCGCAAGGGAAGACACCTGTGCCTATCGAGGAAGGGGTTGAGAAACTTGCTGTTAATGATGCACCATAAGTACTATACCAAAAATACGAAGTTATGTCATGTTCTAGGTGCTACGACATGACTGACGTCTCAGTGGAGTTATCAAACACAGAGGTTCCGTATCTACAAAATTTCAGCCTAGATACCCTCTCACAGTTTCCGGGTGAAAACTTGCTTGATTGTTTTTTAATACCGTGGAAAGACTATTGTAGCATTTTTTTTCCAGAATCCCGGATAGTGACTTTCGGTCCTGGAAAGTGGTGTTGGTTACTGAATCAAACCTTGTTCCTGACCTAGATTCCGCGCTAAAATATCAATGCCGTCAGTACTCACAAAACGAGTCACCCATTGCATTTCGATCACCATAATGTTTTCCTTTTTTCCTTGTTTGTCATCCCTGCGATTGACTGTTCAGATGGAGAATTATACGTTCAAATTTCTGACGAAGAATTTCGATGGTGTTTCACTATTCCCAAGCCAGTCTTCATAAGTCATCTGTAACTGTATCAAGACTATGTTGTTCTGTCCTAAATAGACATTCTCGCAAAACTACTGCATCGAGAAACCTTTTTGATACTGTACGCGTACAATCCTTCTATTCTTACAATCGACCCCACAATCTTCACATCGTGAAACTTTCCCACCGCAGGACCGCCGCCATGGCGCCTGTTACACGTAGCAAAGTCAACACACCTCCAAGAAGAATATCTACAGCCTCTCCAGCAAACACAGATATTACGGCCTCGATCTCTTCCCTCGTCGATTCCTCCAAACCTACATTAGCAATCCTCGGGACAGGTTGGGCAGGATGGACTCTTGTTCAGAAACTAGGCCACGCGTCCTCCGCTTTCGTACAAACTCATAATATCATTATTCTATCCCCTCATCGGACCATGGCCCTGACGCCTCTCCTAGCTTCAGCAGCATGTTCAATCTTCGATTTCCGCATTGCTGAGGAACCTGTTCGTCGCCTCTCTCTCTCACCAAACGTACAGAAATACCAAGTTCACGTCCAATCGATAGATGCAGATGAGAGAACGATTAAATGCGTACCGGCCATTGGCTCTAATGGCGATGCTCGACGGCCTTCATCAGACGATCTAGAAGCTAGTTCCTTCGAGGTCAGTTACGATAAACTGGTTTTCGCTCCAGGAAGCGAAACAAACACCTTCGGCACCCCGGGGGTATTGGAGCACTGTTATACCATGAAATCCGTCTCGGATGCCATGAAGTTGCGCGAGAGAATGCTTGACTGTTTCGAACTTGCCTCTCTTCCAACCTGTTCCGAACACCAGAAAAGAGACCTCCTGCACTTTGTTATCGTCGGTGGTGGACCCACTGGCGTGGAGCTTGCCGCTGAGATTGACGAGCTAGTACACCATCATCTAAGCAATATCTACTCGCAACTTAAGGACTATGTCACCGTGAGTGTCTATGATGTAGCAGATCGGCTGCTAGGACCATTCGATGAAAAATTAAGCGAGTATGCCATGGAGAAGTTCCGACAAAGGGATGTCAAGATACGCGTGAGTAGGCATATTGAAGGCTTTGAGAAGGGAGTTATGGAGGTGAAAGAGGATGGCAAAGTGGGCTTTGGACTTTGTGTTTGGGCGGCGGGCAATAAAGCTTGTGAGCTTGTTGAAAATCTGAATGTGCTTAAGAGTGATGGTGGTATGGAGCGTGTCCTTACTGATGAACATCTCCGTGTTCTGCTTCCTTATAAGTCTAAGTCTTCGCCTTCGTCCCCAATAGAACACTTCTACGCCCTCGGCGACGCTGCCGATATTAAACAGGGTTCACTTCCTACCACGGCTGAAGTCGCGGTGCAGAAAGCTGAATGGCTCGCCAAACACCTATCAGGAGAGACAAACGAGCCGTTCAAGTATAAGCAGAAGGCGCTTGTTGCGTACATAGGCAGAGGTGATGGTGTTTTGGAGGGGAAGAGTAATTGGACGGGAGCAAGTGCGTGGCTGGCGTGGAGGAGCGGGAATCTAGAGTGGACGAGGAGCTGGAGGAGGAGGGCTATGATTTGGGTTTATTGGTTGTTGAATTGGGGTGATGGAAGGGAGGTCGCGAGACGGTGATGGGAAATTTCTGGATTTTGGGCCACGATAAATACATAAGTTGAAAGACGTCTAGCTCGAGAGGTAGGAATAGTTTCGTTACTATCTTAGCAGTGCATCTACGCATAAAGGTCAACAAATGCCTCAGAAAATGCCAATTCAAACCCTGTCAACATCTTCCCCACCTTCCTCCCTCCCGCCTAATTACCCACGCTAGTAGGCTCAACCTTGGTCCCTCGATTTACTATGTATATTTCAAGATAAATCCTTGAATTATCGCAGGGGGTTACGCACGTGACAGCCCTCGAGCCTTAAGCTCACCTCTTGCACTCTTACCACTTCTGATCCTGTACGCTATTTATCAGTTTCTCAAGTACCACCAAAGCGTCGATCCACACATATATCTCAACATAAACAAACATATTTCACAAATAAACGAGAGCTCCACGACTGCTGTGGTCGTTATGGTGCGCCCTGTTGACAGGGATATCGACACCATAATCGTTGGTGGATCAGCAAAAAATATGCGCCGGGGAGGGTCCTAGCCCAGAGACACCTGGCATAGTTTTGCCGTTCATTTTATTTATTTATTAGGGATATTTTAGAGGATGCTACTTTTACCTATATATGAGGTCACCGGAGCTTGATGGCATCAACAGCATTTTCCAGGTGGAAATTAAGCAAATAGGATGTATTAAAATGTCAGAACTATCTTCATGCATTCGGCTCTAAGAACTCCAGAGCGGTAATACTTAATACGAACGATTCTCAACTTGATATCAACAGGTCGACCAAACCAGGTATGTAAGCTTTGCATTTCTGACAAGATTGATATTATCTTGGATCATATATGCGCTAGCACATGGCCATAGTTCGAAATCTCGCCGGCTTCGCAAAACCTGACCAATAAGTCTCCTCGGCTTTGTAAACAGAATGCTCTTGAATGTCACCAGTAAAATTTGCTTACTTACTATCCTATACTCTGAGGTGATCCTATTTCTCGAGTAATCAATCTTTCACGAAAGATACTCCTTAAACCATTCAACGCCCTGCTTCTCAGCCTGATCCATTGCCTTCCTGTCCCCCTCACTACTCCAATCACTTCTCAACGCAAATCCATGAATCTGTCCCTCATAAATCCGCAATTCATGCGGCACCTCCGTCTTCTTCGCCATCAGGTCCTGAATCTGTCCCACCGTCTTATTATCCAACAAACTATCATGATCTCCCACCGCCAAACTGAGCGGCTTGGTAACAGGCTCAAAATCACTTGGCACTGCTACGAGAGAAGGATGGCACGCATATGCTGCGTCGACGTTATCGTGGGCAGCGAGGATGGCGTAACGGCCGCCCCAGCAGAAACCAATGGCGCCGACTTTTCGCGTGCCGGGAATTTGACGGACGGAAGAGATGAAGGAGTCAATTAGGGGCTTGGAGACGGCTTCACGGTGCTTAAGGAGCCAGGGAGGTAGTGTGGTGCCGACAGTTGCGGTGGCCTTGGTCTTGTCGACGACGCCTTGTTGTTCGCGGGTCTTCAAGGGAGGTTCGACGGAGTTGAGGAACTCGAGGGGTAGTGAATCGCCTTGGTGAACATCTGGGATATAACAATAGAAACCTGCCTTGGCGTAGTTGTCGGCTAGCAAGCGAACGTTCTTGAATTCCCATCCAAAGACTGTGGCACTTGTTAGGTCACGGTCTGAAGATGATGTTGGAAATTTCACTTACTGTCGACAAGGAAGACAATTGACTTCGCCTTTGAGCCATCTTTTGGCGCAGCAACATAGGTTTGGAGATTGTCGATAGTCTCTACTTTTCCAGTAGGTGTGCCATCATGGACTGAGCCTGAGAGGCAACACTCGCTCATTCCCACTCCAGTAGACATTTTTCAAATAATATACAGGGGTAACTGGAAATTGAATAATAGACTTGACAGGCGAAAAGATCGAATTCTATGAAAATGGATGTGGTTTTGGAAACTTTTCTTGACCCTGCCGAGGGTTTCTCGGGATTTAAATGTTGTGCCAAATTGATATGACGTCTACAACCAACCGGGTTAGCTCTGCCACAACCTCCGCCAACATCGACGAATTAATGCTCGAGATGATTATGAGGTATTCCACATTTGTCTATGAAATCTCGCAGAAAACTCGGGGATTCTTCATTGATGACAATTCTGAACGGCTGAACGGAAAAAGCAAACACTTACTAGTCTACTGACCATTTCACCCGAATATGGCGCGATCAGCAAACATTTGGAAGATCACTTTACATTCCAAAGGATCTGGTGATATTCACTATTAAGCACCTTTTAAGTCGCACATATATGTTCAATGAAATTTCAATTCGACAAGATTTATGATTATCATCCCTCTTCCATCATGTGGACTTTTACAGCATCTCCAACTCTGATGGTTGGACATTGACTTGCTTTGGAGGTTTGTTTATGTTGTTTGTGGCACATATGTGAGCCAAAGAATATCTTCGAATCGAACCTCCGAGTCTTCGCCAAAGTTACAAAAGGTTCTGAATCTTTCTCCGCTGTCTCTTGGTCAATACATATCATATGACAGCGCCGACAGGATCCTAGCATTTGGAAGTTCTGCTCTCCTATTTGTATAGAATCCCAGTGATCCTCACTGTACGCTTGGGATGGATCTTGTTTGGAGGAGGCAAGCACAACGTTCGCTCGGAAGACGGACGCTGATGCCATTTTACCACCAGTTTTGGTGATATTATTATTCAGTGCGTCGAGACTGGAACGATTTATTGTCAGAATCGGACTCTCGTTGGAAAGAAGGATTGGCCTCCTCGCGGTTTCATTATCCGAGTCAGGAGGAGTTGGAGGCGACGGCCAAGCTCCCGCCATACTTGTATGATTTGTTCGCTGTTGATGCTTTTGCATGTGTGCCTTTGAGTGCCTTAACCCAAAGCCAGAGCCACCGGCTGGAAACCTTGCAAGAGAACAAGGTACTTCAAGGATGCGTGAGAAGAAAGCGCTGATTTGCGAATTATAGGTCTGTGTAATGATACTATCCCCACACACTCGGGAAGATAGAAGCTTGCTCTCTTCCGTAGGCGTGCAAAAGGAAGGATGCCCAGAAAGGGGAATTGAAATTTTCTCGGGTTTTGATTGAGACCCTGTGTAAGACACGTGTAATAGACCTCTTTCAAAGTCTACTTCCGGTTTTATCAATGCCATTCGTGGATGTCGTTTCTGACTTAAAGCTTGGCTGGTACCTTGGTGGATAACACACCACTCTCTGTCCCAAGCCAAACCTTCCGGTCTAACTTCCCACTTCGAGTCAGGGGGAATTTCAAAGCCCCCACAACTTTTGATGGGATAAATCGTAAGGCTTTCAACAAAGAGATCAGCAGAAGGCTTAGTGATGCTTGAGATATCAAATGGAATTTGTACTGGTGCTGTCTCCATGTAGAACTCACGCACAAACGTGATGAAGTCCTGAACATCCTTCATGGTGCTCATTGCACCTACACTTGCACGGAGGATGCCAGTAATCTTGCCGGCGTAGATATCGGTTTCAACACCGCATCGAAAGCCTGCCGAAAAGTTTCGTCTGACTTCCCAGGGTTCAAGACCTAAAGACGTGGCAATGCCTCCTGGGTTGCACAAACCACCACTTCTGATATGGAACTTTCGCACTGAAGCTAATCTTTCAAACTCCACGTTGCTGATCCATGCTCCCTGGCTATTGTTGACATTGAAGGCAATAATAGGACCTTGCATGCCCTTCGAATTAGTGGAGGAGAACCCCTGAGAGTACATTACGCATACTGGTTCTAAGTTGGCATGTTTGATTGATGCTAGCCCATCGTAGAGCTTTTGTGCAAGAAAAGCAGTATGTTTGGCAATTCGATCCATAGAGCCATACAGTTTTCGATGTACGTCTATTGCCGCATCTAACGCCATGATGTTGTGAAATGGTAACGTCCCGTCCTCGAGCGTTTCGTGTAACGACTGCCCCTTCAAAGCATGCCATCTCTCCTTGACGGACAGGACCACATCCACGGTACCGCCACCGAAATACTTTCGACCCTGCAAGACATACCCAGAGTCTTTACGAACAATCAGAGCTCCAAGATCTGGAAAGCCAAATATCTTATAGAAGCTCAAAACCGTGAAGTCGGGGCTGGTATAGAGATCGCTAAGGTCTAATGGAGACGTGGAGACAAAGGCCGATGCATCCAAGAGTGTATATGGTGCCATAGAAGAGGAACTCGCCATGTCTTTTGATTTTTTAATCCAAGAAAGCGGCAATCGACGACCATCAAGATTCGACTGTGCAGGATATGCAAAGAGCTTAGTGGTAAAATCCAAGGCAGCATTATCATGTCGTTCATTGCCCGATAGCCAACTTTCCACACCGGCATCGTCCAAACATTGACTCGCCATAGCACTCTCTCTTACACCAACCAGACTCGTATGCGAATCTCGGTGGTAAACGTACTCGAACCCACCATCACTTGATCGAAGAGCTTCCATAACTAGCTTTATTCCTGCAGTAGCATTGGCAACGAAAACTATATCGAAGTGTTCCGGATCGGCTCTGAAGAAATTGAGCACCTTGAGGCGGGTATCCTCAATACGGCCCGTTGTCAGCTGTGAAGACGCCGAGGCAGAGTGGGGATTGCCATAAAGGTTGGACATCATGTCGCTCGTGAATCTTTCCATGAGAGACTTGGAGTATAATGTGGTCCCAGCATGATCGAGGTAGACAGAATCTGTGCAAAGTGTCAGTGTGGTTGACAAATCCATGTTTGCTTGATCGTACCCTTGAGCATAGGATACTCTCTTTCTCTGAATGCTTCAACATCGTGATTGTAATGTTGCTCCATGCCAGCGCTATGGTGGTTGCAAGAGCCCTTCCTCCTTCAACATAAACTCCAGGAAGAGGCTGAAATTGTAGGAGACCATGGTTTGGGGATAAAGCAAACAAATAATGCTGTCGGACGCCAGCGATAAGTCGTCGGTGAATCGCCTCTCGTCGCTGTTGGGCGATCAAATCGGAGCTCGCCTTGCTGGGCTCAATCAACATTCCTCCACTACTGGTCTTGGCTGTCCACCTTTGACTTCATCGGTGCCTCAGGCTCCAAGTATCGGATTATCAATTCACCGAAATTTCAATTCGGAAGCAACGCGACTAAATATTTCCTGACATGATCGAGTGTATATAATCACCAGCAACAATGTTACGGCCGACCATTGCCCCTCAGATAGGGCGCAGCCTTCTCAGGAACACTCGTCGCTCTCTCCATCAGGTTCCTCTGCTTCCGCACGAGTATAAGCATGGTGTTGGCCCAAAAGAGGATCTCTTTATGTCGGGTAGTGGCTTCGAGGTAGCATGGATACAATATCAGGGCTTGATGGTGGAGAAGCTCAATGCTCTCACAGCTGGTATGTAACATCTTTGATCAATCTCTAGGGGAGCTATACTCTGGGCTGTACCTGCGCAGGATTTCGATGCACTTTGTTGCCCAATTGCTTGCGCTTGGAGTTTAGCTGCTAACATACAAATTTAGGGGGAGAGTGGGAATCAAGAACACCAAAAGACATTTTACTCAAGCACGCCAGAGAGCCTCAATCGGCCCCAATATTCAACTATGCCAGCATGGCTCACAACAACCACTTCTTTTTTGAAGGACTTAGCCCAACTGGAGCGCCAATGAGCCCACAACTCAAGAAGTCGCTCGAAGACTCATTCTCCTCGATCGATACGCTCCAGCGCGAACTCGTCCTGACAGCTTCGTCGATGTTCGGGCCCGGTTTCGTCTGGATCGTACAGGCCAAGACTGGAGAGTTCAGCCTGCTGACCACCTACCTTGCGGGCACGCCATATCCAGCGGCACATTATAGACAACAGCCTGTGGATATGAACACGGAGGACTCTTCTGTTTCTGAACACATGAGGAGAGTACACCGGGCACCCCCTGCCAATGGACTTGGAGCATTTGGCCCCTCGAGCGGAGACAAGAGGAAGCTTGGCCCTGGCGGTGCTGATATTACACCAGTCCTGTGTGTCAATACCTGGGAGCATGTGTACCTCCCAGACTACGGAGTAAAGAACAAGAGACATTTTGTAGAGAATTGGTGGAGGAAGATTGATTGGAATATCGTGGCGAGCAGATGCACGTTAGGTATGAGAAGTGGAGCCGACAAATTCATACATTAAGGCATATCAATGTAGCATATCAGAGATTTGACGGCGTTTGGGCATACAGCAAGCTGCTGAGTTGTGTACTATACTGTATGATGGCCTCGAAAAAGAGTCTCGTGGTTAGAAGATTTATGAAAAGACAAATTCTACTGTTCCCAAACTATCGGCTGTGTTGCTGTTTCCTCGAATAGCAGTAGGGTCATTCTGCAACTTCCTCACAAGATTTCGACAAAGGCCCTGTGACAGTGGAGCCCATGTGAGATTCCAGCTCTCTGCAGCAAGAAAGTTGCAAAGTGGATCTCCTGCTGTTGGAAAGTAACACCTCAAGTGAGGTCAGCTAACTCTTCGAATCACAACACTCATTTCCCCACTCAAACATTCTTCAGCCTTCCTCATTCAATCCCAACTGCATAGCTGCATACTCGGCAAACTCTTCGCACCAGTTATTGCGTGGCGGGTTTTCCGCTTCGACAGAGCAAACGCGACTCTCACCAGCTTACTCGTACACGTATCGAAAACCAACACCAACACCAACATTGCTGATTCACGCGTCCAGCGTCCCACCGCCATTTCCCACCAAATAAATAAGATCACTAGTAACCGCATTTCTGAAAGTCTCTGGTATGATATGGTACTTCCTCGAATTAATTTCAATCCTATCCTATCCCAGTTAAGGAGTGTTCTATATACCCATATATGCTTTATCCTGCCACCTCCACAAATCCCCTATCCTTCAAGATGAAGAGAATACAACTACGCGCCAAGAAACAACAAAAAACTCCAAAACGCTATGTTAAACTCCATCGCTTTCAGGAAAGCAAAAAGCAAAAGAGAGAAGGGAGTGTGGTAGACTTTTTACTGATTTTTTAAGAGAAGAATAGAAGCACGAAAAATGACTGATTTCAATCAGATCATACTCCCGTTAACATTAACCTCATACCCCTCACTCTTCTGCTTCAACGCCTTAGCAAGCATCAACTCCCTCATCCAGTCAATCCTCTCATCACGACTCTTCACAGCGAAGTAGTGTGTCTTGTTATGGGCGGCCTTGCCATCCGCACCCGCACCACCCATCGTGCTCTCGCGCTTCCGTAGACGCACGCCCTTCTCGATTGCCGCGGGGATGAGCTGGAAGCTGAACGCTGTCTCATCTTTCTTGTCCTTGTTGCCGCGGGAGATGTTCATCGCCTTGAAGGCGGCGTTGAGCTTGGAGCCTGAGGCGAGGGAGGAGCAGGCGATGGCGTAATCATCGACATCTATGTACTCGAGGGTTTCGAGTGCGGACTCGTCTTTGTGCATAGCGAGACGGGTGCCTTTGAGGGTGAAGTGGTGCTCGTGCCATTCGTGACGGAGCATCTTGGTCTTGCGCTTCTTCATCCAGCCTGCGTGGCCCATGTCGTCTGTGGTCTTTATGGCTGTGACGGGTGTGGATGACCAAGTGTGAGCGTGCTGGAATGGAGGAGGACGTGTCGAGACCGCTGATTGTGGGACTGCGGATTGGGGAGTTGGGAAGCGGGCTTGGGTGGAGGCATTCTCATCCACTCTTGGCATGGAAGGAACTAAGGATGGTCGTCGAGATGAGCGGGAGAGAGTTCGTGCTGGAGGAGCTTGGTTGCGGAAGTTCATATTTGGTGGCACGGATTGAGAGGCTTCTCGAGCAACGGGCCCAAGGCTCACATTTGTCACTGGGACGTCCATCTCTGAGAATGGGGTTCCGAATCGGTAAAGCATTGCTGGGGATTGGGTCACGTTGCGGAGATCTGGTGACATGGCCTCGGCTCTGTCCATACGATAGGGGGAGAAGCAGTTTGCACTTGCCGATCGTGGTGGTGCGTTCGGCGCTGCCACAGGACGTGGAGGTGGAATTGCTAGTCTAGGGAGACCTCGAAGACCGGTGTGTGGGCCTTTCAGGTTGGGGAACATCTCAAGTGGTGGAGTCGGTGGCTCTTCTGAAGAGAAGGTCATCTGTCGAGGATCCATATGTTGGAATTGGATGAATTGCTTGACATGCTCTTGAGGATCACGGGATTGAACATTGCGAAGACTGGCTTCCTCGAGTGGATGGAAGTGAGGTGTTGGACCAGGACCAAGAACATCGGACGAGGCGACGACAGAGGGAACTGCGTCTGATATTGGCCGAGCCGCTCCAGTAACGGCATCAGCGCTGGCTGCGTTTCCTGGATCGCCAGCGATCCAGATCGCTCCACCCTCTGGACTGACCGGGTGCTCGTTCCTGAAGGTAGTCATTAACCGTTGTTGTTTCCTCCATTTCGAGCAGTTCTCTCCTTTTGAACATTTGTGTGGTTTGGGAATGAGTTGCTCAATGCCAACGATTGAGACAGACTCTAATGGAGTTATGGCAACGTCAAACTTTGGCCTCCTCCGAGATTCCTGGCGTCGTGGGCGATCTTCTGAATCTTGGTGGAAGAAATCTCTTGGTTGACGAGTGTCGATGCATGGTGAAGCAATCTCCTCAATAGGAGTCGGTAGTGCCGGCGAGGTTGGTGCGCTGCCTCTGAGGACATGAATCTCATTCCAGACCTTGGTTCTCTGTCCAAAAGATTGAATATCCAACTCCCTCAAATCCTCGAACTTCAATGTAATCAAGATAGCCCCCGAGATATCATTCTCCTGAAACTTTTCTACGATCGAGGGGTCGAAGCCTGCATCCATCATCCATCTTGCGACTTGTCTTGGTGTCCACGAAGCAACTTCGGAAAGGTTAAGAGTCTCCACAGCATTCGTGAGCGAGCTTAGGTGGCGATGGCGTTGGGGTATTTCCGGGACTTGTGGGGCATCAGGTGCCATTATTTGTATATCGGATGGTTTCGGTGTCATTGGGGACATTGCTAATACATATTGATCGTCGCTTGTGAGCGAAGAATCTACTGATGCTCGGAACAGATGTGGTCCCCTTGGTCCTTCTACTGGTTTCTTTGCTGTCAAAATTTCAAAGTTAAAGCCTTTGAACTCATTTGAGTCTGGCGTCCTAACTTCCTCGAATGAGGATAAAGTTGTTTCACTTCTTCGTCCAGTCTATCCTTGATATCAGCTCTTGTTAAAAGACGTTATGTTTGCGACAACTTACTGAATTTAAGCTTAGACGTGGCGAATTTTCTTCTTCTATATCACTATTTTCATCGTCTTCGAAGTCCGTATCGAATTCAGTTGCTTCCGACATTGGCCGTTCTTTTCTTGAAGGGTTTGTCCGTGGCGCCAGCGCCTTCATGTTAAAGAATGCTTCTTGTGGTCGAGCTCTCATGAACATCTCTACCCTCGGGTCGAGGGGAGTTATTGGTGTCATAGCAGACTTGTTGGATATCAGTATCAAACTGATCCACTCAGTCGACCGGAAGGTTCACATACCATGTTTGCTGTCTGTAGTGGGGGTATCTTTTCAGTGAGGGGATTGCTAGAATGCTAGCAGTACCGTTGCCGGTTGAGTTCTTTCAGATTACTACGCTGAACACAATATGAGCACGAGATAGGAAATCGCCGGGAATCAAAGTCTGTATGACGGAAAAGATCAGAAGCATCAAAAGGGTCTTGAAAGAGGCGCGTATGGGAGTATATGTAGAACGGGCCAGAGGGAGTCGTGGGCTTCATCATCAAAGCGCCATAGGCCAGCATGATGCCGGCAAAAAGTGAGCAGAGTGCGGTCTGCACTGTGCCAGAGGAGAACGAATGTGTGCTCGCAGAGAGTGTTCTGCAGGAAGGATTTGCCCGCTTGGCTTGTGTGACTATTCTGGACTGGTAGACAAGGGTTAGACGGTAGGGATATTGAAGGATATACTAGGAAAGTGGCTGGCACAGCGCGGTAAGACTGGCTGCGGGACTGGACAGGGTCTAAGATGGAGATCTCCTGTTGGTCGAGGAAGCGGTCGCTCTCGGCTGCCGTTGCTGGGGAACAGCGGTGCAGGAGCAGACTTCTTACTTTCTGCATCTGTTCTGCATAGAAGAACCGCAGGAGACTCGAGAGGAGAACGGGAAAAAGGACCCCAACGACCCCAATCTGTGCCCGATGATAGCGTAGGAAGCGCGCGGAGCACTGCCAGTCGCCCCCAGAGATAGACACAATTGCGTGTCCACGATCATGGTTGAAAACGACGACTTTCTACGTACTTATCTCGTGTAAAGTTGAAGGAACAATACAGGGAGGAGAAAGGATTGGATTTGGCAGGAGGGTGGTGGGAGACATCGGAGACGAATGGCAAAAGTGCTATCCTAGTATATCGTTCTATTCGTGAAGTTGAGTCAGCCAATAAAGCATCGAAATGCCTGTCGTCTATGGCAGCCTCAGGATGCAAGAAGCTGTCATTGCCGTGATTGGCTTGTGTGTTGCTATTGTGGGGTACGATTAGCATTTTACGCGCCCTCAATTGCTTCTGCGCATCAAGGCTCCTAACTCTTCATTGCCATTCGTCAATCGCGCCCACATCCAGACTCTCGCAGAACATCGTGCGAGTCAATCCCTCAACATCCGCGAGAAAACCCCCTCACGCACTCCATTCGACGGCTTCGGCGTGACGGGACGAGAAAGAATCCCTTCGCGATCGGCCCGCCGACTACTACTAGAGAGACTTCGTCACTTCGTGCGAGACCAATATCACCATGACTGGCCAATCGAGAATTGAGAATAGCCTCATTTCTGAGAAAGACCCCTTTTTCTCCATTCTGGATTTTCAATGACCCCTATCGAAATGTGGCCCGTATGGAAGGGAGCGGACCGCAAAGGAGAGATTTTCCACGGTGAGATCCTCGTCCCCGCAATCGCCAGCCTCAACCTCACATGAGGAGAGAGCGAGAGATAGGAGCGATCATCGGCTCGACCCGGAGCTACTACGCCTCGAATTGCGCGCAGTGTCTGTACTGTACATAATTCGCACAGTATCTGATCTGTATCTGAATACTGTGCTATATCGACGGAGTTATGTGCATCCATCCTCGATTCCGCGATGGCTTCGCCGCTGTTTGTACGACTCCGTATCCAATCCATGCGCATGCACTGCGATTGTCATCGCCTATGCAACAATCTTCATTATCACTGTTGGAAGGAGGGTTCTCGGGTCCGTCATTCTCGTTATCCGGTCTTGTTTACAGCATCGATGTAACCCAGCTACCCAGGTTGGAGTTTATCCATCAGCACCAACATGCACTGCAAGCACTGCAAGCACTGTGCCGTTGGATAGCCTCCCGCCCCCATCTCACTGGATGATCTGGTCTGTTGAGTAGCTGATTTTTGCGACCGTGGCACGAGCTGCCCCTCCATACCTCGCCTTCGCTGCATGACGAGGCTTGCGAAATATCGAATCTTTTCATCAATATTTCGACTCGAGCTTCCATGTTTGAAAATTGCGACGAAGTACGAAGATCAAACTCGTCACATGCGGAGACAATTTCTTCTCACGGCCAACAATTCTTGTCAGACATGTTGATGCCCAACAATGGATTTTTAAGCTGAAAGGGCAGGTTCGCGTGACTTTCGCTGGGCCGTGCTTTTCCGCAATTCCAGATGTATTGGCTACAATTCGCATCCTTCGCTATCATGATAATCTCAATGGAGAATTTGTACGACAACTCCGCCATACTTTGGCCATGCCTTGGGAACTCCCCCGATGATCCATAACGGCTTCTCTAGGTTCTCAAAACTTGTCCCGCCAATGGAGTCGCAAAGAAGCACTCACACCTGCCTCACATGATTGAAATCTCCTGCGAGATGCCCATTTTCGTGTCACAAACTATCCTCCTAGACAGGTCATGTCGAGAGAAGGTCCGAAGCAGGTCGGAGTACATGTTAAGAAAACGATCAATGGAACCACAAGTGGATAGAAGCGATGTCGAATCAATGTTGCTAAAGCACGAATTGCTAGAATGCAACAAACCTAAGTTGGAATAAGAGGAAGCGAAGCGGGGAAATCGTATCCCCACCATCGGCTACCATGCAACGCTTCAAAGTCTAGCTCGATGTCTTAACAGATCGCATGAAGATGATAATCTGATGGAAGTGGCGAAGTGTCTTTTGAAAGTCCTTGACAGGTTGTAACGACTCAGTGATTCTCACCAACGGCGGGGTAAACTTGACCGGGCGGGCTGGGCAATTGATGATGAATTGAGGATGTGCGACACGATGCGCAAGTTTTCCCAACACTTCGCGAGAAAGCCCTGCTATGGAGTTTAGTTTGAATTGATATTATATCATATTACGGCTGGAAAGAGGATACTTGATCGGAATATTACTGGAGGTAGCATCTTAGATGTCCATCAGGTCATGATCCGCACTCCGCGAAATGAGAAATTGCTCAATTAGGCGAATACTCAAAGGCCTCAACCACACAAAGCTCGATCCCTGGCGGGGTCGATATCAAAGCTAATAGCATGGATCTTACTGATGACGATTGCGGCAGGAAAAGAGAGGCCGGAGCGACTCCGGATTCATGCCTGCAGGATGAAGCTTGAAGTGGAGCAAACTCCCGTAGGCATCACGACCCTCATCTTTTGTGTGGGGGTGGAAGAAATCGAGGAAAGCAGGCCATGCGTGACGAGAAGCGAGAACAGACGACGGACGAAAAAGGACGATAATTAGGCATGATTGTCTCAAATGCCAATAATTAGCCAACATTAACCATGATTGTTCCGAAAACAAAGGTCCCAAAATAGAACTAAAATGGGCGGTTAAGTGTGATTGTGGTCGCTGGGCCGCCGAAAGACACGTACGGCAAAGCAACCAAATTAGCAATCAATAGTTCGAAGAATGCTAGCTAAGTGTCCCGATCTGTCACAATTATGTTTCTTTAAATATCTTAACGTCCGAGCGTTGGTGGCACGAGGATCCTCGAGGATGGTGCGCCTTCGTTATCACTGATTATGCAAGAAATACAGCAGGAGAAGACGGGAGGATGAGCAAGGGGGCCAAAAGCCAGATGCGAGGCAGGCGAGGGAGGCTCTTCAAGGGTCTTTCTGCAACCGCAAGGGCCACCTGCTAGCTTCCTGCACAGCTCAACCCCGCAACAGGCTCGAGCTCGCTTGCGTGCTACAATTGGTCCAAGCTGTACTCAGGGGGGCCTAGCAGATACGCTACGGAAAGCGAGCACGGGAAGACGGGAGCCAACCGACAGCTTAATTGACATGACGCTAGTGCAAGCTCAATCACAACGTCCTCTCTCGGCCACTCATGTCCAAATCACGCGCTGCCACACCAAAAAAACCTGGTTGGAACTGGTTCCTGTCGACGGTGAAGACACTCTAGAGGCTGCAATGCTGCCAGCCTCTGCCTGTCAGACCTCTCTTTCTCGTCGGAACTTGTCTCTGTCGTGGCTGCCATGCCCTGGTCCGACGCTGCATCACCGCCAAAACTCTGTGGCTAGGAAAGCTATGATTCGGTGATTCGGCTGTCTCTCGAAGAGTCGAATCAATCCGAGGGGCAGAAAATTACAGTGTAGGTGGAACCATCGAAGCCCGAGTCGAACCTTCTGACGGCCATGAATGGCCAGAAGCCGGCCAATCTTCTCTAGACCGCCCTTTGACGCTTCACGATTCGTGGAATCGCTAAATTCGAGCTTTCTTGGGTATTTCCCCTTTGAGCCATTGCGTGCGACGGGTTGTTGTCACCGCCCATATCCGACTTTTTTCCTGCTCAAATCACGTTCACTGACGGGAATGTGGGAATGATAGACGGAACCCAGGAGAACGACCGAGTCAACCAGAAGATCAGAACACGGAATATCTGCGTTGGCCAGGGTCTAGAAAGCCCTGCGAACGCCATGTATGCGAAAAAGAGTTTCCCCAGGCTCTTTGGCAGCTCCTTGAGATTAGATCCCGCATCGTTGGCCTGGATGGAGCCTCTGATCGCAATCATTGTTGTTGGTCGGTCATTCGGCATGAAGAGATCGACGAGACCCACGGCATTGATCATAGTTGTGCGGCACTGCGGTTAGGCAGACCGCGTTTGAACCCAAAGCCGCGACGACGAAACACAATCCTTTGTACAATCTACCGCATGTATCCCACGTTGAGTATTCAACGGAAGAAGAAAAGTTACCACGTCGTCGTCACTGTCAACATGCGAACGATTGCGGTTCCACGGGATGGTGGAAGTAATTGACGAATATGCAGGTCAGAACGGCGCGCCAAATATTGGTGCTTGACGGCGCCGGGGTAGCTCGCCGGCTTAGTGCATCTGCAAGGCCGAACTAGACTAGTGTTATCAAGTATCGACGACTCTATCGCTCTATCGAGGTGCAGACAAATGGATTGTCCCGCAGAGCTCTCGAAGCATGGGCCACTTTCCACAAACTCTCGATCAACCTTGAACTCCACTCTCTGTTAAACCACTCTGATAGCCGATTGCTGTCAGTTAGTGGCAGGTCGTGTCCACCACAACTTTACTTTAATTTACCTCTTATGCCCACTCAGCGGTCGCCCAGGGTCCCCAGAGAGGAGAAAATCAGACGAGGATAGGGATGGTCGGCAGCGATCGGTGGGGCCAAGACGACTTGGACGACGAAGAGGCTAAGCCAGCAGCAGCAATGGCGGAGGGAATCCTGGACCGATTTTGACAGCATCCTCTTTTCATCCTCCATCCTCGTCTACACGACAGGTGCTGTGCCCAATAACAACGGCTGTCGGGGGCGGGGCGGTTGGAAAAGGCTGCATGAGGCGCCTCGCGAAAATAGCAGTCTTGTTCGACTAGCCTTCTCTCTACTGGCTGCTTGAAGAGATGCCCAGAAAGCCCGCATCTCATCCAGCCTTCCCTTCCCGGAAGGACTCGAGGACCCTGGAGCGCCACTCTCCAGCTTGGGGGCTACTCATTGGGCTCATTGGCTTGCCATTTACCAGGTGTCCAAGTGCAAAAGTGGAAGCATAGAAGAGCAACAGAGGGAGCAGAAGAAGCAAAGCCAAGATAGGCCATGTATCTTTCCTCTCCATGGCACCATGACTCTTGCAATTGCTCACCGTTGCAGTAGTACGTACTTTTTGTATAGCACCATATGTGCCCCGCAAACTGTAGAATGCAGACAGGACCAAGTGCAGAGCCGTCCGTCGAAGCAAGTTCAAGCTTGGGGAGTACTCGTACCTGCTAGTGCGGTGGACTTGTCGAATACCGAGAGCGTCGGCTCCATCTGGACTAGGGCTTCAAGTGGCTTGCCTGGTTTGTCGAAGTTATCTCCCCCAGCACCTGCATCTGCGTCTACTTCTGCATCACCCCCTGTTTTCCCTTCTGTTCCCCTGTCCATCTGCTTCCCTGTCCATCTCTTCTCCCCCTCCCCCCTACTTCCCCCCCTGTGTGTCTTCCGTATGAACGACCGCCCTCTGGCCGCACGTGTGCATATGCCTCTTAGTCGCCATAGGCCAGACAATGGGAGGTCTGGCCTAGGACTGGGTGGGCTCCTAGGAATAGCACCTCACCCATAGGCTGCGCTCAAAATAGAAGCTCAAAATATCGACGGCCACAGAGTGGTCGCTGCTGCTCACTCGCGATGTCTTCATATAAGGCCCCGTGGCGCGCACACCATCAAACTTCTCTCGACATTGCGAGATTCAAGGTCAACAAGCGTGCAACTTCTCGTCTTCATCCTCTCCGCCTCTCTCACTTCCGATACCTCAACGCACTCCCCCTCTCATCTCGACTTCGCCCACTACCCCAAAGCATAGCTGGACTTGCTTTGACCCGTCGCTCATTATTAATAATTTAATCGATCCCCCGGCCTCGCCAATAATCGTGCCCGCACCCCCCAGTCGCTCATCGCCGCAATATAGGACCGCACCACACACAGTGCACTTTCGACCCGAACCCGCTTGGGCCGAGTCACGCCTGCTCCCCCCCACCATCACCTGCCAGGTACAAATGTCAACTCAACCCCCCAACTCGCAATTGAGCAGATCGAACGTCGCAATGGCGGTCGCTCAACCAAAGGCAAAGCCTGCTACCAAGGCCAACACAACCTCAGCAACCAAAGGCAAGATGCAGATGCACCGACGTTCTCGAACAGGTATGTTCAATGCCTCCTAGTTGTGGTGGTCGTCGCCTCGCTTGAGCCATGTACTAACTCATTCCTCAAAGGCTGCTACACATGCAGACTTCGACGAAAGAAGTGTGATGAAGGTTCCCCAAGCTGCACAGCATGCAAACATCTTGGTCTTCGATGCGAATACAAGAGACCAATGTGGTGGGGCAACAATGATCAACGCCGGCTGCAGAAGGACAACATCAAGATGATCATTAAGCGCAAGAAGCTTTCGGAGAAGACTAACACAACAACAAACCAAGTCATGACTCCTGGATCTGAGACACCTCCTGGACTCTCGCACTCACTGCCAACGTCCGCAACATTTTCAGACTCTCTAGATCGCGCTCGATCCGGTTCAATCGATTCTCAACTCTCGCTCTTCGACTTCAACACAACTCCTGGGATCGCAGACTATACTGCTTACAACGCACAAATGCACTCATCTCACTCTCAATATGCCACGATGTATCCCGAGTTCTCTCCTTATGAGGTTGATGTCAAGACCGAAAGACAGATGTTCGTCAACGATATCCCAACTCGACGCGAGTCAACGATATCGACTTTCAGCACTTACCACCCTCCACCACCACCAGAGCAAATGCTTCCATCGTACCCGGCAGAGAATGAATGGGATGGGCTTTACGATGGACGAAGGGAATCAATGGTCGAAGAGACACTAAACATGAACATGTTCGACTTCGCTCACGGTCCATCATCGACAGTTCGCCAGGTTGCTGTGGAACTGGATGAGGGAGATCAAAGATTACTCGACCACTTCGTCACTTCCGTTCTTCCAAGCATTTTCCCAATCCTCGAGACAAATCAACATGGCTCTGCTAGATCCGATTACATCCTTCCCGCTCTCCAGAGCAACAAGTGCTACCTGCACTGCTGCTTGAGCATCGCGGCACAGCATTACAAGTCGATCATGAATGTTCAAGGCGATCAAATCGACAACGACATCATGCGCCATCGCTATGCAACAATCTCTGAGTTATGCGAGGCACTCAACCGAGACACCGATCACCAAGAGATCCTCGAGGCCACCCTTGGCATGATCTTCTTCCAGTGCTCAGTCGGAAGATCAGATGATTCTCTCCCGGATATTCCATGGCATCAACATTTCCAAGCTGCAATTTCCCTGGTTGAGAAATTGGGCTTGAGCCACCAAGCACTTGAATCACATGATTCTCAGTCTTTCAACATGACCCTTACTGCGTGGATTGACATTCTTGGATCTTCCATCCAAGGTCGCTCCCCAACATTCGCACATACCTACCGCGACAAACACCTCTCAGCAAACAACTCGTCTCTTGGACTTCGCGAGCTGATGGGCTGCGACGATAGAGTCATGTATCTCATCTCTGAGATTGCGTGCTTGGAATCTCTCAAAATTCAGGGCATGGATGACATTCAACTTTGCCATCATGTGCACGGTCTCGGTGATCAAATCAATGCCACTGAGATTGGCGAGTCTGGGCCAAAGATCCCATTCAATGCTCACGGAGTTCTCAGCCCAAAGCAATTGAGCAAGAACATGACCACTGCATTCCGTCTCGCCGCCCGCATCTACCTCTGCAGTCTAGTTCCTGGCTTCACCCCCAGCCAAGATAGCTGCATTAACTTAGTCGAGAAGCTTACACAAACACTTGAATTCATTCCCGCCGGGCCAAACGGCTTTGACCGCAGCCTTGTTTGGGTCTATCTTATCGGAGGATCAGTTAGCACCGCTGGTTCCTCTTTCCGCACCTTCTTCGATGAGCGCCTAGCTCAAATCGGTGATGTTGCAAACCTTGGAAGCTTTGGCCGCGTTGCCTCTCTTCTCAAGGAAGTCTGGGGACTCGCCGATGGGCAATTTTCTCCTGGTGGAGGTGAGGCACACTATGTCTCCTGGAGAGACGTAATGCAGATGAAGGGCTGGGATTTCTTATTGATCTAAGAAATCCTTTCGCTTGAAACTTTTAACCGGTTTTGAAAGGTTGAAAACTTCATCCGCAGTGCATACTTCACCTCCCACTTTGGAGTTGAGCGCACTCGACTGAGTCGAACAGACACACATTTTCTTTGTAGTGAGTTGTGTATGCATTTTCACAAACGGATGGAACATGGCATGGAAATCACGGGTATGTGATAGGAATCTTTAGCATGAGGGAATAGGATGAACAGGATGGGATGGACGCATGGACGGGCAATCACGATACCCACGACACAATCATTTCCCCTTTCTTTCAGTCACAAATACCTCTTAATACTTTTTTGGCGAAAGGAGAAAGCATTGGGCATACCCCACGGGATTTGGCGTTCAGGAGCTTCTTTTGGGTGGGAAACGGGGCTCGAGGCCAAACAAGCCTGCGAGTTACAAGGCGTAACCTTCTACATTTACCCTAGACGGGGTTGCGTTCTTCTGGGAGGATGATACCACCCACCTTTTTCAAGGCGGGCACACAACACCTGTTGGAGTTGAGCATATCCCTCCTCCACAGTTTAGATTTCAAAAAGAGGATCAAGCATTGCACTTGGTTCCACACATAATAATATCAAAATTTCAAAAAATACCTTATTCAATTACAAATCTGACTTCATTTCTGCATTGTGACTTGAAAATCATCTGATCTTGAATCATTTAAAGCGAAACACAATGATCGTCAGTGCATCTCTGCGCAGGTACGGTATGTACTCGGTGTTTGGCAGTGCGAGGCTTTGCGGTCGTCTGAATTAATGATCGACATGACAACGCCTTGACACTTGTATCAAATGGCGATTGCGCACCATGCCCTCTGCACTGCAGACCACTCAAGCTTCTTCGCCACGAACATCGCTAAACACCCTTCCTCCTTATTATTCTCTTAGACAATTCGTTTTGTTGCAATTCGCATCGGTAGGCTACGGAATACAACACGATTATGCATAGGGATAATATGACAATGAGATGAGAAATGGGTTTATGGTAGGGGGAAATGGGGAGAAAATTTGGTAGAGGGGACGAGAATGGACGGGGACTAGGAGTAGTCTGTTGGTGGTGGGACGATGTTGGATGGGACGGTGGCGATGCAGAATCCCGGTGTGAGGTGGGCGGAGAGGTCCGCTAGGGTGGGCAATGGCATCGGGTAAACACATGACTTGCATTGAATCTCTTGATCTTCATTGTCGACATGATCCCCCTCAGCTTGGGGCTTTTTCTAATCTATGTTCAAGTTGAGACCTGCGCGTAGAAGAGCGTGGCATTGGTAAGGCGGAGTGTTTGTGTGATGTACACAATGCAAGAGGGTATGAAACTACGCTTCATCAGGCTCAAGGTGTACCGGTGAGTTAATGAACTGTCGTGTGACTTGAGGCGGGCGGAGAGAGATCCGTGGGTATTTTTGTTGGACGTTCGAATGTCAAAGGATTGGGGAGCTGAGGTCAGCCGAAGAAGGTCACGAGGATTTCACCGGGAGTAGGTCAGGCAGTCGGAACGCGATTGGATGACTCAGGAGCCAGTCAGCTGCGATCGTTAGCGAAGGGGAAGGTTTTCTCGATATGGTACGAGGATACAAGTTGGGCATCAACGAGGATCGAAAAAGGAAAAATCAACGACATTATTGTGGCATGTGATCTCTCCCCATCATACTTTCCCCGATGTCATCCGTTTTTTCATCTCTTTTTCATCTCTGTTCTTACCCCAGTTCAATCCAATCGCGCGTCAACTCCCAGCGTCAATTTACTCTCACGGCCAATCAGATCCCCTCCTTTCAGTCTCTACGCGACGACTTCAATCCCAGCGCTTTACAACCAACACTTCTCGCCAACCTCTATCTGGACCAGACAGCATTGCCACACCACTGTCGGACCATAGAGCCATGTTCATTCCGTAGCCTGTAAATATCTCAACCTCTCCAACAACCGCCGCCGTGGCGACATCCTCCTTAGCTAGCTCACCATGAGCTATTCGAGGATACAAGGGCCGTCACGGAGACCCTACCGTAAACCACGACCGCGAAGAAGCCTCTTTACAGGCTGGCGCATCTCTCCGTCAAAGGGATGACAAAATCATTTGCGCCCTGCCCTCACTGTTATAGGTAGGCAGCGTGTGGTCAAACAAAGAAGTGAAGGTTTATTCTCTCGTGTGGTGGCTTATATCTGCTTCTGGATATTTATTTTTCTTTCATTGCCGCGTGGTCCTATTCTTCTACGACTGTTCTTTTTCTTTGTTTGAGGTTCTGATCATAAACTTTTTCGAGTCATTACCACGTTGTGAGGCTTTTGCTCATTGATCATCTTGTGCTCTTTGCTTCTGTTTTTTGCTCACTGCCTATAACATACTCCGCTCTTGCGATATCTATATTTACCACTTCTGCAACTGGAATCATTTAGAGCACTGCTCAAACTCAACAAGACGCTTTTTTTTCAAGTTTTCTTTTGCTGGTCTTGAGAAAACTCACAAAGGAAGACATTGCTGCTGGCGGAAACATGGGACGCCTCAAGGCCAGAGATTTGGGTTGGGTAGCAATGTGGTTGGCGATACCAGCAGAAGCGCGGACATATAGCAATCTTTTCGAGCGACAAGCCACATGTCCTGATCCATCATACGCACGATGTTCTGGGACAAACTTACCTCAAAACTTCTGCTGTCCAACAGGATCAAGTTGTGTAGAACTTGCGGGCAGTACAACACTACTTTGCTGTCCATCAGGCACGAATTGCTCCTCGATTCAACCGATAAATTGCGACATAGCTCAACAAAACATAGCACTACACCCGGATAATGTTGTAAAAACGACTGCTCTCACAGTTCCCTTACCACAGTGCGGTGCTAAATGTTGTCCATTTGGCTTCACATGTAAGGGACAATCATGCCAGCAAGACCCTGACCAAGAGAAGGCGCCGGCTGGTACAGCTTCTTCCTCTTCGGCTTCGAAAGCAGCTTCCGCAACAACTTCAGGGGCTCTGTCCACTTCCACGTCAAGCGCAGTTGCCACAGAAAGCTCTATCTCCATAGTTCCAACCGCTCCAGCAAGCACATCTTGCCCTTCGGTCACACCCTCTACAATACCTTCCGTACAATGCAACAAGTTTCCGGTCGGCGCCGTCCTCGCTGGTTTTTTCCCAGGTCTATCGTTAGGAATAATCCTCACGCTCGCCTCTGTCTGCCTCCTCGGCGCACGTAGACGCAGCGCTTCACGCCGAAAAAGTGGCTCTTCCTTTGGCAATATTAGCGATCCTCAACCATCAATGACAAACGACATGCGAACTGACTTCCTCCGCAAACCACCAATGACCCCTTCCTCCACAGCAGGTAGCACCCGTTCACGCTCCCAGCGAGTTCGCTCCCTCTTCAGGAAATCACCCGCTCCAACACAATCCACCTTCGTGGCACCCTCCTCCACCGCAGTCGAAACCCCACGTGCGCCACCGCCTCTCAACGTCCAGAGACCTATTCCCAGGGCTGAACCACCTGTGACACCGAAGTTACAGCGCGAGCCAAGCTATGAAAATATCAATATCTTCGCAGATGGAGATACAGCGTCAGCGTTAAGACAACAGACTACGCCCACGAATGGGTTGGCGCCTCCACGGAGGTTGGACATTGATGGGAGGATGAGCCAGCAGACGACATTTACAGATATGATGGAGAGTAGTGGATTAGCAGGGTTGCAGAAGGGACAGCGTATGTTTTAATCCCTTTCTGTTTTCTCCGCTTAGACATTTTGAGGATGTGAGGGGGTGTAAGAGGAAAATAGTGGAGTTGTCGGTGAAGATTTCTAATCAACGAGCAGGGGAAATGTGTCTTGTGCAATTGCTAATGAGAGAGAAACAGCTTATGTGTATAAAGGAGGGCAGTCGCAGACGACTAGTCCGGGGTACAAAGGGCATTGACGAGGACGAAACGAGTTTTGAGGGCCATCCAAAGACGAAGAAGACAAAGAATAATGCTGGGAAAGGCCCTAAGGGCGATGAAAATGCTAAGAAGCGGAAGAGGCGCAGGACGTTTAGTGTTTTAAAAGGGTGGCTGAGGGTTGAAGTTGAGCTTTAAAAGGCTGCGATAGAGTGTATATAGAGATGAGAAGGTAGTCTGTGATGGTGGGGTATATCTGGCATTTGCGCATGGCGTTTTGGATGTGAAAATTGGATAGTTGGTTGTGGTGTTGGGGTTGCATATATACCACTCGTTGCATTTGTTGTCTCTGCTGTTGATAGAAGAGGGGGCTAGAGAACATCTGTAGATTCTGGTAGGTATGAAATGAAATGACTGTACTCAAGTTGTGTTTGCTAGATATGTCACTATTGTCATTTTATGTTTTGTTTAACTTAAAGTCGAGAGTATGCTTCTATAATCCATTCCTGAAGAGCTAAGTACACTTTGCTTGCGTGACGTTTTCATGCTTCGTATTTGCAAGGCAACGGAAACCCCGTTCTATCACTTGTTCCCCCTGTACATTTCCACTTTTCTATTCTTTCCACTACCTATATCAGCATACCGATGAGAATCGCTCTCCCCTATTCTTCCTCGGATTACGCCTGCGAGCCTTCTGCCCTCAGTATGCAAAGTCTACCAACGAGAAGAAATCTATTCTAGCCCCCCTCCCGCTAAATTTTGTTTCTAAGGCCTTCTTCTGCTGAGCCGTTACCCGTAAATTCCTCTGCGTCGGGTCAGACATCCTGCAAACCATCGACAGAATACCAATAAGTACGTAAATTCCTTACCCTCCCCCAATTTCCGTTCTCAGACTGCAAATAAATCTGCTGGAATCCTTGACCTGGCCAAGCTGTTGCCCGCAGGTCTTTGCAAGGTAGGTTACTGATAGGCAGTCATTATGCTGATCCCTCCTCCACGGGTCTCTCCACTACTCTGAGCCCATGTCGATTTACAGCAAGGGGGACAAAGACTGGTATGCACCGAGACATAATCGTTGAGTCGTTTTCGGTATTTGAAGCATGCTCACTACCGTTCGTGCCACTGCGAGTTTACGGCCAAATGTTCGAAAATTTGTTCTCCTTTCTCAAAAATTGGGACGTGCAAAAGTGCGAGAAGGAGATTTACAAAAGTCTACGATTAATTATCCAGATGGGCGCAAGAAGCTCTTCTTTGGCCAGCATGTCAAAATGGAAAATGATATATGATGTCCTCCTTGCCTTCAAATTCTCCTTCTGATTTACAGAAAGATGCAAACTGCAGCTTATCTTGTCAGAGTTTTCAGCCTCGTTTTTTCACATACTAAATTTAAGGGTATTTCAAATGTCACGGTCGAGATGGGTTGTGATTCTGGTAGAAGACCTGTCGGAGAGTTTATGGCAATTCATCTTTCCGCGGGCAATGACTCGATATTGAACCTCCCTTAAGAATGTCGAGAAGGAGCTGCTACCGAGTCTGCTAATGAGCCATACTTCAGATCGCGACTTCTTGTTGATCAGAATTGTCAGTTTTGCGGTTCCCTTGCATGTGTCTATTTATAGAGCACGCGCTTCCTTGCATCCTTATCAACACTCAAAACCTCGTCTTCAAAAATACAATCTATATACTTTCAAGACAGGTGTATTTGCCAAGTATATAGAGTCTAAAATTGGTCTATGTTCTTATACGGCAAGATGAGCTCAGCACCAGTAGATGACCATGTCCAACCTTTCGACTGGGCAATCACAGATCATGGCCCGAACTGGTCGCTCGTCGGGCAAGCCAAATTCCTTCCCTTACCCAAGGGCTCATATTCTAGGACGATACCCGGCTCTTATCTCCACACGATTTCGAATAAGACCAAACGCGTATTGTTCAAAACGTATCTGGCGACGCAGGCGACCGAGGCAAAAAGAGGAGAAGAAGTGCTACGAAACCTTAAGAGGCTAGCACCGAGGGTAGCTAAGCAGTTTGAACTGAAACAAGAGACCATTGATAGCTTCACTATGAGGCTCATCACTAGCGCAAGTCCTGAGGTGAAAGAAGAAAGTGACCAGGGCTCTTACCTTGCAGTGAGCTATTGCTGGGATGAGCGCTTCAAGGCCGACCCCGATGTGGAATATGGGCAGGAACTCACTGCTCCATTTGATTCATTGCTATTTCGTGAGTCCACTGTCCTTACCAAGTACCAAATATTTTAGAGTCGAGCATTATATCTGAATTCCTGATGGCAGAAGCCGCAATTAAGCAACGTCTTTCTTCCTCCGAAGGTCTCTGGATAGATCAGGTCTGTATAAACCAAAAAATCGAGAGCGAGAAGCGAATTGCAATTCCAACAATGGCAACTCTCTATCGACAGGCACGACTAGTGGTAATTTTGCTGGCAGATGTTTCAATAAGTACTAAGGAACGAAGGTGCTTGGAAGGTCTGATTGCAATTTTCGAGAAAGGTAGACATGTTCCGGTTACACCCTCTTTTTGTATACCTGATGCCCTGGAGGGCTTTTGGCCAAAATTTCTGAGGAGCAGGGTACGTTTTCCCGATCTAAATATCACCAATGAGGCGACGCTTTCCCACCTTATTTTATATGTTACTTTGAGCAGGGAACGATGTTGGATTTTCCCTTACAATGGTTGTAGCTTTCAACCTATTTCAATTATTGAGGCTAATAAAGCTACATTCTAGTGGTTCTCAAGAGCATGGTGCTCACATGAATTGCAACTCGGAAAGAGACATGTCTTCATGATACCCTGCTGTTCAGAATCTAACGAAACACAAAACTTTATCTTCATGATGAAAGGAGAATTCGTCTGGTGGCTGGCAAATAGATTTCGCGACATCAAAACCTCACTCACCGAAGAAGGATGCGAGGCGTTTGACACACTAGTAAGCTGTGTTTTCAATCAGGAACTCATGGTTCGAAAGCACATGGAAGTTATGCGGAAAGCAGACCGGTTTTTCATGTTGAAAGTAGCAGCTGTGATGAGCTTGAAAACTGGTGGCGACCCAATTTTACCAACTGAGTTGAGAATTCTCGATGGCAGGCGTGACAAGATCTCGATATTGCTGAACATTGCTGGGATTGGTTTAAGCTTAAGAAGAGACCAGGAGTCACTACATTGCTATTTCTCCGATCCCGAAGTCTCCCGCCAACTTCTTATACTAGGCTTGGCAATGGGCGATGTTTCTCTTCTAACCTCCGGGTTGAAAGCGTCGAAACTTGATATCAAAGGTTCTTGGATGCTGTTTCCAGAAGATGGCCGAGTTAGCAAATTGATTAATCCAGCATTAATATCACTAGAAGGAATTCAGGTGGACAACAGTGCCTCCGTTCGTTGGATCCAGCTAGAAGGAGCAGTTCTCGACCAGCAATCACCACCTCCTGCGAGCTGTGTCAAATTGGCCAATATCTTCATCCAAAAGGCTATAGATCTTAATCTCGGCGAATGGGTAGGTGGTAGGTTGCCATTGATGCCGGGTGTGCCAGGAAATCAACAGGAGGGTAATATAACTCGGGATATAAACCTCCAGATGAGAGCTACACTTTCTGCGATATTACATTGCGGCTTGGAGTGGTTTATAGAGGCTTCTAGACTAACTTACGGTTACTACCTGAAGCCCGACAAAGACGATTACTCGGGGATTTTTCCTAATCTAGTGGGGCATGAGGAAGACGTCGATGATGAAGTACTTGCATATCGTGCCAACGAGACAGGCCTCATCACCATCTTACAATTTTTACAAAGGCTTTTTGAGCTAGGTGCAGTGACAAGCGTAGGGGCTATCGGTACGGACGAAGTTTGGATGCCTAGAGTTTATACTGGGAAGAAGGGTGGTAAAGTTTTGATTTTCTCCGCCACGGAAGAAATCGACACTACGAGCAAGTCCAAGAAAGTTTCCCCAGGTACAAGTGGCTTTACCGCTTTCATTCCCTTGTGTCTCTTAGAAGACGACTACAGTGAATTGTCTCGTTGTTGGCTACTCGAAGATAAGTTTGATAATGAGGAACACAACTTAGAGAGTGAGTGGAATGGACCGTCGAAAATTCTTCGGGCGAAAGCAAGGGTCATCAGCAGCGTTCCACTGTTAGAAACATGTGAATCCTGGCAGAGGTCACAGATCAGGGTCTACGGGGCGGAACACTGATAGGTTTTGATTCGTTATGCTCGGAAACTGATCATTGTTCCGACCCAGAGAATACGGTTTCTCAAGTTGTGTGTTTATAGCTTTAGCTCACGGGACAGAGAGAAGTTGGCGACATTTGCCTTCCCAGCAACCCACTAGTTACCATATCACTCCTTGTTATTGAAGTCTTTAAGCAATCCACCCTAGTGGGAGCTATCATACTAACTTATGGATCGGTAGTGGAGATCTCTCTCTGCTACTGGGCGGGACCTTGATTGCTGGGTGTCAATGAATACTTTATCTCTCTCGGATACTTCACTGATTAAATGTGTATGGTGTTACTAGCTCATATAAACTCATGACTTAAGCGTCTAATAGAACGAAGGTAATTGGGAGGGCTGTATATGTGGAGTCAGAGGCCTGAAACTAGTGCACGTCCAGATGGACTACTTTGAAGAATCGCATCTTTCGACTTTTGAGTGATAGGTCCAAAGAAACCCTTTGAGTCCAAAACGTCAAGATGTTATGTAATTTAAAACCTCATGGAGGTTTCGAGCATGTCGTGACCACTATTTTACAACTTTATGTGCCCGCTTTCAATAAAGGAGTCATGAAGGGAAAGAACAGAGCCGCCATATCCCCATGCGCAGTATTGAGCGAAGGATGTATATTTCGATTACTCTATGCCTGGCTCCATAGGAGACCACTTACTGCTGCTGCCTGCTAATACAAAATATCTTTGTGGCCAGTGCCCCTATCCCCGCCTTCTTGTCCCATCTAACCGTACTGCCATGCTAAACCCTTTGAAGTGAGAATAAGCGACACCGCGTTCAGTCCACCCTAATACATACCACGCGTTAATAGCGGAGGTACAACACTAACGTTCCCCGATAGGGAAATGTATCACTTTTTGTAGCAGATCGCAAAAACACGACTTGTACATCGTTGGAATCAGGAAGGGCTAGGGAGTGTTTTGATGGTGCCAAGAGAAGATTCTGCTGTGTAAGTGGCAGGGTGGTATGGGGTTTAGGTTTGTAGGAGTTGCATGTTATTTTTGCGTTTGGTCTGCGGCCTGTGCTTTAATTTGAGGAGAAATTGAAGAGACAGTGTCTTGAAGAGGTCATGCACTGGGAGTATATAGAAAGTAGTTATGGAGGTACGATGTGCGATTGCTCTTCAGTTTATCAGGCACTATTTGAGTGACTTTGCAACTCGCTAAATGACTATGTATACCTAAAGATGTGGAACATACTGTCCCTAATTGCGTCAACGGCCCCAAGAATTTAGCTGATAGACATTAGAATTTCAAGAGCTGCTCAATTTATCGTTGACAGGCTTGTTTGTCATTCTGAACGATGTAGTGTTAGTTCCTTCTCCATTGCTCTCTAAGAATAGGAGGGAAGTCAAAACATTTGGCGTTGTGATATTATATTTCATGATTTTTTGCTCTGATAGCAAGATAATTGGCACAATGTTCCTCGTTCAGTGTTTAGGCCTTCGAGTTTCTACTCTGATAAGCAATAAGGTCTTCCCTGGTTTCTATACGCGAAATAGAAGTGAAGTTACCCCAAGGAAAATATATGAATCATCTAATCAGAAATCCTTTCCCAAGAAGTCACAACCCTTGACTCCCTACTTTACTTTACCACCCCACTGCATCTCACAACTTCCACACTATACACATAATATATCACAAATACCTCACATACATTTCACCCCCTCAGCAACAAACAGCCTCAGTAAAAAATGAGATTTATCCCTTCTATAATAACTATCTAGCTATCAAAATTACTAATAATATGCAATTTTACGCCAAACGAGAGATGCCACGGAAAACAGAATGGTATATCCCAGAGACTCCATGTCTAACAACCAACGAACGCCATTGTAGTACATGTATTTTACAAGCAGTGGGTATGCGTGGGCATGATTTTGGATGGTAATAATGGCGGGAGACATTCTCGTTCTCAGCCGAAAGCGAGTGAAAGGAAGGGCTGATAAGTCGAGAAATGACCGACTCTTCAATCCTTCGCGAACCGCTTCGTGAACGAATGTGGCATCCTCATCATCAATGGCATTTCAAATAAATGCACTCATCCCATAAACCCTCACTGGTAAGTCCCCTCTATTCCTCTCACTCCTCATCGTATCGAAACTTGTCCCCTCCCTCAAAACATCCCTCTCACTCCTGGCCGTTGCCGGCCTTTGGGCACTCGCATCACTCTGTGCTGTCCCAGGCCTAACCACATCCCACTCAGCCCGCATTCCCGGCCCAACCTCTCTACTTATCATCCCATCCTCCCTAACCACGCACAGCGTTGGATCCGGCAACTCAGAAGACCCAGTCCGCCGTCTGGTGCGCCGTGGAAGTGAAGGGCCGGTACCGGGACATTCGACTTCACTACGGATAAAACCCTCGGGTGACTCGTCGAACTCGTCCATCTCATGGATTTCGACTGTGCGTTGGACTTGGATGCCGCCGTTGCCAGCGAGGAAGGGAGGTGTGGGGGAAAGTCCGCGGATGCTATCACGGGCGTCGATTTCAGCGTCGTCGTCGAAGGCTGGTGACATGGTGCGGGTGGGAGAGTTCACTTCGCGCATGTGTGTTAGTGGGACCCTGTTTGTTGTGCTTGTCATTGTCGCTTCTCGTGAGTCTGCGAAGGGGGACCTGCTTGTGGTGCTGGTCATGGTACCTGTCTTTTCCTCGCCGTAAGCGAAGTCGAAGCGCGCCGAGGTAGGGCTTGAGATGGTCTCATCGTTTGGTACTGGTGATGAGGGTGTTCTATTGTGGCTTCGAGATAGGGAGTATGGTGTGGTGTCTGTCGTGTATGAAATATCCTTGTTGAGATCCATGTTATTACGTCGCATTTGAGATGTATGACCACTTCGAAGTGTGTCTGTTGTCGTTCCACGATGTGTCGAAAGGAATCTACGGAAGAGAGGGCGAAGAGTAGCACCCGCGACAGCGATTATACCAAGACCAGGCTCGACTGTTGACCATATGGCTAGAAGTAAGGTTAGAAGAGCTTTTGAAAGAGCATATATTCGTAAAACATACCAACATCACTACAATTAAGTTAGTACGTTTTCTCTAGATGATATAGATTCTATTTTTTATAACAGGACTTACACAGTTTTATATAGCCAATCGTCAGATATTTGAAGAGCGTGTATCCCAGGAACGCGGATCATTGTAGCAATACCGGCACTTACAATTGTCAGCACCTTGTAGAGATGGATGGCAAGAGTACACCTACAGCAAGCCCAGAGATAGAAGCCCGGCCACAGACAGCTTCGTTCGAGCGTTCATCTCGAGTGTATATAGGATCGCAATCGGGAGAAGTCCAAGTACCCAATCCGCACAAAATGCTACAACCGAATGTGCAATGGCAGCTTGGGGAAGGACATTTGGACTTACACATTTCCCCTCCATACCTTCAAATTGAGCCCAGAAATAGCCGACTGGAGTGCATTGAAAGATGACCAGAAAGAAGAAGAATATTGAAAAAACCGAGACTACTGCCATTGTCGCATATATGATCCACCGGTGCAGTGGCTTGACCGAGAGTCGAATTAGAAAGACGCCAACTGATAATCGCACCAACCACGTTGTCATTGTGTAGTATATTTCACCGAGCCACCAGAGACGTAGAGCTTTGGGGACATTCTCGACCTTGATAGCATCTAGATGTTGACCAGTGCCGAGGGCGATTCCACCAAAGGAGCCCGCACAAAATAGTATAAAGAATACCTGATAGTAACATTAGTCTCGCTGATAGTGGGAAAGGGGATTGGTATTCAATGCATGACACTCACCAAAGAACCTAGTAGAAGGACATCATCTGCTCCCCAGCTTTTCGTCAAGAACGTTCTAACATATACTCTAAGAGACGTGAAAACCACAGCAAGACCCAAGAAAACACCTGTGACAGCGGCTTCTCATTGTCAGTCTCCACCGCGACTAACTGAATGGACATTTGACTTGCCTAATTCTGGGCCCCTGTTGTTAGACATGATGTTTTCTGGTGATGATAAAATAATGAATCCACTGAGTTAACGGTACCAAAGAAACGACTCAACCAAGAGTGGTGGAACAGGAGATCTGGGGAAACATTGAGCAAGAAAAGGGCTTTACGGAGGAGGCACTGCGGAATCCAGCCAATTCCCCGCCATCTTCAGAAGCCATATGCCACTGGACAGTATGCAGGCACGCCGGCTCTTCCCTAGAGGTTGTTAGCTTCCCGCGAAGGACCCTATCCGTGAGATGAGGTCTCGAGAGTTCAATTGATAATAGTTAGGGTCTATTTTGGAGTGCTAGGAACTTCCCGAGTTCTTGTCATTGGTTGAAATTCAGCTGGATGCTTAGTGCTATCCAGTTCACCACTAAAGCAAGACGGACAAGGGTTCTCCTTTGGCATAAGTGGTATCCTCTTTTCCTCATCATAGATCTCGATAACCAATTATTGATCCATCAAGTTGAACTTTGAGGAGCAAGAAAATATGGTCTTCAATAGCAGTGACAGTGATTGTTGGTATAATAAAATCTCCCTTCTTGATTAACCCACAGGAAAACGACGGCATGTTGAAAAGATAGCTAACGTTCGTGCCGGAGAACTTTACCATGACCCAAAGAAGAAACTCAATTGTCAACAGAGCCCATTTTGAGTCTGGGTCAGATCCAAAGAAGGAAAGATGAAGAGGCCGATAAAGTTGGGTCCCAACAGGGTTTGTTCGAACACCAAAAGGACGGCGCGGCGACCGGGACTTTGACGGCACTGAAGCCGGATCAGAAACTTGTTCAACATGATGATCAGGCTAGAGCCCAATACCGTTAACCCGCGCGTCTAGGCTACCAAAAACTGCTTCTCCAGTGGTAGCGCCGTTGAGACTCCTCGGAACTTTTCCCACGAGGTTTTGATGAGGGGGTGGGAAGAAGAGTGAGTGTTGGTAGTAAATTCGATAGGCAGCAAATCGAAGAAATTGTTTCAGTCCACAGATGAGAAGAACATGGAAATGCCAGAATGAAAACCCGTCGATAGAATTTCCAGCCTCTCGCTCTCAACTTTCGTTCATATAGCATAAACGCGTCTCCAAGATCTTTTGCCGTGAGTGCATTGCATTTGCAGAGGCCAACAGTAGCGACAGCGCACATTTCTGTTCTCTATAGCCTTGATCCCACAGATCTGGATTACCATGCAGATAACCTCGCAGCCGTACAGTAGTAAGTTAACATCGCATTTCAAATTCTCTTTGGAGCGCTGCTGCAAACGCACGTATGAAAGGCACGGCGCGTCGGCGATACCTGCAGCCTGCAAGATTGTGGAGAGTAGGTGGCAAGAAAAAAAGCGAAAAGGAAACAGGACGCGAAAACATTGGGGCTGAAGTGAGGGAAGTTCGATTATGAAGCTGTAGATAAGGAAGTAAGAATATCTAGATGCATTTCGATACGCTCTTTCGTGATGTATTGATGTTAAGGGAAGAGGGTCTTATGAACCTAGAAAGAGCTCCAGAGCGGGAGATCATCGCAGGGTTCCGGATCACGAGATCAGGTTTCTTGTGACGCGAAATTTGCAACAGAACAACTTGGAACAAGATCGTTAATATCTTACCATGAGAAAATTCCTTGCCACAATTTATCATTCGAACCCTCTCACCTACATCTGCACAAAATCCCAATCTCAACTCCACCACGTGAGTGTATATTACCCTCACCTAATAACCGCCGCTTCCTCGATTCCGTCCTTATTGTCTCCTTTTCTTACCACCACGCCAAGCCCCCACATTCACCTCGTAAATCCAAACAACTTGCCCTCCATCCTCCTATCGACCCTCAAGCTCATGAAACAGGCACACAAACGACCCGTACTATACGAACACGGATGCGTGTCCACCCTTTCGAGCTGTCAGAGCTCTTGGCATGCTGAAACGAGAAAAAGCGTCTGTGTAAAATGGAAGCAAGCGAGTAAGCGAAGACCCTCGGACCTTGAGTGCACGGATCGAAGGGGCCAAGGGGTAGGTAGCTTTACCAAAGATACTTTGTTTTAAGGTGAGGGAACAGGAGGCGGAAGAAGTCGGTGAAGAAGTTATGTTTCTTTGGTTGCTATTATACGTTCGATATTTGCCATCGAAGCGCAAGATCATCATCTATGATTACATTGGTATCTGGTTATTGACCGTTGCTAATTACCAGCTTCATTAAATCTCGAAGTCGAGCTCCTTTCTCAGTCCCCTTAAAAATCCCAGACGCCGAACCCATGCCTCTAAAATGCACTTCATTCATCGTTTCCATTTCCAATCCATTAACATCCAAACTTTTATCGACTCGACAACATATGTTGTGGCTAGGTGGTTAGAGCATCAAAGCGAATGCAGCAGCAGCCATCGCAACACCAGCTGATGCGACATTCCTCGTGACACCACCAGTGAACTGTGGTTGTGTGCCCGTTGAAGTAGCATTTCCTCCACCGGTCGAGTTCGCAGTAACTAAGGTGAAGTTGGCGCAAGAAATGCGTGTCTTGTTTGCGAAATGGATGACGAAGGAGCGATTGCCGAAGAAGGAACCGAGTCCCGAGCGTGTGGCGACGAAGTCATCGGTGTAGCTTGTGGTGAAGGGATCAGAGGTGATCTTGCCGTGCTTGCCTGAATTGTCGCCGACTTGACAGGTTTCCGGGTGCTTCATATCGCAAGCAATGTCCTGGGATATATTAGTCAATGATAGAAGCAGAGGGAGTGTTGATATTTACCTCTCCTCGCTGGAATGGGTCCAAGTGTGCAAGGGTCTTGGTGCAATTTCCATCAGCAGGAACTGGAGCGACGTGGAGATGATATACTGTTTGATTGTTAGTATTCAACCTCCACATATGAAAATATTGAGCATACAGAATGGTCCCCCAGAGGTTGGTAGGTTGGAGAACGAAACATCGAACTTAACACCAACGCCCCCAGGACCTGCAGTAGCAGTCACGACGCCCTTGACATTGCCTCGAGGGTCGTTTGGATTGGAGAAGGATTTTTCTGGAAGGGTTGCGACATAGGTGACACCGACTGGGTTGGCGTCGACTACTGTAGCATTGCCTAACGCGCCGGTGGTAATGTTTTGAGCGCGAACGTAGGTGAGAAGTGCAGTCAAGAAGACCGAGGTGATTGCGGTTGTGTGCATCTTGAATTTGGCTGTGGTTTGTATGACTTCGAAAATATATTACGTTCAGAAGAAGTGGTTGCTGTAGAGACATAAGTACCAAGCCAAACCCATTCATATATGGAAGACTTACAAGCTGCAAGTGCAAATTGATCTGTGTGAATAACAATTTCAATCAGATGAGGACAGTCGTGAATTTTAAGTACTCTGGGGAAGGCGGAGTAAACCACAAATTGCCAGGAAATTAATAGTTTAGTACGGATCAAAACGAATGTTGGCTGAAGTGAGGGGAGAGGAGGGTGGCTGGAAACTAAATATCACTGGTGGTTGGTAGCGAGCAGAGCAGTGACCAAAGGATATGTGGACAACTATGGGTAATAAAATCCAAGAAAGGCCCAGTGATCCCCATGTCATATATTGATATACTCCCATCGAAGAACAGACTTCCGTTTCCACCTAACCATATCCAGAATGCAGGAGGCCATGTCCCAAGGCTGTGCA
The DNA here is from genome assembly GCA_001414415.1 of Hymenoscyphus repandus. Taxonomy (NCBI): domain Eukaryota; kingdom Fungi; phylum Ascomycota; class Leotiomycetes; order Helotiales; family Helotiaceae; genus Hymenoscyphus; species Hymenoscyphus repandus. The sequence continues at coordinate 515,112 of LLCE01000005.1, forward strand.
GCTCTTCCCCAGCGCGGAAACGGCCATAGTGAATGGGTACCAAGTGTTGTGGAATATCAATTGCAAGGGTTTCGGAGCTATGAACTCTGGAGATCCTGTCAGCCACCCAGCTCATTATTTTGTTCTATCAAGGACGAACTCGGGATGGGGGGTCCTTTCGTTTGGGAGCATGCAGCCAACCAGTATTGGCGTCCCGAATGTCAGATGTTTCATGTTTCGCAGCGGGAAACCACTCGCGAGGTCGGACTCATAAATTGCACTGCAGCGAGGCTAGAAAGTCAAGAAACAAAGGCGCGAAAGAGTCGTGAGCGATACGGAGTTCCTATTCTTTCTGTGTTGAAGCGCTGGTACCCGATTGCTGGAAATGAGGATGGTTACGAAATGATCTTCCTTTAGAATACCTGATGTAGGGTCACGGACGTACCTGGGCCGTCCTGAATTCCTGGCAAATAGGTTCCTTCTTGCGGCTGAATTGAAGTCATGACGAAATAATCAATATATCGACAGCGGCACTTGTCTGTCTATCACGTCCCAGAGTGTGGAGGTGTTGACCATGATCTTCCAGATCGCCGGCCCACCCACCTTCTTTGAAAAGCACTGACCACCATCGTTTGAGGCTTGGCGCTTGGCCAAGCTTTATGTCAGGGGCAGACATCCTTCGACCGAGCGCGCTTCGGAGATCCAGAAAAGATGAGAGGGCATGGATCATTGTCGCGGATTGAGGTACTGTGCGCCAATTAATCCGATGTTTTCCTCCGTATGGGTGCGCTTTTTCGGTTCACGGCAGCTGGGTGCGATATGTTCGCCCTTTCATCTTTCGTCGTTTGCTCAAATCTTGAAAATGAAAGAAGACCAATGTTGATGCTTACAGAGATACCGAGGACTCACCGCGTCCAATCCTGCAACTACGAGACCTGGCCTTGATGAAGACAAAAATAGAAGTTTGATATCAATCAAAGGATTGTGACCCACAAGCTCGGTCAGTCAACCTACAACCTGCGAAGTAAACGACAGATGAACTGACTCAGCGAAGGTTAGACCTTGCGGCAACCACACGATCCGAACGACAAGGTCTCTTTTATGGACTCCCGAAAGGCCAAAGAGTCAAAGATGTATCCGAATCCGTTTTGTTTCACCAGAATCCTACCCAGTCGTGCGGGTAGCCAAAAAGAAAAACGACCATTGCCGTGAGCAAGTCTGAGCGCTGTGTGTGCCACGTTCATTGCTCAACGGCCTTCGTGGCGTGAGAGGAATTCGCATGATGACAGCGAAGCTTATTTTTGGAGGGGCATGAAGGGAATCTGAGATGATGTCTTCCATTTGGAAGGCAAGGTCGTCAGAAGTTGGTGCCAAGAAGAAAACAGGCTGATGGTATGTCAAAGTTTGCTAAGGTTGATGGGTTGGCATTATGGCCATCTCATCTTTTGCGACCGAGATGTGTCTCCTTCCAACGAGAGTTCAGCGACCTATTGGAAAACACGAGGCCTATTTTCTAGTCAAATTTTCACGAAAGGACATCTTCCCATGGATGATTAATTACGATGTCTGCTTTACTATTGAAGCAAGTCACGAAGGGAATTTTCTCGGGATATGCCACCAGGAATTTCAATCCTGACACCCGGACCAACAAATCAGGATCACCTCCTCGTTCTTGATCCGAAGAAATGCTCATTTGTGATATAATAGAACAGTCCAAGGGAGAATCCATACACGTTGTCATGCATTGGTCCACTCCTTGTTCTTTCTAATCATGGAATAAGTTATCCTCAATTTGGGCTGCTGTCAATTGCAACTAATTTGACACATGCTTTACAACGACCAGCAGCTTCCACTGCCCTCAAACTTAGTGATAGAATGACCACAACACGACCTTGTCGGCCATGCACGTCAAGTGATGCACGCACGCTATGCGGCCAGGAGGTTGACCCACCAGGCCAAGGTCGATTCTGGTGGAGATTAAAGACGAAAATAGATACCTGCAATCAGAAATTTAGACGAAAAAGAGTTGGTGACGCGATGGTAGCTTCCAAGTATAGCCGCGACATGCATGAATTTTAACGTAGGATGGCGCTTATTGTCTCACTTTGAGCTACAGCATCAGTGGTACAAGGAAATACAGGGGGTACTTGAGGAGATGGAGGGCGATTGGAAGCGATTAATCGAGGTGAGATTAAGAGATCATGACATAGGGGCTGGAGTTTGCTTAATTGATGTTCAGGTTCGACATATCAAGTGAAAGACTCACATCTGAAAATCGAGGTCCACTAGAAATTTGCGGGAGTTTCCTTGGTCAATTTTATCCTGTACTACCTGGAACAGCTGCAAATTGATCGTCTCCTAACCTGGACGTAACAATCTACGAAATTACATGACGCTTCAAAGGGTGTTGACATCGAAATCGAGATATAGGCTCTCGGCGAGTTTTACTAGGCCCGCGTGGCAACTCTCCACGCCCAGTCTTTGCTAGGCCACTACTTGAGATCCCTACATTTCGAATCCTCCCGGGGAGAGAGATCTAATTTTATCTTGCTTCTTCTAATAAAGACGCCGAAATTTGAATCCCTGATAGGTTTGAGGACACTCCGAGGAAAGATTCTTCGAAACCTGACAAATAGATTCGGGTTTCCATGGTCTCCTGGGGCAGTCTCACTGTTCGGGAGGTCATTCGGAATCCAGGACAGTTTAAAGGGTCGTATAGGAGGTGAGTAGATACCCAATATTTCACACCTCCTTACTGTAACAAAAGATGCACGACGGCGAGGGGCCATTGTTACGGCATTCTCTAAGCTCGACCGAAGGGTTATTTTCGAAGTCAATCACGTAAAGATATCAAAACTACGTTGCACAACTTATCCCAAATAGACTTGGGTGTATTTGATCTGATCTCGGAAGTCCTCTCGAAAGGTTCAACAGTCCCCACATCATCAAACGACCATGACACCAACCGTCAGCTTATCAATCTTGACTGTGAATACCCCATCTTTCCCGGTAACATCCTTCGTCACAAGGGTACTAACTTGCTTCCCCGGCGTGTTATAACTCAGTCCAGTCGGCGCAGTAAACGTCGTGTAGGAAGCAACCTTATTACCACCTCCCGGAACACTGATACTCACATCCGTCTCCGTGCCATTATAGTTGGCCAACTTGACAATCGTCTGCGCTCCTTTCTTCATGGCTGAATAGTAAACAGGTCCCTGAGTAGCGCCATAAATCGGCAGTGTCACTTCCCCAACGTTACTAGCGAAGAGTTTTTGCACCCAGTAGCTCATGCTTCTCGTCGTGTCTGGAGGGTAGGCTGTGAATCCTAGCATGTCGGGCGACCATTGCGTGCCACCGAAATGCTGCAGTAGAGGAGCGTAGCAGAGTGCTTTCACGACATCAGCATTTTGCTCCGCGCCGAGCATGTATATAGCCTCAGCAACTGCGCCGATAAGTGTAGGATATTGCTGTCGTGGTTTGTCCCAGTCGACACCGCTGTTCAGGGCGCCTTGGTTGGGTTGAATGACTGAGTATTCGCCGACAATGATAGGGGTGTTCCGATTCACCTTATCGAAAGTATGGAATAGTGAGACGAGATGATCGGGACGATCATAATTATGGTAATCGGCCCACCCCTTCCCTCCGGACTGTCCATAAATATCGAAATTACTCGCAGGAAAACTCGCGATAATCGTCATATTCGAATATTTCGCAGTGATGGCTGAGGTGAACATCTTATATCGATAGCTCTGATAACTCGCCGTCCCACCATTGAGATTGTCCTCATTCCCCACCTCCACATACCGAATATTCCATGGCTTCGGGTATCCCAAAGAAGCTCGCATAGCACCATAAACCGTCGTCGCCTCCCCCATCAAGAACTCCAATAAATTCAACGCCTCCGTCACATACGGTCCCAAACTCCCCTGGGCCGTCACCGCACCATCTAATCCCAATCCTCCCCATACAGCAAGCAACGGCTCAAGTCCCATGTCATCACACCAATTCATGTACTCGATAATCCCCAACCCATCAGTATTCCAATAGCCCCAAGTTCCCTGCCTTCCTGGTCTCGCGGTCATCGGTCCCAGAGTTTTTTGCCATTGCCAACGCCCGCTAGCGCCTTGATTGCCTTCGAGGTTATTCCCGCCTGGGAAACGGAGGAAGCTACCTCCAACTTCATTTAGGGCGTTGGCGATGTCGAGACGGAGGCCGTTGGGGCGGTTCTTGAAGGTTGGGGGAAAGAGTGATATCATGGTGAAGTAGAGGGTTTTGCCTGCCATTGAAGCGGCATCAAATGTTATGGCGAAGTTATTTTGCGCGTTTGATGCGGAGGTGCTTGGGGTGATTGTTGTGTTATACTGTATCCAACCTGTGCCAGAGGCAGAATTTACAGAACTCGATCCAAAGACAGTCCCAGAGTTCGAACGTAGGTCTACAGTATACTGGCCTGTATACGTACTTTTTGCATAGAACTTCACGTCGTAAGGTTTTGTCTCTACCGCAATGCCATAGTAACCAGCATTCTTAAACCCAACTTTCCCAGTTGCGCCCGCGGGGATGGTGACTTTGAGGGATGTGGTTATATCAGATGAAATTGCGTTGCTGGTATCCACAGCAAGAGTGACGCTGCCGATGGCACTCCAGCTGTCGAGGGAGCGGACTGCACGGTTGTTGATGAGTTCTGCGTAGAGGCCGCCATCGCCGGAGTGGTTGATGTCCTGAGGGGTTTGTGTTAGTATTGTAGTGATATATGGATCTGAAAGGTGTTTGGGAATTACCTCGAACATAAAGCCGTACATGATGGGACTCACTACATTCCCTCCAGAAGGGGAGATGGTAAGACTCAGCCCATTGACTGACCTCGCGAGGCACAATGCCACTGAGAGCAGGACTTGTGGTAACATCTTTAGTGGCGAAGGAAAGCACGCGCTCGCAAACTGATTACGGACGGGGAAACCAGATACATCCTGATAGTAGAGCCCCCTTATTTATATGTCAAATATGAACATTGAAGGAAATAATAACTCCAGGCCCAGCACTCCTTGAATGTTGAATGCCAGCCCGACACATGGAGAAACTCTTCGTTATTTCGCCGTGTAGATGAAGCTAAGACGCTCGCTTCCCAAGGGTAAAATGATACAATCAGGATGAATTAGCGAGAAATACTGGCCTGGAAATCGTATTGGCCAACAATCATCTTTTGTTTGTCTTATTGATTGATCACATGAGGAACGGATTAACCATACTTTGGAAGCGCTGTCGGAGCGAGGTGTCCGATTGGTGCGCATAGAACACACTTTACATCCCTATATTCCCCCGCAAACTACTTTGCCAGTATCTAGGTTGAGTGTTGAAAGGAAGGGGTACGTATGTGCTGAATTAGATTACAATATCTCTAGAAAAGTCCGAAATTGCTCTGTGAAGCTCACTTGAGATGTGGTGTAGGAGCAATGCTGGCAGTCCGGCCTTGTCCTGAAGTGGGACTTTAAGCGAACAAAATTCTTGGCGTAAACAAGAGTATTGCTTTCATTTCTGGCCTCGGTTGTTAGGTCTTTCGTGAAATATCAAAACAACATTCCACTTCTCTTGATGAGCAAGCAAGAACGAGGTATATTACAAATTCAAGCTGTGGGTCAAATATTAGTGTCATGAAGCTCGAATCTGGCATTGAGCCTCGAATAATCCATGAGTACACTCGTACGGGCGTATGGCAATATTCCACTTCCACCTATACCATACATTGATTCTAAGACGCTACACTTGATGTTTTGTTGAGGTTAGTAAGATATAAAATATTCTCCTGCTTTAAGTAGAACTTTTGAGACAAGTCTGCTGAATTGCTTAGGACGGACGACCTGCTGAATTGACCAAAGCTTCTAGGGACACCGAGAACTCAAGCTTGAAGCAAGGCATATACACCCTTGCCATCAATACATAATTCCAGCCCAAACTCCAGCCCTAAGGCTGAAGAGAGCCTTGATGTCGAATATATTAACAGTTATCCCCGCAGCTTGCATAATATTCCAGCGAATTTGGTGAAATGTTTTTGGCGTGGTTTAAAAGATCATTGGCTATAATTGCCAATTTGGGCACAAATTTGATCGCCCCTTGATGTCTCCTCTGAAGGGCAACCCAAAACGAACCGAGCCATGAAGACCATGGCACTGGTAACCATATTATCCTCCCTAGAACTTTTGTAGCAGTAAGAAATGCTACTGACACCGATACATTGGTTTCTTACTAACATCTTGACAAGGCTATGTTCAGCTCAAGTATGTTTAGAATCATGGAAACTCTAGCTGGATATCGCGTCTCGCCAAATTTTTGGATATACTGGCTGTCACATTACCATTGACTACGTTTGAATTTTGCTGTTGGATATTGTGATATCGTAGAGCTCAGAAAATCGACCTGGAAAGTCTCTCGCACATTGAGTGTTTGACAGATGAGAAAGGGTCGTCTCTTAAATTGACTAGTAGTGGGAGTAGGCTGATTGGCTCTCCTAGAGGAAAGTTAATTTGATGGGTTTGGGCGTAGTGGCCTTAGAAATATTTCCACTGTTACGAGGTTGTTAGCGAAAGTTTAGGTTTGTCGATATAATACTTGCCTTCCTCTGACAGAGATTGTTGCGTTGAAATTCTAGTAAGCAGGGAGAAATTAATTGTTTCACATGGTAATCGACTACGAAAAACACGATCGCGTCTGGAGTGAGATTTGAGTTACTCCTTATCGTAACTGTTGCGTCCAATAGTGGCCGGTTGCAGGCCTGAACTGTTCTTATCGGCAGTGTCTCTACTGAGTACGAATCTAATTTTTATGGTCACTCAAGGGAGCAAGCTCCACACACACGGACTGTCGCATTATCAGATGATTAGCAAAAGATTAGTCTTTTCTGTCGCATTCGAAGCTTTTTGTAAGAAGGTGAGGAAATAGGGCCGACGCTGAAAGAAGGATATGGGTAAGTGGGTCTCCATGACTTAGTACATCCACTGACCAACTCTCAACTTCCTTCCTTGCTAACTTTACAAGCTTAACAACACCTCGATACATCAAGGACGGTGTTTCAAAGCATCATATGCCGGAACTAGATCAATATGACTCTCTTTCACATGAGTGGCGAGAGGCAAGGGCGACTTCCAACATATACTTATCACGGAAAATAGGACCACCGATACTGACGCGTCCCATGGTATATGAAGGCCGGGGTCCGTGATTTGTAAGGCTATACACCTTAGCATCCACGATCCTATTAATTTTACACTCGCTTTTCAAATAAAGCAATATCTTCGCGATGTACTCAGCAATTCCCGCCTCTTCTCCGGTCGCCAAAGACCCAACATTCCGCAGCTACACGCCTGCCCAAGCAGTAACATACGCAGCCGACCGCCTCACCTATGCATCTTCAATCTACAACCTCGTCCTCGAGCACCATGCTGAAAGTGGCGGTGAGTTTGGCCTCCTACTCGATGTCGGGTGTGGACCAGGGAATGCCACCCGAGATTTAGCAGCGTCTTTCGAGAGAGCCATTGGTTGTGATGCTGGGAGAGCCATGATCAAGACTGCGAGAGATCTAGGTGGGAAGACGAAAAGTGGTGAGGATGTCGACTTTTATGTCTTGCCGGCAGAGGAGCTGTCGGAATTAGAGGAACTGTGTGAAGATGGTGAGGGGAAGGTGGATATACTGACTGTCGCGAGTAAGTGGAAAACCCCCTACGAGTGAATTTCTTTCCTGTCTTGGGCTTGATTTCCAATGTATGTTCTATAAATGGGTCAAGGCGCCTAATCAAGCGGCCTCTCTATAATCGAGAACGCTGTTGCTTTATGTCTTTGTAGTGCTTCCGAAAATTCTCTAACTGGAATGCATCTCTGTTCCAAAATTCCCGCTCTTGTGTGGCTAGTGCTCCCATTCGGTGCTTACTTTAGGACATCAAAATTCATCTCAAAGCTTTTGAGTCCTCAAAGGGGCCCCTTACATCTCAACTTGCCAGAATTTAGCTACGGAAAAGAGAAGACTTGTGCTGACTTAGTTTTCCTAGCCGCTGTAAGCCTACTGAAGCATTACATTGTTCCTTTACTAATTACCTGAGGTCCATTGGTTTGATATGGATAAGTTTTGGGCAGAAGCAGCAAAGGTACTGAAGCCAGGAGGGACTTTGGCAATATGGACTCGAGGTAAGTGTCCAGGATCTTCCTAGCGAGTAAGCTAGCGACTCTAACTCCTCAATGTAGCTTCGGGATTTCCAGGTACGCTGTAAACATCTAGTTGATTACGTTGATATACTGTGTTTCATGCTTACCTTCTCTAGATCCAAACCAGCCAAACTCTCAGAAACTCAAAGAAGCCATTGTTCGCTTCCAAGACGAAACGATCGTAAAATATGAATTGCCAGGCAATCGACTCTCCAGAGAAAACTACGATAATTTGCCTCTGCCATGGCAAATTTTGCCTCCTGTTACATCGTTACCGGAAGCGAATTTCACCAGGCATGACTTTGATCGTGGCGGCGTACTAAGCAATGGCAAGACCTTCTTTGGTGGTACAAGACGTTTGACCTTGGAGCAGATCGAAAAGGCCATTGGCACTGCCAGTCCTGTAACTAGATGGAGAGAAGCCAACCCTGACCTAGTTGGCACAGAGAAGGATTGTGTTAAGATCCTGGTGGCAGACTTGAGAGAAGCCCTGAATGGCAAAAAGGAACTCATTGAAGGCCCGGCAACTACGATTCTACTCTTCAAGAAGACAGCGTAATAAAAGCTCTCGGACTACTATCCATGGCTAAATCCAAAACGCCAATTGGAAGTCTTCCTAGCATCCACGGCAGCACATTCGAAGTTCATTGTCAATCCCCTTCTCCTACCTACAGTTCAGTCCCCAATGTGAGTTTTTACGTATGCCACTGATTCGAAAACAGTTGCATGCATCCCGCCCGCAATGTCTCACCGCACTGCGAGTGCTACGAATCGTCAAAGAAGCAAATGGCTCGGATGATGTGGAGAGATACTGCGCTACCACTTGCATGGCTCTCGAGCTCAGTTCGCCCATCACATTCTCAGCAGCGCCAGCCGTTGCACAGACAGGGCTTACATGTTTCCCCTCCATTTCTAGGATCTTCAAACCCGCACAACCCTTCCATATGCACTGTGTCACCGCAACGAACCAAAGTGACTCTTAAGTGGCTCTATAAGTGGCTGTGATATACGAACCAGGGGTATTCATCACATGACACAGCGCCAAAATCATTTGCAGTTCCCAGAAATCTGCGAAGGTCGTTTTCTTACTCATTCCAGGTTGTCCTTGGTATTGGGTAGCATATCCTCTTACAAAATAAGACGAATTAATATAATCAGGTGGGAGGGTTGACTCGATGAGTGATTTCTTTCCCCTCTTCTTCGGGGATTGGAGGGGTCACTTCGGCAACCTTCCGATCAAAAGACCGCTTTACGCGAGGCGAACGCGCTTTTACGCGTTGACGCGTTCGTTTAATCTCCTTTTCTCACGATCCCACCACTCACACCCCTTGAACAATGCGCGCCCTCTTCAATGACTTGCAGGAAAAGAGAAGTCCAAGTCTCTCGAGAAGAGGGCGAAACGTGCAAGTCAGTGAGTGCATTTTTCCTGCAGCTCTTTATTGACATGGTTGACTTGAATATGACTGGGAGCGCGATAAGCCCAGAAAAATGTTTCGAAACCATTGGGGTTCTTCAAGAGGGTAGGGAAGCTTCTTAGACAGTTCGGATGTTTTGCGTTTGCGGGGAAGAGAGCTTGATCTGAAGATTGAGTAGAAAGAAGAGAAAGAAATTGAGTAGGAAAAAAGGGGATAGCAGGTAAGAGTGAAAGCCGAGAGATACGTAGAATGTACGAAGTCTCTCGTGTTCGCGTCTCTTCGCGTAAAGTGGTCATTCATCTATCCCCATAGTGCTGCGGGCAACCATCATGATGTTCCCAAGTTGTTACAACACCGTGACGAGTGTCAAAGAATCGGGTATCGGGAAAGCAGTCTCTGATCTGAAATTGAAATGTCAAACTAGACTGTTGGTATAGCTCACGGGAGCCGGAGGAAGTGTCTTGGGAGAACTCAGCGGAAGCTATCTCTTGACTGAGATCTTCCTTACCTTTAACAGCTAGAAACATGACTTCAAAGAGCCTTAACCGCACTCCGGTCTTGAGCTAGAAGAAGTAGAGGCTTCAACTACTATCGATAGACATTGGTAACAGGGCCGAGGAAACCTCCTTGGAAGAGTTCTAAGACTAGGTCGACTATCATTTCACTCGGGTCTGGCAAGAAAAACATGGTCTAATTGATGATGCTACCCTCACATCTAACCCCTTTCTTCAATTATCTAGCAGGCTCGCAACTCACAGCTCTCCATTGACCATTTTGGCTTTAGTGATGGCACACTAGATAAATGCAGAGTTGTGACAGCTCTTGTCGTAGTGTCAAAGTGCAGGTGTGCTTGATCTGTTCTGTCATCACGAGGCCCTCCCACGGTGCTTGTGCAGGTCCTCTTTGCAGGGGTTCGGCCATTAACAGGCTGCATTATAATCTACGGCCCGCCGCCCACCGTCGAAACGGCCTCCTTCTTCCTCGATCAACTTGCTTGCAGTTGCATTACCAACATACAAATCACCATTTCTTCAACACCACGTCGTCGCATACCAATATAAATACATGCAACGACAGTTCTGAGGTGGAGGAATACAGCAAATCTATTTTCGAGTCTCAATTCTGCCGTCGTCAAGCTCCGAACACTCCCGGCGCATCCGCACTCTGTACTCTGCGCTTCTCTCGTCGCATTCACAGAGCTTCTGCGACCACAACCATCGCACAATCACAGCACTAAACTCGACTCGACGAGTGCATCGACGATGTTACTCCCTTCCGCTCTTACCTGCGACTCGTCGCAACCGTCGACACCTAAAACTCGATTCCAGTCGCGTATGCTCTTCGCATCACCACCTCTCTCACCGCCGTCTTCCTCATCCTCGAACAGCTCCGCGCCAGCACTCAACCAGCTCTTCTCAACCTGTCGGGCGCTTCAGTCGATGCTTCAGCCGTCGCCGATACCAAGCCAGTTACCTTCGCCACCTACACAGCATGCGGAGGTTCCTGCGCTGTCGCTCGCCTCTGCGCCTTTCAAGCTCCGTCTGCGCGCGAGAGGAAAGGATGCGAATGACTCGACACAAGGTCTTACACCGCGAAAGAAGATTGCAAAGCGCGTTGCGCAGCCACCGAGAGGCTTGAACAAGAGGAGGAGAGAATCAGACGATGATATGAGTCGTACTTCGCTCGAGCGACAAGAGCGCAATGCGCAACCGCTTACAGACAGCGAGGACGAATGGGAGGAACATCATACAATGGACGAGGAGCGTCCAAGTACACCAAAACGCCAACGTCTCGCACCGGAAGTTCTACCACTCGGACTTGAGCGCGGAGATTTTCACACTCTGCATCTACAACAACTTCAATCAAGTGAAAATGCGCTCCAGAGTGTCGAGAAACCGGAAGGAGATGAATGGTCAACAGATGAAGATCGCATTCTAGTTGAATTGGTCTTGGAGAAGTTGAAGTTAAGCAAGAGCGATTGGCAGGATTGCGCGCGAAGTCTAGGGAAAGATCGTGCGAGTGTAGGCAGGAGGTGGAAGAGCCTCATGGGCAATGGAGACGTAGGATTAAAGGGTCGTGGAAGGAGGGCGAAGTTGCATGGGACGTGGCGGTAGTCTTCACTCCTTCATTTTCTGCTTGATATTCTTTTAGACATTTCTTTCGATTTAATTTGCTTTGATCTTTTAGATACTAGGGTTTTTGGGGGGTTGGAATATGGTGATTTACTGGTGTCCTTGGTTTGGTATATCCCACTAGCTCCCGCTGAAGAAGCGTGGAAGTATCTTTTCTACTCGATTTTAATCTATATATATACAATCGTCTTCATATTCCCCGATGTCTCGTGAGATCACCTTCATAGGTAGCATACCTACTGCATGAAATCAAACTTAATGACACATGCTAGAGAATACGACTTATTCTTTTGCCCCAACCTTTTGTTAAGACAAATCTGACTCTATCAAAGCTATGAGGAATAATGACTCACAGTTTGCCGACACCTAGACAGTGTAAAATTTTCCAACAACATCATCCGCAGTTTTTCGACGACAGCTTATTCTCTCACGCAACATAAATCAACACATGGGGTTTCATTGGAACCAGCTCTTGTCTGCATGGGACCTAACAGATATCATCCTTACCGTGAGCGATATTGAATCACCGTGTGTGACAATTCGATTTTGCTATCTACCCTCCTTGGGGATTGACGATGTGCTTTCTTAGCCCTTCTCAACCAAGCTGACGATGAATTATAAATAGGCTCATCTACGGACATTCTTCTATAGCGTTGAAGTTATTGTTATCGAATGGCTGGAATGTCCTAAATTTTGCAAGAAACTATATATCCAGAACAGAGGTGAATGAAAAATACCTACTTTTAATTTCTACTACATGCGAGACTAGCGTGCTAATACTTCCTTGGGTAACTCTTCCTATAAAAATATTTCACACTGACAACTTAATGTCTCCTTTCAAATCACAGAAATCGGTGCACAAGACTACCTCATAGGCCAGAGCGTAACCGTGGACTGGTGACGACAGTGGGCAGGCTCACTGCATATGGCGGTAAAGCGGGTATATTTCACGAGAAGTAGAATCCACGAAATGAAGGTGTAAATCTGACTTCCATTTTCTTTTAGAAAATCCTCGACAACAAAACGACTCTCCCCCCGCTCAAGAGGGAAGCGCGAATGAGTAGCTAGATGTTCTCTCATATGCAGATGGCGGAGTTGAAGAGATTTCAGGAAAGGAAAGAGAGAGTATCGACCAGCATAGCCAAGGGTCCCTGATAGCACGTTGGGCTTCTGCTCAGCATCTTGCTCTGTCGTGTATGCATCATTTGCTAGTGCCTGTGCAGGGCATATTCTAGGTGATCTGGATTTCGTCTAAACAAAATCAACGATAAAAACTTCTCAACCACAAACAGATTCTACTGCTTTGAAACCAAGACAATATACTGTGAGTAGCAGGGTTTCTTTTAAGGACTACTGTGGCGCATGTAGGATGTAGAAGAAGCCTTAGATGATAAAAGCGATAAAAATGTGGAGTTTACCACGTGAACAGTGGTTATCGCGGTTGCGGCAGATTACAACTACTAGAAGATTAGCAAGGTCATATATAGTATCCTCAATAGACTTTAAACTTGTTGCATGTAAGGTTGTATATGAAAGCGTACTTCTGAAGAGCCGTAGAAGATACGAAGCCACTAATAAATTCATTCTAGACAGGTTACATATAGAGATAACAGGGCGCTATTCAAGGAAGTGTATACTAGTATAAGGTGATGACAAATTTAAAATAACTTTCTGAATATAGGAAACTTTGACTCTGCATAATTGTACAGTATATTAAATTAGAAGTGGTTTATCCTAGTTTCATTTCATTGCAGCAGGGAGCCCACCTTGAAATGTTAGGCTGTGACATTTATCACTTCCTATTTGTCGAAAGTAAATTTAATAACTGAACGTTAGATATAGTCGATAGTCGAATGTCATCTCAGTATGCTTAAAAATTCATGACTGAATATAAACAAGCTTAATTTCAGTGGAAATAAAACAGGGGAGGGTATACAATTACCGGGACTTGGACTTATCTTCGTGTTCTCCAAGGGTAATGTAGAGACTAGATAAGACTGAAAAGTAAAGAGACGAGGGACTATTGTATTTTCTCGTGTTGTTCTAATCGCATAATGCCTTTGATCCCTGTTCGAGGACTCTGTTTCAAGGAGAGTTAATTCACGTAGACTATTTCTATGTGACCACACTCTCTCAAACCTCAATTATCAGTCCCACATACTCTTCAATCATCCTTCTTCGCCCTCTTCTTCAACCCTTCACTCATCGCCTCGGCAACATCCTCAATAGTCCTTCCCCTCTTCCTCCTGTCCATTTTCTCTTCGCCAAGTACTGTATCATCAGCTACAGAGCGATAGACCTGCGCAATCTCTGTGAAGATGCCTGTTGGAGAAGAGCTTGGAGGTGCAGGTGGGAAGCCGCCTTCTTGGTGGTGAGTTTGAGATATTTCTTCCACTGTGGTTTTGTTAGTGGAATGCGGTTACGATTGAGATGGCAATGAGAGGACAAGAATAGGCGAGGAAATACGATGGCCCAAAGGATCATACTAGAAGGGAGGGGAAATGGTTGCATACTCTCTCGAACCCAGCGATAAGCCTTTGGCGGCATGCCCGTCACACCTTTCGCAGCCTTCAACATGCCTGGTGTCCTCTTTTCCATCTCCCCAAGAAGCAGAGGCAACACGCCCATATTGTTAGCTGTTGTAAAAGCCTGTATAATGAGCGCCGTGAACCCCTTTGTGGTAGTAGCGAAACAGCATTTAAGACCAGAAGCAATGCCGATTTCATCAGAGATGTGGTTGAGATCCAGGGTGGTGGAGAGTTGAGCGTATGATGCGAAAGGTGTCGAGGGAAGAGGACCAGAGATGGGAATGCTCGGTTTGGACCAGGTAGATGAGGTTGCTGGGTGGGAGGAGACTGTTGTGCTTGATGGAGGAGTGCCCAAATTTAGGCGTGGTGCGCCGCCAATGATACCGCCATCGAGGAAGGCAATGTTTGGGGATTTTGAGGCGAAGAGTTCAGCGATGCCTCGAGCGCTTTGAGGTGATATGGCGTTCAGGTCGAAGTAGTAGAGTGGCGAGGATTTTGGCGGCGATAGAGCGTTGAAGGCGGTACTGATACGTGTGGCCGTAGCAAGAGCATCACGGGGAGGGACAATGGAAAAGATGTAGTTTGATACAGAGACCAAGGTTTCGTCGTTCTCAAGCACTTCAATTGAAGCTGTCTCTGCGCGAGTCTTTGTGTCTTGGCTAGGTGATTTTTAGCTTTGTCCATTGGGCATTGGTAGAGCAGTAAGGGAATTGAGGACAGAGGTTTTGATAGTAAGTATCGAGGCAAATGGCAAAATTATCTAATGAGAAATAGCAAGATTTAATACAATTGAAGTCGTTAGCGTGGTAAAAATCGACAAAAGAGAAATGAATGTTCGAGGCTACAGGATATTTTGGAAAGGACGTTGAAGAAACAGGAAGCAAATCATTATCCCACCTTCGACCTTCGAGATTGGTCACTACTTGAAAATTATGAGCCACTAATAGCTTTGCAATTCCCATGCCCATCTCGCCGATGGACAAAATCGCGACTGTGGCTAGTGGAGTAGGCATTTGAGCTTAGAAACGATATAGCTAAAGTATTGGAATGAAGAGTGCGTGTAACCTGAAAGAACGAAAACCACGGAAGGCACTTTAAGTGGGGTAAGTACATCCGGACTTAATCGGGCATAAGAAGCACGTCACCAACACAGATATTTCACGACTATGTAACTTCTCTGTGTTTGAGCTATTCAATTACTGTACTGTGATACCAAAATATAATGGCTTGACATGTCTACTGTTGGAACAGTTTTGGTCTCGTCCTCGTCCAAACGCCAAGCGCCTCTCTACGCAACTTCGCTAGGCTGAAAGAATTGGTTGTATGGTCCATATGTTTGCATTCCAGTGCCTACCTCTCTTCATGGGGTAGAAGAGGCTTTAGACATGGTCTCATCACTGAGCAAATACAAATATTTCGATATCAGCACATCTTCGGCGCAATCAACAGTCATGGAAAAGACCGAATCAATTGCAATTTGACATCCGTGCTATAGCAAAACTCGACTTGAGTACGTGGTATTCTGGTTCCAGACATATCTGTCCGACTGAAACTTATCTTGGCAACCATGGAGACCATGGACATACGAAGTCAAGCGCGCATCAGTCTTTTGGGTTTTGATGACAAAGAAAAGAGAAGCAAAGCAACTATGCGGGATTCTGTAGAGGGTTTCCAGCAGAAGAGATAGGTATTTATGGTCTGCCTTGCCCACATGCCCACATGAAATGTGTGTTGAGTTGTAGTGGTAAAGGATCAAGGACTACTTGAGCACGACACAAAGAAACACACTATCTGAAAGTCGCTTCCACCATAATGGTAGATACTGCTCCATTGCTCATATAGCGTAAAATAACCGTTCTTAGATCTCTGTATTTCAAAGGTGTGTGATTGTTCTCTGCGGTTGTCGCCAATGTGGATGCAAATTTCATAGATTTCAAATATTGCTTTATGGTTCCAAGAAAAAGAGAGGATCGAGGGTTCTGCCCGGATGGGATAATCGCCGGCGGTTGATAGCCTTCCCAGTCAAGTTCTTCGCATGTTTGAGTATTCGGGGCAATAAACTCTCCGTCGGGTCTTCGAATAAGGGGATAACGGGCGAAAGACTGTTGCTCGGATGAATGCTTGATAAAATGTATCCATCATTCTAAAAGAAAAACAATATTGCAGCACTGTCGACAGCCTGTTCCGATGTTGTTGTCTTCTACATTGTGTTGAGTGAAAAGAAGAAAAGAAGAAAAAAAGACCAGCCTGTGCTCAAGCGAACTAGTGTCGGAGGACGGCAAAACACAACGCCGATACCACTCTCATCAGGACAGGGGACAACACAACCAATCCCAATCCTACTTGGGCAGCTCGACAGTGTTTCTCTTGATACAATTTGAACTCTACACGAGTTTTTTAGTGACTTCAATGGTAGACATTTTTAATTACTTTTGCGTATAGTAGTGTGGCTAGTGGCAATGCCACTGATGCAGAAGTGCTTGAGATCCTGAGTATTACAAAGATGATCAATAACTCTCCGTATAACCAAGGTGCTGGGATGATGTGGATCAATGGAGTTGTCAGCAGCGGTACCAAGAACCGGTGGAAGGACGAACGACCGCTTCTTCTCTTCCAACTCCCAAATAGGACACCATGATGTTCTTGACACTAGAACACAAATCCGACGCTCTTCATAGGCTGTTTGTTTCAGATCCTCTCAATTCAACCGTCCCACTTCGCCTAATATGGTGTCTAGTTCGGGGAATGTGCCTTGATCGATGATGGCGGGGTTTCGAGAGTCGAGGCGCAATCATTCATTCATACTTGCTAGTGGAGGCTTCCACGAAATCGTCTCGAACCCTGCGATAGCTACAGCTTCATCGATGCTATTTTTCTTAGTCCTGTAAGCTTCAATTTTCTGCCAATATAACCCAGCCTCTCTTCAATCTTTCAAACTCGACATTTCATTTAGTGGTACTTGCCATATCGACGTCTCGCAAACGACAAACGCCGTACCTCGCCGGCCTGAAACCCACGACGGAGCAAACTCATACAGATCATCTACCAGTATTTCCAGACATTCTCGCAAGACTCTCAACCTCTTATCTGCAATATAGGACTATTGTACCCTGGAATTATCGGTCCTGCAACAAATCTCGTCATACAGACCTTCGGAGACAACTTAGATTCCGAGTTTACTAGCCATATGTTAGATAAACAGCCGCACTTGCCTCCCTCAGCCTTCCAGCCTGCCGGAACATAAGAAGGCCGCGTTTCTTCTGAACTCGCCATCACATCACAACTCCAACAAAGCGACCATGGCAGAAGTCGAGATTCCATTCAAAAGTTTGGTGGCGTTGTCCGCGATATCATCATACTACTTAGTATACTATCAACCCACTGTTCTACTATTCTCCAAGCCTACAGTGGTTGGTACGTTTGCGAAAATATGGGCTGTACTATTCTTTCTATGGGCGGTGTGGAAAATAGTCTTATGGCCGAGGTTTTTATCGCCTTTGAGGAATCTGCCAGGTCCAAGTGGAGGAAGTTGGTGGAACGGCCAATTCAATACGATCTTCAAGAATACGACTGGCGCTCCCATGGGAGAATGGTATGTTGCGCCAGTACTTCAAACCTCGGGAAACATGCTGACAACTTGTAACAGGATCAACACTATTCCTAACGACGGCTTGATAGCTTATCGGGGACTTTTCAACACCGAGCGTGTACTCGTCACCTCTCCTAAAGCCCTCAGCGAAGTCATGACCACGCGAAGTTACGATTTCATTAAACCACAACAAGTTGTCACGACTCTAGGACGTCTCTTGGGCGTGGGAATCTTATTAGCCGAAGGCGATGAACATAAGTTTCAGCGAAAACACCTTGCGCCGGCGTTTGCGTTCAGGCATATCAAAAATCTATATCCGGTTTTCTGGTCGAAGGCAAGAGAGAACGTGGTGAAGATGGTGGATCATGTCAATGCTGGTGGTGCTGAAAGAGAGAAGATCCCGTACCAATCCCCAGAAGATCTTGCCAATCCCAAGGAGGCCACACCCGTCATAAATGTCGGATCATGGTCTGCGAGAGCAACCCTTGATATTATTGGTCTTGCTGGGATGGGTAAAGACTTTGGTGCTATTGAAGATGAGGATGCTCTACTCAGCAGAACGTACAGGAAGATATTTACCTTCACTCCTGGTGCAATGATCCTTGGCCTAGTGGCAATGTTTCTCCCTTCTTGGTTGGTGTACGCATTGCCTGTCAAGCGGAACTCGGAAATCGAAGAAGCTGCAAGTACAGTTCGAAATGTTTGCCGTCAAGAAATCAAGGAAAAGAAGGAGCGGCTCGCCAATAAGGAATACAACGATGTTGATATTCTGAGTATTGCCTTGGAAAGCGGTGGTTTCACGGATGAAAATCTGGCGGATCAAATGATGACCTTCCTTGCAGCTGGTCATGAAACCACTGCATCGGCAATGCTATGGGCGATATATTTCCTCTGCCTTCATCCAGAAGTGCAAATACGTTTACGGGATGAGATCCGATCGAGCATCCAAAGTCTTGACTCGGACGTTACAAGTCAAGAGATTGATGGTATGTCTTACCTTCATGCTGTCTGCAGCGAAGTCCTTCGCTTCTTCCCACCTGTTCCCTTGACACCACGTATTACGGCTCGCAATACCACAATTCTGAACCAACAAATACCAAAGGGCACTCGTGTCATGCTCGTACCTTGGGCTGTCAACCGGTCAGAAGAGTTATGGGGTCCAACCGCTCTGAAGTTCGATCCCGAGCGCTGGATGCCATCTGAATTGAACCCACACAGTGCTACCGGTGGTGCCTCCAGTAATTATGCCTTCCTCACTTTCCTCCACGGCCCTCGGAGTTGCATCGGTCAGAAATTTGCTCTGAGTGAGTTTGCTTGTCTGCTGGCCGCATGGGTTGGCAGACTCGAATTCGATCTCGTCGATGAAAGCCAGCGAGATCAGAAGAACCTTAACATCAAGGGTGGTGTCACAATGAAGCCGGCAAAGGGATTATGGGTCAAGACGAAGGTTGTCCCTGGCTGGTGATATTTGCGCCCAAGCTAGGGGCTCATAGATTTTTGATGTACTTTACATGGCAAATTTACGAGTAATATGATATTTCCTTTGACACAGCCTTTTGGTTTCAGGTTGTGGCAAATCTAGTAGCGGATTTCTCAAACCGGTCACGTGTTGTGAAGCAAGTGCTTGCCTATTTGCTCAGCCCAGCTCTGTGCCAGTTAAACTATCCTTTCATTCCGTGATTAAAACTACCCAAGTGGATTGTCATAATGATAAATTCAGCTCTCCATCCCGGTATAAGGACATGTTCAACATGCGCGAATGCTAATCCGCGGCGGGCATTCTACAACTTCACCAACATCGTGGGAGTGAGCATAAGGATTAAACAACACAAGGTATGTAGCTCTTGTGATTCTCTATTCTTAAATTTGATTTCTTGTTGTTTGACTATTGACCAGACCTTCTACAAAAATTAGGAAACCCTTAAAGAATAGATAACAATCTAAAACCTCACGCAGCCATAATCCTCAGGTCAACAAGCACTCAAATAGCAAATATATGAAATACTTCATGCCTACTGCACAAACTAAGAAAAAGCTGTAAATGACCACCCACAATCTCAAACTTACTCAACTATAATACTCAAGTAACCAAGACCGCAGATCACCCACAGTTGGGTACTCCAAGAACAAACTTCCACTGACTGTAACACCGAGCTGGTCACGGAACTTCTCGGCGATCACAAGACTCATCAAGCTGTCGACGCCCAAATTGGCAAATGTAACATCATCCTGAAGGTCTTCGGCCTCGAGGGCCGCCTCAGCCGCTACTAGGGCCATGGCCTTTGATGCGGTACTGTCTGAATTGACTTCAACTGTTACTTTGACTGTCTCTACCACCACTGCTGGAGCTTGAACTTCAACTGGCTTGGCCTCCATCGATACTGCTTGCGGAACAGGAGCGGGCTTGACAGCAACTGATTGGACTGGTTTTGGTGCAGGTAATTTTGCCGGCATGATCTGCTTAGCGGCATGTATCAATGTCTGGCCCTCATCAGGAGCTGAGAAGAATCGATTCAAAAGCACTCGTGGGTAGCGACGGAACTTGATAGCACCAACCATACCAACGATAACACCATCCTGAAGGATATACACATCACCTAGATAAACGCTAGGATCCTCGGCCGTTGGGATCATTTTGACATACGAACGGTACTTTCCACCGGCAATAATGGGTTTGGCGAAGCGCATAGAGCCCCATCCTGGTGTTACGCAGAAGTTATTCTTGGTGTCGATGCTATCTGAGACATTCATGACGAAGCCCGCGAGATGGGCAACGCTGTCGATGAAATAAGGGGGAACTGTCCACACACCTCCCTTCTCCATCGTGATGGTGATATCGGCAAAGGCTTCTAGCTCGTGCATCACCACTGATTGCATGCCACGGTACTTGTCATGGTAATCCACGAGGTTACTGGCAAAGAGGAGATAGGCCATGTTGTGGGAGAATCTGTTGGCGACGCCTGCTTTGGCGAGATCTTCGAGGGCCGAGATTCGGCCTTGGACGAGATGTGTGATGGGGATCCAGCTGACGAGCCAGTCGTCTGCGGTGCCGAAGAAGAGATCTGCTTGAGCGAATGCCTCATCTTCTGCTTCACCGTTAGAGGAGACGTTGTGCCATTCGAGTTTCGCGGTGTTGGAATCAATATCACCAGCCGCGATGGAAACTTGGAGAATCTGGCTCGACTTGGTGTTCTTCTTAGCGACGAGACCTTTGTAGACTTCGAGGTTGGCAATATTCATCGAGGTGTTCTTCGACTTTGGTCTCAGACTCTTCATGAGGTACTCGCCAAGGGTGTATGCGATATCTGCATGGATAGACTAGGTTTTATTGTCAGCTTGTTGTGTGGATAAAAGGGGGTTTGTGTCAACTCACCGAGGTAACAACTCCAACCCCGTTCATCTTATGACCCCATGCAGCAGCCAAAAAGTCTGGTTGCATCAAGTCCGATCGAATGACGACTCTCCCAGCATAGCCGGCAATGGTCTCATCAACAATGCATTGGACCAAGGACGTCTTCAGGTTAGACTGTACATCTGATAAAAGAGCCGGTTGGGCCGCTTGGGCAGCCTTTTCAGCATTGTAGAAGGTATTGCCCTTGGTGAGATTCCAGTCTCCATTGTATTGGAGCCAGTAGTTCTTATCATTCCACGCATATGTTGGCAAGTCCAAGAGACGAAGACCATGCTCGAATGGTCGATGGAATTCATTCCAGCTCAACGCCACACCGGCAGAATGCAGTGCACCCAGACTATAGGTGATTGTTTGCCAGTTGTTCTCACCTCTGCGTAGCGAAGGAACGAGTACCTTGTGGTTCGCCGATGGGAGGATGGACTTGACGAAGCCCATACAAACTGGGTGAGGACCTATTTCGATCCAGCACATTGTCTCATCTACTGTCGACATTTTCTGTGCTGTTTCAATGGCAGATAAGAAGTCGACGGCCTCTCGAGTCGCTCGGCGCATGTAATTGGCGTTGACCGTCTTCTCGTCAAAGATCACTTTGCCTAGTAGTGGCGAGATGATTGGCATAGTAGGTGGTTGGAACAATACACCAGTCTTTGCCATGTCCTCGAAGTCATCAAGGATCGGATCTGTCTGTGCTGAGTGGAAAGCGAATGCGACATCCAGGCTAAAACACTTGTAGCCTGCAGCTTGCAATAATTCTGCTGCCACGTCCATCTCAGCTAGAGTGCCGCTGAGCACTGTGTCTTTTGGACCATTGATGCAAGCGATTTCGTACAGCTTGCTAGCGTTACTACCCATACCAATATTCTCTTGTATCTCAGCAAGTGAAGCTCGAACTGCTAGCATCTTATGGCTACCAGTCTTGCATTTCTTCTCGAGCATAGCCGCTCTTTGGCCAACGAGGAAGATGGTGTCACTTGCTGAGAGGACACCAGCGACGTGAAGAGCAGCATACTCTCCTAGACTGTGGCCAACGACAACATCTGGTTTTACTCCGAGAGACTCCCAATATTTAGCCAGTGCCATCGCGATACAAACAAGGGCAAGTTGCGTGATTGTTGGAGAGTGAACATGATCTTGTGGGAAGCTGCCATCAACCACCGGGATGAAGGATGGGAAACCTTGTCCTTGGGATATGGTGTCTAAGTGTATCAACTGCGAACGGAAATAGGGGGAGTCTTGGAAGAGTTCAAGATCCATTGATCGATAGGATGCCCCTTGACCCGTGAAGGCGAAAACAACAGGCGGTATACCAGTAGAAGGAACAGGCTTGCGAGAATCGAGTGATTGAAGAGCAGAATTGAGTTGTTTCTTCAAGCTTGTAACATCTCCGGTAGCTGCGGTCAGAGTAACTCGATGGTTGTGGTGATAGCGTCTCGCCATTGTCGTATATGCCAAGTTTGGCAGGGAAACTGTTGGGTTAGCATCCAGATACGCAATCAAGCGTTCAAGATTTCCCTTCAGGGATATTTTGCTCTTAGCAGACACAGAGATAAGATGAGATGACCGGGGGTCCTCCCACCTGCTTATCTCCCTCAAAGGCGCCTCTTCAAGCGCAATAGACGAGTTGCCACCGGCCGCACTAAAGTTATTCACAACCGCAATGCGTTTCTTCCCAGCGACCCGGGGCCACGGCTGCTTCTCATACGGGATATGCATATTCCTTTTCTCCAGATCCTTAGGAAATGCAGGGTTAATAGTGGTCTTAATGCCAACATGCATAGGGATCGTCTCCTTCTGAAGCATCATCAGCACCTTTAGAAGCGCTGTCGTGCCTGCAACGGCTTCTCCGTGACCCACGTTCGCTTTCACGGCGCCGATGTGGAGGGGCTGTTTAGAACTGCGGCGGCGTGTGCCGTTGAGGGGGGCGAAGACGTCTGTGACGGATTGGATCTCTTGCATGTCGCCCGCTTGAGTGCCGGTTCCATGCATTTCGACGAAGCTTACGTCGAGGGGGTCAACTCCGGCGTGGGTCATTACTTGGCTGGTGAGGTAGCCTTGGGCACCGGCGTGGGGATGGGTTATGGAGATGGCATCAGCAGAATCTAGTTAAAAGGACTGTTAGCGTTCGCGAAATATATCGAATGATAAAAGCAAAAAGAGGGTGTATCCTGAGCTTACGATTTGTCCCCGCGCCAATAATCACACCAAGGATGTTATCATTATCTGCTTCTGCATCTTCAAGACGTTTGATCACAATGGAACCTACACCATCAGCGCGACAGTATCCATCGGCGGAAGCATCCCATGTTTTGCATGCGTTGGGAGTCTTGGATAGAAAATGGCCATTGCTGAGGCCAGCGAAGGCGTCGGAGTTGGTGAGAATGTTCATTCCTCCAGCGACAGCCATGTCGGTGTCGCCGTTCCAAAGAGATGTACATGCGGTCTTTTGAGTAGAATATTAGATATGCTTGTCTTTGGAAGGGGGTGGGGATATGAATGCTTACCTGTATGGTTGCGAGGGATGAGGAACACGCAGTGTCGATGCTGTAACTTGGTCCGGAGAACTTGAAAAAATAGTTGATTCGCCCAGGACCAAAAGCACGGCAACCGCCAGTGATGAAGTAGGTACTAATCTCCTGGTTACTGTTGACCTCACGATAATCATCGCTAGCTTGTCCATAAAAGGTACCAATTCGGTGCAAGTTGGTAGCATCTGTTCGGTTGGCAACATATCCAGCTCTCTCAAGAGCCTCGTATGCGGTGACTAAGGCTAATCGCTGCATAGGATCTGTCTGCAATGCTTCGCGAGGAGACATATTGAAGAAGGGTGCATCGAATAGTCCTGGTTCATCGATGAAGCAGCCATACTCTGTCATACTGGTATTCATACGCTTTCCAGTCCTATAAATCGTGGCGTTAGCAATCGTCCGGAAACGGCAGAAAGAGTTTGTAGCCCCTATCACTTACGGATCAAAGTGTGATTCCACATCAAAGCGGTCAGCAGGAATCTTTCTGTGAACATCAAGACCTTTGTCTAAGATCTCCCAGAACTTCTCCGTGTCATCGGCACCGCCAGGCATTCTGCAAGCCATTCCTACAATAGCCAGCTTAGACTGTGAGGTTCCCCTTGGAGCTCCTGCACCTGTGTCTGGCCTCGCGATCCACTCTACTAAATCATGTGTTGTTGCTTTGAATGCTTGCACGTCCGAGTTCAAGCTGTTCAATCCTTCCACAAGATCTCGGGCCGGCAGAGAATTTCGGAAGATAACTACTTGGCATTCTGAAGCTGCGATGTCTTTGGCTCGTTGGGTGATAGCCTCAATGATGTTGTCAAACCTGATGGCTTGAGTGAGAATCTCTTCAATGATATGATGGAAAAGCTCGCTGGCACTTTTCACATTGAATGGTCTGCCCGTGCTGGTCGAGATGACCGGTAGTCGTGGTGCAAATTTGGCATTGAGCGAATCTATCGAGCTGGTCTGGATAATACTGTTGATATGATCCTGGTTGTATATGTGTTTTGCGTGGCATAACCCGGCATACACTGGCAACCCAATTGACCTACCGTCCCGGAAGAAATCTGAGACGTGGAAGATGTGTTTTAATCTTGCCGGTGGGCCACTAACTGTCACCGATGTTCGGCTGAGAGCACTGATGAACACTTTGCTTGCTTCGGGTGTTTTCTATCATTTTGTCATTAGTCATTGAATTGCGAGAAGAGCACGAAACACAGGTGTTGACTCACTTCAGCTGCATGTATAGAGTCAAGTTCCTTTTGAACCTCGTCAACGTCTACATCAGGCACAACACAGGCCCAGCTATCTCCCGGGCCTGCCTCTGCTGAAGACCGGCGAGGTTGTAGGTTCTGGGAAACATCATCCACCAAAACACCGAGCCTGAATGCGATTCGAACTACTTCGGCACCAGCTAGGGGTAAGTCTGCCACTGTTGGAGACAGCGAGACTGCAGCTGTTGCAAGGAGGCCGGTGCCTAAACCAGTTAGACAGGCGTCTGCTGAGTGGAAGTCGAAGTCCTCTGAAGAATCATTCTCATAATGTCTGGAGGAGAATCAGTATATAAAATTGGTATGGGTAATGGTCCAAGGGCGATGTATTACTTACCCAATGAGAGTGGATATCTGAACAACACAGAGGAGTACCCCATCAATAGCTCCACCAAGTGGACCGGCGCGAAGAGCAGCTTGATCGGCGAAATCGAAGACTGTCTCAAAGGGCGGAACCAAACCTTTCAAAGTGGCAGGCAACAGTCGAGTCTCTTCTCGAATGGCTAAAGTGGCTTCGCGAATGAATCTGGCAAGACTGGTATAACGTAAGTTCTTGCTATGGACGTGAAGTCGGCGAAGTAAGTCCTTTAGATCATCTCGAGGGAACTCGTTGCTGAAGTAGGCTACTTTCATCTTGCTATTTTCCCATGATGAATCTGACGGTGTCAGGTTCGATTGTTCTGGCTTTTGAGACGCAATCCACTCCATATTGACTCGTCTTGATATCGTTAATGAACGAATGAGCGATGGCGTAGTTGTACAGGCTTGTTGAGAGAGCCTTTGTATTTTATCATCTGGTTTTCCCGGCGTATTTACTTTGGTATATATGGCAATATCCTGGCATGTACGGCAGGGGTTGAAGCGTCGGACCTCGTGGTATGTTAACAATCTCACATGTGAAAATCTCGTGGCAATTCGGAATAATTGTCGGATGTTAGCTATTTTTGTGAAGGTAGACTGTTTTGGCCGATACAGTCCGATTTCACCACCAGGCGCCTATTTCTTACTACCACGTGGGGTGAAAGAGCCACGATCAGAGTGAGGAAAAACCGCTTTCTAGTGTTATGAAGGTAGTTTGTAGGGTGATGTTCACATTGACGAAAGGCATAGCAGTAGAAGTTCAATATCACAAGGCTGTTTGACGAATTTACTCTTGGTCTCAAAGCTTTGTCCCACGGTGTTCCGTTCATTCAGGCCCCGCCAGAAGGTTGCAGGAAAGAGACTGTGTGCTGAGTTCGGACCGTACTCGGTGGGGGCACACAACAACCCGTCGGGTGTTGCTGTCATAGCCATTCTTACTCGGTGAAGTCCGTTGAGACCGTCCCGGATTAATTAGACTTCTTAGTAAACATGCTACCCTGGCCATGGGATCGGGACCTTGAGGCTTAAGGTTTGTACATGCCCCTATCGATCTGATTTCCTCGCTTTCATTTCCCTCTTGCTTGCAGCTATACCTTCAAAATCATTCTCACAATGGCACCTGGTCAAGGGGGTTATCGCCAAATTAACAAGGCTCTCAACATTTGTGCCTTTGAAGATTATCTGGAGGGCCAGCAAACCACTCTACCAAAACTAGAGAATGTTGAACAGCTCAGTCCTCGAGTGATTCGCGTTCTTGGACAAAATCCAGGAAAGGTACGCCACACAGGCTCAAGCAAATTTACGCATCTGCGGCCTCTAAATAATGCACCCGTAGACTGACTATATTTGCAACTAGTTCACACTCCAGGGAACAAATACATATATTGTCGGGACCGGATCTGAACGTCTTATCATCGACACAGGCCAGGGAATCCCCGATTGGGCAGATCTGATCTCTTCTGCCCTCAACACTAACCATGTGTTGCTGTCGCATGTTTTGCTCACACACTGGCATGGTGACCATACTGGAGGCGTTCCGGATCTAATTCGAATGTATCCGGATGTCTCCTCTGCAATCTATAAGAATACGCCAAGCAAAAAACAGCTTCCTATTGCAGATGGCCAAATATTCCAAGTAGAGGGTGCAACTGTCCGGGCAGTACATACTCCTGGCCACTCTCACGATCACATGTGCTTTGTCCTCGAAGAAGAGCAGGCTATGTTCACAGGAGACGCCATATTGGGCCATGGTACCGCGGCCGTTGAGCACCTAAGTACTTGGATGAGTACTTTAGGGATAATGAAATCACATAACTGTGTTAAAGGTTATCCAGCCCATGGTATCGTCATTGAGGACCTGAAAGCGAAAATTGCGGGCGAGCTAGCGCAGAAGCAGCGGCGTGAGCGACAAGTTCTAAAGACAATGGGACAGTTGAAGCAGGGGCAGAGCGTTCCTGGTGGACTTGGAAAATGCAGTGTAACAGTTCGAGATCTGGTCATAGCTATGTATGGGGCGGAGATAGACAAAGGAGTCAGGGAGCTGGCGCTGGAGCCCTTTACTGAAGAGATATTGAGGAAAGTGGCTGAAGATGGGATGGTAGGATTTGAGATGAGAGCTGGAGTTAAGAAGTGGTTTGCAATTGAAGTCGTTTAAGTATATTGGTTTTATGGAGTCATGTTATTTGAGTTATAGATTTGATTTCCTACTATCTTTATTAGATTGACACAATAAAATTCATAAGAAATAGGATAGGCGGTGACGCACTTCGAAACTCATTGTTACCTCTACTCGTGTTTGATCATGTTAGTTTGAAGGTGACTTTAGATGATTGAATAGTTATATCGATGCTATCTAATCGGCTTTCAGATATCACGAGAGCTAAATTGACGGGAAAAAAGAGGGGGGTTGGTGGAGCCCACTTAACAATCCAAACAGGCGAAATTCCTGACATCAGCCGGAACAAATTTTATTCGGGTAATCGGGCTAAAGACAACGTGGCACCGCCATACACTTAAATCAACATACATTACACCGAGCTCAACCTCTAGGCCTCTATTGTATGCGCCGAGATTCCACATATGGGGCGAGGTTCTTTACCTAGGGACCAAGCTTGTTTAAAGACCGAGCTCCTGCATAACGACCGAGAAACCCAATATTGCACCGATTAAAGGGAATATGCAGCGAGCAGCATGCAACCACATCCATTTCGTCAATAACCCCTGTACGGTACTCAGATTCTTGGCTGATGTTGACGCCTCCAGCGCAAACAAAGTATTATTGGTCGGAGCCATTAAGATGAGAGTGAATGGTATCATCGAAAATGTTGTAACGCCTGCAACAGCGTACTTGAACCAATGATCTCCATTCAACGCGCGCTTGCTTATCGCAGTATATCCGTAAAGCCCGCATGTAGCTATACAAACCGCAGGCATATACATGCTACCATAGTGATACAGACGGGCCCATTGACGGAGCATATGGGCAGGCTCGGTGCCAGTGTCGAGGAAAACCGGTATCACCATTGCGGAGAGACCCATCATAGCGCCTGAATTCAGCACATCGTGTTAGTGATTTGGACGAAGACACGGGGTTGCAAACTATGTCTGCTTGCCTGCAAGAAGCGACCCTGTTACTACGGCAGTGGCCTGCGAGCCAATTGCTGGTGCTTCAGAGAGAGGTTTTGGACCCATGATTGGGTGACAAATCAATGAATGTGAAGTCGATGTTGGTATTTACGTACTTTATTAATGTACTCGAGGCGGAATATTATTATTGATATGCTTTATTGATGTACCTACTTATATACCGGTAGTTTTTGGCGGTCATAGACTCACAATATTTTCGGGTGCCGACAGTGGCCCGACTTGGAAATTTTCGTTCTTGTATAATCGGGTTGAAACAAACTGCCGAAGCCTAGCATATGTGATACCCTGTCGGGCCTTTCTCTCTTCAATAGTGTTTCTCTGATATTTTCTTCGGTATTTTGTAGTCACATTCCTCCTTACTTTATAGTATATTGCTCAGTAGTTGTATTGATTTAGATCTGGGAAACTTAAAACATGGCAACTCTCAACAAGTCTGAGATGTTAGAATCGTCCGGCGACACTGGAAGGAAATTCCTCTGTCTTACGATCTGCGGCTATCGAAAGGCAGGTATGAGTGAAGAGGACTACCGCAACCATATGGTGAATGTGTCAGCACCTATGACGAAGGACTTAATGGTCAAGTACGGTGTCAAAAGATGGACCCAAGTAAGCTATTCTATCATTATCTGCGTCTACGTGCGAAAATTTGTTTCTCAAGGTTCTGACTGACAAAACCACAAGATACATAATCAGAGCGCCACCCGTGCGTTGATGTATCAGTTGTTTGATGCTCAAATGTGTAATCTTGCCGACTTCGATGTATGTCTCTATGGTTTATTTCTTGATTTCATAACGCAAGTATCAATATATCGGGCTAGAAAACTAATCATCCTTACAGTGCTTTAGCCAGGTCGTTTTTGAAAATGTGGAAAATTACAGACGCATGAAAGACGACCCGTGGTACAAACAACATTTAATGGGCGATCATTTGAAATTTGCTGATACGAAGAAAAGCATGTAAGTCGCCCCAGGATAGGTGAGTTATTCAACTTTATTGACTTGTTAGGATGACTATTGGTTGGGTTGAGGAGTTTGTAAGAGATGGTAAGGTTGTTGACGGATTCAAAGATAGTGATAGCCAGGAGAGCTGGGTCTCTTCTCTTGGTAAAGTGGCCTATGGTTTGACTGTTGCGTTTGGATTAGTTAGGCTTTTGGACTTTTATGGCTATTCAGTACTGCACAGAAGATGAAGTCTTTCAATAGAGCAAACAAGATTGAGCAAACGACATTTTTAGACCCAAAGAGCATTGACATCTTCAAGATGAATTCAAAAGGTCGTTTCACTTTTCGAATTCTATAAGCTTCCTTTATCATGCCTTGATTGTATTCGATTGACTATCGATATCAAGCATTGAAGATACATGGCGTAATAGGAGTATCTGGATTCAGCACCTCATATCATCGTTTCACATGCTGCAGGGATTGTTGTCGCAACGAATATGATGCTAAGGCCTTGAAAATTTCAAATTCTATAGACGCTCACAGAAACATGTTAGATTCTATATCAAATACTAGTGTCGTAGCGTTATTATGTTGAGGGCAAATATCACTCAAAATGTTTAGATTGTATAGATGTGGATATGAAAAGTTCCGTGAAAAATTGACTGCATAAGCGCATCTTCCTTCTTCCAGGAACCTGAATCAGAACGAAATTGAAATAATATACATGACTTAACCCGACGACAACTCTGGAAAACGATTCCATGCTGGCTCAAATCCAGCGCCAAAAACCCATTTCATCGACAGTAATCTGTCTGACTCGTCAATAATATTCGCCGTAGAATCATAACAAAGTTGAGCCATCTTGAACCACATATCACCCGTGACAGGAAAGGAAGAAGAATCTTGATTCTGCTCAAAAGGCTTCACCATATCCTCGCCGTTCTTCAGTGCTCGGATGAACTTGACAACATGCCCATCATCGTGTACGTTATTCACAGCCTTGTACATAGCACGCCAGTCCATTCCCTTGCTGAGCGTGGGCTCATAGTCGTGGATGTATTCGGCGCGCATCTCAGGGCATCCGTTTGCTGCATACCAGGTAAGATCGATCCGTCCCTTGTATTCGAGCAAGCGCACTTTATCGTCAGTTTTAAGCCACGGCTCCCGCATCAAAATGTCGATGAATAAGGCGGATGTAACCATATGCAAGTAAAAGAAGTCGACCTTGCGCGGCTTGCCGTTCTTCTGGGCTGCAGTTGTGAACGCGGAGCAGCTGATCATCTCGGCTGTTGCGCGCTCCAAATTGTCAGGCGAGACTTGGAATTGTGCCGCCACTACCGCTAACTCATCCTCAGCACGCTCCAACACGCCCTGTCCACGATGAGGCCCGTCCTGTAGACGTCCTGCAGACCGGGTTTTTTCGTTAGCGCGGATCTCGGCGTACAGTTCAATAAGTGGCTTAGACTTTACGGAACCAGAGCGTGCCAACTGCTCGCTGCGCTTGAAAAATCGCGTCAAAGTGAGTCCTGGGTGGTGCGAGGCAGCTTGCGCAAGCCCTTCTGCGACAATACTGGGTTGATCAAACTCGACGCCAAATCCGAGGTGAATCAAGGGGTGGTATAGACCTTCAAACAACTGTGAGAACATGGCTTCTGAAACGAGAGTGCGGTTGAAGCAGTATTCGTTGACAACGGCCTTCCAGCCCTTCGCCTCAATCTCTTGTTCGAAAAAAGATAGGAAGTTTGTGTATTCGGGTATTTTAACCATCCTCGACAGGAAATTCTTGGGATCACTCAGATCATTAACCGTTTCGCTAGCTATGGGAGGCAAAGGACGTTGGAGTATCTCTCCATCTTCATAAGCCCTCAATAATTCAGGGGAGCCACCACCCATTGCTAAGACCGTAAGTAAAGAATGAGGCAAATGATTATGCCCGGCGATATCTTTGAAATACATGTGATGCTTGTCGTGGTTCTTTTGCAGAAGCTCATTTGCCAACTGGATGGAGTCTGAGGAAGTTTGGTCGAGACGAGCTAAACCTAAGTGCCCGGGCGACAAATGAACTTGCGAAGCTTTGATGCCTGCCATAATGGTTGTTGTGAAAAGGACGTTAGATGAAGAATCCTAAAGTGAACGATCAACGATTGTTGAAGGCGAAGTAAACTTGTTATCGCTGTGTCTTACCAAAGGCAGGTATTGACAGAATGACTGTAAGTACGTCGACTTTCGAGAAATTCGGTGGATAATACAATCCTAAATTTGGTATTGCTCCGAAGAACTGTATTGCACCGATACCGACCCCGACAACGGTAAGATACGCGACAGTCCCAGCATTGCGGTAGTGGCTAAATGTATCTTCCTCCCCAAATTAAATCAGAAGAATAGCATCAGTAACACATATCAAGCTCAGCGATTCGAATTTTGCTGCTTTCCTTCCAACTTGCCCCCGATGGACTCACAAGGCAAGATCTTCGCGCAGGACGACAAGTTTTGGGATAATTATCTCAAAGGAAGACCACGCGTACCAGAGACTTTTTTCGACCGAATCTTCGGCTACCACCAATCCAAGGGAAGCAGCTTCGATATTGTCCATGATGTTGGAGCCGGCAATGGACCCTATGCACAGAATTTACGTTCTTGTTTCGCGCATGTCATCGTTTCGGACATCGTACCTGAAAACATTGATCTCGCCCGCTCTCGCCTCAGTGGTACAGAGGGATTTAGCTTCCGCGCTGCCGATATCGAAAATGCGGATGATATTGCAGCTGGGAGTGTAGACATGGTTTTCGCGACTAACGTGATGCACTTTCCCGACCAAAATGCCGCAATAGGTGCAGCCGCGCGTCAACTTCGGCCCGGTGGTACCCTTGCAATTGCGGGGTTCGGCCCGGCCCGTTTCCATGACCCACAACTTCAGGACCTCTGGACACGGATTAGCCACGAAGGTGGCAGGCAACTTCTCAAGACAGTGAACGATCCCGCTCAGACCATCAGAGTGATGGCGCGGACTCAGGATACATACAATGTAGCGCCACTTGATACTAAGCTTTTTGCGCCTGGCGCTAAGCGTGTGCTTTTGAACATGAGCAAAGGGGGGATTCAGGGCGT
The DNA here is from genome assembly GCA_001414415.1 of Hymenoscyphus repandus. Lineage (NCBI taxonomy): Eukaryota > Fungi > Ascomycota > Leotiomycetes > Helotiales > Helotiaceae > Hymenoscyphus > Hymenoscyphus repandus. Next base: position 547,698 of record LLCE01000005.1, read on the forward strand.
GTTGCCACCTGAAGAAGCTCATCAAATCATCGAGCAAAATTATACGGGGCCCCACGATATCGAAATTAATGAAGAAGATGAGGATTGGAGCTTCGAGACAGATCTAGCAGGCGTCAAGGAGCATTTTGGGTCGTTTCCTTTTGTTTCTCATTTTCCCGACGCTTTTACAGACATGTATCGGGAGCTGGATGGGCTTTTGGCGAGCGGAAAATCTGTCAAAGGTTATTATCCTGTCAAAATTATCTTAGCAACACGCTGTTAAACATTTCTTTGAAAATTGGGTTCTTCCCATTGATTGTGTAGCCGCTAAGTATTTCTGAAAAATGTGTATACGATACCACCTGGCAATTCCTCAGGAATGCCTGTTGTTTGAACTAGAAAAATTGTGCAATGCAAAACACATTACTGCTGAAACCTCTACTTTGATGAGCATCGTTTCAATGATTTCGTGAGGGAATTTGTGAAATTTCCATACACGGTGAGATTAAACAATAGAATAGAGGTTATGGTCCACCACAAAAGCTTACTCAATGAATATAGATTAATTCTCAAACTAAACCAAATTTCACGCGTTTCGGGAGAATTCAAATAGCCCGAACAGCGCCTGGTAGCTGCAGGAGATACTTTAAGCTTTGGGTAAGCAAGAGTAGACGGCGCAATTATGTAATCACCCTTTACAGGAGGTATATTGAGTGTTCTAGCCCGTGGTACTGTTGCAACAAGCCCCTTTGAACCCCTTCTTATCGCCAAGAACCCTTTGAAGCAAATTAGTTTAGAGACGGCCGAGACGTTTCAATTCACCTACCGGCAAAGATACTCGAAAACCTCAAATCTGTCAACAATGCCTGCTCCAGCCGATATCCAAGCTGCCACGCTCGACAAGTTCCTTGAATCATGGAAAGCTCAGGATGTGAAGGGAACCATAGCCCTTTGGTCCAGTGACTTCAAGCAAAGATTGCTACCTTTGTCCCTTGGAACTCAGTTTAACTCGCGAGAGGAGGCAGAAGACAAATACCCGAAACTCACGGGAATTTTAACCAACTGGAAAGTTCGTAACAAAATACCTCCTTTTCTATATCATCAGCGATCATAAAGTCTTGTACTTACGCTTTAAATAGTTGGAAATCAAGGAAATCGTTCATGACACCGCCAGGGGTACAGCCGCTGTCTACGCCTCCTCGAAGGCAGATACACCACTACCAGATGAAAAATGGATCAACGAATATGCTATTTTTGTGTCTTTCACCGAAGACGGGCTTAAGGTTAGCAGGCTAGAGGAGATGATCGATACAGCTTTCTACGGAGCATTTTACCCCAAACTTCACCAATGGTTCATGAGTCAAGCAGGTGCTCAGAAGTAGATGTAACTCAAATTTGTTAGCTCAATGATCACCTTAATAATTGCTCGAGAAAATTCCGATATAATAATTCTATTTACTTAGCAACAGTAATTAGAACCAAGTTACAATGCTCCAAATTTTATACTATTTATTCTATATTTCCTGGTCATCTTCAGACGGAGTCAGACAGTAGGCCCTCAACGGGGTCCCGTATTCATCGGCAGATACTGGTGCAAGAATGGAAAGAGGTGTCTTAACAAGCCTGTCAGAATGCAGAGAGGAGTCCCTGCCGGAAACTTGGCGTTGCCATTTGTGTTGAGCACGCTCACATTTCTCTGGTCATAGCTCCCATTCTCATCATTTGCCGCCTCAATCATGGCAGCAGCAAGGTCTTGATAGGAGACTGTGCCCCCAAATTCGGTGAAACTCAGCGCATGACCCCGCTGGATATCAACCGAGAGTGCACCGGGTTTAACGTAAATGGTTGTCAGCCAGTGCTCCTGCCTTCGGAGTAATTTCTCAGTTTCCATCAGATCGGAATAGACGTGTGATGCTGAGCGGAGCAGAATAAACCGCAATAAGTAGGGCGTAGAGCGAGAAAGATGGTCATCGATGGTGGCAGAGGAGAGAAGAACAAGCTTTGGCATCATCCGATGTATACCGTCTTGAGTTTTGAGGTTGTGAAGTGCTTGGATGATGGAAGCAGCGGTGGCTTGGGCAACGTGACATCCCGGGATATTGTCGTTGGTCGAAACAACCATAAAGATGACTTGGCAGTCGCGCACGCATGAGGTGAGGAGTTCGATATCTTGAATGTTGCCTTCGAAGATGTTCACTCTTCCGGCTTTTTTGAAGTCAGGGAGCAGGCTCAGAAGCTTGGAGCGGTTACGACAATAGGCGTTGATTGAGGCGCTCTGATCCTGCAGTAGGTTTTGAATGAGTGCAGTTCCACAATTCCCCGTCGAGCCCAACACGGCATATGTGCGAGGGGTCATTGTTGGCTTTATGCTATTACTTCAAACAAATACTGCAGTCGTTAAAAAAAGAGGCAAATTCGATGGCCTTAAACGGGGGTTGTCAAATTATCAGTGATATATAGTGAAAGGAAGTAAAGAAATGACAAGAAATCGGTACAATACTAAGATAGCTGGAGGAGACAGTCCGAATAATGACACCGTTGCACACTAGTCCTTTCATGGACTCAAGTCCACTTATATTTACTCCGTGACCCGGTAAGTCGGGTGGTCACAGGGATATGTACCGCGGTGTGTATATTCTATCCGCGCCTGACGTAAACTTCAAGAATTTCCCATTGTATTGTCCACATGGACATGACCTCGAGAAATCCTTTATGGGAAGTCGCCGATGGTTGAATGAAAGAATTTTTCAAGTTAAGGGCTCCATCTTTTGTTAGAAGAACATTGGTGAGGGGGGTTCGCTTAGTAATTTCTTTCCTGCATATTTGCTCAGCTGTCAAGAATTTTTGATAAAATGCAGGGAAATATTTGCGCCACGAGCTGCATCGACTCCGTCGATATGCCGAATTACACATATCTTGCTTATGGAACCCCGAATAAGTTAGGGTTTATGTATAGAATAACTCCTTCCGGGGTGAAGTCATGTGATCTTGGATAGCGCTTCGTTGAGGCCCTATTGACTCAACCACAGTGCACCTCCTCCGTATCGACACTTGTACATATGATACATCTCAAAAAGAATTGGTGAAAGAGGAAAAACGAGGTCAGAAGGACAGTTTTGCCAATCTATATCTAATATACTAGTGTTTAGCGAAAATTTTGTCATGGTCGTATTCCCCCCAGCGAATATCAGGCTCGATACCGGCAAACTTCCAAACGCCATCTACCTTTTTATACCAAACAGTGCCTTTGCCATGAGTATGCCCCTTGATTTCGACTCTCTTCTGTTCATCATCCGCATATCTTTGATGTGCTACTCGAAACTGATGATAACCAGTCATTTCACTGTCGCTAGTTTGAACCCATTTAGTTGCGCCGACGAAATGCTGCGTCTTGAGGCGCGTGTTCCCTAAGAGCCTCTCACTTGAAGCCATGACTACAAATTCCTCTATAGGCATAACTTCCCAGAGAATATTAAGAAAAGAACGGTAATCAATCTGAAGCAACATGTCAGATGCCAATCTTCCAAGGAGTAGAGTCAAATCTTACACGGAGGGTGGGCGCGGCACACTTTCGGAGACGATCCCAATCTTTTGTATCGTAGCTTTCTGCCCATTCATAAATTGCTTCTTGACAGCCCAATACATCTAGAGGGTTGATTTAAGTGCCTGAAATCCATTCGCGAGGATGATGCAGGGCAGGACTGACCTTCAAATGTGGGTTGTTTGACCATTTTGACCGATCAAAGTAATAATTATCGAACAATTGAACTTTTGGTGTGCTTTGAATTATAGTTAGGAGAATTCCTTTCCGGTCGCTGCGTCTTATATGTCTATTCGGGGTAATTAGAAAGTCGTCCGACATGTCATGCAAAAAACCCTATCGCGACGGACATTTCTTACATCAATTTTCACTCTCTCATCATGGCTCATCAGCACTTTTCCATCAGGATTTGCTTGTTAAACCGCTTAGCTCTTTGGTTATTTGCCCAAGGACACCGTTCTCGGAATGCTTCCCAGAGACTTTCAGACTCGGGTTGTAGCCAGAATGACCCGAAGCCCGATAGAGGGAACTGAAATCAGCATCACCGACCAAAAGGAGGGACAATTCCGCCGTGGACAGATTATGTAAAAGCCAAGTCGTGATATATAGAGTTTCTCGGTGAGCTTCAAAAATAACCTTTGCCCTTCCCATACTCATCTCTACGAAAGTTTCTTAGTATTTACACACCATCATATACTCTCACTTCCATCTAACATCTATCAACCTTCAAAATGGCAACACCATCCATCCCCTACCGCCTCGATGGCAAAGTAGCTCTTGTGACTGGATCTGGTCGCGGTATCGGTGCAGCAATGGCCACTGAGCTTGGTCGTTTAGGTGCTAAAGTTGTCGTCAACTACGCAAATGCAGCCGAACCTGCTGCAAAGGTAGTCGCCGAGATCAAGAGCTTTGGCACTGATGCTGTTGCCTTCAAGGCAAACGTCAGAGATGTTTCCCAGACAATCAAATTAATGGATGACACCGTTGCACACTTTGGCGGCCTCGATATTGTATGCAGCAACTCGGGAGTGGTTAGCTTCGGGCATTTAGGCGATGTGACTGAGGAAGAATTTGACCGTGTCTTCAGTCTTAATACTCGAGGGCAATTCTTTGTGGCTCGCGAGGCCTATCGTCACCTCAATGAGGGAGGACGCATCATCATGATGTCTTCAAACACGGCCAAGGATTTCACCGTGCCGAAACACTCTGTTTACTCAGGATCTAAAGGCGCAATCGACTCTTTTGTCCGTGTCTTTTCAAAAGATTGTGGTGACAAGAAGATCACTGTCAACGCAATCGCGCCAGGTGGTACCGTCACTGATATGTTCCATGAGGTATCTCAGCACTACATCCCTGGTGGCGAAAAGTACACGGCCGAGGAACGGCAGGCAGTAAGTCAAGATTTATGAACTACGTAGCTTTAGAATACCAATACCATGCTAACACTTATCAGATGGCGGCGCATGCATCACCGCTGGTTCGAAACGGATTTCCTCTTGACATGGCACGTGTTGTTTGTTTCCTTGCCAGCAAGGAAGCTGAATGGGTGAATGGCAAGATTTTGACAGTTGATGGTGGAGCTGCGTAGATAAAAGGACACATCAGAAATCATCATAGAAGTACTCTCCCTAGAGCGAAGGGGTTGACTTTTGGGAAGTCTTCTTAGGGTAGATTAGTTTAGCCACCAGATGCCCGAATATTAGAGTTACATACCTTCCCCAAAAATTGGTTTCCAGCAAGTATAAGAAGTAATTTAAGTTTTTTAGTAAACGAACATCAAACATTGACCACTTTGGTCCAAAAATTGCAATCTTGAATCTTTCTTATACTTCTCAATTTCACACTAACATGGTAAGAGCGTGAGTCAGAACTCTCGATACACCTAGGCAGTTTTCTACCTAGTATCTTAGTTAATGAAAGAGAACATAATGCATTCTTCTCTTCTATCTGGGGTATTTGGTTTCATTCTCCTAGAAACTTGAAGATACCGTAGCTGAATTTCCCATAATATTTAGGAAAATCAAGGGGTGGCATACGTAGAGTATTGAACCCAGATCTTACATGCTTTTCATGCGAAAACAATTTTGCATGGAATATCAGGGAATTTTTTTCGGATGGGAGCTTCGGATGGGAACACAATTTCGAAAATTTTCTGAGAACGATGACGTCGTTTTAATTTGAATTCATAACAATGGAGATTTGCTATCAGGGCACCCGTTTCGTTCTCTAATTCCAATCTCCATCCAATAAATCTTCAACCCTCACCCCCTTTGCTATCTTCTCGTGAATCTCTTCAAGAGTCCAGTGCACAAACTTATGGCCTGGAGGAATGTTAGTATTATGAAATTCAGCACCAGATACTATGTGAGCAAAAGCTTTGCCGTAGTTGTCGTAAGCGTAGGTCTCCGGGTTATGGCTAAATAGCCACCGGGGATAGCGCACGCGCACTTTCTTTGGGTCGCTTCTCATGGCGTCCCAATCGGTAGTACCACCCAGTATTTGTGCATTGACAAAGGCCATTTTCTGAGTGCAGCTTGCTCGCTCGTACCTCAACAGGTTATAGACTCGTGTTCCGAGGGGTACGCCAGCGCTAGCACAAGAAATTGAGCCAGGAGTAGATGCTAATTGCAAGCATGAAGCTAGAGTGATGGCATCTTCGAGGGCAAGGGTGCCGCCAGCAGCCGAGGAAGGGACAGTAGAATGAGCAGAGTCACCAATTTGGACGACGCGACCAGCTTTGGAAACCCAATTTCGGCGCAAATTGCGCCAAAGCAGCGGCCAGTGAATGAGGTTGCCACGAGGGGCGGTGCGCACGAGAGCTTCAATAATAGGATGCCAGTCAGAGCTATCGCCTGGCAGCTTAGCTCGTCGCATTACTCTAATCACCTCCTCCGGGTCAACTTCTCCATTTGTATCCCACGACTCGTGTGTGTGAGCAACTTTTTCGGGGTCTAAGAACTCGTCGCGAGGTGTAATGCCAAAAGCAGCTCTCTCGGACGACAAATAAAGTCCAATGTGCATGCCAGACCCCATCCAAAACTCGTAGGTGTGCTTACCTTCCCATCGCTGGCGCACCGCTTCATCGGCAAAAGCCAGCTTGCTTGGGAATGCCGTACGGTACACAGACATCCCGCTGGATCGTGTTGGCATATACTCACCAGCTATGAGAAGCTCCGAGGATGAACGGGAGCCATCAGCTGCAATAACTAGAAATCGGAGGGTAATCAGTCATCAACCATCAAACACCATATAAGGGGGGTTGTTCACGTGACTTACCAACATGAGCTGTTCTGATTGAAGCGCTGGAAGCTCCCGAGGCGTCACGCAAGAAGACGCCAGCTACACCAGCTGTTTCATCTTCAAAGTATCCTCCAACACGGCAGCCGTAGTCGACTTTAAAGCCTAACCTAGCCACTTGGCGCAGCAGCATGCGGAAAAACTTCTTGCGGATCTGTACCACGCCGCAGTAGGGGAAACCACCCGTCCTGGATTCTCGCTCTGCAACATGCTCCGGGTCGTTAAAACTAGGCTCTGAGGGCCCATAGATGAGCTCTCCATCGTGGCGATAGTAATATGTTCCTGCGGTGACCTTATCCTCCTCAAGATCGTGGCACATCTGAGGCCAGTGCCGAACAACCTCTAGCACTGAAGGTTGAATGATAATGAGGTCACCGCTGAAGTTTGGACCTTCGCTTCGTTCCAAGATTCCCACTACGTCGTGGCCTTTCCTCCAGCACTCAAGCGCCGCCATCAATCCAGCATACCCCGCGCCTACAATCAACACTTTGATGTGAGTTTCGACATCGCGCTTGGGCAGTAATCCCTGATCATTCTTACGATCATTGTGGTTCAACGAAGTTGACGCCCACTTCTCTGGATCGAACTCGTGCTTGTCGCCTATAGCAAAGAACTTCCCATTTTGCTGCTTTTCTGAAATGGACATGCTACCCATATTGTTTGGCGGATATACTTTGAGTAGGTATCGACGCTTGATGCTGCAGAATGGATTGTAAAACTCCTAGAAAAAATTAAAAGTTGAATCTGACATTTATACTGAACCTTACTCATCTGCCAGTAGTCACAGGCCAAGAAGTTACGAAAAGACCAAGGCTATGGTCTGAATCCTATGACCATAAGGGCCGAAGGGAGGACCTTGACACGCCCCTCTACCGCTTTACTATAATCCCCTCTCTCCTCCGATAACAAGGGCCGGCCTAAAGAATTTTTCAAACTATCTCCTGTGATATGGGTGTATTAATATCCCGAAACGAGCCTGACCCGGGGCGTATGAGTGATCGGCCTAAACACAGGTGGGGTTTTCCGACTTCCAGTCTTTCTGCAAGAAACGGGGAGAAATCTTCGTAAGATCCGAAAGAATTAGAATATAAAACTCCACTGTTGCAAGAAGGCGTTTGAGGGAATGAGAGACTCACTTTCGCAGCTCCAAAGAATTACTATTGATATCCGTTTGTTTCACATTCATTCTCGGCCCCACACCTTATAAATAGCAGCTACACTATCATGCCTGCATCAGCTGAGATCCAAGTGGCGTCGATTGAAAGATTTATTGAAGGTTGGAGAGGGTGGACACCTGACGGATTTTTGGCAAACTGGACTGAAGAGTGCTCGCAAACGACACTACCATTCAGTGCTCAAACACCGATTCGCACTAGGGCACACACAGAGAAGCTCTTTCCCGTGCTCATGAAGCTTTTGACAAACTTCGAAGTAAGAATATACTTAATTCCAGTCTTACCATACAGACAAATTCTGATGTTTGAGAACACAGTTGACAATCCACAATGTTGTTCACGACATTCCCCATGGAAAAGCCGTCATTTATGCTTTCACCAAGGCCGACACGCCCTTTGGGCCGTACAGGAATGAGCATGCTCTCTTTCTGTGGCTTGATGAGAGCGGCGAGAAGGTGGCGAAGATCGAAGAGATGTTCGATGGTGTTGTCATGAAGGAATTCCTCCCGAAGCTCGAAAAGTACAGGGCTGAACAAGAAGCAAAGGCATGATTTTAGGAATACCATAGGAAATATTTGGGGTCAAATTTGATCTAGTAATTTAAGACATATAAGAGAAATTTTTAATTTTGGTCACGTCTATTCCAAATTATAAGAGAATTAATAAATCTATAATATTGATTCTTTTTATGAAAAGAAAAATGAGTGGTTCATCGAGTTCGGTGAGATGTGTAGTTACCTAGAATCTCAAATTTGAATGGATCTGGATTTAATAAGTTGATTGTGCTGATGAGCAACAAATGTGAATAAATCCTTGCTTGATTGAATTCTGGCAGCAATCGAATTTCTAAGGTACGGACACTTTCAGATCGTATTCTTTTCGCACAGTTTCATGTCACGTGCACTTCACATTCCCCCGACTCGGTATTGTTCTAATCGGCCCAATTCTTGCTTCTCTAAAAGCCCGAAATATTTTTTTGTTCCGAAGCAAAGCGGGGTTCGCTTGCTTTTCTAGCCTCAAAAACAACGAGACATAGTATATAGCCAAGTTACGAAGCAGGAAACTGTCCGTATCTCATATGGAATATTCCATGCTATTGTTCAAAACTTCATGCGAACTCACCAGTTTTGTACTTCAGATTTGTTGTAGCGTCTGCCCAATATCTTTGGCATTACAGGATGGATTTTATAATCAATTCCAACGTGACTGCGATGGACCCGAACTTTAATAGGCTAAAGTCGCCAGTGACTGTTTCACTCGTCTTTACTGCCTTGGCAATTGCAGTCATTAGTGCCCTGACTCAAATTTGGCACCTGTGGTTTAAGTCCAAAGTTGATACAAAATCACCGACCTTCACGTCCGATGCACTCCCATTCCTTGGTTCATTGGGATATATGTTCCGACAATGGTGAGCCGACCTTCTTTTTCAATTTCTCTAACTAACCGGGAGATTTAGGGACTTCTGGAAAGCTTGTAGGGACGCTTCCAAGACTGGGAACTTCAGTTTCTGGATGGGTAAGCGTCATGTAGTTGGCATTACAGGACCAGCTGCCCGTAAGCTGTTCTATGACCATCCCAAACTCAATTTTATAAGCGGAGCGCTCATCCTACCTCTTGGACTGCAATTCTGGCACAATGATATTATTCCCGAAGTTTTCAGATCAGGATTTGCCAGCGGTAAAAACAATAGCTTTTTCCTTCGCCGTCTTTGGGAGTTGATGAAAACGGAGCAACTCAACAAACGTCTACCACACGTTCTTAAAGATACTCGCACCGCCATGGAGCAGCTTATGATCAATAATCCAAGCTCTGTTACGAAGCCGCTCGACATATGGTCCACGGTATTCAAGCAAAATGTCCGTTTGACATTCACTGATGAAGTTGCGGATGACCCCAAAATATTTGCAGACTGTCTGGCCGACATAGACTTGTGTTTGCATACTGTCAGTGTCTTCCAAACATTTGTGCCTTGGTTTCCGGAACCCTCGTATCTGAAGCGTCGATTTGCACGCCGCCGGCTCGAAAAGCTGGTGACTAATGTTCTCGAAAAACGGATGAGCAAAGATTCTGTTCGCAGGGATGATCCCTTACAGTTTTTGATCGACAACGGTGATAGAAAGGACCATATGGTTGAATTCTTCGTCACCGCAATATTCGTCTCCACCGTCAATGGTCACGTTCTCGCCGGCCAAATGCTCAATATCATGGCCATTCATCAGGGGTGGCAGGAGAAAATATTTAGCGAGATCAAGCTTGCCGCTGATACACATTGCAAGAACAAAGACTTGAAATTGGTAGATAAACTGAGCTCAATACCCCTCGAAGCCTGGGAAACGTCATTTCCTTCTCTAAGTCTTTGTTTCAAAGAGGCAATACGCATGTGGACCTCCTTTGCCGCAACTCGCTTCAATACCTCTAACGAACCGATTCCTATTCCAGGCTCTGATGAAGTCATTCCAGCTAAGACTTTTGTTGCCTACAATACTACCGAGGTAAATTTCAGCGAAGAACTGTACCCAGAACCACGAAAGTTTGATCCAGAGCGTTTCCGTGAAGGTCGTGAGGAGTTCAAGAATGAGGCATACGGATGTGAGTATTTTAATTTCAAAGTTCTCCCTCTCCCTTCTGTAAAGCGTCATATCCTAGTTTTACCTTTTTAGCCTGCTGGGAAATGCAGCCTTAGACATTTACCCTAGCGCTTTTTATTTATTTTGGTCTTTAATTTGATGATATGGAAATAACTGACTCTATTTTTCTTATAAGTTGTCGGTTGGGGTCATGGTCTCCACGCCTGCCCAGGCACACGCTGGGCGAAAATGCAGCAAAACTTCATCGTCGTTTACGCCCTGGCTATGTATAAATGGACCAGTTGCGATGAGAATGGAAACATTAAAAGCGATGCTATACATAAAAGAGAGTTGAACGCAAAACGTACTTTTGTTCCTCCTACTGTTTACTGCAAGTTAGAGCCCAGGGAGTAAGCTTGAAATTTGGTGAAAGGAGTATCGTCTCTTACCTGGAGTTCTCGTGCATAGGCATAATCTGTATCTATCACACTACCCGGAGCAACCGGCTCTCTATATTAATTGTCTCGCATACAGTGCTTTCTTGAGTTCTTCCTCCCATTCAACGAGTAACGCGCAAGCTTATTCTCCTCGCACTCTGGTACTCAACTCAAGAGCAGTTTATGGACAATGTCCTGGTAAGATATGCGCTCTAGATTTCACAGCGAGCGATAGTACTATGTGTCACGGGAATAGTGCATAATTAGATTTCAAAAAACTCTAGCCTCTGCTTTGCTGTTGAGTAGCTACGAATTCCTTGTGTATGACTGAGCGCTCTCAGGCACTCAATGCATTCAAATCTCAACTATTTTAACTCTGCTTACAATATGACCTCACAAACCCAATTTTATTCCTATGAAGATCCATAATTTTCACGAGGCTGGCGGAAACAAAACTAGTAACACAACTTAGGGAAAGTCGACATATATATAGAAGAATTATTTTTCTGGTCTACGAACATTTATCATCAGCAAATGTATGAATAAGGAGTTTATAAACCTCTGTCATGTATACGTCAGGATTATCCATGTGGTGGTGCACTGAAAAGACTTCACACTACACCAAATTTCATGGGTGTCTGTCGAAGATGTACTTTGTGACAGCGCTTCAGAAAGGATAGTTGCACTTGATGGGCTTAGACTGCATGATTGAAGGTAACTGACGACATGGTGAAGTGACGTTGGCCTTTTGGGTAGGGATATGCCATTACATACATAAGGTAATGTACCTCAACCGCCTTATTCCATGGAAAATTGAATGCGTGATTGAGTTATTAAGGAGTTTTCAGATAATTTGATACTGGAAAGTACTGATTTACCCCGAATCCAACACCGAAGTGAGCCAGAAAGTAGTGTGGTTCTACAACAATCCTTGAGAGGATCGTGAAGTGTTGCTCACACACAAGGACAATTGTCAGGGATATGCGCCTGGTGGGTTTGACTTGGTCATTAGGAATCAATAGAACGCTCTAAAAGGCGGGTGGCTGTACGAAATTAGGTTCCTCAGAAGGGAAGGAATCATAATGAGACGAAGTTTCTAGTAGGTCACCAACAAAGATGATCAATATATACCATCTATCATATAATGTTCCTTTATGCGATAAATTTATCTGTGCCAAGATTATTATAAGACATCAAGTCTTTTCCCAATTGCCAAAAGTCTAATTCATCTCACCACAATAAGCAAAAGCTGTGGTTTAAAGCTCCGAAATGGTTACAATATGTGCTGTCAATGAATTGAATCTGAATTGCCGGACATAAAAGCTGCTGAAGTCAAAACATTATGTTATTAAAATCGACACTGTCAAAGATGGGGCGCTATTCTGATAGTATAAGGTGTTGTAGTACGAGGAAGGTCTGTATTTTCCTCCACAACTTTCTCCCCGTCACATACAACATACATAGTCTTCTCTCCCTTGCCGTTTTACCTCTACTTCTAGCTTCTTCCTAACTCTAGGTCTTCCACCACCTCATACTGGCGGTTTCTCCACTTGCCTTATGACAAAGCTCGAAAGGTAGCTCTTACATCACTTATCTCACTATCAGAGAGAAAAATTAAACTCTCGATTATTGCTGGTCATTCACCCTGACCTACCACTTCACTCTACCCACAGCCCATATTGAAGGTATCCCCCGATATTAAGTGGTTGTCACAATGTTGTTGGTCTTTCGGTCTTTACGGGCTTTCCTAACTCCCGAAAATAACCAGGAGAACATAAACATAGATGACTAACAAACGAATACCGTAGTCAGAACGTCAATTTCATGCTTCTTTCGTATACTTGTATTTGGGTGGGATAAAATTTCAAATGAAAGTAAAGATAAAAATGTTGTAAAGATGAATGTTATAAATATGAACATAATACACAGTTCATTAGTTAAGGGAATACAATTGATTTTACTCTAGATCTATTATCAAAAGTGCCTTCCTCCAGTCTGTGTACACTAGCTTTGCCGTATCCCTTTGATGATCTCAGCAGACAAGTTGCTCAGGGCCTTACGCACATCACTCTCCATTTGATCCAAAGTACCAGCCGAGAACGGCGCTGCAGTCGTACTTTCGCCGTCACCTGCCACCTTGTGACGTGTCCAAAAATCCAACTCAGGGCTGAAGCTCGGATCCTCCCTCTCCTTAGATCCTTTGAGTTTGAGTGAGAGCTGATTCACCAATCTCTGAGCTCGATGCAGCTCGCCAAGCACAAGCTGTGCGGCAATGAGTCCACGTCCTTTCTCGTCACGAGGCGCGTTATAGATCCGACTGAGCACTTTTATCTGATCCTGGCTGCTGGATATGATGCTATTTGCTAGCTTTGTTGTTTTTTCAGCTTCTACTTCGCTTGATCTTGACCCGTGAGCCTGTATCCGTGCCGTAGCAGAGTATCGCTCTAGTATCTTAAGCACGATCATGGACAATACGGTTAGCAAGAAGCTATCCCAGGCACATGATAGACATGCAAGTTTGCTGCTGACCGCTTCAATGCTTTGTTGGTTCTCTTTGAGCGCAGTTTGGGCACAGCCAACATTGACAGTGTCTGATGTCTCGAAAACATCAGGACTAGCAAATTTTGTGCGAGACTGAGCTGAAGAAAGCATCTGCAGGAGATCGAGTGCCTGCTTCAAACAGCCGCATGACGAGGTATCGGTTGAATATGTTGCTCTAGATGGCCAAAATGGTTGTGTTTGGACTTTGGAGACGGTTGGCGATTCCGAGGATACTCCAGATGACAAGCTGGTGAAGTCAATCGTTGAAGATGATTCTGAAGGGCTAAGATCAAAATTGATGCCTTCGGCGGGTATTAGAAGCGATCTAATGCCATTTTGTGCTTGGTTGGTTATACTGCTGTCCAGTGTGGGTATTCCAAAAGGGGAACCGGTGGCCAAAGTGGCGGAATCTGCACAGTTGATATCAGGTCCAAAATCTGCAAACCCAGGAAACAAACTGGCGTCCCCAAGTGCAGAAAAGACATCCGAGAAGTTTGCTGCAAACATATTATCCGGCATGGGGGAAGTGGGAATGCTCATGCTTGGAGGTATATCAAGGTAGCTGTTCTTCCAGGACATGCCGGTCGCTGATATGCCGGTAGATGGTGGTGTGTTTGAACCGACCCCAATCGAAGGCTGCACCACATGAACTGTATCCACATCCATGCTATCGGTGTCGGTGTTAGATTTCGAGTTGGGCTTCGTGCTAACTCCTGTGTCAGATGGAGACGAACGGTGCCTTGTGCTGTTCTCGGGTCTACGTCCTGGACGTCTAGTGAAAAGGTATTGGCATACGCTGCCACGGCTCTCGCATCTTGAACATGACGGCTTCTCCTTGGGGCACCTAACCTTGGACCTGGCACAGGCATGACAAGTGTCACGGATTTTGGAGCTTTTGCTACTTGAGCTGCTGCAGCGTTCCACGTCGGGTTCTTGGTCGACCATTGCTTGACGTTAGATTATATTAGTAACGACAGAATTCCTGATTTTAAAGTGTGCCAACTCTTGCCCAGACACTGGGCGGCAGCTGGGCAACAAGACTATATATTTGAGCGACCTCGTCGTAGATAAGCTCGGTCAGAAGTTTGTTCAATAACATAGCAGGGTTTTGTGACGGTCTCGCCGTACGTTAAGCCACATAATTCGATCTTGTAAAAGCCTCTTCTTGGAATTTTTATAGCATATATAAAAATATCCTAAAATTTATTAGTTAGAAAGCGTTTTCCCCAAAAGACGCTTTTAGCGGGACATTTCGCTATCAACAACCATAGCCTACCGTAATGTAAGCCCACACGGCTAATGATAGGCTAGGGGCTTCTCATCAGGGGTAATTTTATCTACTTCCGCAAGTACCTAGCATCGACATGCTTGTACCTGCGGAGTACGCAAGTATGACCGCATATACTGGAACTCAAAAAGTACTATCCAATACTCGCTATCATTATTCAACCTAACCATCACTGCATATGTACGGTTATCAACATGTAGTAGTGCGATTCAGCTTACTTTTGTGTGTACTCTTATCTCGATGTAACTCGCACGAGGGTTTGTTAACGCAGTTTCGTCCCGTGGTTGAACTCAAGCAAATATACAGTTGCTTACAAAATCCCCCCTCCCCCCCCCCCCTAAAACACCGTTCAGTTTTCTTGGAAATGGCTCCCCTGATCTTTCTCCACACATTTTCACACCTGACACATCACAATCAAAATCCTGCGCACATCGCAGAGGATTCAGTTGCATCGACAACCCCAGTTCTCCCCACACTCGTACTGAACCACCTTCCACATGGGTCCTATTTTACTCGCGCTAACAGGTTTACCGGAGATTCATAGGAAAGGCAACCTGGAAATAGAAGTCAAATGTCCATGGCTTACGCCACTTAATTGCATTGATATTGTACCAACTGCAATGTGCCCCACTTTATATAGCAGTGTCTTACAAACTTACTTTGTACGAGTCTAGGTTTATACCGCGCCACGTGATCACCCCCGCAAGACATACGCCTCAGCATGAGTATAGAACTCGATTCGGGGAACCTTTATTGTGCCATAACCGCCATACAAAGCTATGACAACTCATCACATCCATCAAGCAAGTCTTTGTTTGTGCAAGTGCATGCGGCCCAAAACAGAGCATTCAGTACGTTGCTTCGTAGAAGCATCTAGATAAATTCATGAAATCGGCTTTGACCGAGACGAACCGCATAACAACCACTCACGTCTCACATCACCTCCAAAGCAAGTCTCGGATCGATTGCCAAAAGCTCGACACTCATGTTGATCATTTGATGTTCTGGGTCCATTATGCGGCGCCTCCAAGCCGGCTAGCCGAACCGCTGTATTTTTCGAACGCAGTCTCCACGGAATCTACCGGTGGCTTTCTCTGGTGTTCAGGATTAAAACTTAAAAATACCATCGATTTTTTCCTACCACTCATTACTAGGGTACCTTTCTCAGCCCCAGCATTGCACGTTTAGCTTCCTTATTATGGCTGATCCTTATCAAAGAGGGGGGGGATGGGGGGATGGAGGCTTGCGAGAAGAAGCTTTCGTAGCAATGAAAGAAGCACTGCGGGGCCCTGCCACACTTCCTCGCCGTTGTCGTGATTGTGAATGGCTTGTGGATCCTAGCAAATAGAGAAGATGGGGAAGGTTGTAATTGATTGCAGGGGTACGAGAGGAAGCACCTTCGTAGCCAGTTTTAATAGGAAGAAATTATCCTCCCCTGCGGTACGGACCGTTATGTAAAATCACCTGCATCCATACGCTTAGTCATGAAAGTCATTGAATCATAAATACCATAGAAACACCCTAGCTCGGGTCATTCGGAGAGCAACCTGCATCAGGTCAGCACAGTCAGGAGCGCCTTTATATTTCACCATCGCAGTGCCCAGCCTTTTGATCAAATATCTACACGCTCTCTGCCAAATCGAAACATGTTATCGCCTCCAAAAGCTTCAAGGTATTTCATCCTGGAACACGGCACTTGGTCCACTTTGTCTGTGCCGCACACGAATCCGGGAGGATGAGATGTAGTTTTTCCGGGAAACATTTTGAGATGGTGTCCACCTGGAAAAGTGGCCTGTCATCCATCCCACATAAGACGGTACATTACTCATTGGCTCATTTGTAAGATGTGCGAGTTCGAACAATTAAATCGCAACATACCTACGTACAGACCGCGACCGGAATATCTCGACAAACAAGAGATACCAAGCAATGATAAGCATCCGTGCCCAGCATTCTTCTTGGACCTTGGCGGTCCCACAGACCAGCTGGCGCCCTTTACAGTCTTAAAAGGGAAATTTGCGTCTTTGACACTCTTTTGACGATCAAAAGCTTGGAAACTTGGCATTCTTACCACGGATCTGACAAGTTAACACGAGCATATTCTGCTGACAACAAAGCCACTGTTCTGCTTTAAAATTAGTGGTGGAACAGTGCCTGAGATCCCTGCCTGAGCCTCGGGGATCAAGTTTCGTGCATTCTGAGAAAATTATATTGTTGCTGACCTACGTTGTCAAGCTGCACTCTTCCTCCAAAGCGGTACTCGGTCGGTTTAATAGCTGTGGACCGGGAAAAAGTGCGAATTCTTGTGCAACCCATCGCTCATCCATATTACACCCAGTAGGCAAAGATAGACCAGCCATGTCTGACATTGATGACCCGATCGGACATTTCAAATTGAACGTAGGTATAGAGAGGAAGCTGCAATTAATCTCTACTGTAAGACAAATAGCTCGATCCCTCTTCTCCCTCACATTCCATTAAACATCTAACACAATAAATAAGCGCTATTATGGATAGACTAGCACAACTCGAAAGTCACAAAGACCAGCTTGCAACAGCCGTCAAAAGTCTTATTGATTATCGTCGCGGCATTGACTTGTCTCATCAATTGAGTGGAGCGGAAGAAGAATTAAACAGAGCCCAAGCAAACATTCTCGCCAGTGTTGCAGCAATCAAGATACTGGTCGGGGGGCCCTCCGACTTTCTACAACATCTTGCTAGTCAGGTCAGGAGTTACGCCCTTAGCGCTTTTTTCAAGGCAATGGCTTACATGGTATTCTTAGCTACTGTAGGTTGAGATTCTTGCCTGTCTTCAATGGTTAGCAGAATTTCAGATCCTTCCATTCATCCCGCTGGAAGAGTCTAGTGTATCTATCAAAGATGTGGCCGATTTAGCAGAGGTACCAGAAAGCCAGCTATGTCGGGTTATTCGCATGACAGCCACGTGGGGATTTCTCCAGGAACCAAAAACCAACTTCGTCGCGCACACTGTTCTATCAGCACACTTCCTTGCCAATCCATCTTTACTCGATGCTTCCGTGTTCATAGCAGAATCAGCCGCTCCCACAGCGTTTAAAATGCCCTCGGCCGCGCAGCTATCATCACAGGGAAGTCTTCCCGAAGGTAATGCTTATAACTTGGCATTAAACACAACGCGCCCTTTCCAGATAAGTCGTCAGGAGCGATGTAAGCTTAGTCGGCAATGGTCGGCTTATCTGTCTCACGCCGCGGGCTTACATCAGGAAGAAGAGATCGTCAATGTAGTTTCGCGACTCAATTGGTCGAACCTCGGCAACGCATGTATAGTCGAGGCAAGTTAAAACCTGAATTCTCGTATTCTCTCTGATAATGTAGGAACAGGTTGGTGCACAGTCTACGTCAATGGCACGATGTCTTGCGAAAAGATTCCCACGGTTGCGCCTCGTCGTGCAGATCAACAATACGCAGACATGGGACAGCGATACCCAGCTTGATTCAGAGATAGATCTCAGCTCTAGCTCTGGATCCAGTTCCGACTCAAATTCCTCAATCACTGTGGCTTCCCGCACAGCAAGCATGTCTCAGCCTGTGAAAGATGCAACTGCCTATATTCTTCACTTGCCCGCGATCTCCTCAAAGTCACCTGGGGGGGCAAGAGGCTTGACAGTACGTGCGGAATTGCAAGAATACCTGGGCGTGCTTCGCACTAGTGGTGGTATCATGCTTATTTTGACGACATGTCTGCTTCCTGAGCCAGGCTGTTCAAATCCTGAGATCGAGGCTGCAGCGCGAGCGCGAGATCTTAATATGCTCCAGCTAGCCAACGAAGGAGAGATGGAATTGGCTGAGTTACTAAGCATAATAGAAACAGTCCAGGATAATGCTGGCAAACTCGTTGTCACCGATCAACTTCGTTCGTACAATAGCCTTATCATAGGTTTGGTCGTTGAATGCAAAGGCTTTTAGAATCATTTAATTTATATAAATCATTATAACCTTCTGCATTTTATTCCAAATACACCTGCTTTGTGAGCGAACCTAGGAGAGACCTCATACTATTGGTTTTTGAGTCTACTTACCAAGCTCCTGAATTACTTAGCTCGGATAAGTAGAAGTGAGCAGTGGTTGAGAGCTTACCATTTGAAATGCCAAGAATGAGTCACATGCTCGGTTAGATAAGGGGCGCGCTAAAGAAAGCCACAGCCCTGAATGTGGATCAAGGATCAAAACGTCGAATTCAACGCCTAACGATCAGCTCACACTAAGCCACATATCACTATCCTCAGAGAATGGGTGTTACGAAGAGACTGAAGATTTTGGCAAGGGCAATTGATTATGTAGAGACAAGCTTAAGCAGAGAAAGAATTGTGTCTCGCATCTTTCCCAGCATAAACTAACGGCAATACGCTTAAATGCCTCGTTACAAACCAATAAACCTGAATTAATCCCCCTGAGGTCAAAACTGCGGTTGCGTCCAATTTAAGTTGTAACCATCGCTATTGCTAAAAGTTTCGTCTACCGTGGTCCAGAATTGACTCATATCAGCATCCATGATAGGTATGTCAGAACACGCCCCAAGTCCCGAGTCTGTGAAGTACGCACCAAAGTCCATTGGGATAGACATTGAAGCATCGTCAACACTGGTAGCCATAACACCCTTGGGCTGTTCTGTATTGCTGTGTTGTGACATTTTTGACCACATCTGCGCCAATTTATTCCTAATGTCCGACACAATTCGTGGTGGCTCAAGCGGGTTCTCTTGCTGTCTAGCTAAAGCTTCTCGCACCTCCCAGGTCCGGAGAACGACTCGCGAGAAGACAATGAATATAGGTTCGCTTTGTTTCATTTCACTCGCGTGAGCCTCGTAATTGTCACTCATAGCCTCCCAAGCTCTTTTGGAGTAGTGTTCGGTTGGCCGATCTTTCAGATCTTGAAGAATATGAACATATGCGGGAAATGGGAAATCGTAGATGATGAGCCAAAGGTAGCCCTTACTAAGTTGGGAAGTCATGAGTTTAGTATCGCATTCAAGCATACTTAGTGCATACGAGTTAGCGGCGTTGCGTTGTGCATCAGTTTGCTGTATGGACGACAATGAATGTCTCGAATAGTAATCAAGAAGGCGGTTCTTTGCAAGATGACCGCGCGTCGTCCAAATTGTAATGTAGTGAAGAGAATTATCTGGGTCACAGAACGCGAGATATTGATCCTCCATTGTCTTCTCCAAGGCAATCAGATCGCGACTCTGTAAGACAGGACCGTTACGGGTGTACTTAGGTCGAGCAACAATGTTTGAAGACGGGTGGATAAGATTGATGTGAAAGTGGTAGGCGTGGTGGAGGGCGAAATCACCCAATTCGCTGCGTACTACGGTAAATATCGCCTCTGTAGGCCTTTCGTGACTTGCTGGCGGTGACTTCATCCCTGGCCGAATCTCAGAATCATCCACGTTAAGAGGAGTCCTACAATCCCAGGTAGGAGCCAATGTCGCCGTTTTATAATTGACAATCTCGGAAACGCGGTTGTCAAATATGACCAATGACCACCACAACCTCCGACGCATCTCAGCCTCAAGGGCATTACATCTAGCATAAGCTGACTCGTCGTGAAGACCCATATTGTGTGCAATTCGAATGGCAACCGCAAGCATTGAAGACAGAGACCGAGGGTCTATCTGTGGTCTGACCGAAAGCTAGAAGGTCTAATTAGATCGAATTGTACAGGTATAGACATTTGGGTACAAGAATATGACTAGGGCCAGTGAACGTCAATTTACGGACTTACTAAATAGAGATACAACGCTGTCAAAGAATCGCGGTCACCGGACCTCCAGGCCCCACATTTCAATAGTGCCTGTTGACAAGCGAACTGATAATTTGCTAAAAGATCTTTCCTTTGTGACCCAAATGTTGTTAGGCATTCTTCCTCGGCCAGACTGAGAACTGATACGCAATAAATACTAAAGATGAGCGCCTCCAAAGTTGGACTCATATTTGCTACATCGCGGGCAGCGTCAATAATGTGTACTTGCAAGGTAGGCATATGCGTAACCTTGAGCAACGGATTAACGTTCTCCAGGTAGATCTGCCAGAGCCGGAAAATTTGAATTTGATCCGGGTGCAGGGAAGCGAGATGGACGTTTGGGATAGGCGAGCCAAACAGAAGGTGGTCATGGTCGTTACTTTCGCTTTGGGACGTGCCCTCGTATGCATGTTTAAGAACAACCTCTCTCATATCATCGTTCTCATGAAGGAAACCAATTTGACTCATGGCATGGCAGAGATTTCTTATCCAGAGGTTTGTACTGTCAGGGAAGCGAGACTCCGGATCAAGCTCGCCAACTCTTTGGGACTCAGCTGGCGTCTTTGCCATTGATAAGTCTGATTGCGCTTCATCGTCCTCGCTGGCGCAATTCTCTTTGCCCGCTGCGGCTGTGGCGTGTAGAGGCTCAAAATTGATCTTGTTTTGGCGAAGCAAGTCCTCGTAGCGCTTAACGCGCTCTAATAGCTCTCGCTCGGGAAATCTAGGGCGCCTTTGACGGGGTGCAGAAGCAGGGACACACTGAGCGCCAGCCCGAACGCAGTTTGAGCATGGGAATTTGCGGTTACACTTGACTTTGCGTTGCTGACAAAGTGTGCACGCAAGCACTCGCTGCGGCTTCGCAGTGAGAGTGGCATTAGAAGAGGGAGTGGGAGCAGGAGTGGGAGTCTGCTCTGGCGTGAGACTCGCGGTCGATGCCGACATGGCGGAGGTACGTGGGGAGGTGGCACGAAGGTACCAGATTTGTGTGATGAAGTTGATCAATGTTCAAAGGGATTCTGTAAGGACTCTGTTGTGTTGAGCGATTGGTGGTACAACGATTCAGATGACGAAGCAAGTCTGAGGATGTACGAGGGTGCGCGCCGCCAGGGGAGCCTGCAAACAACTTGGCAATTAGCCGTCCGGTGGCTTTAGAATCTGAGAGTGGCCAAAAGCTAGGAAAAGCTAGGACTTTTCTATGTCCCGAGAAGTGGCAGGGTATACTAGCGCCATCACTAGCGGCGACCACCTCCTCGCGATTGAGCTAGCGTTGCTGTGAACGATGTGGCCAAAGCTCGGTCAGATTTATCTCCCGAACATGGCAGGGTATACACTAGCTGCATTAAATTTATTATCGCGATTAAATTGCCTTCATCATCCAATGGCATAGTGACGTACTCAGTATTAGTACTTGTAGCAGAATACCGCGCTTTAGTAAAGCCCGAAACATGTTTGTCCGTCAGCGGCGAAGTGATCCATGTCACCCTGGGAGTTGTATGAGAAGGCCGCGCTTTAGAAAAGCCCGAGAGGTGTTCTACTGATGCTCGGGTCTTTGGGGTGACCATTCCAACCCCTTTACGTCGTGCTTTCCTACAGCCCGAGTAACAGGTTTCGCGTGAATATTTTTTTGCTTCTCGCCTTCAAAAGCAGAAAACTTCCTATTATGGCTCTTCAGACATAGTTCCTACTCGTTGTCTATCAACAAGTTGTTAACTCCACTAGTAGTAATAGAAGTTGACTTTCAGCCTACAACAGAGTCAACTACCACCATGGCGTCTCAACGTCCAGCGACTCCTCAAAGCACCAAGTTGGACTCTGAGAACTCATCTACATTGGCTGCGACAAAGTCTCACGATCCAGCAACCAAGACAATGGACTCAGACAATTCATCAGAATTGGCCACGATGAAGTCTCTTGATGCTGCGGGCAAAGAAGCGGAAACGAAAGATACTTCCACCGACTCTGTTCCACAGCAGTCAACCTTGAAACTTGTTATTGTACTCGTCTCAGTCCTTCTCTCCGTTTTCCTCGTCGGTTTGGACAGAACCATCATCTCAACTGTATGTTAATTCTTTTTTAAGGGGACCTCTCATTTGGGCTACCTTTTTTATGGTGATGTGTACTGACTTACACTGCCACCCAGGCTATACCCGCAATCACTGATGAGTTCAAATCCCTCCCTGATGTTGGCTGGTACGGAAGTTCATATCTATTAACATCTTGCGCATTACAACTATTGTTTGGAAAAGTCTATACGCTTTTTGACATCAAATGGGTCCTGCTCGGAAACATCTTGTTATTTGAACTTGGCTCTGTCATCTGTGGTGCAGCTCCTACTTCAGTGGCTTTCATCATTGGACGAGCAATTTCAGGAATTGGCGCTGCTGGTATTTTTGCTGGAGTCGTAAGTTCATCCCCGTCCCTACTCCCTAGTCTCATCTATTAATGAACCTCTCTAGATCACGTCTATCATTTACATTGTGCCCTTGGCAAAGCGTCCTTTGATTCAGGGCATGTTCGGAGCTCTCATGGGCATTGCTTCGATCTCGGGACCCTTAATCGGAGGCGGATTCACTTCGAATGTAACCTGGAGATGGTGTTTCTATATAAATCTGCCTTTTGGTGGTGTGGCAATGCTATTTATCTTCTTTTTCCTCCAGCTAGAAGAGCGAGATGAAACCAAGGCGCCCTTTATGGAAAAGATCGTGCAACTTGATGCTCCTGGCACATTGCTCTTGATCCCTGCTATACTATGTCTACTTTTACCCCTCCAATGGGGCGGCACGACATATGCTGTAAGTTACCATGACTACGCAGCCTTTTATGTACTAAGGTCCTATAGTGGAATAGTGGGCGTGTCATCGGACTATTGGTTCTTTCGGGAGTCTTGCTCAGCGGTTTTGTCGCTGTTCAAATACTACTTCCGAATACAGCAACGCTTCCTCCGCGTCTTTTCAAGTCGAGAAGCATCCCTGCTGCACTTTGGGCAACCCTATGGATGAACTGTGGAAACTATATTTTCGGTAAGAAGACTTGAATAGCCGAGCAACATGATCGCTAATTCCTATATAGTATACTTTCTCCCCATTTGGTTCCAAACAATTCAAGGTGTCTCCGCCGCGCAATCAGGCATTCGAACTCTGCCTCTGATGTTATCCTTGGTCGTCGGATCAATCATCGGTGGTATCACCAACACAAAAGTTGGATATTACACCCCAGCTGCTATTGTGGGATCCTGCATCATGTCTGTCGGATCTGGGCTTCTCACTCTTCTTTACGTGGATTCGACCTCAGCTAAATGGATTGGTTTTCAAGTTGTATATGGACTTGGTTTTGGTTTGGCATTCCAGGCACCCAATCTCGCCTCGCAGACCTCTCTATCCCAGAAGGATGCGCCACTTGGGCTTTCACTGATGTTCTTTGGTGGTATGGTCGGTTCGACAGTATTCGTGGCCGTTGGGGAGAATGTACTAGTCACTCAGCTCGTCCAAAGGCTTTCCTCATTCCCTGGGTTTAACAGTCACCTTGTTACCTCCGGGGGTGCCACGACAGTTCTCAAGACACTGCCTGCGAATCTACAGGCAACCGGCCTTGTGGCTTATAACGAGGCCCTGCGGAAGGTGTTCCTGGTCGGGCTGATCACAACGTGTCTTAGTTTCCTCGGTACCATTCTGCTTGAGTGGAAGAGTGTCAAAGACACCCCTGAGGCAGAGGCTGCTGCTCAAGCTGCTAAAGCCAAAGCAGCTGCGGAGAAGACCGTGGGGGAGAAAGCAGTGTGATGGAGGTGCGAGATATGAGATAGTGGCACCACTCTAAGGCTCTTAGGACTTACAGCTTCAGACATTGGAGGCCACAATTTGCAGGAGGGGAAGGCCGTATTGAAGAAAAGCGCTGTCGCTCTGCACGTTTGTGCCATCAGCAAATTCGAATTTGTCCCTCAGGAGGGTTTACATAATCATGCACTCTTTCTTTTACTGGTTATAAATTTAGAGCCTTAGAGTCATTAGAGTAGCTTCACGCATGACTAAAGGTCAACATGGCGTTTATGTAGAAATAAATCAATCATCGCAAATCAAAAGACCTTTCTTGTGACACAGAGGCACCTTGGCCATACCTTATGGAAGTCGCTGTGTCGAGTAAAGTTTAGAAGGTGTTCAAGGCTTACTACCATTTTAGACCACTGTATGAATTAAGGATGGCATATAGCAGGTGTACAGGATAAACTTGCCTATAATTTTACACGCAATTCCGCGAGCCAATAATCTAGGTTTAGACGATGAGGTTAATACACCGTCGGCGTATTCATCGCTTCCTTCGGGTCCTGGTATTTCGCCCGAGATGCCGAGCCTTGACACTATATACCATTTCCCCCAATCTTCGAATCTTCTAAATTATTCTCGCAATACTTTCACTATCAAAAGGCAGTAACAACTTGCCAATAGGAAAATGTCTATCTTCGAATCCTTACCGCGTCCAACCAAAACATACCACTCTAAACCCTATGACCGCATTACCAAATGCCATGGCTTCGACGGAAAGGGCAAGACGATTCTGATCACTGGTGGCGCAACTGGAGTTGGCTTCAGCATTTCCAAAGCCTTTGCCGACGCTGGCGTTGCACGTATCGCTATCCTCTCCCGCTCTCCAGGTCCGCAGGAGAAAGCCAAACTTGAACTAGAAACCAGCTACCCCTCCACACAGATCCTGGCATATCAAGCCGACATCAAGGATAGCATTCAAATTAGCGAGATTCTGCAGGAACTAGGTACGATAGATGTTCTGATCCTAGGTGCCACCGTCACCCACGCTCGCGCCAAAGCAGTGCATATCAGTACAGAAGAGATCCAGAATACCTACGACACAAACGTGATCCCCACCTTCAATATCACCAAAGCCTACCTAGCCACCCCCCTACCAGCTTCGGCTAGCAAGACTATTCTCAACATCACCTCCGCCGCAGCGCAGGTGTATAGTACCATGCGAGTCGGCTATGGGTCTAGCAAAGGAGCGGTCGCACAAATGATGCAGCACTTTGCATTTGAGCGAGAGAGTGAGAGTTTGAGAATCTTCTCGTTTCATCCGGGCGCGTTTTATACTGGGTCAGTTGCTCAGCATTTCGCGAAAGATTCGATTAAGTGGGATGATCTGGGTTTACCGGCACATTTTGCATTGTGGTTGGCTGGGCCGGAGAGTACTTTCTTGAATGGTCGGTATTTGTGGGCGAATTGGGATGTTGATGAGTTGGTGGCGTTGAAAGAGAAGGTGGAAAAGGATCCACGGTTTTTGACGATTGGGTTGGTGCTTTGAAGAGTGTTTTGAATCCTAACCAGTAAACTCTATAAATCGTAGTTTAGCATTTTAATAGCCTTATAAATACAAATTGAAAGCACTCTTTCTCACAGTTTTAATATAGCAGCACTCATAACACAGATACAGTCACGCGTGACTGGTTTTAAGCGAAATTTATAAAACACGAAAAATCGCGACTTCTAAAACCTGACACTCTTCTTTTATTATAATACTATATTAGTATAACGCACTCCCCTTAAGATAATTAGCTTAAAATAAGAATAGTGGTAAACGTTTAACCCTATATATACGCGGTAGAATAGTTAGGAAGAGAGAGGAGGGTGTATACTATTAAGCGTATTCTTAAAGAGCACTATATTACTAATTAGCGGTATAAGCGGCAGCCATTCCTGATATAGCACTATACGGACCAGAGACTTATATAGTGTCTAAGAAATCAGTATAGGAATATAAAGGAATAGGGAATGTTTATATAGAGCGACGAGTGTTTAGTAGAGCGGGTGCGGGGTAAAGTCCAGGAATGATACTTCAGGCCTACTACCCAGAAATATGACCTAGTAACAGTCTAAACCTATAATACGGGAAAGAACATAAATATTATAGTATAAGGAAGCTTCTAGGATCTTAGCCGGAGCAATTTATATATCCTAGATAGGGATTTCGAGTCTAAAAAGCATGACTATTCGGCCTAGAGCTACCTTACTTTCCTCAGGACCAGGTGGGCCTATACTACGCCGACTATAAGGATGCCGGCTATATGTTTATATAGGATAATACCTCTATTTATACTACCTACTTAGTTAGTCAGAGGTTTATTAATAATAGCATACCTAGGACAGATTAGCCACCTTATAGCCTGGAACTGAACCTAATTAAGCACGTCTAGTGGCTCCTTAAGAAGCTCCTAGTTAAGTAATACCCTGAGCTCTCCGTAAACACTGGAGACTTAGAGGGTGAATATCAGGCTATATAGGAGGCGCTAAAGGATTCTTAGGACCAGATTCTAAAGGAAACCTTTAATACACTCTATTAAACTATATATAGTAGGGTGGCGGCGTATATTACGGCAGGTGGCTGGTATATAAAATACTAGGATTTTAACCCTATAAATTCGATTTTCTGAAAAGTGTATTTTATAGGTGAAAACCAGCTAAATAAAGCCCTCTATTTATAATTTAAATAGAGTGTGTGGCTACAGAATAATTATAGAAAAGGTATATATAATTTATGTTAGGCTGCGGGGTCACAGGTGCATGGATTAAAAGCAGTGGTCTAGTACTGTAACTAAGTTAACCTATAACATTAGAGCTTAGATCAAAACCCTGCGCACACCAACCCTTGATTCCCCTAGATATTCGAGACCACTGGGATAGATTATCATTAAAGTTCTGGGAGAAGATTTTTTTTTTTAAATAAATAAAAAAAGATAATTAATTCTAAGCTTTCATCGGGTGTGATGTATCACGGCAGAATGACACCATTAAATTCCTTCTTTTCTATGTATAAATAGCAAATAAACATTTCCCTATTCAATCTCCATAATCCTCGGAGTTGATCCCGATCCTTCAATCCTCCTTCGCCCTGACCTCAAATCAATATTCGATTTACTACTCATCCCAAGCGCCGGACGATTAGAAGGAAGTCCTCCGTTCTGCAATCCCTGATTGTACGCAAATCCCAATGCAGCTTCACTCTGCATCAACTGCTTCTTCTCGCTCATGAACGTTAGTCTCCTCCGATGTTCTGCTTCATTCTCATCATGTTTCAACTTGCTCAAGGAAGCAGCCTGTCTCAACGCGTGTTGATCTCTGTTCTGCTGGACTTTCAGTAGATCATTCTGTCTTGCGAGGCCTTGTTGATGCATTCTCTGCTCCTGTTCTTGCTTTAACTTGAAATGTCTTTCTTCTCTTTCCAATGTCGCTTGCGCTGCTTCTGCTTCCAACGCGAGCTTAAGTCGAATTGCTTGTATTTGGCGCTGCTCTTCTTCTACTCTACGACGTTCTTCTTCGGCTTCTTCCCGTCTGCGTTTCTCTATTGCTTTGCGCTCGTCTTCTGCTTTTTGTATGTGCTTTGGAGGGTCTACCATATCGTGTGGCTGAGCCCCCTTGTTCTTCCAGTATCGATCAGTTGCCGAGAAACT
The DNA here is from genome assembly GCA_001414415.1 of Hymenoscyphus repandus. Taxonomy (NCBI): domain Eukaryota; kingdom Fungi; phylum Ascomycota; class Leotiomycetes; order Helotiales; family Helotiaceae; genus Hymenoscyphus; species Hymenoscyphus repandus. Next base: position 575,751 of record LLCE01000005.1, read on the forward strand.
TTCTAGCAGTGTGACTAAGCTTTGAGATTGAGTCTTATCGCCCCTGCATTTCCCTTTCTTCACATACATAGTTGGAGAATAAGTGTATTCGCCGTCTGTAAAGAGATTATGATCCATGTTGATCCCTTTGAACTGACCACATTCCAGGAAGGCCTTGGTCATCATATATGGATTCGCACTGTCGAGGGTGTGAAGGAGAATAGAGCGGTTTTCAGCTTGGGGAAGCCGTTCTCCCGTCAAAGCACCACCTTTGATTAAAGCTAGTATCGCCTGCTTAATCTTCTTCTCTTTTTGTTGAGCCGTCGCTTGTGTCTGCTGAAGATATACTGGTGCTCGGAAGCAAAGTTCAAACAAAGGTGGTCGACCTTCAAAGCGGACGGATGGTAGGTTTGGATCATATCCATACTGCAGAAGAAGGTTGATGGCATCGAAGTTCGCCCAGTGAGAGGCGTCATGCAAGCTACCATCAGTGGGGCAAGACGATGCCTCAAGTAATACTCGCATGCTATTAATGTCACCCATCTGGGTAGCAGTATTTAGCGCCGTCACGCCATCTTCATCAGGAACATCGACGTCGGCCCCAGCATTGACAAGTAGTTGGACCGCTTGATTACGGCCGTTCTCTATCGCGAGTTGAAGCAGTGGTTCGGGATGATTGCTTAGATCGGCTAGTAATTCCATGTTAGCAGACTCTCGACGTGATACGTTGTATGGCCCGCAATAAGACCATAAAATAAAAGAGAAACTAACGACTTCGAGAGATCAAAAGCTCTACCACAGGATCCGCGATTTTCTTCCCTCGACTTGATAGTGCCCAGCGCAGAGCGGTAAACTGGCCTTCCTCAGATGACATAGGCTCGTCAGCGTGAAAACCAGCCCTCAACGTTGCTTCCAGGATTTGAAGGTTTTTTGGGTAGTTATTAATGCAGAGAAAGACAGGTGGCTCAGGAATCTGCTCATGCATGAAGTCTGGATCCAGCTGATCTGCAGCTAAATCAATAAACGATTCGATGACCTCTAAAGTTTTTTGCTCTCCAAGTTTCGAGTGGAAAGCATATGGGAATGCCATCGACACTGATTCGCTACAAGGGTTCATTTCGAGGATTCTCCGTACCAAAGCCGGTTCTCCTCGTTCTGTCGCAATTTGTAAAGCTTCGCCTTTCCTGTGATCGATATCAACGCGATATTGAAGTATGGTAACTTCAAAATGTCGAGCTCTTGGATGTCCGTCCCTCACGGTTCTTATCAGGGCGTCATTAACCGCAGTACCTTCTGCACCGTTCTCCAGCAAGATTGTTAGAATGTCGAAGGTCTCTCGCTTCGACCAAAAAGAGTCAGATTTCATCAACACCTCGAACACGATGGATGCAGCAGACTCAATAGTCGCATGTGCAAACAGTAGACTCAATAAGGGTTTGTTGAAAGTGCTTGCTGCACTAATGAGCGGACTGTGATTGTTATAGTGCACTGATGCGCCAAAAGATAAAAGTATCCGTAGTGCCTGGATATCGACGGTCTTATCTTGCACAAGCGTGTCGACAGCAGCTGCTACCTGGCCATCGATTGGCATATTGGCTTCCAAAATCAACTCGAGTGCCTGGTGCCGTGTCTTAGAGCTGAGCTTCAGAGAAGCTTCAAACATCTGGGATAGAATTTCGGTGGAAGGCTGTTGCGAGCTGTGCAAAAGCATTTCCAGAAGCACGAGATCACCAGAGCGAGTACAATGGGTTAATGCCTCTCCTCCTTGGAAATTTACCGATGCTTGATATTCAAGGAAGACCTTAGTCAATGCCACTCCATCACGACCTTTCTTCGTTTCAGTCACCAAGGCCATATCTAGGGACGGACCTTGCAAGCCAGCATCGAGTATTAGCCGTAGCATTTTGATCTTCTTTGGGCGAGAGGAAGATATCGAGAGTGCCGCTTCAAATCCGGTCGCCAGACTATCGTTGTTGGGCTTTTGGTATTCTCCCTGCACCAACATTTCAAGTATCCCAATATTCTCAGACAGAACGGCAGCGGTCACGGAAGCACCTCCATCAAAGTCCGGAGAAGCTCCCTTCTCTAGGAATACCCTGCACAGTTCATCCTTCTGTGACATGGCTGCGACAACAAGAGCCTTGGAGCAAGACTCTCTTGGTGGCCCAGATCCAACAAGAATGCGGCAGTATTTGAGCTGATCCCTTGGGTTTCGAAGTCGCATAGCGGCTGTAAATGCACCGTTGAAAGTGACTGTGTTTGGACGTTTCTCCAGCATCAAGTGCAGATGAGGAAGGTGTTGATTTGTAATGGCTAAGCATAAGGCATGGCCATCCTCGTAATCGACCGATGCCTCTCGTAGAAGGAGTTTCATGAAATCAATGTTCTGATGCTCAGTATTGATGGCAAAGTTGAGTCCCTTGTTCACTTCTTCTCCAGTGGCACCGGCATATATCAGCTTTTGACAAGCACAAAACCGATTCCCAGAGTCTGACAAATTCAAAGCCGCCAAGAATGCTCTACTGAGGGATTCAGATCGTGGGCGATGTTCTAGTAACAATCCTACAAGGTCCATGTCAAAAAGCTTGGTAGCCTGGAACATCGATTCACCCGCATTGTAATTGACGTCAGCCCCCTTTTTAAGGAGCATTTGTGTAAGCCGAAAACGAGTGTTGATGTCTGAGAATGTGACTGCACTTGGTAAAGCTGCTGATAAAGTGCTTTCAGGAAGCTGACCTTGGAGTAGCATAGCGAGTAATGTCTCGTCTCCGACGCCAACAGCTGCACTAATCGTATTGCTGCCATCTGCGCCCTTAGAGATGAGGATTTGTATTATCTGATCTTGTTGGTTTGCACCCTGAGCCCCAGTAGCTCTCTTCCGGCTGCCGAGAGCGATTTCAAGCGAGCTGTTCAAGCTAGTTTTGTCCGAGTAGCGTGATATAATTTGCACAAATTCCACATTACCAGCCTCTGCTGAAGTTTCAAGGACTCTACTTCGTTCCTGAAGGTTCTTCTTGAAAATGCGTCCCACAGTCTTCCTCTGGGGTGTGAAATTTATATCGCCACCTGCTTCGACAAACATGTCTCTGAGAACTTCTACAACTCCGGGTCCAGCACTTTCGTTCCCTCTAACAATAGCTGTGAGAGCTCGACAGATGTCTCTGTCGCTAAATTTGGCTCGTTTAGCCTTGGTTGTAAAAGCTCTCGACAAACGAGAACGCGATTCGATTTTCGCATCTTTGTTTCGCGAAAGTATCTCCTGCGCGATAGCTTCGTCCTTGGGTGTGCGAAAGCGTTCTTGAGTTTGTGGGGTGATCACAGTCTGTATTTCATTACGGTTGGATGGACTGGTATGACGTCCTTCACGAGAAATTGACTCATGACGAAAGTGTCCTTGCATTTCTCGCGGTGGCACACTTTGTGTTGCATCTCTGCTGCGCTGATTACCGGGGTATTCTTGAGGAGACGTTGAATCCTGACGGAAATGTTGCCGTGTTCCTGGCGGTGAAACGCTCTGTGTACTGGTTCTGTTGTATGGACTAGTATGATATCCATCGGGAGACCTTAAGTCGTTACGAAAGTGCTCTGGCGCTGCGGTCTGTGTTGAATTCCTGTTGTATGGATTTGCAAAATCCCCGTCGGAAGACATCGAATTCTGGGGAGAGTACTCTTGCACTTCGGGGAGGGCAACACTTCGAGCACCATTTCTATTGTGTAGACTGGTATGATATCCACCTGGAGACCTTAAATCGTCACGAAATTGCTCCGGTGCAACTCTCTGTGTCGAATTCCTGTTAAATGGGCTACTATGGTAGCCATCGGGAGATGTTGAGTCATGACGAGAGTCCATTTCCTCTCGAGGTTTGTGCTTTTGTCTCAGCAGTGGAAGACAATATTTCTGAACGAGTAATACTGAATTGATGGTACCGCTTAACACATGTTAGCATTGCACAGCGATCCGATTAGATGAACTCACTAGATAGAGCTTTGTAGCTCGGTTACTGGAGCCTCGTCTACTCACGATATCGTCACACTGCCAAGGAAGCCAAACCGTAAAAAGGTTTAGTCCCTCGCTTGAAATGTGGGTTCGTGGATAGGGGAGACGGCGAAAGTGTTGGAATAAGCTACAGGAATACAGCATCAAACACCAACAAGGTTAAAAAGAAAAGAGACGAGAAAGACCACTCCCGTAGCAAGCTTTGAAGACCCTCGACCAGGCTCAATTCTGAGCGGGTATTGTAACCTCAAGTCAGTCCTGCGGCTGAGTATGAGACCTGGACTGGAACAAGCAGGTTTGATTGGCCATGGGGGAAAACCCGCAGCCATCATGCTGTATTCGAAGAAATTAGGTCAGACAAATATGCAGCCTTTGCAGGAGCTCGAAAATGATTGGTAAGTTGAGTATGAACGCGTAACCAAGTATCTGCACCATATTTTAGGTTCGTTGGGCTCCGCAACATTTGCAGCCTCGTGCAAAAGCGCCCGTCCCCACGCGCTGGATGGATCAAGGGCACCTGCCCCAGCACCGATTTCACATTTTGTATCTCAATCAACATATTCCCCACGTACTTTTGGGCTCTGATGGACTCGGTATCGGTGTCCGGTGTCAGTGTGCGCGTTGCATTGATTGTCGACGCATTTGCAGAGTCTTCGAAGCTTTTCAAACAGTGGCGCAAAATCAAGGCCGGAAAGAAGGCTGTGGGACAGGAAGAGCTCGAAACTTCACTCTATGATGGTGAGAAGGTTGTCCAGTCAAGTCTTGATGCTCTTTCACGGAAGCATGGGCGAAAGTTTGATGATGGCGATCGTAAGTAATTTCATCTATCTTGACCAGCTGTCTATACTAATGATGTACCCAGCACAATCGCTCGCGAGTCTGTATAAAATACGAACAGATTTCCGCAAGAATTTTATCGATATCTTGATACGTTCTATGGCTCGTACCGGGGCCGAAAAATTGATCGTCGATCCAGTTGCTCTGAGAATATTGTCTGAGGCAACAAGGAAAAATACTATGGTGGTGATGGATGAGCTTGTACATCGAATCGTCCAAGCTGAAGCAGCCCCTTCTTCAGGGCCAGATCCTGATGACATTCTACCATCACATCCTCTCCCACCTCACCAACAAACCTTGGTCTCGGGACGACAAACATTAGATGACGAGTTTCTGATGAATTTTGGAGATCGAAACCCAGCGACACCACCACTCCCAAGCCCTGAAAAAAGCAGACCGAAGGCTGCTCTACCTTTTGAAATGCCAGATTTGAGCGGCTCCCAGTCCCTGATCCAAAGGTTACCATCAAGATCCGTCCTTTCACGCTTGTTCTCAACAACTTCCCGGCCTTATTATGACATAGAGCCTTTTGAACCGATCCCAACCGTGGTTCCAAGCTTCAAACTAAACGATGGTTCTTCCAAAATTTTAGAGCAAGGTCGAGATCAAGTCGACAGATTATGGGTTGCGAGACACGAAGCTCAAAATAATACCCCACCTCACTCTGCGCCTCTACTTCAATTACCATGGAGCGAAGATAATATTTCAGAACCTCCCAACCCGACGGAGCTTATGTCATCGGTGCAAGAGCATTTAAGTCCTCAGTTAGTCTCGAGCGCTGTACCTGTAGCTCAGCATATCAGGCCTGGCTGGGAGACTGGAAAAAGGGTTCGTAGTGAGCCAATGTTGACATTCTCTAAACCCGCGCCACGATTCAGGCGAAATGTTAGTGGAACTCCTGGAGGATGTTGAAGCAAATCAATCTGACTGACACCGTTACAAAACAAGCTGAGGCCCTCGTCAACAGGGGGACCAGCAAGAAGCGCAACCTCTCAGTTCATATCAAGCCAGGTGGGTCGACATAGAACCGTACGTCAAAACTCTAGATAAACTAAGAGACTAGTCCGCAAAATGTGGCCTACTATCTTTAGGAGAGAAGGATACAAATCGTTCTCCTACACCCTTTATGATAATTGAGTTTTGAGTTTATTTTTCTATCATATTTGGGATTTTTGAGCTCGTTCTCCTAGAAATTTATGGACATTTAAGCCCATCGTCCTATCCTACCCAGGACATGTGATTACATTCTCCTAGAAAATAAAGGAAATTCTAGCGTGTTCTATAATATCTGCGAGAATTCAATAGTGGTGTGCGCAGAGTTTTGAAATAAGCTCTTCCAAGAGGATCTTTTAGCCAAGCTCGAGGCCATCAATGACAACTCAAATGATCCCACTTGTATCCGTGGTTAATGCAGGTCTCTGGTCAGAGAGTTCTCCAATGAGACATAGGCACATGTCGAAGCCATTGTGTAGCCCAGGCTCTCACCATTCAGCAGGCTCTTGGATCGGAGACGAGGGTGCAAAGCGAACAGCCTCGGAGACTGCAGCACTCGTAGGGTTTTACTGAACCGAATCGATGCAAGTTTCCTCTGAATGCGATTTGAATTCGTGATACTATCTACAGGCTTTAATATATGTAAACGCTGGGGTGAACCCTCCGTGTATTCAACCAATCACCTGATCAAGATATTACCTTTTAATCTTGAATCGGTCAAAGCCTCTTGGGGCAATTAATTTTTATTCGCCCCTGTATGGAGTATATCTGATATCATAAAGTTTGATCAGATTTCCCGTGAAGAACACCCTCATTCAATGCGCATTTGTCACGTTTTGTCTCCCGAGTCTACGCATTAGTAACCTGGATAAGCGGGCGGCAAAGCCAAGACCCTGGCAGAATAGCATCCTCACCGCGCCTCGGCGCTTCCCCAAAAGTTTGGCATATCGGGACAATAAACCAAACACTTTAATCACTACCTGGATGTAAGCCAATTGATCCTAGATCTCTTCAAGGGTATCTCAGAAACAGATATCCTCAACAGAGGTGGTCTCGAGCGGCAATGTCCCGCACTCGAAACCAAGCAAGATGTTAGCTGCTTGTACCCAGATTGTTTTGCATCGTGAACTTCACGCAAGCGCCGAATCCATATTTAGATGAACAGTTTCGTCCTCATAAACCTGAGCTTTTTGACCCTATATCTCAAGTATTCTACAACGGTACTTTCGTCAATGCTGTAGGGAACCAAGAAAATCCTTATACAAAGCTCGTAAAGTCTGTCTTCTTGGAAAGTTCGACGAGGAAAAGAGCAGGTGTGCATCCAGCGAGGAGAGTTGTGCGGAGTCTCCTTCACCATTGGGTTGTTCGTTTTGCGCCATTCTACTTCGATGCACTTGAAATGTTTTTTGGCGAACTTCCTCTCTTTCAAGCAACACAACTCTTGGTCATTGTGTCCGACCGCATATTTGAGGTATCTGGATTTGCAGGTCTATCGGAGCATGAGAATGCGAACAAATTCGGGCAGGCTGCTCATGATTCTCCGCACAAGCGGCCTTGGTTCAAGATGTGCAAGACCAAAGGTCATGCAGCAAAGGAGTGCGACCGACGCCATGCCTAAGTCACCGTCGACATCCGCACCGTTTGCCCCACTGAGTTGCACTGTCAGAATTGCGGCCAAATCCACCTGGTCAAAGAATATAAGGCTAAGATCATAAAAGCTAAAGCTTCCGAATATGTTATTATGGATGTCGCTTCTGGTACTCACGATACTGTCTGATAATGAATCGGAGGCTGATAATGAGAACTCATGAAAGACTGAAGTCGTCAAAAACACGGCTCAGAATGAAGTCGATTATCTGGTGCTGCAGAAGATTGATCAGGACCATCATCTCATCCTGTGTAATATGCCTCCTATTCATGGAGATATCAAGCCCATTTTCATGGAAGAGGGGTCGCCATAGCTATACCATAACCTAAATATAGGCGGGCAACGGAATCACCTACGTATCATAGCTTCAAATAGTCAAAACATATAATTTGAAGGATGTTGACCCTTCAGCGGCAGGCTTCGTTATTCTCTGCAGTATGCCTCAAGTAACCGGCCTATCTGCACGGAAGATCTCCCACCATTGGTCAAAATGATTATACCATAGGCTGGAGTCGGTCGCACAACGAAATCAGTTATGTGTCATGACCCGCTATCACGCTGACCAAGTTAATTGAAGTATCCGAAGATCGAAATGCCGAAATGTATGATCAAGAGAACGGAGATGAATCCGAGGCAGGTGGTTCAACTGAGACTGGTGGTGGTTGACAACTGATAATGGAGACTATACATGATCAAAGGAGGTTAAGGATGCCAATTGGAGAAACGCTGCCGCCGAGGAGGGTAAAGATTCTTCAGGTTCAGGCTGGGCGTGAATAACGGAAACCATGCAATCTGTACGATGGGTTTAGGTAGTCCTTGAAAATCGTTGCATAAGTCTATGTCTCTCCAAAAATCAAGAAATACACATTTGTCCATGACTTTTGAGCAATTAGAACGCGAATTATTGCAACTCTTGCCACTGTCCAAATTGTGTGAAGGCCTTTTAGGCGCCATATATTCTTATCATCACTTAAGCTCTACCATTAAATTTTTGGATCTGTAAGTGTATACTCTACGTAAGACCATGCACCAAAACTATAGATACACGTCTAAATGCCTCAAGTAGTTACAAATAATATTTCACAAAGTGACGAAAAATTTAATGTATTCTCCTATACTATCTAGAGTAAATGGTCTAAGTGCATGACTTTACGAAGAATTAAGCTTATTCTCTGTTCGCTCATAGAAATACAAATTGATGATATAAAGAGTATGTCTAGAGTTTTCCCTCTGACTCCAGCGTCCGTCAAAACTCCATAAATATCCAAGCACTTTAGCCAAAAATCAATTGTGCTCTCTAGGATAAGAGAATAGAGGCCATTCTCCTATCATATCTAGAACATTGAAGCTCATTCTCCGAGAAGGTTAAGGACATTCTAGTTGATTGTCTTATAATGCCTGCAAAAATTAAGGAGTGTTGCATGCAGAATTTTGACTAGCTCTCTCATAAATCGTACTCTTTGTATTTGACCAGAGACTGATAGTTGAATAGATGGAAGACCGCTACCTAAATTGCCATTGATGAAGTTCATGTCACTGCTGGCGCCAATATATGGTGGCAAGAACTATGCCAAGGAAAAATTCTGCAAATGGGTGGCTCTAATTTTGTAACCACGAACTTGGAACACTCTATCCGATCGAACCTGAGCAAAGAAACCTCTCAGAGAGAGATCGCTAGCACTAGCAGCCTGGAACTTAAATAAGGCAAGACTGTCGCCTATTTTCAATGTGGGTCATTGTCAATATTGCGGCCGCGCATCTGGAAATCGATCTGGCCGTTTACTTTCTCATTTCTCCCCTCTAATGTTTTCAGGCAGTGGATATTCTCTCTCTCTATATATATATATATTTATATCTTGCTTCGCATATACTAAAGATGAGGATGTCGCATTCCAGATCGATCGCTGCCCAGATTAGGCTCGCCGGAGTAGTGATGCCTTCCTGGAATGACTTGTGATCACTCCAGTCAATACCACTTCAACAATTCTCCAACTGCTGATCTATTATCAAGATGCTATATCTGAACAAGTAAATGCCACATTCCATACACGTCAAAAATAATTGGGACGAGAGTGCCGCCTCCAAAATCGACCGTTTCCCAGACAAGCACACTGGCTCAGTGATGTTTCTCTGGAAGGACCAAAAATCTTGATCCAATCAAACTGGGAAAGAACATTCTCCCGATATCCAATCTTCAGATGTATACCTGTGATCAAGGCATGATGTTTATATATAGGTAGGCCAGGAACAGACAGACTGCCGCAAAACTTGACTTACGCGAAAGAGTACGGATGTCAACCTCACCTTCACTTTCAAAATAGAATCAAGCAGAAGATAAGACATACAAATTCTTTCGCAAAATCCACCCCTCTTCAATCCACAATACCACGATTCAGGCTGCTGGCAATCACATACCCATCCCAACAATCGCGACCAGATATCATACTTGGTTGATCGGCTTCGCGATCTGATCATCACCAGTTCATTTTAGCTTCTATCAATTCTGACGGCTAGTCATGTGTAGAAGCAGACATTCAATATCCCTTATCTCGAAGGTTAATTGATGCCGATATTGCAGCACCCGAGTCGTCGAGAATTAAGGAAGCCGGAGACCCTAAAGACAGTGCCAAAAAATCCCAGGCCGTCGCATATCGTGTTATGAATGCGAAGGAGCAATAAGGTAAACAGTCCCTGGAAGCTCTAGAGGCTGCGAGGTTGTGCGAAATAGCCCTGTTACGAGGACGGGAGATGGTGGTCGTCCAAAGCTCGGAGGTTGCCGAGCCAGGTGAGGAAACTAGGGAAGGCTTATGGAAGGGTCTTCTAGAATTTTACCGGGGACTTGCTGTCGCAAATACTGGGAAGGTTGAAATTGGCTACGAAAGGCAGTAAGCAATGCCCTCTACTTTGACATCATACTTCTTAATAACCACAGGACATAGGGATCCCCAATATACCTCATAGCGGAGATGTTAACCCCGATACTATTGCACTATATGAAGGAATTGCTCAGTACATCTTGGATGAAAGCCTTCTCCGACGCCTCCGATCAGAAACCCGGTAACTCTCTTAGACACGACTTTATCAGTTATTGTAAAGAAAATCGTAAAATTTCGGTATTTTGGATTGAGAGACACAGAAGACGACGGCTACTCGGAGCAAAAGAAGGCATTCAACATTGGGATCAGTCAATCTACTGTTTTCGCCGCAATTGAGAATGATTGAAACATTGATTCCTCTTATGAATGAGCATTGCCCGGCTACTACGAGTCTATTCGGACAAGCCCGCGAAGATATATCTAGTCCCTCTTTCGAAATAAGAGCTATCCCCAAAGTGATCTTCGAAATTTCTTTTGAGATAAACGACGATACACTATTGATCAAGCTGAATATTTTACACTAGAGGAGCAAGATGAACTTAAGATCAGAGAGAAACTAGCTATCGCGATGCGCCGCGCAAAAGAAGCTGCTCTTGAGGAGTAAGTGGACATATGGATCAATATCGCTAGTGGTGGGAAAGCAAAGATGATTGCACAAATATGAAAATTGGGCAGCAAGATTACGCAAGTAGTAAATTGAATTTCAAGTTGTCTAAGTTGTTCAACCAACCTCAAGCCAATAATTCATTCTTTTCGCGGCCATCTGCTCCATGAGACTCATCCCACCAAATTATAACCGGCGCAAATACGCAGTTGCTTGAAATAATAACAGAAACTTTCTTTCAAGAAGTGCCTCCTATAAGTTCTCAGCTTCCGAGGCGACACAACTATCCCTTTGATATCACTTATATCCCGCGTCTGCTTAACATGTAGTCGGAATTGCACTTGTGCAAGGCTTCAAACTGCCAGTGCTTACCTTTACACTAGCTTGGGTGGTACCCAACTTCGCTTGGACTGTTGTAGCTCCTGGCGAGCCGTCGCCGGTAAGGGCTACTGCTTGGTAGACCTTGTATGCACCCTGTGTCTTCAACAAACTCATCGTAATGTTCTGGTTGACGAATTTGGGTACAACTGAGCCGGGTTGATTATTTGGGGACCAAATTCGGAGTGAAATTGTAGTTCCAGTAGTTGCAAGGGTACTGAGAACCTAAGATTGGAAGAGATTTTAGCTAAACCCCCTTTCTTAAGCTTAATTTCGCTAACTTACTGCTGCGCGGATAATGCTTTGTGTCTGACCGTTGACCGAGTTTCTGAAGCTTTGAGATGGCAAAATGAAAATATTTAGATTAACTGGCGCTGTGTAAGAACCCATGACGTTAATAGATGTGATACTGGGACTGTTGAGAGTATCGTTGAATACATAGTCGACAATTGTTCCAAATCCGATCAGAGTATCGACGGCGTCAACTGCATTAGGGCGATTAGGATACACGACTGTCACCAATGTTAGCGACTGTTAGAGTCCGTGGAAGTAGGATTTCTGTATATACAGCTTTGTGGAACACTCTTTGGACCAGTGTTACCTCCCCCAACGGTTCTATAGAAGTAGTTAGCTGAAGTCGGTGGAGCCGGCGTGCTATGCCCTGAGATTGTGCCCGAGAATGTTACTCCACCAGATCCGAGTAAGTCGAGGTGACTTTCGCGCAAGATCCATGGTCTAACAGTCACAGGATTCGAAAGAACGGTTCCAGCTGGGACATTATCAAGCATTTTTTGGAATATCGTAAGGCAGGTACTTTCAAATGACGCAGGTGTAGACATAGCAGTGATAGTAGCATTACCATCAGAGTTGAAGATGTTTAAGTCAGATCGGGTAGCGTTCGGCCCAACGACAAGCGGACCTCCCTTGAGGCCGGTTCCGGTGAGATATTCTTGAACCCCGGTGTTATCAAATACATCTGGCGTGCTATCAAAGGGCGAACGACCAAAAAGACTACTCGATTAGCACAATTTATGTTGTGATGAATTTAGATAGCTTACTTGTCTGGGTCATGAGGGTCGGGTACTAAAACATAATCATTAGCATTATCTTTTGTGTTCAATTGTTCGGGAAATGTACCAATATCCGCGAAATTTTTGTGATGTACGCCACCTAGTGAGTGTCCACAGGCCCTGTCTCTGTCAGAATACCGGTATCTTTAGGTATCAGTAACAGTGGCTTACACTGCTTGGATCATCTCGGGGTTTGTAAAGCCAGCTTTGGTAAACGCTGCTTTCGCAAAATCCAATGAGTCAGTAGGTCCCGGAACACCTTCAGGCCCAGGACCCGTTGCATCCATACGTCCGACGCGTAAGGGAATACGGCGAGCAAGTGGCTGATCGCAGGTTGCTAGACTGTCTGACAAACCCTAACTTACGCGTCAGAGGACAAATTAGACTTTGAAAGTGCTGACTTACAATTCCAATCAAATCTGACATCGAAAGAAAAATGCTGGAGAATTGAGTAAACTACATCATTTAGCTTCCCGGGCCAATGATGCGGAACAGATGTTACAGACCTGGCCAAGTGTAATATTTACGAAGGCGCCAATATTCTCTGGTCTATCGGCTTCGAAGCCAATAGATGCATCCAAACCACTTTGTTTTGTTAGTTTGTCTAAGCTTGAGAGATAACTTGAGAGTACAAACCCTAGTCCTGGTCCTGCAATGTTCTTTGTGATTGTATCATGGAAAACAATCCTTACCCATTCTGCGGAGGTTTGTTGGCCACTATGAGGGTCCTCTGGGGCAGAAATTTTGTTACAAGGTGAAACAACGCTGACCAGGGTGAAGACGTTCAGCATCTGTCTCTCGACTTCCTCGATCTTCTCCAAAAGAGTAACGCCATTCTTGTCCACAGCTTGACCATATATACCTTGAGCCTGCGTAAGCAAAGCGATGAACAGAGGGAGAATCATCTTAACGATGGAGCAGTTGGTAGTATTTCAGAAGAGATATGGAATAGACAAGACTTGTAGTTGATAGTATGGCAAAGGGGTCCTCTTTATACACATCCACACGGGTCTATGCCATTTTCCACAACTTCTTCTACTAGTTTCAATAGCAAATCGTCCCACGAGAAGGGTTATCCGCAACCAATGAGCGACTCACAATGTGAAAAGGGAATCCACGCTTTCTTCTCAGGTGCCGAATCAGGACTAATTTCCCACAAAGCTCAAGGCGGGTATGGAGACTGGCCATTGCCTGGCAAAGGCAAAATGGCGAATCAAGCTACCAAATGTTAGCACTTACAACGGCTCGTCTAGCAAGCCAATCTGTACGTGTTCCCACACTGAGAACCTAGAAGCGGTCAGAGGATTGTGGAAACCAGTATTTCAGATAATTCTTTTACGGGATCGTAGTCTACAGAGTAGTAATATTCTCACATTCATTGGTAGCCGCTCCTCATTTCATTCGCCTGGCGCCGGCAATCCATTTTGCGGCGAAGTGAGTGCTGATATCAGAATCCAAAATCTTAACCCTGTTTAATCAATGCCTAGCCTACCCCACGTTGCTTGTTTGCTTGGAATTTCACTGCTGTAGTAGCCACATTAAATACCGATGACGGGGGTTTTAGGAGTCACGTACCTGCGTGCTGACTCCATATGTGGCCAATCACGCTGCATATACCGACCCGTACCAACGTGGCCTTCTAAACATGGGATGAAAGCCATAATCCGCCTCGAATTCGGATTTTTAACGAATTAGGTAGACGACAAGCCTTGTCTTTAAGCTTCTGATGTACGACTAATCACATCCCCGAGAGTCAGGAAATCGAATCCGCATCACGATGTTGCACTATCTGAGTACCTTGCCATCGCAATGCAGATATACGAAGCAAAAAGCACGTTCTGTCGGCCTGCTAGATTCGGCTTGCTAGATTCGGCTTTACGATATAAAAGCCATACTGAGTGGGAACCAATCAAAGCGAGCACGAAAGTAAGCTTATATTTTCTTATCTCGATACGACGTTAAGATAGAGTGAGGAGGTGTAATTCTTTCAACGACGGAACTTCGCCTGGAGGACTATTGAATAAAAGTAGTATAACGACAGGTGAGTCAAAAATGACTGGGCAGAGCTTATAAAGTGAAATCACGAGGTAATACGACCCTAGCCAGAAAAGGCAAGATAATTTTCTTGAGCTGAAATCCAAAGAACTCGCCCCCAATGTAACACAAGCTTTTCCACAACACAAAAAGGTGGAGATGTACGATCGCCCAGGGTGGTGAGCTCGAAGCCCAGATCCTGGTCAAGATTATTGTGGCCGTCGGGAAGAACCTTATAAATTACACTGCATCGTGCTAGCCAATATTTGGGGGGTCCTGCCGTTCTAATTCATTCGTCGAAAAATTGACGACATGTACATGAAGCGAATTGGATTAGTAGCAGCTGCCACACCGCTGTTCCGTAAGTTCAAACCGCTGAGAGCTTAGGGGTTGGTAACACCTCCATCTAAAGTCGCCAAAGCGAAGGGTTCCTCATCCATTCCTTCGGAGATGGCGGCGTTGTAGGAAGTTCACATTCGCCCACGCCGTCGCGCGGGAGTTTATTGGGCCTAGGGTACCAAGGACAAGATCGACTTCTTACATTATCTTGCCATCCGAAGTTGTTCATGACCAGCCTCAGCTTGCATCATAGCAACCATGTTTGTCGTGTTCATACGGCACGGTTTCCCAAGTCATACCACTCCTTTCTATCGATCTTCTTTTCGTGTCTTTCTCCCACGAGGGACCTTGCTTAATGTCTTTCTCCCGTTGCCCACCCATATATATACGCAAAACTTGTCACCCGCTCAATCACCGAAGCTACACCAGCTATCGCGGTAAGCTTATCCAATTGTTGGGTGGACAATCTCGCTGTATCATTCTATAGGACCCGATACTAGAGGGCGGATAAGGATAAATACGCCAATGGAAAATCTCAATTACTCCGCTCTTGGGTATGAAGGCCCTCTCTTCCCCATAAATACCACCTCCAAGACAGAAGAAATCATAGCATATGAGTTCGTCACACGACCACGCAAGAATTTGGAGAAATCGTTTTAGTTGGAAAACATTCTCCAATGCGTCGAAGGTGCGGAAACGCACAATAATTTGGTTATTTAGAGCGGATTTTCTCACCAGCTCTAAATTATACTAGCGTGCGTTTTGTTGTCGATGTAGTTTTTGGTGTCGATTTCTCCTCTTCACATTTTTCTTTTGGAAAGTTGAGTGTGTAGCGGGAATCATTGTGTCAAGAAGAAAAAGAGGGAGCGCAACATACACTCTCCGATGGAAACAAGCTCGGTGTTCATGATGAGCAAAGTATACCACGTACTGCGGAAATTTTGGTACCACTGAACAACGAGAGAAAGCCAAAGAGCAATTGCTGCCTGATACTTACAGGCTCGAGACCTGCTTCTGAATTATCGGATTTGTGAAGGAGTATAAGAGTTTTGCGACACTAGAGTAACAATCTAGGGTTTGTCACCTACGTAGTGAAATCCCGATTAGAAACGCATGAGTGATACGCCCACCAGTCCCACTTATAGGTATAAAGACACACTTACCACGTATTCTATCTCCATGATGGCACAAGAAGCAGGAAGCGTGGTTGCGTTACGGAAGCACCTAGAGAAACTCGTCTCGAGTCATGAAGTTATGCTTGGCGTATCGGCGAAGATGCAGTATCAGATACTATCATTATCCAGGGAGTGCGTATTGCTTTTCCGCCTCTGAGCCATATGAGTGTGCATTTTTTTGCCGAGAAAAGATTTGCTGTCGATTCATCTGTTCAGCAGAGTGTATGGAAAGGGTGAATGGTCAAAAAGGGCGAGACTTCATAACTTGAAGGTTGTCGACGGCAAGAAGAACGAACTGGAAACCATAAAATCATGTACGAGCCTCACCATAGTATTTCTGAAACACATTTGAGCCATCTTTGATAGCGGTCTCTGCTCAGAGACGAAAAGTGGAGAATGGCTTGCTATTTATATATGTGGTATGTAGGCCGCTGGCTCACACTCTCCGGACTCCTGTCCTGTGGCTGAGTTGGGAATCAAATCGAAGAGAGCGTGAAGCGAGCCGCCATAAGGAGATAATTGACACATTGTAAACAAATTCATACTCTTGCAAGATCTATCTTCGTCTACTTCCCGGGTAGTAAGACCACTCTGAGCAACAACAATATCACATCAAGCCCTAGCGACAACCGCTTGTTGGTCTACTACAGCAAGGGCCTTTTATTAACCATCTGCTGCGCATCCCTGCGGAGGTGATAGGCGCTCATATAAATTATCCTACATCCTTTCCCCACATATTTATTCTCTATTTCTCATAAGTATAAGTGTGAGTTTTGTGTCGAGAATAGGTTTTCTATCGCTTTCTCACAACAAGGTAAGTGAAAAGTACAATACTCGACACAGGCATTGAAGAATAGTACTCTCAATTGTCTGACATTACCTCGTGCCAAGGCATCAGCAACTATGTCCTTGCCAGAAATTCCGGGCATAATATTTCGTGACTGACTGTTGGGGTGCTCGGCTGTGTGAATATGGAGTATAGCTGACTTATAAAGGAAAATTGATTTTGGATCTCGAAAAGTGAGTGTTGGATACGATAAGGCAAAGGCGTTATCGAGACCTTGAGGATACCTTTCCTTAAACCTCGCCTCGGTATATTGTTGAAGGACTGGTCCGTATGCAGCTGGCATGAATGTCTGATACACAAAATCCCAAAGGTTACAGTTATAAAGTCAATGTATCAAGGCAGGGTATCAGAAAAATTCGAAGAGAGCCTTACAAACATCATAAATCAAGCACAAGATGATAGCAGGCCCATGGGCAGATCTTGTGATGCATTGAGTACGAGATTCGGTATGCAAGCTCACCGATCTTTGCCATTTCTCTTTTGGTGCAACATTGCAGATTCCAAAAACAAATTCGCCTTTGGTGGCCCTATGTTGGACGCGTGAGATATTTTGTGATCGCGAAGAGCTTTGTTGCCGATACCTAATTTGTCACATGCATTTCATGAGTGAATACCTACCCAGTACGTTCTCAGAATAGCAAGAAAAAGCACGGTGCTTCGCGATGTCAGAGTTTATACCGTTGCTGGACTTGACAAGCTCTTATCAGATTCACACAAGTCATGAAAAAAACCCGAGGGGGGAGGACGTGAAACTCGATCAGTGTGAGGAAGTACTCGCAGTGGTTGCCTGCTTATATAGCCGTGAGACAGCCTTTTGAATACTAAAAATGGCTAAGGGATGGGATTTGCATCTTTCCATGGCTAAACATATAAAGCTGGTGTTTGCTCTACGCAGAGCTCTGAATATTATTAAGGTTTTCTAGGGCGACCAATAGTTTAAATAAACTCGGGGGTTCCTCGTCTCTCTTCCAATTATAATTTGTTTGATAAAACAGTTTAAGTTATACCATAAACATTCTATATGTTATTAGAGATATTGGAGGATAATTCCAGGTCTGGATGTGTGCGTCTGCAAAGCAAATACCCGTACTCCTACAAAGTTAATTCCACTAGTAAGAATTCTATAATGTCTCAATATCTAATCACTGAGCTGGTGTGGACAGGAGAGCCCTCGATACCTCTGGCCAAAATGTGGAGCAAAACAGAGAAGACAACAGAAGAATTACATATGATAGGAACTCATTTTTAAGATGTAAATTTTTGATATTTCAAGTTGGCTAAGCTATACAATCCGTCTTAAACCAAGAAGCCGTCCTTTCCAATACACATCTGCATCACGAGGAACAGAACTCTACCACCCACCCAAATCTAACAGGAACAAGTACTTATACATTCTTATATGCCTGCAACAAATGGAAGTAAAGAATAATGCCGTAAAGTATATAGCAACGAAGAAGAGTAGATAAATGTAAATGCAGTACCCGAATATGTAACCCCTAATGAACGCCATCGCTAAAACGAGTGTGCTTGGTTATTTCCCAGTAATAGTAGTTTTACAGTACGGTCGAACTAAATATAACGCTGACCCTATACAATCCTATTGAAGAAGGTGATGAATGCGAAGAAAGGAAGTGAGCTGTACGGCGGTCGCCAATGAGGGCAGGCTTAAAGCCTGCAGCACGAACCATCCATAAGTTGTTGTATAAAAGTCGAGTCGCCATGATCAAGATTTGTGCATTCTCAGAATAGTTGCAGCCATCACAATCAAAACACGAGATTCAAGAAATGAGTCTCAATCACCCACGCCTCGTCCTCGATCCTCAAGGAGCTGCCCCAACCATCCCCGGCAAAAGTCCCGGGATAAAGAGGCTCAGGTCCCCAGCTTGAAGGATTTTCCGCTAATGCACGAGAACATCCCTCCGATGGGTGTGGCGATCCTTCCAAGAATTACCGAAAGCCCCATTATCCCGCAAATTAGATGCGGGTTTCAGGAGTCTCTGAAACAAACCTCGCGATGAGGGCATGGCTGTGGAGTGTGGTGTGGACTTTCCTGGGAAGATGCGAGGCGGCTTCGATGGAGATTTCGCAATCCTGCTGGTGTGGGTGGCACGCAAGATGTGCGTATCATTGTTTCCGAAGAGCATGGGGTTCACAAGCTTCTTGAGATTGCGATCGAGTCGTGTTTTATTGGAGGATGAGGCACCAGTAAAATTGCTGCTTGATTTGGACTTCGCGAGGTTCGAGGCACACTCCTCGGTTTATGAAGTTGTGCACAATTCAATTGTGTCAAGTCCTCCATTATGGGACTAATTTGTGAAGTGAAAGCCAGGAGTTTATGGCGCATCTCTGAAGCCATCAATCTTTGACGTTCTCTTCATATCCAGACTGGCTTCTTGCTGAAATTCAGTAGATCCCGTCCGACCTGTTCCCTAGCTGGTAATTCACATATGGATTCATCTGCTGCTTCGGTGTCTTTTGCTTTGAGGACTGAGATAGGTTTTGGCATTGCAGTTGCCTCAAACAGCGGCATAGGTGAGACAGGAGGACTTCTGTCCGCAATGGTAGGCTCGTAATCGACCGGGAAGTCGATAGCACTAAATGCCATGCTTTTTGTGCCATACTTTAGAGGTGCTCCAAGACCAGAAATAGTTTGAGTTTCGCATGGATCATATTCAGACTGATAGAACGAGGTTGGAGAATCAGGACGAGCTGGAGGATCGCGTTCCCAGAAGGATGATGGAGCAATGGACTTGGAGTAATTGGATTTGGTGTGTTCTGAGTTTAGAGATTTGGGATATGGTGATTGGACGAATGGTGAATGGATAGGGTTTGGCGAATGGAGGAATGTCGATTGAGGATATGTTGACTGCGACTGATATGAATGGTGAGACTTGGCAAAGCCTCTCTCTGAAGAGCCAGATGCTGCACGCTCTGTCTTTACTCGCTTCTGTCTTCGACACGCCATGATCGCAAATCCAACAATTACTGCGATGAGAACAGCTCCTCCAGCAGCGCCACATGCAATCGCAATGACGTTGACAGATTTGGTGGGCTTTGGTTCAGACGTTGCATTCAGAGCTGGGATCGAGACCACATTGGCTTTCGGTGTAGCTCCTGCAGTCCAGTCCCGCTGATGGATGGAGAAGACCTGACGTTCGTAATCTGCGATGAGATACCTAAGAATGTTAGCAGTGAGCTGAATTCACATACAATGTAGCTTACGCTTCCTGAAGAAAAACTCGACCAAGAGTGATCTGTGCTGCGTTGACAGCTCTCTTTAATGGAAAGTAGAACTTCTCCTTGTCTACCAAAGGTGCTTGTGCCTTCATATCAAAAGCTTTATACGGAAGGACAATTTCCACGAACACCTTCGAGGCCATGCTGGTCATGGTGAATGTGACATTTGCGTTGTCCGCTAATAGTTGTTTGCGCTTTTCGTCAGTAACGAGATATAATTCGCTTTTTGTATCGTACGTGATGCCAAAGGCATCCTCAAATTGCTTGCATACATCTGCTGGAAGGTACATATATGGTACCGTAGAATCGATGAATGCTGTTAGTGTTGCGGGACTCAGTATCTTCTTGGTGGCTCCGTTGGACATGGTAATCTGATTGATGTTGATCATGAGATCGGACTTTGTCAAATTGGTGAAAGGTATGGTAAGATCGTTCGGCACATATAGCGAGCTGTCATATCCTCCTAGAGTCAGGCTCCCGAAAGCATCCGGGAATCTGTACTGATTTCCTGCGGTATATCCATAGGAAAGAGATGGGATTTGGTTCTTGTTTTTCAAGTGCGACATGTAGCTTTCGACGGGGGTAGTGCCTGCGAAGCTGGTTGAGGCAGCGTTCAATCCGAACATGCCCATGTAAAAGTTCTTTGATGTGATGCCTCCGACGACTTGATCACCCAGAGAAGGAGTTACACCACCAACCGTACCCAAGGATACATTATCGTAGCCATACGTGACATTTGTGTTCAACCCATAATTCGACCCAATATCTGAAGCGAAAATGCCACCTGGTTGATTAACCACCCATGATGGCACATACCACGATCCAGTGGGAGTAAACAGATCACCACGACTATTTGGACAGGTTGAGGGAGAACCTGAAGGGCACCCATCTGGTAGAACAACCCAGGGTTGGTTGCTTGCCGTCGATATCAAAACGCTAACATTTTGAGCTGGTGTTCCGACATTAAGTGTAAAAGATGACCAAGGACCATCAATCCCCTCCCTAATATCAAATTAATACCAGAAAAACCTCTCAAACTTTTTTGAAAGAGAAAACCACACGTACCATTTTCTACTTGGGAGGACTGTCAGCGGGGAAGGAGTAGCTGCTCGTGCTTCCAATGAGTAAGACAAGGCCGCTGCTAATAGACCAGTGGGAAGACCGAGAAGATTTACCACCACAAAAGCCGGGAAGGCGTTCCAGGACAACATTTTGCAATCATCGACAAAAGAATGGTTGAAAGGGAAAACGTATACTTAAGGCTGTCGAAGTTCTGACTCCACACCAACGGGACCGCAGTCGAGATGAATCCTGAGAGTTTATTCTCAGTGTCTGATCTTAGCATACACAAGGTCTGAAACATCCCTCGAGGCCGACATTACCGGATTGGGATGCTTTACCCATGAGGAGGATGGCCCTTTCGCGAAGCGCTGCATGATTTTGGCGTTGAGGGATCGCTTAACGGGTTTGTAGGATTTGCAGGCGCGCATCTTGTCAGCACAGTAAATTGGGGTCACAGGATTTTGGGTGAGCATTTCGCACGCTTCTCGACCGGGACCCATAAAGCCAGGAGGTGACCCATCACGGAGAGCGGCGTGGCAGGTTGAAAACCCTTTGGAATTGACACTCGAAGTGGTCATGGCCTACGAGGTAGCGAGGCTGTGGTTATTCGCTAGGCAATTGGAGCAATGAAGGGAGAGAGCTCGGAGGCTAGGGAGAGACGGATCTCAGGTAATCCGTCGTAAAAAGAAGCGCTCTGATTCGACGAAAACAGCCTGGTCCATGTTGAAATTATTTCAAGAGTCGGAGGAAATGAGAAGGATTCGCCGATTGTGGGCAAAGTGGGCAAAGACGGTGTAACTTGTGACGATGTTGTCACAACTCGAGTCGTTCCCAGTGTTAGTATTTAGTGACACTTGCGTTGGGAGAAGGATAGCAGACGTAAATACCAACGTTTGATGAAATAACGAGAGTCCTTACATTGTCTACATCGTGTTCTTCAGACGACCAATAGGACAAATATGTGCTATTCAACACTTTTGATAGGTTGTAATAACCTTTGGAATCAGGCTGTGAGCGTTTGAAGATGTTGGCTAGGCGGCTCGGCTTTGAGCGGCCACTTCATCACGTTAGAGTTTTGTCTTGCTATGCCATAAGATGCAATGCATAGTCTCACGTGCGGGGCTGGGTGTTGCACCGTGGGTGAGTCCCAGACTCCATGTTTCTAGGAGAAGGAGGTGAAGGAAAGGGAGGATTAGATGTCCCTAGTCCCGACTTGCACTGTTCCATGTGCCTCTGATTCGTTGTTGCGTAATCTTCCAACTCCATACGAGGTCTATAAGGAGGCGATTGAAGCGACGGAATGCCATTCATCTTCCTCATCAAGACAACTGTGCCTTTGAAGTTCTTGTTGCAAATGATCTCGAGGCGTGTCAAGAGCAGTATCGCCGCGGCCAAATGCTTAGCATTTCCTCCTCCGGTAGAGTTTGTCGGCGTTCTCTCAAAACTCACTTCGCCTACGCATGGCGTACTGGTCTGGAATACAAGGAGAACATGGCCGCGGCCAGTGCTACAATGACAATGAATTCAATGCTCAGGAGAGTACCTACGTACTTCGAGATACGGCAACACTGTGTAACTTGCACAGCTCCGATGTCTAGCGCGCGGGTCTTAGAAGTTGGATGTTCTAGAGACGACCATGTGGGAATTGTGCTGTCACGTTGGTGGTCGTAAAAATCTCATAAGAAGCTCAGAGACACAGAGTTGGCATCCTGTATCGATTACCGTTACCATAATCACAGACTAATGACCATAATGTTGTGATCTCCGCCCCGCATCCAAAAATACTCTTCATAAGGTGGACACCTTGGGTTGGTTTGGCGGCTCGATGAATTGATGTTGCTTCTTGGTGGTGATGCTCCGCCCCGCAAACTCAGCCGATGCCGAAGAGCTTGTTGGTTGGTTGGCGAACAGACGGCAGAAGATCAGTGGTGGAGTCCTGCTGCCCTGCCACGATCAATAAACTAGTATTGATTACTTTGCTAAATATATATGAGAAAATAGAACTGATCTGATTGTGGCCGTCGTACAAAATTATATCTACTTGTTTGGCTCAAATTCATGGTAGTCATATTCACGAGTGTTCTCTGACCGTTGGAAGATGATTGCAAATGGAAGGCAGAGTTGTTCGTATTATGTAATCATCCGGAACTCGGAAACGAGATAATCCGAAAGTGGCTAGCGTTAACGTTCCCCCTTGAAAGTTGTGCAAACTTGCTTGTCCTTACCTCTTTAACTCTCCTCCTAATTGCTCTCTTGTGCACTTTTGATATTAATCACGAGTTTATCCATGATGCATTCTCCCCCAGTACAACGTGCCTCTGTTAAATCAACGTTTCCCTGCTGAATCATCCTACACTCTTAAAGTTTACGAGACCGCTAAGTGGCGGATCTCGCGATATTTCCCATGTTCTCACAGGACTGCCACATGAGACTGGGAGTAGGAGCACTCTAGTCTTGATTCAGCCTCGCCAAGCACTTCTTGAATCCTTCGATTTCTCAACACCGCGAACTGCATTTATTTTTGGGTGGTGCCTTACAGGCCCGTGCTGTGACGCTAGCAGAGACTCCCGCTGTCTGACCAGGGCGAGTCTGCTGCTCTTGCGTCTTTTGGGCGATCGCGCTGACTGTCATTTGACGGCCTCTCTCTGCAATGGAACTCTTCTCTGTTTGTCCCTGCTCTTTTACCCTCTTTTCTGCTGGGGCCCTTGAAAGAGAGAAGCTCGCACAGCCCCAGCCAACCACCAACTTGCTCTCTGTGCTGCCCTCTGCCCACTCACACCCCCTCGGAAAAATAGGCTCGTGGAACGATGGATCAAGGATCTGCTCATTTGGTGCGCTCTTCCACTGCAATTCCAACTGAGATCGTGTTGTCGACCCCACCGCCACTGAAAAGTGCCAGCCATCGAGACGGACATGGAGTGCTCGCCTGCACGTAGCACACCAGTCACTTCTTCCCTAAGGCACAGCACGCAGGACCAACGCCGTGGGCGATCCAGGCGGAGCACCCAGATATCATAGAAATGTCACTGGTTCCCTCCAACCTTCTCTTGTTGTTTTCTTTGCTCGTCATACGCTTCGATCCGTAGGTGGGCAGCATAGTCGCTTGCTCTAAGGGATGAATTGTGTCGCATCTATCGTTAATGTTCATTATGTATTTACTGCTTGGTCTAGCAGCAGGAGCAGTGGCTCTCGCTCATAACACTTCGCCAGAACGGCCGCACGAGGGTTAGTCACCATTTCGCTCTTCTATCTCTTTGAAACGCTTACTTACATGTGGTTTTCTGTTCTATAGATATTGTCTTGGCTCGAGTAGAACCTTCATTAGAGGTCGTTGAATCGCTACCATGTACCACCACTGTCACCTCAACGCTCGGTCTTTCTTTTATTTCTGTTCCTTCGTTGGGACCATGTAGGGCGACTGTCACTGTCGTTGAAGAGACTACGAATGCAAGGATTGAATTGAGAGGGGAGGCTACTACTGGCCCTTTAGCTGGCAAGGGAAATTCACCCGCGGATACCAAGGTTGGTGTTGCCGTTGCTGCTCCCACGAAAGAATCACCGCCAGCTGGTAAGTTCGTTCTTCATGTCATTTGAGCAGTAACTAATCGTGTTGCCTAGCTGCTACCACTGGTGCCAAAGAAGAAGAGCCAATGGCTGTACCTGCCGCTGCTAATGCCGCCGAGGCGAAACCGACGTTTGTTGCTGCTCCAGTGGAGACAAAATCTGCTTCTATCGCCGAGGCAAAACCTACTATCACTGAAATCAAGGCTCCACCGGCAATTGCTGTTGCTGCCACCGCCGAGGTGAAACCCACAATTGCAGTTCCCGCTGTCGAGTCTAAACCCCCCTTGGTTGAAGTACCTGTCGTCGCCCAAGCATCGTCAACAGCGCAAGCTGCACCAACTTCTGATGTGAAAACAAAGACAAACGAGCCAGTCATTCGGCCTACTGTCGAGACGAAACCCGTTCCAATCGAGACCAAAGCCCCGTCCACACAAGCGCCACCTCCAACGGAAACTAAAACCAAAGATCCTCCGCCCACCCCAGCCCAAGAAACAAAACCTACTCCAACGGAGACCAAAGTCAACGACCCCCCTCCAGCTCAAGAAACAAAACCCACAGAGACCAAAGTCAACAACCCCCCTCCAGCTCAAGAAACAAAGCCCACAGGGACCAAAGTCAACGACCCCCCTCCGGCTCAAGAAACAAAGCCCACAGAGACCAAAGTCAACAACCCCCCTCCAGCTCAAGAAACAAGGCCCACGGAAACCAAAGCCAACAACCCTCCTCCGGCTCAAGAAACAAGACCCACGGAGACCAAAGTCAACAACCCTCCTCCAGCTCAAGAAACAAGACCCACGGAAACCAAAGCCGACAACCCTCCTCCAGCTCAAGACCAAAAACCAACCC